>CM066033.1:1117657416-1118257416 GCA_033557465.1 Ichthyophis bannanicus | reverse complement strand
TTAGGTTATGGCACTGAGGGTGTGTTTGCTGGCAGCACTATTTTTTTTTTTTAATTTAAAAAGCCTCATACAGCACTGATTTAAAGTAAAGGGTAATGCCTCAGACAACCTTATTCATTAAGCCCACTGGGGGATCGAACTCATTACCCCTGTACCATCAGTCAGTGTATTAACCACTGTGCTACACCTCTGCTGCTGTGTTTGCAGGTCAGCGCGCCTACTTAAGGCTAACGCACTTTAACATGGCACGGCTCCCTCTATCACGCAATAATGTGGGCGGCGCACACTGTTGCACAATTGCTACGTTTAGACCAGAATGCCCACTCCTTTTATGGCAACCTGCACATTATCGCTGGGCGCACATTAAGACGGTTTAGTAAACATACCCCTAAGGGATACTTTTACTACATCTCAGTAAGGCTGTTCACTTAACATGCATTTGTCTGGGGCATGATCAGCATGCTCTCGGCACTTAACACGCAACTGTGTACACTAACATGTGGCACCTGATACCCATTAAGATAACAGTTGCACCAACCCTAATTACCAAGTTAACAGCAACACGTGTGCTAATGTACATTCCACCCCTAAGTAGCCTAGTGGTTGGGGCAAGGTACTTCAGGCCGGAAGGTCGGGGGTTCAAATCCCACTAGAGGACAGCAACCTTGGGCCGGAAGGACTGGGGTTTCTAGTCCCACAGGTGCTCCTTGTGGTCTTGGGCAAGCCACTTAACCCTCCATAGCCCATGTTCCCTGTAAAATAGTTATCTCCAAGTTATAATGCCCTGTTCAGTGTAATTTCAGTTTGTTCAATGTAAACCGCACTGATGCCAAATAGCGCGGTATATAAGAGAATATAAATAAATAAATAAAAATAAATAACTTAGGATACTCTCCATATTAGCACATGCATGCCATTTAATGTTCTATTTTGGCAGTCAGTAGCTGGCATGCTCACACGCTAGCGTCCACCATGGCTAGTGACCGCACGCTATAAATGCACCTTAAATGGTTAGCAGCATTTAGTAAGATAGGGGTCCTAAGGTCATATTTTCAGTAGCGAAAGCCTTGTGGCACTATTTCTGCAAAAATACTAGTAACAGACAGCAAAGTACATTTAAATGAAGGTAGCCCTTCAAATCAACACTATTCTTAGATACACACTATATAAAGAAGTGAGAAATTTTAAACAACGCAAAAGTTAGTTTAAAAAGATACAGCTTTTATGATAAGTTAATTTATTACCCTAAAATTTATTCACCTCGATTTCTGCACTAGCTTTCTAATACTTAGGAGTCATCTTGGACGGTGAGCTTGGTTTTTAGCAACAGGTGTCGCAGGTGGTGCATGCTGTTTTTGCTAACCTGCATTTTGTTCAGCAATTGAAACCTTATTTGAGTGTCAGGATGCGTTGCGTGGGGCGATACAGGCTTTGGTAATGGCCTACCTGAACTACTGTAACGCACTGTATATGAGGCTGCCTTCTTATCTTTTGAGGAAGTTGCAGACGGTGCAGAACTCAGCCACTTGTGTGATCTGCAGGAGCCTGACCCGGTGATGGGAGTTCTGCATCAGCTGCATTGGCTTCTGATGAAACAATGATGTGTTTTTAAATTATTGGTCTTGGCATTCAAAGTTTTAGGGGGGAATTGGACCCTCTTATTTGAAGGAGCTGTTACATTGATATGTACCGAGTCAGACCTTAAGTTCTGCAGAGGAATGTCATTTGGTACTGCCAAGTTGCTCTGAGGTACATCTACAGCAATGGCGAGAACAGATTTTTTCAGTGTTCCTATGTGGTGGAATTCTCAGGAGGAGACACTTCAGGAGGAGACAAATTTACTATCGTTTAGGAAGACCTTAAAAAGACTTTTCTTTTTCTGTAATGTAGATCAAGCAGCTTCTCTCTGGTGGACTCCTTATTGACTGGGACAGCAGACAGCATTTTTTAGGGGCTGGGAGTTTTGTTTTATCTTGTTTATTTTATTTGGGGTTAGGGATTCAATTGTACACCACCATGAATGCTTCAGCAATTGGTAGTATATAAGCTTTTTAAATAAACCAACCAACCACAGGAGAGTCTCTTTCAACTGAAAGCAAGTTCCACTACGAGGGGACATCGGATGAGGGTGAAATGGGATAGACTCATGACCAATATATGGAAATACTTCTTTACGAAGAGTGGTATAATCTCCTAGTGGAGGTGGTAGAGACGCGGACAGTATCTGAATTTGAAAGAGCATGGGACAAACACAGAGGATCTCTAAAGCTAAAAAAGGGGACTATTGTAGTTTATAGGGAAGGGCAGACTAGATAGAACATGGCCTTTTTGCCATTATGTTTCTATTGTGCAATAGAAAAAAATCCTGCTCCATTCTCTAGTGTTTAAGAGGCCTTCAAAAGCATAATGTTCTCAACACTATATATAGTATATGCATAAAAAAATAAAAACCCATCTCTTGACTAGCTGATGTTCTTGATGACGTTATAACAACAAAAACAAACCAACCTGGCACACACATTTTATACAAACATATCTTTGCTAGGAATTTGTATGTGGGAATTAGATTGTCATATGGAACATAAAAGGTTGTGGAAATCTGTATGCTTTAAGAAGTTCAAGTGGAAGTTATTTATTCAGTGTTGGAGTCAATTGCTGTACTTTAAAATGAATTTGAAAGAATGAATTTTGACTTGGCGCTTTATATGAACTCTATTTTCGTTGAGGTGAAAACTAAAAACTAATCAGAAAAATGAAAATGGAAAATTGATCTGACCAATGAGTTTCTGAACTAAGACAAACATCAAGCTGTTCACAAATAGTTTCTCCACTCTTTTTGAATTAAGTCCCAAATGCCTTTTTTATGAATTGCGCAGCAAGAGTATAAGAAACTCAAAGGCACCTATTCTTGAATAAATTGAAGGTTTTCCCCAACCTTCTGAAAATCTAAACAAACCAGAAAAGTCACAAAATGCTACTACTAATAATTTGTATAGAGCTAGAAGGCATACACAGCACTGTACATAAACATATGAAAAAAAAGGCTCCTACTCCATAGAGTTTACAGTCTATCAAGACAAACAGCGGAATAGGGCAATTCTTAAGGGAAACTAGATACATGAGTATTAAGCAAGAGAATAAAAGGGGACAGGGCCGGCCCAAGGGCTCTGCCGACTTTCCCTCCCTTCCAAGCCAAGCCATTACACCGCTGCCCCCGATTCTGTCAGTGGAGAGGGGAAGGCTTGGCCTGCCACAAGTGCCGTGCCTCCCACAGAAAACATCCTAAGCAGCAGCCTAGCTCACCTGGCCAGCCCTGTAAGGGGAAAAGTCCAACAGGAGAGCACAAACAAGGAACAGGTGCACCAAACAGTGGTTGATATAAGCAACTTTATTAGGAAAAACCCTTATTCAGCTATATTTGAGGTTATGCAAAACACTTTTTACTGTATTTCCATTAATTTTTTTATTTTCACATTTTCAATTTAGCTTCTCTCCTTGAGAAATCTAAATCAAGATTCCTTCTTCATATGCTTATGGCTCCCCGTTGGATTTTTTATATTTAGTTTTATCTTTTTTCCATCAATTTATTTTAACATGTAGTTTTTATTATTTCTAACCCTTATTCAGCTGTTTTTATTTGGGGCCATGTTCAAGCATTTTTATTGTGCTTCCATTCATTTTATAAAATATCACACATTTTTAATTTTGAGTACACAGCGTCAGTTTAAGTATATTCTCTTAAGACTGTTTAAGAAAGTGTTTTACTTGAATCTGATCTTTATTTTTTACTTTCTGTTGAACCATACCTTTTCATAGAGCCACTATTTATATTATTTTACCTTTTCAACATTCATTAATATGTATATGAGTGTTGTTACTTTTTAACATGTTCTTATACTGGGGGATGTAATAAAAGCTGTTCATGTAGCTGGGTTAAAAGAAGGTTTGGACAGGTTCCTGGAGGAAAGGTACATAAACCATTATGACCCGGGAAATCCAGTGCTTGCCACAATACAAGAAGCATTGTGGAACTTGTGTCCTTTGGGAAATTGCTAAGTACTTGTGACCTAAATTGGCCACTGTTGGAAACAGGATACTGGGCTTGATGGACCTTGGTCTGATCCAGTATGGCATCTCTTATATTATAACAATCATAGGTAATCTTTGTTTTACCGGTTTTTAAGTTTTTACAGTGCCAGTATTTACCTTTTTTCGATGTCTTTACAGTTATCCATTCAGTATGCACTAGTGTCTTGTGTTAGCCTCTCTTTTCCCCCCCTCTTTTTTTTTTCTTTTTTTTAAATGGCTTGTTTTATTTTGAGGTTCTTTTGGTTCAATAATAGGTCAAATTTGTTCAGCTCCTTTCCTTGCCAGTATACATCTTTTGTAATCGCACTCATCGGTCACAATTTTTATATGACACTTGTGTTCCCCCTTGCGCAGTGATTATACACCATTACATTCTCAATACTTTAAATATATCAATGTATACATGAGTTGCTGTAGTTGTGCTATTGTCTAATATAGTCACACACACACTCATCTGTGTTTTTAGAGAGATTCTTTGTATTGCATTAACAGGTACAGTTCGTTCTTCCACCATCACCATATAAAACTTTTCCACTGTACTCATTGGTGCCATTCTTTGACACTTGTGTTTACCCATGCACAGCAATTAGGTGTATATCGCTTTATGTTCTCTCCATTTGTCCAAGATATCCTGTTGTCACCAATGACTACATCTATGCTTCAGTTTACATTTTAATTGGAAACCACATATAATATACGTAAGTCTTTTCAGTATGGTCAATAATTATATTGGTCGGAATCACTTTTCAAATTGAATACATATTCTTTGAATATGGTCTACTTAAAGCTTCATGTAATACCCCCTTTTTTGATTCTATTAGTCATGTTTCACCTGTTCCCCACTGGGATTTGAACTCTGACCCTGTTTTGGCACGAGATTCAGCTTACTTTATACACCAGCAAATCCACACTCTGATTTCTAGTTAGTTTGTCATTTGAATGCACTGAGATTTGCTTTAAGGCAAGTATACCTCTTCTCACTCTCAGCTGTGCTTCTGATATCACAAGGTATGACTACCAGTCTTTTCACAGTGGTATATAGGGAGTTTTCAGGACACTAGGTTTTTTTCTTTTACCTCCCTTGGTCTACACCCAGGTATTTTGAGAGTGCACATTAGCAACAGTAATATGTGTTTCATGCTACTAGTTTATTAATGTGTGACTACCACAATTTTTGTTTTTGAATACTGTTATTATGATAACCTTTATAATACTATGTTTACACCAACACTATATGTCCTCATCCCTCTTTACATCTGTGTTGCTCACATGCTTTTTTCACTATTTGCAATCATTCCTTTTGTTTGCTAATTCTTCACCAGCCTTTCCATTTTTTTTATTTTTTATTAACATGTAGTTTTTATTTTGAAAATATGTTTAACAAAAATCAATTATTAAAATTTGTGAGCTTTTATCTCATGCTTTTGATGTTTTATATATTTATGTTTTTATTTGAGGCCAGTACCCCCTGAAGAAGGCCTTTTCTGTTTGGCGCACCTGTTCCTTGTTTGTGCTCAGCCCCGTAAGGGGGTCAGGATCTAAGCTGTCTAAATCCACTCCCAATGTTCACCATAGAAAGCTATATTTTTCTATCATTACCCTGTATTCGCTCACTTCGCTTTGAATGTTATGGAAAAAGGCAAGTAATTTTAAATGAAGTACAATTTTGAATCTCAAAGTGCACATATAGTGGGATTTCAACATCAAGCACCAACCCTTCCTCTTGATACTTGACCTAACACAGTCTCTCGGTCATGAATAGTTCATTCCCTAGCCTTTTGAAACATGATCTCCTCTAACTCTGAAATTTACCACACCTGCATCGCACATCATCCTGCCAATTCATTTATACCAGAAGTTCAAAATACACTTTATAAAAAGTTTACTATTTTTTTTATCACCTCAAAAAAATACGTCTCAGTTCAAGACTTTGACTTTACAAATGTTAGTATGTTACTAGAGCATAAGAAAAAAAACATAAAATCACCGCTCTATATCAGTATGTTGCGTCAGCGCTCATCTAGGTCTACTACTACTAATTTATGTAGTCTTACAAACAGCGTTCTAGGGATAGCATAAAAGAACCAATTCTGCTCTATGAACTTTAAAATCTCTAGGACAGATGGGCAGCGAGGATCAAACAACTTCTGAAGTTCAGTCAAGATATTGAGCCAACATTTTCTCATTCTTCTACTACCCTTTCACCCATAACAGAAGGCTAGGTCAGAGTGGAAATTCTTAACTACAGATAACACACTAAAAACATTCAGTTATATGTAATTTTCTGACCCACTACGATCTGGGTTTCAGTAGCGATATTCTTGACACGAGCACAGTCTCTGCTTGTTGAAAACATGCTATTTTGGCGGTATCCTTTCCTTGAAGCTAAACGTAACCTCTTTTCCCAGCACCTTGTGCATGCAGATATATAGCAGACAGCTCGCCGCTACTACTGAATATTTTTCCCCGAAACTCAGTCAGTGGCTGCAGGGCGTCACAGTTGGGCGGAGGAGATAGGGAGAAGACAATATTTGACCCCTTTCGATTTCCACGGCTGCATTAACATGGCCGATTACCTACCCCCCCCGGCTCACGTAAACACTACCTGCGTAACCCACCAACACTAGCGTGACACTACACACACCACACCAGCCAGAGCATCCAGCGGCACCAACCTCTCTTTACACACGCACCTGGCGAGCGCCGGAACTGTACATTTTCCTCTCTTTTTTTTCCAAACTGTACGCAACCGGCATCGCCAAGCTCTCTTACCCATACTTGTGTCGGCGAGGGTCCTCCGTCGTACTCTTCCAACTGGTTATCTCGGAGAAAAGGAAGGGGAGGAAATCACAGCTGCTCCATCCAAGACGCGGCACCAGCTCCCAGTCCGTTACGGCACAAATAGGCGCCTCTCCCACCGTCTCGGGAAAGAAAGTCACCAAGCCCCTGTGGCGATGCCCTCCGTTTCTCTGTCCCTGCTGGGTCCGCGCAAACTCGCGGTTGCCGGGTCGTAGACACCGACACAAACCCCGCCACCCGTTTCAATTAGCAGCAAACCGCCCCGTCCCCCGCAGCAGAATAGTGGGTTCTGCTCAAATCCCGCGAGATTTGATCCTGAGACTCTTCCTGAATTCCTCCTTCTTCTTGCAGCTGTCTGTGTCCTCGCGTCTCGACCGCTTTCTTCCGATTCTTTTGCTGTTTTTTCTCTTTCCTGTGAAGTTTTAGCTGTTGCCAGGTATTGTGACGTCATTCAGAGAGACGCGATGGACGCTGGGAGCTTGAGCGAAGGCGGATAATGTTTATGTTTGTCTGTTCGCAGTGAGCGAGTTTTTGCGGAGAATTGGTGTGTAAACGAATTTGAGGAATGGGAGCCGGAACCGGTATTCTGCGAGTAGCCAGGGTTGTAATATTTCTAATTTAGATGTTAAAACAAAGATAACTGGTGGTCCTTTGAAAATAATAAAGAGTACTGGGCCGGTGCTAGCGCCCTCTGCAATCTACTGATCGGCGCCCTCCCTCCCTCATTATTATTAATAATAGGCTGCAAACCACCCCCTCTCCTAAAACTCCTTCCTGAACTCTGTTCACATGATGCAAGTAGTTCTCCTTGAAAACAAATACTGTAACAAGAAAATTGTAGGAAAGAAGCAAATGCCTAGGTGGAATAAAAACAAGTAAGTAGTAAATATTTAACATCGTAGCAGCAAGCTGTGATAGTCAAAGGGTTAATGTGATAAATAAATAACATTGATTTTATTTGCTTCTAACAAAAAAAAGTCTACAAATATTACAACCACTTAGCTTTTCATGCCTCATATCTCACCTGTTATTGTTGCTACAAATACTACCACTGCCCTCTCTCTGCAAATTTATTTTATTTATTTACATTTATATACCAGGCTATTCTGCATCAGTGCAGTTTACATTGAACAAACTGAAATTACATTGAACAGGGCATTATAACTTGGAGATAACCCTCCATAGCCCATGTTCCCTGTAAAATAGTTAAGTGGCTTGCCCAAGAGCACAAGGAGCACCTGTGGGACTAGAAACCCCAATCCTTCCGGCCCAAGGTTGTTGTCCTCTAGTGGGATTTGAACCCCCGACCTTCCAGCCTGAAGTACCTTGCCCCAACCACTAGGCCACTCCTCCACTCATGGTTGCAAAGCTCAGGGCCGGCACATGAACTAGGTGGCCACCTAGGGTGGCTGATCCAGGTGGGCAATTTTGTGTCACTGCTTTGTTGCCCGCGGCAACAAATATTACAGCCAATGGTGGATTGGTAGTGATGCTAACCACAAGCTTCAGGTCCTATGCTGCAGCGCCCATGTGTCTGACTCTGATGACGAACATGCTGCACCCAAAGCTCTTCCCACTCCCTCTATTCTCTGTGGCTAGCCACCTGATTGGGACATAAAGCTAAATACCACTCTCTCAGCACGCTTCAAGCAAGTTTGGTATCCTGCAGCAAAGCTGAAACAAGTTGAAAAGTGCACGCTTTACAGAGTAAAACCTTTGACATCGTTCCACACAGGCGGCTTATAAATAAATTGAGTACCTTAGGGATGGACCATAAAGTGACTGATTAGGTTAGAAACTGGTTGATTGGGAGGCAACAAAGGGCACAGGTAAATGGAGCTCACTAGGGAGAAGCTGTGTGCCATAGGAATCTGTCCTTGGTCCAATCCTTTTTAACATTATTGTAAGTGATGCTGTGGAAGGGCTGGGTAAGGTTTGCCATTTTGCGCATGATAGTCCATGAAGGTGTAGATAACATGAGAAGGGATCCAGAAAAGCTTGAAGAATGGACAAGATTTAATGCTAAAAAACACAGGATCAAACATTTGGGCTAAAAAAATCCAAGGGAGCAGTACAGTATAGGGAGTGAAGTACCTCTGTCCGCAAAAGAAGAGCGGGACCTTGGGGCAATGGTTTCTGATGATCTTAAGATTGATTAACGGGTAGAAAAGGCAATGGCAAAAGCCAGAAGGATGTGTGGATGCACATGGAGAGGAATGGTCAACAGGAAGAAGGAGGTGAAGTGACTCTGTATAAGTCTTTTGTGAGATCTCCTCTGGATTACTATGTGCAATTCTTGAAACAACACCTTCAAAAGGATCTAAACAGAGGAGGCACCTGTTTAGACTACTGCTGCATCGGACGTTGGAGCAGAGTTTGTTTACCATCAGTGCACCGGTTGACGTCCCAGCTCCTCATTCCAAAGCATCGGGGCATAAAGCCAGCTTACACCACAGGATCTGTGGAGGCATCTTTGGACTACTGCCTACATTGGGGGATATTGGAGCAGATGTTCAGTTAACATCTGTGCACCAATTGACATCATAGCTCCTCCTTCCAGAGTATTGGGGGATAAAACCAGCTTGCACCACAGGAGCATGAACTAAGGGGCACGCATGCCCCTTTGGAGTGCCTGAGGATGGACTCTCTCCGTACAACTTGAGAATAGGTAAGCGAAAAGCCAAGAGTAAAGGGCCTGTTATGGCAAGTTTGGTGAAAGGCCTGATGGACCAACACGTGGTAAGTGCTGCTATTTCCAGAAAAACTGTTATACATACTGTGAGTCAGTTGGACCATTAGATGATAGAGGGCTAAAAGAGGCACTAAGAGGGGACAAGGCCATAGCGGAGAGACTGAATGAATTCTTTGCTTCGGGGGTGATGCCACAGAAGAATTGAAAGAAATAGCGATACACCGGGAAGATGTATTACAACTATTTGATAAACTGAAGAGTAGCAAATCACCTGGACTGGATGGTATACATCCAAGGGTGTTGAAAGAACTGAAATATGATATTGCAGATCTACTATTAGTAATCTGTGAACTATCATTAAAATCATCTGTAATACCTGAAGAATGGAGAATGGCCAATTAACGCCAATTTTTAAAAAGGGTGCCAGGGGTGATCCGGGAACCTACAGACCGGTGAGCCTGACGTCAGTACCAGGAAAAATGGTAGAAAACCATTATAAAAACAAAATTACTGAACATGTAGATGGTCATGGCTTAATGGGAAACAGCCAATATGGCTTTAGCCAAGGAAGGTCTTGTCTTACTAATCTGTTATGTTTTTTTTGAAAGTGTGAATAAACAGGTAGACAAAGGTGAATCGATTGATATAGTGTATCTGGATTTTCAGAAAGCCTTTGACAAGGACCCCCATGACAGACTCTTGGTGAAATTAAAAAGTCATGGGATAGAAGGCAGTGTACTATTGTAGATCAGGAACTGGTTAAAAGATAGAAAGCAGAGGGGAGGGCTAAATGACCAATTTTCCCAGTGGAGAAAGGTGAATAGTAGAGTACCCCAGGGATCTGTGCTAGGTCCGCTGCTTTTTAACATATTCATAAATGACCTGGAAATGGGAATAACAAGTGAGGTAATAAAATTTACAGTTGTTGTTGTTAAGTGCCGTCGAGTCAGAGTCGACTCATGGCGACCCTCTGGATAGCTATGCTAAATTGTGTTCGGTTTTGAGTCAGGTGGCTCATTGTTGACAGACTGTTACCCGTAGCTGCTCTTCTTGTATCGATCCATCTTATTGCTGGCCTTCCTCTTTTGCACTGACCTTCTATCTTGCCAAGCATGATGTCTTTCTCTAATGATCTCTCTCTTCGCATGATGTGTCCAAAGTATGAAAGTCAAAGTCTTGTCATCTGAGCTTCTAAAGAAAGCTTAGGTTTGATCTCCTCTAGTACCAGCACCATAATTCAAAAGCATCAATTTTCTTCCTGTCTATCTTTTTCACTGTCCAGCTTTCACATCCATATGATGTTATTGAAAATACCATGGCTTGAACAAGTCAAATCTTTGTATGGAGAGAGACATCTCTGCTCTTGAGAATCTTATCTAGGTCTTTCATAGCCATTCTGCCAAGAGCAATGCGTCGTCTGATTTCTTGACTGCTTGTTGCTTCTTTATTGATAGTTGATCCAAGTAGGTTAAAGTTGTTCACGATTTCAATTTCTTCTCCTTCAACGATGAACCTGTTGATTATGCCAGTTGTCATGATCTTTGTCTTCTTTACATTAAGGTGCAGGCCCATTTTGAGACTATGTTCTTTGATTGTGAGAAGCAAATGTTTCAGATCATCTTCACTTTCAGCCAGTAATGTGGTATCATCAGCATAGCAAAGGTTGTTGATGAGTCTTCCACCAATCTTCACACCTCTGTTGTCTTCATACAATCCTGCTTCTCTGATGATTTGTTCTGCATATAAATTAAACAGGTAGGGGGAAAGTATGCAGCCTTGTCTTACACCTTTGATTATTTTAAACTAGTCTGTTTCTCCTTGTTCTGTTCAAACTGCTGCTTCTTGATCAATGTACAGATTGTGCAAGAGTACGATCAGGTGTTCTGGTATACCCATGCTTCTTAATGTGGCCCAGAGTTTCTCATGGTTTACACAGTCAAAAGCCTTGCTATAGTCGATAAAGCATAAATAGATATCCTTTTGGTATTCTTTAGCCTTTTCAAGGATCCATCTCACATCCGCAATGATGTCTCTCGTTCCTCGCCCTTTCCTGAACCCTGCTTGCACTTCACATAGTTCTTCTTCCAGGTATGGTTGTAGTCTCTTTTGAATAATATTCAGTAGAATCTTGCTGGCATGTGGGATCAGAGCGATTGTGCGATAATTTCCACAGTCAGTTGGATCACCTTTCTTTAGCATTGGTGTAACCACAGATCTTTTCCAGTCAGTTGGCCATGATGTTGTCTTCCATATTTCTTGGCAGAGCCTTGTAAGTACGGTAACAACTGCATCAGATTACTGTAATACTTCTATGGGAATGCTATCAATGCCTGGTGCTTTGTTCTTTGATAAGGCTTTCAATGCTGCTTTAACATCTTTTATCACCAATGGTTCCTGATCATAAGGTACAGGTTGAAACGGCTGTTGGTCCACTTGATCTTTATCATATAAAAACTCTGTATATTCCTTCCACCTTTTCTTGATCTTCTCAGCATCATTCAACATAGAACCCTGAGCATCTTGTAACATTCCAATTCGAGGCTGGAACTTTTTCTTTAACTCTTGTAGCTTTAGGAAAGCCGATCTTGTTCTTCCTCTAATAGTTTCTGCTTCTATTTCATTGCATGCGTCGTTGTAGTACTTTTCCTTGTCCTGTCTTGCTGCACATTGGAAATCTCTGTTGAGTTTTGTGATTGTCTTTCTTTCTCCTCTGGCTTTAGCTTCTCTGCGTTTCTGGGCAATTTTCAGAGTTTCTTCCGTCATCCATTTTGGTCGTTTTTGCTTTTTCACCTTTTGTAGAGACTTCTCACTTTCTTCCAACACAACCTTCTTGATGTCATTCCATAACTCTTCTGGAGCTCTGTCATTTGTATCTAAAGCAGCAAATCGATTTTGCAGGCAGTCTTTAAATTCCAGTGGTATATTCTCAAGATCATATTTTGCTGCATTCATGAGTGGTTTGCTCTTTTTCAACTTTAGCTTGAGTTTGCATACTAGTAGTTGATGATCTGTACCACAGTCAGCTCCAGGTTTTGTCTTTGTTGATGTTATAGAACTTTTCCATCATTGACTTCCACAGATGTAGTCAATTTGATTTTTATACAATCCATTGGGTGAAGTCCATGTGTACAGTCGCCGCTTGTGTTGATGGAAGAAGGTGTTTGAGATGAATAGATCGTTGGTCTTGCAGAATTCTATCAGTCTTTCTCCAGCTTCATTTCTGTTGCCAAGCCATATTTTCCAACTACTTTGCCTTCTTCTTTGTTGCCAACTTTTGCGTTCCAGTCACCCATGACTATCAGGATATCCTGTTTGCATGTTCTGTCAATTTCAGCTTGTACTTGTTCATAGAACTCTTCAATTTCATTCTCTTCTGCAGCTGTTGGGGCATATACTTGAATTATAGTTGAATAATGATAGGCATTCCTCGTAGACGAATAGAGATTAAGCGTTCGCTGACTGCATTGTATTTCATTACAGTTCTTGCAAGTTTCTTCTTTATTATAAATACAACACCATTTCTTCTTTGTCTTTCATTTCCAGCATAGTAGACCATGTGATTATCTGATGTAAAGTGCCCGATGCCAGTCCATTTCAATTCACTGACACCCAACAGATCAAGTTGTACACGTTCCATTTCATTCTTGACCACCTCCAACTTCCCTTGGTTCATGCTTCGTACGTTCCATGTTCCAATGCGTAAGACATTTTTACAGCTTCTGACTCTCATTTCATGCGCAGCTACATCAGCAGTCGGACGTCCCGAGGGCTTTGATCCAACCACCTCATAAATGCTGGCTTTACTCTGAAAAGTCTTCAGCTCTTCCCCAATAGCTAGTTGAGTGCCTTCCGACCTGGGGGGTCTCGTCTTCCAGCACTATAGCACAATTTGTTTTGTTGTAACTATCCATTGGGTTTTCATGGCAAAATACAGAAGTAGATTGCCGGGCCTTTCTTCCGCACAGTTTAAGTTTGGTGTTGTTGCCGTTGTCACAGAAATGTGATCCTCCGCCGTCAACACTATCCCATTCTGCTGCTACTCAGATGGGTGGTTTGTCTTGGTCTGGCACCTCAGCTGAGACCTGTCCATCTTGGGAGACCCTGCCAGTAGTTAAACTTCCGATAGTTTAGCTCTCAGCATTACTGATGCACACAAGCCCTCACAGCACGACAAGCTGCAAACCAAGTGAGGGAAAATTTACAGATAACACAAAATTTTCAAAGTTGTTAAAACCCAAGAGGATTGTGAAAAATTACAAGAACTTGATAAATTGGAAGACTGGATGTTCAAATGGCAGATGAAATTTAATGTAGAGAAGTGCACAGTTATGCACCTAGGAAAGAACAACCCAAACTATGGTTACACGATGCAAGGTTCCATATTAGGAACCACTACCCAGGAAAAAGATTTAGGCGTCATCATTGATAGCACGTTGAAACACTCCGCCCAATGTGCAGCAGTGGCCAAGAAAGCAAATAGACTTCTAGGAATCATAAGGAAAGGAATGGAGAATAAAACAAAGGATATTATAATGCCACTGTATCGTTCTGTGGTGTATCTTAGAAAAGGTACAGAGAAGAGCCACCAAAATGGTAAAGGGGATGGAAGGATACCCCTATGAGGAGAGGCTAAAAAGGTTAGGGCTCTTCAACCTGGAAGAGACGGCTGAGAGGAGATATGCTAGAGGTCTATAAATTAATGAATGGAGTGGAACAGGTAAACGTAGATCAAAATATAGAAAGAGTAGGGGACATGCAATGAAGCTACAGTGCAACCTGTTTAAGACTAATAAGATAACATATTTTTTCATTCAACGTGTAATCAAATTCTGGAATTCGTTATTAGTGTAGCTGAGTAAAAAAGGTTTGGAGAAGTTCCTGGAGGAAATGTCCATAAACCATTATTAAAGGGGACCCGGGAAATCCACTGTTCCTTATCGTCCCTCTAGTCTAGTCCCAGACCTCTGGGGTTTATGCTCCTCCTCCAGCAGCTTTGGAGACTGAGAAACATTCTTCTGTAATGACACTGGTATATCCAGGTAGGATCTGCCTCCTCACACCAGTTGTCTCAGTCTCCAAGCAGCTGGAGGACTGGTGAGCCTGGAGGTCTGGGCTCACGGTAGAGGAACAACTAAGGAGCATTTAGGATAGAAAGGAACAGTTTGGATTTCACTGATACACGGAGGAAGGAGAAGAGAAAGGAGAAAGAAAGGAGCATAGGGGTTAATTTTTCTGCCTTTACGGCTGAGCTGAGGCCTCCCCCCTCCTCTCTCCTACCGGAATTTTAGCATAGCCCCGAGCAGAGCTCCGGGTCCTGATCGGAATCAGAGGATCAGGAACCGGGGCGGCGTGGTTGGCAGTAGCGCATTCAGAAGGTTTGCCTGACAGCGCTCTGCAGCATGCTGGAAGGTGACAGATGTCGAGAAAGGCTCCCCCCTCTGCAGCTCTCATCGGTCCGAGCTCGGATCAGGCTCCCGACGCTGGAACAGGGCAAGTCGGTGGAGCGGAAGGCTGAAAAAGTGCGGCTGGTGAGATGTGACCGGTCAGATTTGCCAGATCGGAGAGGCGCACTTAGAGGGGCTGAAGTGAGGGAGCCGCGTGGTCAGCGGCGGGCCTACCGCGTGGCGGCAACGCGGGAAGCGCCGCTCCGGTTTCAGGGCCTTTGGGGGCTCGTAATTTCGGCGGGAAGCTTCATTTTTGCCGGGGCACGATTTTTTCGGGCTCGGGGTCCTTAGGTGGGCCAGTCACAGACAGTTTTGAGAAAAAAAAAGTTATAACGGTTGCAGAGGATCCAGGGGGAGCCTTGGTGTAGCTGTTTCCCAGGGATGCCTTCGAGGCCGCAGTGCATCGTCTGCGGGACTAGATGGGGGGGGGCAGTTTCGGAGACAGGCATCTGTTGGGGTGTACGTAGGAGGCAGAAGCTATGGAGCATACCTTAGATGGGGGTACTGCCACTCAGGGAGAGCCGATGGCGCAGCAGGACCCAGTGGCCCCGGAGTCGCCACTAAGAGAGCCGGCGCCAGATCCCCCCTCTGTACAGGCAGCCCTTCCAGGCGGACTAGCAGCAATTTTTTCCCCAGAGTTCGTGTCGCTTATTCAGCAAGCCTTTAGAGGCCGGCAGGAAGCTCTGGCGACAGGTGTGGGGGACAGGGGACAGGCAGGTAAGCGACCTGGTACCACATTGAGTGTAGGAACAGCAGGAAGCCTGGCTAAGAGGGCTAGGATGGAGAAAGCTCTGCAGGAGTCGTCAATAGCTTCTGAGGGACTCCCTTCGGATGAGGGGGATCCCAAAGGGGAGTTAGACGACGATCTTGAGGAAGGAGATATCACGGACAGGGAGGACCAGGTTAGGGTGGTCCGCCTGTTCCGGAGAGAGGAGTTGCCTGCCCTCATTGCGGAGACATTGAAGGCACTACATATGCCGGTACCGGGGCCAGCAGAGGATACTACCTTGGAGGATGCGTTGCTGCAGATGTTTTGTAAGAATCACAGGGCCGGCCTTTCCGGTGCACAGAGTACTGCGGGAAATGATCCAGGAAGAATGGGACATGCCAGAGGTGGCATTGAAAGAGTCCAGAGTTATGGGCCATCTTTACCCGCTGGTAGACCAGGACAAAGAATTGTTCAAGTCTCCGAAGGTGGATGCCGCCGTCTCAGCGGTTACGAAGAAGACTACTATTCCGGTGGAAGGCAGTGCGGCCCTCAAGGTTACCCAAGACAGGAGGCGGATTCCTTGTTGAAACAGGTATTCGACGTCAATGCTCTATCTATTCAGGCAAATCCATCTTTTGGGGGTTTACGGAGCAATAGGACTAGAACATATAGAAAAAATTGCCCCAAATCTTGCAAATACTGATATATACTATTCTAATAAATCTATATAAGATCTAAAAAATGTGACCCAAATTTCATCAATTTTATAAGAGAAGTTTTTCATATGTATTTCACTACGATTTTGTTCTTTTAACTTTTGGATGTGGGTCTCAGAATGAATGGGGGAGGATAGCTACAGGCCACAGCAGCTGAAAAGCCTGAGAAAGTCCTGGCCCCTTCCTTACATCAAGGACTCCAACCATCCAATTTTTATATATATATATAACTATTAAAATGTCCTTTCAAGAGCAGATTTAACCAAAAATGAGCTCTGAAAACTCTATTCAATAAATGACTGCCAAAAATTATCAATTGTAAATGTACTCTAACTGAGCTAAAGAGGGATATATTCGAAATTGAGTCCAGGTTGTAAACAACCTAACTGCATGGGAGAACCAAACCAGGTTTCAAAAACTCCCTGAATCCTTGTTTATAGCTGTTCTTTATATCCTTCAGAGCTGAAGCAGTAGGTTGTATTAGTCCAATGACTTATCTGTAATGAAGATCCTAACAGATCCCTCTATATTCCCGACGCGGACTTCCAGCGCTGACGCGTTTCACCGCTCCCGCGGTTTCTTCGGGGGATACACGGTTCTCACGGCGTGTCATGCAAAAATCATTAAACGTCTTTCAAGAAACAGCTTCAAGGGAAAAGAATAAGAATCAGTAAAGAAATGCATAACTATAGCATATTTTGTAAGGAAAGACCCCTTTATGTGAAGTTTAATACCACTAAAAGCGATCCATAGAATCAAACTGATCACGAACTTTACCTTACAGCAGTTGTATTCAGAGCCAAAAGAACGCCGCGCTTGCGTACATAGGCACTCTCATTGCCGGGTTTTAAACTAGAAGCAGCCTATCAGCAGACAGCTCGCTGCACTGAATAGGCTTCAATAAATTCAGACCAGCTCTTTAAAGTGGTATCTACACCTTCCAAATGAGAATAGAGTATAAAATTAATTAAAAGGCTATTCATGAGGTGCATACTGACCAGTCTATTTGAGAGTTAAGACCACCAGGGCTGACTGTAATCGATAAATCCAACGCTGTTCATTCAGCAGCAAACTTTGATCTCTGGTTTTACCCAATGACCCCTTCAGGGTCTGGTCTATACAAAAACATCGAAGCTGGTCAAATTGGTGGCCCAAGGCCAAACAATGGGTTACTATTGGTGCTTCTAATTTCTGGCAATGAAGACGACTCCGATGCTCTCCCATACGAATTTTAAATGCCCGGTTAGTTTTTCCAATATAAAGAAGTTGACAGGGGCATTGTATGGCATATACTACATAACTAGAAGTACAGTCTGTTTGAGTATGGATTTGGTATGTAACTCCATGATAAGTAAACTGTGTAAGCTCCAACGTAATCTTGCCGATGGTACACTCGTTACATTTAGTATGACCAGCCTGAAACATTGTCGCTCCCAATGATACAGATGAAACAACTGGGCGTAACTCCAATTTGACCAGCTTTGATGTTTTTGTATAGACCAGACCCTGAAGGGGTCATTGGGTAAAACCAGAGATCAAAGTTTGCTGCTGAATGAACAGCGTTGGATTTATCGATTACAAACAGTCAGCCCTGGTGGTCTTAACTCTCAAATAGACTGGTCAGTATGCACCTCATGAATAGCCTTTTAATTAATTTTATACTCTATTCTCGTTTGGAAGGTGTAGATACCACTTTAAAGAGCTGGTCTGAATTTATTGAAGCCTATTCAGTGCAGCGAGCTGTCTGCTGATAGGCTGCTTCTAGTTTAAAAACCCGGCAATGAGAGTGCCTATGTACGCAAGCGCGGCGTTCTTTTGGCTCTGAATACAACTGCTGTAAGGTAAAGTTCGTGATCAGTTTGATTCTATGGATCGCTTTTAGTGGGATTAAACTTCACATAAAGGGGTCTTTCCTTACAAAATCTGCTATAGTTATGCATTTCTTTACTGATTCTTATTCTTTTCCCTTGAAGCTGTTTCTTGAAAGACGTTTAATGATTTTTGCATGACACGCCGTGAGAACCGTGTATCCCCCGAAGAAACTGCGGGAGCGGTGAAACGCGTCAGCGCTGGAAGTCCGCGTCGGGAATATAGAGGGATCTGTTAGGATCTTCATTACAGATAAGTCATTGGACTAATACAACCTACTGCTTCAGCTCTGAAGGATATAAAGAACAGCTATAAACAAGGATTCAGGGAGTTTTTGAAACCTGGTTTGGTTCTCCCATGCAGTTAGGTTGTTTACAACCTGGACTCAATTTCGAATATATCCCTCTTTAGCTCAGTTAGAGTACATTTACAATTGATAATTTTTGGCAGTCATTTATTGAATAGAGTTTTCAGAGCTCATTTTTGGTTAAATCTGCTCTTGAAAGGACATTTTAATAGTTATATATATATTAAAAAATTGGATGGTTGGAGTCCTTGATGTAAGGAAGGGGCCAGGACTTTCTCAGGCTTTTCAGCTGCTGTGGCCTGTAGCTATCCTCCCCCATTCATTCTGAGACCCACATCCAAAAGTTAAAAGAACAAAATCGTAGTGAAATACATATGAAAATCTTCTCTTATAAAATTGATGAAATTTGGGTCACATTTTTTAGACCTTATATAGATTTATTAGAATAGTATATATCAGTATTTGCAAGATTTGGGGCAATTTTTTCTATATGTTCTATCTATTCAGGCGGCTATTTGCGGAACGTGGGTGGCGAGAGCCTGCCTCCGCTGGTCCCAAGGAATTAAGGACGAGCAGGGAGATAACGTGGCAGGAGGGCCAGCCAGATTGGAATTGGGGGCGGTGTACCTGGCAGATATCCATTATGACCTCATTCGAGGGTTGTCGAAGAGCATGGCATCGGTGGTAGTGGCTCGCAGGTATCTTTGGCTGTGTAATTGGGCAGCTGATGGGTCTTCTAAGTCCCAGCTCAGCAAGCTTCCGTTCAGGGGTATGGGGAAGATTTGGACAAGCTGGTAAAGGATCTGGGAGAGTCCAATGGCGGTAGGCTACCGGAAGACAAACAGAAGCAGGGACGGTCGGCTCCCGCATCCAGGGGGCAACAGAGGGAGTTTCGGCATTTTCGCATCCCAAGGTTCAATCAAACGCAGAGAGGATGTTTTTCCAATAGAAGCCAGGGGTTTCGTGGATTTCGGGGAGCAGGCAGATGATTCGGCGCCTCTTCCTCCTCCGCAAGTCTGCGAAAGTCGCAATGATGTCAGGGGGGCCCAGGTAGGGCTTGTGCCCGTAGAGGGTCGGCTATGGAATTTTTACCCTGCCTGGGTCCAGATTACATCAGACCGGTGGGTACTGGAGGTCATACGAGAAGGGTATGCGCTGGAGCTCCAGAGGCCGGTAACAGATTCTTTCATGCAGTCGCCATGCAAGGCGCCAGTAAGGCCAAGGCAGTGCGGGAGACGGTACAGAGGCTGCTCGAGCTCAACACAGTGGTACTGGTGCCTGCAGACCAGTGTGGCTGCGGTCGATACTCCATCTACTTCGTGGTACCAAAAAAGGAGGGAACGTTTCGGCCCATTCTAGACCTCAAAAGAGTAAATTGTTGCCTTCGCGTGTCTCACTTCCGGATGGAGACTCAGTGATCGTGGCCGTGCGAGAAGGGGAGTTTCTTCCCTCGACCTGACGGAGGCGTACTTGCACGTTCCTATCAGGCTGGAACATCAGAAGTTTCTCAGGTTTGCAGTCCTCTAGGAGCATTTCCAGTTCCAGGCGCTATCAGAGTGGTAGCGTTTCTACAGAATCTAGGTTGGGTAGTCAATATGGCAAAGAGCAAGTTGGTACCGTCCCAACAGCTAGAATATCTGGGAGCTCAGTTCAGCACAAATGCAGGCAACGTTTTTCTACCTCCGCAGCGGGCTCAGGGCTTACAAAGGCTACTCAGGCAGTTTCTGAGCAGAGCATCTCCCACGGCATGGCAGTACCTGCAGCTGCTTGGGACCATGGCGGTGACGCTGGAGCTCGTTCTGTGGGTGAGAGCACACATGAGACCGTTGCAGAGGGCATTGCTCAGGCGCTGGTCCCATCAGGACGATCCATTGTCACGGAGGTTCCCTTGTCTGCCGGAGACGCAGGCAGCTCTTCAATGGTGGTTACGGACTGGGTGCCTGGAGAAGGGGATGCCATTGGAAACGCCCTGTTGGTTACCCCTAACGACGGATGCCAGCCTTTCGGGCTGAGGAGCTCATTTCCAGGGACATTACGCCCAGGGCCAGTGGACCGAGCAGGAGAAGATCTGGTCGATCATCAGATTGGAGTTAAGAACGGTGACACTAGCCTTACAGGACTTTCACCCTTATCTTCGAGGCAGGGCCATTCAAGTGTTTTCTGACAATGCACAGCGGTGGCTTACATCAATCGCCAAGGCAGCACAAGCAGTGTTCCATTGGAAACCGAGGCTGAAAATCTGTTCGCATGGGCCAAGGCCCATCTGGTAGCCTTGTTGGCAGCACATGTAGCTGGAGTGGACAATGTGGAGGCCGACTTGAGTCGGGTGAAGGTGGACCCAGGGGAATGGGTCCTTCATCAGGAGGTATTCGAAATGGTGGTACGTCATTGGGGGGACCCGGTAATGGATCTCATGGCAACTTTTCAGTCAGCAAAGCTGAGCCGTTTCTTCAGCAGAAGAAAAGAGAGGATGTCAGAAGGCCTGGATGCTCTCATACAGCGCTGGCCGGAAGAGCAGCTTCTGCACGTGTTTCCACCATGGGTGTTGATAGGAAGAGTGCTGCAGCGAGTGGAGCGGCACAGAGGGCAGGTGATCCTGATCCTCACGTGGATCACTTTTTGCTTACGGCCTGGCTATTGAAAGGGCTAGGTTGACAAAGAAGGGATACTCTGCTTCGGTGGTGGCCATGTTGCTAAAGGCGAGAAAGAAATCTACTTCTCTAGCTTATGTCTGCATCTGGCAGGTGTTTGAGGCATGGTGTGGGGACCGTCAGTGCTCGGGACTGAGAGCGTCGATTCCTCTGGTGCTGGCGTTTCTGCAGGATGGGCTGGATAAAGGCTTAGCGACTGCATCCTTGTGGGTACAAGTAGCAGTGTTATCATGTTATAGAGGAAAGATAGGAAGTGAAGGGCTAGGTACCCATCTGTACATTAAGAGGTTTTTAAGAGCCGTCTCTCTTTTGAGTCCGCTGAGTAGACAACTGGTGCCACAGTGGAATCTACCTTTCATTTTGGAGGCGCTGAGGCAAAAACTGTTTGAGCCTTTGGCAAGAGCTTCCTTAAAAAACCTTACTCTTAAGTTGGTGTTCCTGGTAGCTATTGGTTCAGCTAGGAGAATCTCGGAATTACAGGCTTTGTCCTGCAGGGAGCCTTTTTTGACCTTTTCTGATTCGAAGGTGGTGTTGAGGCCGGTCCCGTCGTTTTTGCCAAAGATGGTTTCGGCGTTTCATATGAATCAGATAGTTTCCTTGCTGGTGTTCAGGGAGCAGCTGGAGGGCTCCTTTGCGGATCAGTTGCACCTCTTGGACATTCGGAGGGTATTGAAGAAGTATGTTCGGACTACGGCAAACTTTCGTAAATCAGATAGGCTGTTCGTATTGTTTGCGGGGCCAAAGAAAGGAGAGGCCGCGTCTAAGGCTACGATCGCCAGATGGATTAAGGAGGCCATAGCGTCCGCTTATATTTTAAAAGGGAAAGCGGTACCGGAAGGGCTCAAAGCACATTCCACCAGAGCACAAACGACTTCTTGGGCGGAGTTTCGTTTGGTGCCGCCAGTAGAAATTTGTAGGGCGGCTACCTGGTCTTCCTTGAATTCCTTTGTTAAGCATTACCGTCTGGATATTCAGGCGGACAGGGATACTAAGTTTGGATCAGCGGTGCTTCAGGCTGGTCTAGCAGGTCCCTCCCATTGATTGCTTTAACTGCTCTGTTACATCCCCAGAGGTCCGGGACTAGACTAGAGGGACGATAAGGAAGGTGAAATTAGACTTATCTGCTAATTGTTGTTCCTTGAGGAACTCTAGTCCCATATCCCGCCCTGCTTCTTTTCTGGGTGCTAGTAGTGCCTGAAGCACATAAGAGTGGACAGGTAAGAGAAATCGGCTTCTAGGCATGGGGATTAAGTGGGGTCCCTATTCTCCCTGACAGCGGGGGGGGGGGGGGAGGCCTAGTTCTTGCATAACGGTAGATTGGTGGTATTGATCATTTCTTTTTGAACAAAAAAACAGGGGGTTTTAGATTCCCAGTTAAGTTTATTAGTAGTAGTTGGTTAGTTTGAAAGCGATTATTCGGCTACTTAATTGTTGCTCCGTTGAGTCTGCTTTGCCAATAGGTTACTGGTGTGAGGAGGCAGATCCTGCCTGGATATACCAGTGTCATTACAGAAGAATGACGTTTCTCAGTCTCCAAAGCTGCTGGAGTATAAACCCCAGAGGACCAGGACTAGACTAGAGTTCCTCAAGGAACAATAATTAGCAAGTAAGTCTAATTTCACCCTTGCCACAATTCAAGCACTGTGGAATGTGCGTCCTTTGGGGAAACTGCTAAGTACTTGTGGAAACAGGATATTAGACTTGATGGACCTTGGTCTGACCCAGTATGGCATATTTTATATTCTTATGTTAATCTGTAGGGGGTGTTTCTTTATCAGGCGCCTCTGTGAATTTGGGTTGCGTACCCCTCCCCCTCAATCAAATGTTTTTGAAGGGGCAGGCGTGACTGATGTGTTCCCTGAGGGGAGCTCATTTCCATCTACCTCCACCCCACTATTCTTGACTAAGGCTGACCAATTACCCATTTCTTCTGATTCTGATCTACGGTATCCGGTTCCTGTGACTCTACCTGTTGCTATTACTAACTTGGCAGTTCCAGGTCCTAGCTCAGGGGACATTTCTTTAAAAGATATATGGCTGGCTGTTAACAGGATGGAAGGATAGCTTAAGGACACCCTGAATTAGCTTTGTGAGCTTTCTCAAGACTCTTTGAAGAAATTACAACATGAGGGTTCGCTGTCAGATATGGGTGGGAGAATATCTAGGTTGGGGGGAAGTGTTCGAAACGTACATGCTGTGGGTAATTCCTTCATCAAAGATAGTTTGTTGCTGCATAATAAACTTGAAATGTTGTAAATTAATGCCCAAAACCTTTCGATTTTTAGTCTTCTCTTGAAAATGTTTCAAAAAGGGCAACTCTGTTAGTTACCTTTAGGTCAGAGATGGAAAAGAGTGCTATTATGAAGCTTTATTTTTCAAAAAGGGCTATCCCTTTTTGTGGGCAGCCCATAACAGCATTTCTGGATGTAGCTAAAGCTACTCAACTCCGTCTGAAAGAATCTCTACAAATTGAAATCTAAGGTCCTGACGATTGGTGCTTAAAATTTCCCAGTAAATGTATAGTAACATATTCTGGCAATAGGTTTATCTTTATGGAGGTATCACATCTTGAGAAGTTTCTTGTCGATAAGTAGTCCTCATTTCTTCATTTGAGCGTTATTGGTTTGGGATGTAAAAGGGTTTAAGAGATTTATGGTTACCTCCTTCCATCCCGATGTTTTACATACTTCTATTTTTATTTCCTGATATGTATTTTTGGATGATATGATTGAAGATTGCTTTCCTATTGGTTGCTTCTTGTAACAATATTGAAATTTCATTTAAAAAGGAATCTAAACAGGATGGAGTCAGTGCAGAGGGTGGATACCAAAATGGTCTGTGGGATTTGTCATAAGGCATATGGTGACAGACTTAAAGATCTCAATATGTATACTTTAGAGGAAGCACCTACCAAAAATACTTCAAAAGATGTACCCACACTTTAGAATATACTACCAGAAAAATGGGACCAAAATGATGAATTTCATAATATAAGCACCAGAATGAAAATTATACCCCATGTAGGCATTTGTTTCAACCATAAGGGCATCACATCAGGGAGCCTGGTCTCTGCCACTTCACAGTGTGCTAGGTAAGCACAGGTTTACTCAATTCCCCAATTACTATCTTTCATTGGTCTGTGGTACCATATCAAACATAATAATGTTTTAATTTTTAATAATGTTTTGCATTAAGAAAATTACTTAGCTGCCAATTGAAGAGTTTAAAGTGAAAATCCATCTTTGTTCAAGGTGGGCAAGATGATCCATTAAGTTACCACGTCAATGAGTAATGCAATCCAAAACTGCCCATTTCAGGTCTCGCCACTCGTGTGATGCCTCTACACAATGTTGCACTGTGAGTACTGAATTCCCCAATCTCGACTTATGTTCACTTAATCTGTGGTTATGTTTTAATAGGTTTGTTTTTAATTTGTTTGAGGCTTATCCTGAAGAAGGCAAGTTTTGCCAAAACACGTTGTGTTGTTTTTTTTTAATAAAGGCTGTCTGACGTCACCTCGCTCCAGTTTGTTTCCATGCTTTAGCTGCGAGTGTGTGTGCTCTTTTGGTGTGGACCCTTCAACTAACATGGTTAGTGCCACTGAATATCTACCACTACACGTCCCACTGCTGACCAGTTAAGAACATAAGAAATGCCATACTGAGTCAGAACAAGTCCATCAAGCCCAGTATCCTGTTTCCAACAGCCGCCAATCCAGGTCACATGTATCTGTGAAATTCCCAAAAAGGTACACAGATTACACGTTGCTTATCCCAGGTTAAGCCATGCATTTCCCTGGGGCTTTCCGGGGCAGCACTCATCACTAACCGGGCAGTGGCAATATTGAGCTGCTACCCAGTTAGCGATATATGGCGAAAGTCAGGTGCAGGAAACCCTGGCCACACTTTGCAGCAGAAACTAACTGGACAGCAGATGACTATCACTGCTGCCCAGTTAGCTTTGTGCAATCCAGGCAGCCTGGATATTCAATGGTGGAGGCAGGACACTGGTGGCTAGTCACTTTAGCAGCGCCAGCTGTCAGTGCTGAATACTGGGCCAAGTTGCTTCTTTCTCTATAACATCAGTAAAATTTGTTCCTTCCTTTCTGAACATACTACTAAGACCCTTATCCACTCTCTGGTCATCCCCTATCTTGACTACTGCAATTTGCTCCTCGCTGGTCTCCTCTGAATCATCTCTTTCCCCTTTAATCTGTTCAAAGCTCAGCTGCTGACCTATAAGGAAGGAGTAGCATAATGATTGGGGCAGGTTACCTCAGGCCAGGGGTTTGAATTCTAAAGGACAGCAACCTTGGGCTGGAAGGAAGGGTTTCTAGTTCCACAGATGCTCCTTGTGGCCTTGGTTCAAAACCATAGATATTGAGCCCTTTGGGGACAAGGGAAAACCAGATATACATTACCTGAATGTACACCACTTTGACTGGTAGAAAAGCAGTATATAAGCCTAGTTAAATAAATAAGTGCATTCATTCTGCTGCTGATCACTACCTTTCCTTTATTATCTGCCCCTACACCCCTCCTCTGAAACTTCATTCCTCTGGCAGATTCTTTTTACCTGTGCCTTTCTGTGCCACTTCTTACTCCAGACTTCATTCATTCCACTTTTCTGCTTTGTATGCCTAGAATAAACTTCCTGAGTCAGTAAGTCAGGCTCCTGCTCTAGCCCTATTCAATTCCAGGCTAAAAACCCACCTCTTTGAGGCTGTTTTTGGATCCTAATGCCCTCACTCTCTTGTTAACCACTTACTTTATGTGTATCTTACCATACTTTAATCATCAATTTTGTGATGCTTTTTGTTTTGATTATATTGTAAGCTCTGTGTATGTCTTGTAGCGCTATACAAATGCTAAATAATAGTAGTAGTAAGTCTGGCCCCTGGAGGCCCACTGTGGCCTATTTCTGAACCGGCTTGAACTGTTTTCAGTCTTTTAGCTGCTTGACAGCTTCCTTCATGGTGGTCCAAGGCCCAGGCCCTCAAGTCCCTTCAAGTGCCTCTGTTACAGATGGTAATGGGATTGAGTGCCCCCACTTCATCCTGTCAATCATTATGCTCTTCCAGCTGCCCTGCTTTATTTGCTATGCTGGTTGGTTTGGATGCTGTAGAGAAATCCATTTCTTCAGAAGGTAAGTCTGAGGAGGATGAGGTGATTCCCGTAGAAAGCTAGGATCTCCATGATATGACTGTTTCACAGAAAGGACCTTTCTGTGCCTTGTGAGCACAATATGACAGCTCTACATGAGGTAAAACCTACTCTCAGGCGAGGTAAGGAGGTGGGCCTCTCCTAGGGGTATCCGATTTCCTGCATTCATTTCTTTACCTTTTCCTATGTGTCATCTCATAAGAACATAAGATATGCCATACTGGGTCAGATCAAGATCCATCAAGCCCAGTATCCTGTTTCCAACAGTGGCCAATCTAGGTCATAAGTACTGTCGTGAGGACTACCCTGGTGGCTAATAGAGGTCAGGGCAGGTCAGACACAAAAATTATAAGGTTGAGATTGGCCAGTATTCCAAAGGCCCAATTGACTTTTGGTCCTAGTAGTTTCCTTGATACCAATCTTCAATGAAAACAACTGCACAGAGTGGTGGGAAAAATAAAGGCTTTTTATTTCCCTTCTTCGCAATGGTTCAAATGATTGGGATACAACTATAAAGCAAAACGTCCTTACTTCAGGTGAGGAAAAGAAAAACTCAGGTTTAAAGCAAAAACTGTTACTTTCACAGGACTGGTGCTATTTACACAAAACAAGGATGTTCAATTCAGCGAGTCACACAGCTCACAAGCCTGACAAGGATTCTAGGCTTCCTGTAACACAGTATGTACAATCCATTTCTGGATCTGAAATATCCCCTGCTAGTTCCACTTGCATTGGCTCCTCTTCTGAAGCCTCTGAATCTGTGTCCCTGGTTTCAGGTAAAATATATTCTGGCTTTTTATACAGTTCCTGTATCACTTCCCAATGTTCTGGGCTAAGCCTAGGGCGTCGGCTATGTGCTGTTTTATACTGAAAAGATTCCTCTTTATTCAGAGGTTTTATAGCAGCTCTATATAAACATTTTTCATTCAGAACTTTCTTCTTAGGTAAACATTTTCCATACCTTGTATCGTAGGAACCTTCAGACAAACGGTTTTCTTCTACTGCCTGTCTTTCCCATACAACAGCTTTCTGAAATCTTTTTCCAGGAAAGTATGGTTTACCTTGTGAGGTTGGAGTCCCTTCTCCAAGTGAAGGTCTGGGCCTGTACCGGCTTAGCTTCTGGCTTGCCTGTGCAGCACGGCTTAGGTTCTCCAGCTGTCTCTCATTTAACTTTAGACTACAGTTGCAGCAATGCTTTCGCCTCTCTGGACAAACAGCTCTCACTCTTGTTTGAGCTGAGACCTTCCCAGGTCCTTCATTAGCTCCAGGGAAATCACCTTCCACTCGGGGTGGTTTCCTAGCGGTAGAGTAATCAGGTTTCCATTCTAACCTCTTTCTGCGCTGCAAGTGATCCTTCCCTTGCTTCTGTTGGACTTGCCTCCTTGGCCTGCTTCTCTTTCTCCACTGCTGCTCTTCTCTCTCTCTTTTCTGCCAACCACCTTGCCGACCTGTCTCCTGCCGAACTGTCTCCAGTCTTCCACACCCTCCTTAAGAAGCACTCCTGCCTTCGAGGATTGGAAGCTGGCTGGCATTACCTTGTGACCAGTGGGGCGTGGCTCCTCAGTGTCTCTGAAGTCGCTCTGGCTCCCTCTAGCTGGTTCCTCTGAATAATGCAGCTTGTGCACGTCTTTTTCTCCGTTTAAAACATTTTCTTTTCTTTCAAGAGGGTCTGCTGCACTAGCAGTTTCCCCAGAAAACACAGGTTGCACAATGCTTGTATTGGGACAAGCAGTGGATTTCCTGGATCCCCTTTAATAGTGGTTTATGGACCTTTCTTCCAGGAACTTGTCCAACCTTTTTTAAAACCAGCTACACTAACAGCTGTTACTACATCCTCATGTAATGAATTCGAGAGTTTGATTATGCGTTGAGTGAAAAATATTTTCTCTTACTAGTCTTATATGGGTTACACTGTAGCTTCATTTCATGTCCCCTAGTCATTCTAAATTTTGATGGCATAAACAATCTTATCTATGTTTACCCATTCCACTCTATTCATTAATTTATAGATCTTTATTATATCTCCCCTCAGCTGTCTCTTTTCCAGGTTGAAAAGCCCTAACCTTTTTAGCCTCTCCTCATAGGGGTATCCTTCCATCCCCTTTACCATTTTGGTGGCTCTTTTCTGTACCTTTTCTAATTCTGCTATATCCTTTTTAAGATACAGTGACCAGAATTGTACACAATATTTGAGTGCAGTCGCACCATGGAACGATACAGTGGCATTCTAATATTTTTTGTTTTATTCTCCATTCCTTTCTTTATGATTCCTAGCATACTATTTGCTTTCTTGGCTGCCATTGCACAGTGGGCAGAAGGTTTCAACATGAATTATCCATGATGACGCCTAAATCATTTTCCTGAGTGGTGGTTCCTAATGTGGAACCTTGCATCGTGTAACCATAGTTTGCGTTGTTCTTTCCTTGGTGCATAGTTTCTCAGAAGGTAAACCCTCAAGCTTGGCCCTAGGTGCCCCAAGGGCTGTGCGTTTGGCCCCAGCGTCAGCTGGATCAGCCTTTTGGGCCCTGCGAGTGGATGTCCTCGTCTCAGCTGGGACAAAACACACAATCTCATCCAGGTGGAAGGGGCACTGCACTCATGGAGCCTCATGATAAGTGTGTAGAGGTCCTCTTAAGAATGCCTTTATGGCTTTTACCGTAGGCAGGCCTGATGGCCCGAGCCCTAGTAGTTTCTGGATAGCCCAGAGATGGTAAGATTGGAGTCTGGAGCCACATATGTGCCTGATATTCCCCCTTTTGTCTTGATCAGCATCTCCCCTAGCCCATAGCAGTATTAGTAGTGGCTCTGCAATTGGTCAACTATTGCTGCTGCTTCTAAGCTACTACTTATTTGTATATTGCTACAAGGTGTACACAGTACTGCACAGAGACATGTAAGAAATGGTACTTGCTCATAAGAGCTTACAATCTAGTCAAGACAGAGAACACAACAAGTGGGATGTATCTAGCACTTGGAGATGAACAGGAGACTAGGGGGATTGAGATCTAAAAGCAGTCTCAAAAAAGTGAGTTTTTTAGCCTTGATTGAACATGGCCACAAATGGAGCCTGACTTACCGACTCAGGTAGTTTGTTCCGGGCATAAGGACAGCAAAGTAGAAGGATCGAAGTCTGGATTTGGCAGTGGAAGAGAAGGGCACAGAAAGAAGCAGGGACCATGGAATACTGCTCTAACTGGGGGTAAGCTCCATCTTGACTCTGCCCCTAGCACCCTGCGGTCTTCCTCTCCTGTTTTGCCCATGGGATCCCATTCCCATAGGCAGAAGAGAAGGAAATGGCTGTGATCGCAGCAGACTCCTGTCTGCCCGCGAGAGATCAGATCCCCGTGGGCAGGAGGGAAGGCCACCACGACAAAGACTCCTGTCTGGAGTCTTTGCTGCGATTGTGGTGGCCTTCCATCCTGCCCACGGGGATCCAATTTCCTGTGGGCAGACAGGAGTCTGTGTGATTGTGGATGATGGGCAAACATTTGCTGGGGCCAGGGCCCATGTGGCCCATCCTGCTCTGATGCCTATAGATAGAAGGTATCTGCCAGAAGAGCGGAGTTCCCGAGAAGGGGTGTGTGGAGAGATAAGAGAGGAAAGGTAGCGAGGAATAACCAAATGAAGGCTGTTATAGATCAGTAGTAGAAGTTTGAACTGGATGCAAAATGGGTAGAAAGCCAATGAAGTGACTTGAGAAGAGGGGTGACATGAGCATAGTGACAATGGCGGAAGATTAGCTGTGCAGCTGAGTTTTGAAGAGATTGGAGTGGGGGAGAGATGACTGAGAGGAAGACCAGTGAAGAGAAAGTTGCAGTAGTTCACTGGTTCCCCTTCCATTTCTGTATCCATTTCAAACTTCTCCTTCTAACCTATAAATGCATTCACTCTACTGCTGTTCGTTACCTTTCCTCTCTCCCTACACTCCTCTTCGTGAACTCTGCTTCTCCTCTGACTTTCTTCTCTCTATGCCCTTTTCTTCTACCGCCACCTCCGATCTTTTCACCTTGCTGTTCCTTATGCCTGGATCAACCTTCCTGTATGTATCTTTACATCAAATCTCATCTCTCTCCCTCTTCACCTTTTTGAGGCTGCTTTTGGATCCTAATCTCTTGTTCCACTTGTGTCTCTTCTTCCTATTGAACCCCTTATTTCTCTTGTATTGTGCTGTCTGTCTTAACTAGATTGTACGGTGGTGTGCAAAAGTCTGGAATCACTTGAAAATTTTACGTTTTTTCAACTTCGTGACCTTATATCTTAATTTATTTTTCCTCCCAGTAGCTTTTTCTGTGTATCTCATGATAAGTGATAGATTTGGCTATTAGGGCCAACTTTTAGTATTGGTTTGGCCCTTATTTTCTGAGTTTGTTCCCCATAGTTGTGCTGTTGATAGATTTTTGTGAAAATCGCTTAATGTACATCGTTGGCCAACGATATATTATTGTAAGTATGCTTTAAAATATTACAGACGCACGCCAGGTTTCCTTCAAATTAATGTATGTAGCCTTGAAAAAGGCCATTTTTATTTGTCAGTGGTGGCTCAGTATTTGATGGGCCACCCTTTGTTCTTGATCACCTGACTGCACCTTGTCAGCATTGAATGAACCAGTCTGGCAAGGTGATCGTTGGTGACAACGCGGTTCCAAGCTGCAATGAGTGACTCAGTCAGCTCACACTTTGATGTCGGATGCCTCTTGGATATTTCCAAGGCCACCTTGTGCCACAGGTTCTTGATTGGATTCAGATCTGGAGACTGGGCAGGCCAGTCCATTGACTTGATGTTGTTCCGCTGCTTCCAGCTGATCACCTGTCTGGAGCGATGGCAGGGTGCATTGTCATCTTGGAACAGGAACTGGCCAGGAAACAGCTGGTGTGCTGATGGCACCATGCACTTTTGCAGTATGGTGATGTATTTGGCCCCGTTGACCATTCCATTGACGATGTGAAGACGTCCAACGCCAGTGGCAGCCATGCAGCCCCAGACCATGACCTTCAAAGGATGCTTCACAGTGAGGTTGAGACACTCAGGCTTGAATTCCTCTCCAGGAAATCTCCTCACATAGGTGTGGGCCTGGTTACCAAACAGGCAGAAGGTGCTTTCAACGCTGAATAGCACCTTTTCCCACATTTCAGTCGACCAGGTTGAGTGCTTTCTCGCCCACACGATCAGGTTGCGCCTTTGTATGTCAGTCATCAGTGGCTTATTCCGTGCTTTGCAGTCCCGGAGACCAAACTGCTGGCACTGGCAATGAACTGTTGATGAGCTGACACTGACCTCACTCTTGTCTGACCACTCTCGAAGTAGCCGAGGAAAGGTCAACTTGCGATTAGTCAGTGAAATGCATCGTAGTGTGCGGCCCTGGCATGATGTTGATGCACGTGGACGACCTGAACGAGGCTTGTCCACCACTGAACCCGTTTCTTTCTTCTTCTGTACAATCTTAACAATAGCGCTCTGACTGCAGCCAACTTTCCTGGTTATCTGACGGCTTGAAAATCTTTCCTCGCTCATAAAGGACAAACGAATACGATCCTCCAATATCAGAGTCCGAGTCATCTTCATGGTCGATCCAGAAAGCATATGAAATTCAAAAATTCTGCACGTTTTTATAGCTGCACTGTTGGCTAGATATCTGCATTGTGATTGATTAGTGAAACCAGCCTTCTGATTGGTCAGAAATAACGTGTGCATATTGGATAATCTCGATCCAGTTTTGACACAGGATCCACAAAAATCGCAGTAGCTATCTCCCAGTGTTTGTAAAGTATTTAAATTGGAAGCAAGGAATGCAAAAAAGTCAACTCTAAAAGCCAAATGTATCCCTTTTAACGTGGTAGAAAGATGAATAGGCTGGGCTAATGCAAAAGTTTAAAAAAAAACCATTAGAAAGTACGAAAAACGCAAAACTTACAAGTGATTCCAGACTTTTGCACACCACTGTAAGCTCTATGAGCAGGAACTGTCTTCTATATGTGTTTGTACAGGGCTGTGTACTGTGATGAGGAGAGCCCTGCTGAACCGATGGAAATAGGAAAAGATAGTGAATATACCTTTAAGGAAAGAGACATTCCTGAAATTCACAGGTTCCAGACTGCAGTCAAAGAAAGAAAGCACAGAGTTGATAGAGCCAGTTTGTCACACCCAAGCTCTGCTGACGTAAGTGCAAGCTTAGGGGGTAATGGCAAACACCTGTGCAGAGACAGAGAAAGGCTAGCTAAGAAGCAGCCTTACAAACCCTGCTCAGAATCGTGGGCAAGTTCAGAGAGTTCAGCGTGTTTCAGCTATTCCAGGAGTTCAGAGAGAGGAACTCAGAGGAGGAAACATCAGGGGAAGGAGAAGGACATGGAAGGAGCCTGAGAGCCAAGAAACCACGTGTGCTTTGCTTAGAGAAAGAAAGCAGGGAAGGGTTCAAGCTGCTCAAAGGTGGTTGAACAAGGCTATAGCTAGAAGTAACCAGAACCCAGCCTGGAGCAAGGAACAGTGGCTGAACAATGGAGAGGAACCAAGGCAACTGAACCAGGGAGAGATATCCCATATTAGAGGTACAGACATTCCTTACCGGGGAAAACAGTGCTGGAGGGAGGTCCAGGGATTTCCCCAGAGCATTCACCGAGGAGCAGATTGTGGGAGTTTAGAGCCAGACTTATATGCTTTAGAACAAGAGGATATGCAAGTGGACTGTGCGGAGCAAAACTCCATATCAGGTGAATTGCCAATGGATTGTACATTATGCCAGACAGAAGCTATGAAAGTCTGTTGATAAGAAATGCTTGATAAAGAGAGGTCTTGAGAAGCAGTGTGAATAAACCTAGTTTTGCTTTGCTAAGAAATACCTACTAACACAAGAGAACGTTGCCAGCTTCTACATTTTTGTGTTTAAAGAGGCAGAAGGTAAATGAGGACATTTAACTTTGCTTAAACAGAGAAGCTGTATTTTGTTTTGCTGATTACCTTATGAAAACAACTGCACATGTTTTAAAAGCTTATGAAGCTTCCTCAGTTCCAGCTTATGTATAATTTCTGAAGTATTGCTTGGAGAAGAATATCCTGACGTTGTGTGTTTGAACCTTAGTGCTTTTTGGGGAAAAATAAACTTCTGTCTTTGCCTTTAACCCTTGGCTTACACGACTATCCTTGAACGAGGAAAACTACAAGTCCCAGAATGCCTCACTGTGGACAAGAATAGTGTTTAATTCCTTTATTAGAGGACTAAAATTGGCAGCCCTATGCCTCTAGGCCCTCGGCCGGGGCTGGGGTCACAACAGTACACCTAGTAGCGCTATATAAATGATTAATAGTAATAGCAACAGTCCAGATGGGAGGTTACAAGAGAATGGATAAGGGCCTTAGTTGTGTATTCAGAAAGGAAGAGATGAATTTTGCCAGTGTTATAGAGCAAGAAGCAACAGGTCTTAGCTATCTGTTGGATGTGTGTGGAGAAGGAGAGGAAGGAGTCAAAGATGACCCCAAGGTTGCGAGACAAGGAAACAGGGAGTAGAGTGTTATCCACAAAAATAGAGAAAGGAGGAGGGGCGCTTAGGGAAAAAGATAAGGAGCACAGTTTTGGCCATGATCAATTGCAGATGGCAGTGAGATATCCAGGCATTAATGTCAGATAAGCAGGCAGAGATCCAGGCCTGGATTCTCAAAGAGATTCCAGGTGCAGAGAGGTGGATTTGGAATCATCAGCGTAGAGATGGTACAGAAAACCGTGGAAGGAGATGAATGCACCAAGTGACTGTGTGTAGAGAGAGAAAAGGAGAGGTCCCAAGACAGAGTTCTGACTGAGCAAGCTCCCCTTTAGGGGCAAATTGCTCTTTGGGAGGACCTGGAGAAGTTTGTGAAAGGACTGGCTGAGATTTGCCTTCAGACACGCCTGGAAGATAAGCACAGGGGACTAGAACTGCCTTACCTGGGGCCTTGCATGGAGCATGGTGACACTCTGACTACGTGGAGTTTAGATATGGCCTATTCATCCTATGGGTCTAAGCCTAAGAAAGGTCAGTCCTTTCAAGGCTCACAATGTCCGCAAGAATCGGCGGAGGTCCCTGCAGAAGTCAGCAAGCCCCTATAATGAGACCCAGCAGGTCCCTTCCAAGATTCAGCCAGTTGAAGGATGTCTCCATCTGTTTGCTCTTGAAATAGCTCCACATCGCGTCAGACCACTGAGCCTGAGCTCCTCATTCAGGGCTATATGGAGTTTGCAGAGCCATTACGGGATGCCTTTATAAAGTCTCCCTGCAGCTCCCCATGGAAGTGAGTCAAAATAGAAGAAACTCTACAGCACCTCCTGCAGTTGCAGATTATTCTGTCTGTGCCCTCAGCAGAACAGGACCACGAGTGCTATTCCATCTGATGTCCAAGAAGGGAGTTTCCTTCTGGTCTATTCTGGACCTAATGACGGCAGTGCAAAGCATAGAGGCACACATTTTCAGATGGAGACTACCGGGTCGGTCATTGCATCAGTCCATCAGGGGGAATAGTGTACTTCCCTATTCCCATCTTCGAGCAACACAAGCAATGTTTTTGCTTCTTCGTCTTGGGCCACCATTTCCAGTATCAGACTCTGCCTTTTGGCCTGGTCACAGCTCCTTACAACTACTCAAAGATCATAGTAGTGGTGACAGCATTTCTGCACAGACAGGGGATTCATGTTCACTCATACCTGGATGGCTGGTTGATTCAGTTAGAAACACTGAACAAGTCCAAGATGACACAGCTCTGGTGGAAAGCCTGGGATTGGTTATCCATTATCCTAAGAGAAGCCTGATCACCTCACAAGACTTGGAGTACCTTGTTGCTTGGTTCAACTCTCTCCTGGGTCAAGTTTTCCTCATGCCAGAGTCTTCAGCTGCAGAAACAACTCAGGACATTTTATGCTCAGTAAGCTGCATGAGTTGGGGACTATTTCCAACCTCTAGGGTCCATGCCATCAACCTTGAAACTGGTCCCTTGGGCCAGGGCACACATGTGTCCTCTTCAGTGTCTTCTGCTGTCCCTATTGTCTCCCTGTTCCCTGCAATGCAATCAGATCCTTCCTCTGGCTGCAATCTCGCCATCTGTTCAGCAGGATGCCCCTGGATATACCAGAGTGGGTGATAGTTATTATTGACTCCAGCTGGAAAGATAATAGGGGAAAGACGACAGTCGCCCAAGAGTGCATGGTTCGGAACAATGTATCCTTGAAGGATACTACCAAAAAAATGAAGTTAGGGCATATTAGCAGAGAGGTTCCAATAAATACAAAGGTAGCCCAAATGCCCTTGAGTACAGAGCAGACAGAGCTTAAAGATTCAAAATTAGCCCTGTCTACCGATAACCAGATTAATATGAATAAAATACAGTCTCTAAAATGCTTGTATGCAAATGCTAGAAGTCTAAAAAATAAGATGGGAGAGATAGAATATATAGCACTAAATGAGAAGTTAGATATGATTGGTATCTTAGAGACATGGTAGAAGGCGGACAACCAGTGGGACATTGTGATACCTGGGTACAAACTATATCGTAATGATAGAGCTGATCAAATTGGTGGAGGGGCTGCGCTCTGTGTTAGAGAGGGCATTGAGTCACAAAGGATTAAAGTTCTACAGGAAACAAAATTTGCTGTAGAATCCATGTAAAAAGGGGAAGGCGATGGCAGTGGGGGTGTACTATCGACCGCCTGGCCAGAATAAACAAATGGATAATGAAATGCTCAAAGAAATCAGGGAAGCTAACAAAAGTTACAGAACGGTAATAATAATGGGTGATTTCAACTACCCCGGTATTGACTGGATCAGTGTCACAGCAGGACATGCTAGGGAGATAAAGTTTCTAGATGAAATAAATGACTGCTTCTTGGAGCAGCTGGTTCATGAACCGACCAGAGGGGAAGCCATTTTGGACTTAGTCCTTAGTGGAACACCAAATCTGGTACAAGAAATAAGGGTGTTGGGGCCACTTGGCAATAGTGATCATAGCATGATCGTATTTGATTTAATTAATGGAGGAGGAATGGTAAGGAAATCCACATTACTACCTTTTAACTTTCAAAAGGGAGACTATGATAAAATGAGGAAAATAGTTAAGAAAAAACTAAAAGGAGTAGTTGCAAATGCTAAAGACTTACAGCAAGCTTGATTGTTGTTTAAAAATACTATCTTGGAAGCCCAGACCAGCTGTATTGCACGCTTTAAGAAAAGTGGAAGAAAGTCCAAAAAACTGCCAGCATGGTTTAAAGGTGAGGTCAGAGAGGCTGTTGCCAAAAAAGCATCTTTCAGGAAATGGAAAAAAGAGCCAAATGACGAAAACTGGAAACAGCACAAGCACTGGCAAGTTAAATGCAAGGCATTGATAAAGCAGGCAAAGAGAATTTGAGAAGAAACTTGCTGTGGAAGCAAAAATGCATAATAAAAACTTTTTCAAGTACATTCGTAGCAAAAAACCTGTGAGAAAGTCAGTTGGATCATTATCTGATAAAAGGGTAAAAGGGGTAGTAACAAGGGAAAAGGCTATAGCGGAGAAACTGAATGAATTCTTTGCTTCGGTCTTTACTGAGGAAGATGTAGGGATGTTACCCATGACTGAAGTGGTATTTAAAGGTGATGCTGCAGAAGAATTGAAAGAATTATCACTACACCTGGAAGATGTATTACAACTGTTTGATAAACTGAAGAGTAGAAAATCATCTGGACCGGATGGTATACATCCAAGGGTTTTGACAGAACTGAAATATGAGATTGCAGATCTGCTATTAGTAATCTGTGAACTATCATTAAAATCATCTGTAATACCTGAAGATTGGAGGATTGCCAATGTAACGCCAATTTTTAAAAAGGGTTCCAGGGGTGATCCAGGAAACTACAGACCGGTGAGCCTGACGTCAGTACTGGGAAAAATGGTAGAAACTATCATAAAGAACAAAATTACTCAGCATGTAGATAGTCATGGCTTAATGGAAAACAGTCAACATGGCTTTAGACAAGGAAGTTCTTGTCTTACTAATCTGTTATACTTTTTTGAAGGTGTGAATAAACAGGTAGACAAAGGTGAGTCAGTTGATGTAGTGTATCTGGACTTTCAGAAAGCCTTTGACAAGGTCCCTCATCAGGGACCTTTGGCAAAACTAAAAAGTCATGGGATAGGAGGTAATATACTATTGTGGATCAGGAACTGATTACAAGATAGAAAGCAGAGGGTAGGGCTAAATGGCCAATTTTCCCAATGGAAAAAGGTGAATAGTGGAGTACCCCAGGGATCTGTGCTGGGTCTGCTGCTTTTTAACATATTCATAAATGACCTGGAAAAGTGAATAACGAGTGAGGTTATCAAATTTGCAGATGACACAAAACTATTTAGTTATTAAAACCCATGAGGATTGTGGAAAATTGCAAGAAGATCTTGATAAATTGGAAGACTAGGCATCCAAATGGCAAATGAAATTTAATGTGGACAAGTGAAAAGTTACGCACCTAGGAAAGAACAACCCAAACTATGATTACACGATTCAAGGTTCCACATTGGGAACCACCACCCAGGAAAAAGCTTTAGACGTCATCGTGGATAACATGTTAAAACCCTCTGCCCAGTGTGCAGCAGCGGCCAAGAGAGCAAATAGAATGCTCGGTATCATAAGGAAAGGAATGGAAAATAAAACACAGGATATTATAATGCCTCTGTATCGTTCCATGGTGCCACCGCACCTTGAATATTGTGTGCAATTCTGGTCGCCGTATCTTAAAAAAGATATGGCGTTATTAGAAAAGGTAGAGAGAAGAGCCACCAAAATGGTAAAGGGATGGAAGGATACTCCTATGAAGAGAGGCTAAAAAGGTTAGGGCTCTTCAACCTGGAAAAGAGACGGCTGAGGGGAGATATGATAGAGGTCTATAAATTAATGAATGGAGTGGAACGAGTAAACGTATATCAGTTGTTTACATCAGAATATAAAAAGACTAGGGGACATGCAATGAAACTACAGCGTAACCTATTTAAAACTAATAAGAGAAAATATTTTTTCACTCAACTTGTAATCAAACTCTGGAATTTGTTACCGGAGGATGTAGTAAAAGCTGTTAGTGTAGCTGGGTTTAAAAAAGGTTTGGACAAGTTCCTGGAGGAAAGGTCCATAAACCATTATTAAAAGGGACACGGGATATTGCTGCTTGACCCAATACAAGCATTGAGGAACCTGTGTCTTTTGGGGGAAACTGCTAGGTACTTATGACCTACATTGGCCACTGTTGGAAACAGGATACTGGGCTTGATGGACCTTTGTCTGACCCAGTATGACATATCTTATGTTCTTATGTTCACTTTCTAGGTGAGATTGTGTAGTGGCTCTAGTCCCCTCAGGAGGCCTTTTGACTGATTAATTGGTTGGAGGCCAGGGCTATCTGCCTGGCTCTGGAGAGATTCCAGCCTCTCTTGGTGGGTGAATCCACATCTTTCTGGACACTTCCACAGCCATAGTAAATCTTGTAGTGCTGAGATGGCTCGCAAGGTAGTGGAACTGTGTCATTGGATGGAGGATCATCTGATAGCACTGGCTGCGGCCCATATAGCAACCGTTGACAATGCACAAGCGAACTTCTTGAGTCATAACTTTGTGCTTTCCACCGAGTGAGAGTTAAGTCCTCATGCATTCAACCTCATAGTGCAGAGGTGAGATCTTCCATTATTGATGGTTACTCTCAAGAATGCCAAAGTGGAGAAATCTTTTAGCCACAGGAGAGACCTGTGGGCAACAGGCTTGGATGTCCTGCTGCAGCAGTGCCCCTGGAGGCCCCTGGATGTTTTTCTCCCTTGGCCTTTGATGAAGCTATGTTTTGCATAGGATTCTGTCTCACCCCAGCCTGGTGATTTTAGTGGCCCTGGACTGATCGTGCAGACCATGGTATGCAGATCTGTTGGGCCTATGGGCAGGTCTCCTCTCACATTGTCTCAAGAGAGAGGCCATCTGCAGTAGAGTCCCGAAGTGTTGGAAGATCCTTTTCTGTGGGCTAATACAGGTAACCTGCTTGGAGCCTGCTTATAACCAAACATGGATTCGTGCCCCAAGACTGCTGATGCTACAGATTCACTTCTGTGCATGGATACTGAAGACCATTGTTTTCTGTTCTTCTTGGTGCTGACAACAAGTTTTTCACTTGTCAATGACCGGTCTGATATTAGTTTGAACTAAGTTCTAATGGGTATATTTTTACATGAAAATATCGGAGTTCAGCCTAGGTTTTCAAATGATTAAGGTACTCACAATTTATAATTGCAAACGACTAGGATACATTAATTTGAAGTGGCTATGCCGGTACCACGAGCTGCAGTCCTACCTCCTCCCTCCCCTTGAAACCGTATATGTAAAATGTACACGTTGCCGTTCCAAGCGTTCTGTTTTCAAAGAGAATTTTAAATACTTTTAGTTAATTATTTATTTATCGTTTGAACATTTGAGATAGTTCAGAATTTTGGCTCCAATGTATACATGTGCCTGATCTCGTTTTCTTTATTTCAGCTCTGTTATCTCCTACTCAGTGTTGTATGGTCATTAAACTAAGGTATTTCAGAGAAAATTATGTTGCTTGTTACATCACCTAAAGTGTATATTGCTTTAATTAAACTATAGTTCATTTAATTGTATATTGTCCTATTTATGAGTTATTGTTTGTTTATAACTATTTTATTGGTATTGTGTATTTATAATTTTTAGTGTTTTTATTGAGTTATATTTAGTATTCTTATTGTCATTTTATTAGTATGGCGTATCCACACTTTTAAGAGGTTCTAAGGAGGTATATTTTAATTTCAATTTAATTTCTGTTTTTATGTATTTATTATTTATAATATTAATCTCAATGTATTTGCATGTAATTTGACTAGCATTTTGTTCTTCTCTATTTTGTTTTACTTAACATTTATTTAATTTGTATGTTTTGATGTTTTTAGTACCTACTTCAACAACCCCTGATGAAGGTTTTCGAAACACGGCCTGTGTCGGGTTGTATAATAGGTCTTAGATTATTATATTAATAAATTGTTTTTCCACCCTAATCACGTCTTGGACTGAATGCAGAGTGAGCCACATGATCTTTGGTTGGAAATCCCATCAGCCCCGGCGGGCTTAACAGAGCCACGAGAAAGGGAAACTCGCCTTTTGCAGCTCTGAAAAGCCTGCGTTTTGGGAGCTGATGCTGCAGGGAGGGCGCTGCCGGGCAGGGGGGCCCCGTGGGATGCTTGATTCTGCCACTGCCATGGCGGCAGCAGCAGCCGTTTTTTTTTTTTTTTAGTCTACCTGGGCTGATGGGGGGAGGGGGGTTAGGACTGGTAATGGGCTATTGGGGGGTTAGGACTAGTAATGGGCTATGGGGGGCTAAGACTGAAAATGGGGTGATGGGGGGGTTAGGACTGGTAATGGGATATGGGGGGACTAAGACTGAAAATGGGGTGATGGGGGGTTAGGACTGGAAGTGGGCTGATGGGGGGCTTAGGACTGATAATGGGTTATGGGGGGGGCTTAGGACTGGTAATGGGCTATGGGGGGCTAGGACTGGTAATGGGCTGAGTGGAAGGGGGGGCTTGAACTGCAAATAGCTGATGGGGACGGGGGCTTGGAATGGAAATGGGCTGATGGAGGGGCTAGGATAGGACTGGAAATGGGCTATTGGGGGGGTGCTAAGAATGGAAATGGGCTGTGGTGGGGGCTTGGATTGAAATTTATTTTATTTATTATTTATTTATTTACATTCTCTTATATACCGCGCTATTCTGCATCAGTGCGGTTTACATTGAACAAACTGAAATTACATTGAACAGGGCATTATAACTTGGAGATAACTATTTTACAGGGAACATGGGCTATGGAGGCTTAAGTGGCTTGCCCAAGACCACAAGGAGCACCTGTGGGACTAGAAACCCCAGTCCTTCCGGCCCAAGGTTGCTGTCCTCTAGTTGGATTTGAACTTCCAGCCTGAAGTACCTTGCCCCAACCACTAGGCCACTCCTGGACTCATGGAGGGGCTAGAACTGGAAGTAGGCTCATGGGGGGCTTGGATTGGAAATGGGCTGAGTGGAGGGGAGCTAGGATTTGACATGGGCTGATGGTGGGGCTAGGAAAGGACTAGAAATGGGCTGATGGGGGTCTGGGATTGGAAATGAGCTGATGGAGGGACTCGGATAGGAATGGAAATGGATGGGGGAGCTAGGACTGGAAATGGGCTGATGGAGAGGCTAGGATAGGATTGCAAATGGGCTGTTGGGGGGCTAAAACTGGAAATGGGCTGATGCGGGGACTAGAAGGGAGCGGATGCTTGGTGGGGCTGGAACTAGAAGGGAGCTGATGTTGGGGGAGGATTAGAATGGGATGGAGCTGGGAGAGGGAAATGGAGAGGGAAAAAATATTTTGTGTGGGAGGGAAGAAAAATCTACAATTGGCCGGTTATTGGGAGAGTAAGTGGGAATTGAGGATGGAGGGGTAAAATTTGAGTGGATGAAATAGGAATGAGGAAAGAGCCAAAGGAGAAAGATCAGTATGTTAAAACAGATGTAGAGAGAGAATGGAAAAAAACTAGAAAAGAGGACAAATGGACAGTAGACGATGGAGAGTTAGCAGAAGACACAAAGAAACCAGAAGAAAGTGGCTAGAGCAATTGCAACTGAAAAAAATGCACAAAAGGTAGAAAAATATCTCTTTATTTTGAATTTATTAACTGGAATATGTCAGCTCTGGGAAATGTGCATCATTAACGTCTGCGCTTTGTTTAGTACAAGCGGAAATTAATTTATAGTTTTATTTCTACAGTGTTGTTGTACATTCCAAGTTTGGCTTTTGGGGTTCCCAGTTTAATTATTGTCTTCCCGTTTCTAAATTGTGATTCCTTGTTTGGTGATGGTCTATGTTCTGCATGTGTAACTGAGCTGAGGTATTCTGTTTATGTAATTCCTATTTGACATTGCCACTTGTTCTCTTTCCCCAGTTGGTCATGTATTGTTATGCTCTGAAATGTATTGATTTAATATTTGCAGTGTTGCCTTTTGATAGGTAGGGTATGGTGCTTTGTGAGTCCTGGTAATGCTGTTAGGATACGGCGGATTTGCTATGGGTTCTAAATGGGCAGTGTTTGTAGTAGTTCCTAATGTGCCTGGCGGTTGGCACTGGATTATAGTAATGTAGAAATCTTTTAGTCTTTCTTTATCCATACACTCATTAAGAGGCATGTTTACTAAAAGTTAGTATATGGTAACATTATGCAAATGAGGCCCCGCACTGAGTCTCCGCACATGGCCCCGTACCCCTCTTGGGCCGCCCCTGACTGGTACTGCTCAGTGATTAGTGTGTAGCCATATCATTTTCTATTTTTGTACCCTTATAAAAGCCTTTGATATAAATATAAGCACCGAACTGGTCTCTGTGTTACTCATTGCTAGATAGTCATGCAAAAGAACTAACAGGACAAATAGCAAATGCAACCCCTAGGCATACTTACCGAGCATATCTTATTTTATTTGTCTGCTAATACTTTTACAGTTCCTTTCTCATTTATGGCTTGGCCCTTAAGAGGCATAGGCTGTCCAAGAAGGATTAATCTGAAGTGGTAGTGGAAATCCTTTTCAGGGCCCAGCAGGCCTCTATTTCCTTGGCTTATGTGAGAATTTGGAAGGTTTTCAAGAGATGTTGTACCTCACAAGTCCTTGAGGCCGATGAGGTACACATAGTGGTTGTTTTGTCATTTTTTATAACCTATTCTTGACCTGGGGTTGGCCCTGGCATGCCATCATGGGTGTATTAAAGGGATGTCCTTGCCACCTGCTGAAAACGGAAACTACTGGCTTCTCTCAGTGCTGTATCAGTAGATATACAAAGTGATGACATCACTGAAAGCTGATCAAATGTGTTTCCACCTGCTGGCAAGGGAGCAGTAACCCACTTGTCAGGACTGGTCTAGCAGAATTCAAGGAAAATGTCTCCTTTGTCAGGGAAGGGGCTAGAAGTGAATAACAAAGAATTGATCACCACACAAGTCCTTCCAAGTAACCTGATTGTAGATTGTCAAAGACTGGATGAACCATTGGTTTAACTTAGCAACACCTGCGACCTTTGGAACAGCGGAAGCCGTGAATTTATTCCAATTTGTCCGCAGATCATTTTTGGGCTATCAAACAACTAGCTGACTCTGATATTGTGGTCAGGAGAGCGGACAAAGGTGGTGCGACAGTGCTTCTCTCGGCTGACCAATATCAGAGAGAGGTTGAAGTTCATTTGAATAATTGTGCTAATTATATTGGCCTGCCTATGGACCCCACAGTGGATATCCAGAAGCGTATCCATTCGGTTGTTTCCACGGCATTTTTTCAATATTGGATCACAAAACGTGAACTGGACTTTCTTGAGAAGAAACATCCCAAAATACCAGTTTTTTATTTAGTTCCTAAGGTGCATAAGTCATTACAGAACCCTCCTGGCCAGCCAATTGTGTTTTGTCGGGATTCCCTGCTTGAACCTTTATCTAAGTTCTGTGACATCTTTCTGCAACCCGCAGCGGCTAAGGTCCGCTCTTATGTTAGAGATACAGGGGACTTTTTGAACCAATTGCTGGAATGTACAGATGAACATAAGAACATAAGATATGCCATAATGGGTCAGACCAAGGTCCATCAAGCCCAGTATCCTGTTTCCAACAGTGGCCAATCTAGGTCATACGTACCTAGCAGTTTCCCCAAAAGACACAGGTTCCACAGTGCTTGTACTGGGTCAAGCATTGATATCCTGGGTCCCTTCTTAATAATGGTTTATGGACCTTTCCTCCAGGAACTTGTCCAAACCTTTTTTAAACCCAGCTACACTAACAGCCTTTACTACATCCTCCGGTAACAAATTCCAGAGTTTGATTACACGTTGAGTGAAAAAATATTTTCTTTTATTAGTCTTAAATAGTTTACCCTGTAGTTTCATTGCATGTCCCCTAGTCTTTCTATATTCTGATAACGTAAACAATCGATCTACGTTTACCCGTTCCACTCCGTTCATTAATTTATAGACTTCTATCATATCTCCCCTCAGCCGTCTCTTTTCCAGGTTAAAGAGCCCTAACCTTTTTAGCCTTTCTTCATAGGAGTATCCTTCCATTCCCTTTACCATTTTGGTGGCTCTTCTCTGAACCTTTTCTAATAATTCTATATCCTTTTTAAGATATGGCGACCAGAATTGCACACAATATTCAAGGTGCGGTCTCACCATGGAACGATATAGAGGCATTATAATATCTTTTGTTTTATTTTCCATTCCTTTCCTTATGATACCTAGCATTCTATTTGCTCTCTTGGCTGCCGCTGCACACTGGGCCGAGGGTTTTAACATGTTATCCACACTTTTATTTGGTCTCTCTTGACGTTCAGTCATTATATACCAATATAGACCAGCGAGAGGCTCTTCAGTGCTTGTGTGATTACCTGTTGAATCTCCCAGATAGGATCCCAAAATCTTTTCTGCTTGATTTGTTGGACTTGGTGTTAAACAACAATTTCTTCCTGTATCAACAATGTTTTTATAAGCAGATACATGGAATAGCGATGGGGGCTATAGTTGCCCCATCACTGCGACCATTCTTATGGCCTTTTTTGAAACATCTCATGTTTATTCAGATCCTGCATTTATGTTTATTCCGTTCTGGAAGAGATTCCTTGATGATGTTGTCTTTGGACGGGAACCCGTACTGATTTGGACCAGTTTGTGCAAAGGTTGAACTCTCATTCAGCACAAATTCAGTTAATGGCACAGGTGGACCTCCGTAGTTTGCAATTTTTGGATGTTACGGTGGTTTTGACTCCTCAAGGCTTTGAGACGACTTCATATCGCAAACCTGTGCAGCGAAACACACTGCTACAGTATGATAGCTTTCACCCTAGGGCTTTAAAGCGGGGTTTGCCTTTTGGGCAGTTTTAATGCCTTCGGCGAAATTGTTCGACTTTGTCTGAGTTTCGTTTACACACTGAGGAGCTCAAATTACGGTTGGCTAGTAGAGGTTATCCCCCTCTGGTGATAAATCGGGCATATAAGAGGGCTAGACATCTGCATCGGGAATGGCTTCTTACTCCGAAGGGTTCACAACCTGCGGATCAAGTGGTTACGGGGGTTCTCCCTTATACCAGAAACATGACCCAAATTACTAAGCTACTACATCATTTCTGGCCTATTTTAGGGTCGCATGATTGCTTTCAGGAGACAACCTTGCGAATAGCATATTCTCGGAAGGCGAATCTTAGAGACCTTATTATGAAGACTACCCCTTCGCAGGATCGTCCACTTCGGGCACATGTTGATAATGGACATTTTGCCTGCGGCAGCTGTGTTTACTGTTCGCTTGCTTTGCTGGGTCCCGATTGGACTGATGTCCACACTTCTCGTACCTTTACAACTCATTGGCACACGGATTGCACCTCCACTTTTGTGGTGTATTTACTAATCTGTCCCTGCTTGCTCTATTATGTGGGTCGCACTAAACGTGCAGTGAAAACATGTCTTTCGGAGCATGCTTCTAGAATTCGTACAAAATCTCTCTCTGCTCCTATAGTGGATCATTGTTTAACTGTTGGTCATGACTTTGGTTCTTTCCACTGGAGAGTGTTGGATTTCATACCAGTTGATCCGCGAGGTGGGGACAGGGATCAGTGTCTACAACTACGTGAGCAACGATGGATCTACTTATTGAATTCAGTTGCCCCTGGTGGCCTTAACCTTCAAATCGATTGGCACACTCTAATCTGACTTTTGTTTCCATTCATACTTCCCTGCAGGGAGTTTCTCTGGGCAGTGAGATCTCTCTTTTGGGTGGATGGCTGTGTATTCTGATTGGTGGCCTGGATTCTTCAGTTGAAACTGACGTCAGACGCCGATGTGAATAAGGCAGGTACATCCCCATGATGGCTTCATTGGAGCTTTACTTTTGCCAGTATCGGATGGACCTGAAGCAGGGTTTCTGGAATTTTTGTTGTAAACCCGAAACGTGAGCCGCGTCGTCACTTCTGAATTTGCTGGCGTATTGTAGCTGCGATGATTAAGCACTACTCTAAAGTTAAGTTTGGATTTTCATCTCCATTGTGTCCATATATAATTATTTAATAAAAGGAGTTGTCACAGTGGTGTTTGGCATGATTCCACAAACTGGGCTGACTTACTCCGACAAAAAAAGTGTTCATTTGGGGATATTTGTTATTGGAATCTTCAGATTTTTGGGTACATTAGGTGATTCTGATAGGGTTTTAGTTTAGGATTCTATTTTAACTTAGCATTATACTTCTTACATTCTTAAATTTTCATCCACTTATCCAATATCATTCTATTTCTTATCATCCTGCTAGACCAGTCCAGATAAATGGATTATACTTCCCAACCAGCAGATGGAAGCAGAACATATCAAGTTTCAGTCGTCACAAATGGTGCAGCTCTGCAACTTACCAATATTTTTCTGTCTCCAACAGATGGTACAGTGGACTGGTGCAGCAAGATTCTTTGTTTTCAGCACTGTAGCCCAGTGATCAAGTCCTTCACTAGAGGGAGCTCTCAGGGATTAGTCTATGGACCTTTGCCCTGACTGAGCTGGAGATTTCCATGGAGAGAACCATCCTTGGTTTGATGTGACGTGGACTGGCGGTCCAGCAGGGGTGAATACAGTTGGAGAGGCATCTCCCCCATTGCTCTTCCTCCCCCATTTTGTTTCCTTCTCCCTTCTTCTTCTCATGTCTTCCCCAGCTGTTGCTTTCCCTGTGAAGTTAACTAATTGAGGTAAAGTTTATTTAAAAAACGACCGCTAGCCCTAGGGAGAAGGTGTCTGCAGTGGTAGTACCCGGAAAAACCATTTCCATCTGCAGGATGGCTTAGAGCAGAATGTCCCTGGATGGTTGAAGGTGGGAAAATAAAGATGTGACAATGGAGAATTTGCACTTGCTGCAAGAGCAGTGAGTCGGGAGCAGCCAGGTCCCTTTGTCTGCAATGAATGTGTTGGCTATCGGCGGGAAAGCCATGCCGGCTTCACACAGCTGCATTGTGGTTCAGGCCACTTGGATGTTGAGTGGTTCACAATCTTGGTGGTTGTGGGGCTTCTGGTACAAGCTGCAGCCATCTTGTTTTGGCATGGAGATATGGCACATCAAAAGAGGTTTGCAAATTCTTCAGAAAGAAATGCTGTGAGCCTGCTTTCAGATGCAGCCATGGTTTTCTGCACAAGGAAAGCATTTTGGCGGGCTCTTGGAGTAAGGGCTCCCATGGGATCCTGGCTAGTGATTTGACTGGAAGTATGGCAATGATGATTGGGTTAGCCACCAGCTACAAACCTCCATGGGAAAATAATCTTGTGTGCCAGACTTCCTCTTACTAGAGATTGGGCTCCTCTCATCTTGGTGATGTGAACTTGCTATCCTCGCTCTACTCTCTCTCCTCTCCTTCTCCACCCATCTCGCTGCAGGAGGAGGAGCTCTGGAGGAGTCTTCTTTGTTGCTTGGCTAGACTAATCTACTACTACTACTATTAATCATTTATATAATGCTACAAGAAGTATGCAGTGCTGTACATACAAGGTGTGACAAAAAAGAAACGAGACTGTCCCATAAATGTTTTATCACAAAATCTACAGAGAAATTACGCATTGTCCCCTTCAAAGTAATCCCCCCCCCCCCCTGAGTTAATGCACTTCTGCATTCGCTTCTGCCACGTACGGAAGCACTCGGTAAAGTCCTCCTCCTTGAGGTCCCTCAGTTCCCTCGTCACAGTGGCCTTGATCTCTTCTAGAGAGGCAAAATGAGTTCCTTTGAGCACAGTCTTCAGCCTGGGGAAGAGCCAGAAGTCACACGGTGTGAGATCTGGGGAATAAGGAGGGTGGTCAAGAGCTGTGATCTGTTTGTTGGCCAAGAACTGCCTCACACTGAGCGTGGTATGTGTGGGCGCGTTGTCAAGGTGGAGCAGCCACAACTTGTCTCTCCACAGAGCCTGCCTGCTGCGTCGAACCCAGTCATGGAGGCGATTGAGGACCTGCTGGTAGAAGTGCTGGTTGACTGTCTGACCTTCAGGCACAAACTCATGATGGACCACTCTCTTCTGGTCGGAGTGGGATCAGCATGACCTTGATCCTTGATTTGGACATGCATGCCTTCTTGGGTCTCTTGCTTTCAGGGTCGTACTGGAAGACCCAAGTCTCGTCTCCTGTGATGACCTGGCCAAAAAACTCTGGATCTTCTCTGATCTGCTCTAGCAAGTCTCGACAAACATTGACCCGGTGCTCCTTCTGGTCATCTGATAAAAGCTTGGGCACTATCTTGGCACACACCTTCCGCATCCCCAGCTCCTGCACCAAGATGGTCCACACTGACTCCCTGTTGGTTCACTCTGTCAATGTTCTCAGCCGTCTTTGTCGTGGAAGGCCATCCTGACTTGGGGTCATCCTCTACCTCCTCACGGCCAGTCTTGAAGCGTTTGTGCCACTCGAAGACTCGCGGCCTTGACATTGCATCTTCTCCATAAGCCTTTTGGAGAAGTTGGAGACACTCAGTTGGGCCCTTCTCCAACTTAACCAGAAATTTCAAGTTGATTCTTTGCTCCATATTTCTTCCACCTCCAGTTGCGTGACAAAGCGATGGAGCAGTGTACTATAAAAAAACCTGAAAAAAATAGAGTGAGAGAGATGAAAAATATTATTGCAGAATAGTGGTGAGATGTTGCACAACACAGTGACATAAGTGGTTAGCCAATTGGCATTGAGTCATGGGTATGGCTGCCAGTCTCGTTTCTTTTTTGTCGCACCTCATATACATGTAAAAGACCATCCCTATTTGTTGGAGCTTACAATCTAATTAAAACAGACAATACAATAGATGAGAAAAGAGTACAAATAGGGAAAGGTAAGGAGACACAAGGAAAACAAGGGATCAGGATGCAAAAGCAGCCTCAAAGAGGTGAGCCTTCAGCATGAATTTGAAAAGAGGAAGCCTGATGTACAGACTCGGGTAGTTTGTTTCAGGTCTAAGGAGCAACAAGGTGAAAGTATCAAAGTCTGGAGCAGGCAGTGGAAGAAAAGGGAATAGAGAGCAGGCCAGTGGAATGTTGGCTACGAAGGGATTGAGGATTGTGGAAAATTGCAAGAGGATCTTGATAAATTGGAAGACTGGGCATCAAAATGGCAGATTAAATTTAATGTGGAGAAGTGCAAGGTTATGCACCTAGGGAAGAACAACCCAAACTATGGTTACACGATGCAAGGTTCCACATTAGGAACCACCACCCAGGAAAAAGATTTAGGCGTCCTTGTGGATACCATGTTAAAACCCTCGGCCCAGTGTGCAGCGGCGGCCAAGAGAGCAAATAGAATGCTAGGTATGATAAGGAAAGGAATGGAAAATAAAACAAAAGATATTATAATGCCTCTATATCATTCCATGGTGAGACCGCACCTTGAATATTGTGTGCAATTCTGGTCGCCGTATCTTAAAAAGGATATAGCGATTTTAGAAAAGGTTCAGAGAAGAGCCACCAAAATGGTAAAGGGGATGGAAGTCTACTCCTATGAAGAAAGGCTAAAAAGGTTGGGGCTCTTTAACCTGGAAAAGAGACGGCTGAGGGGAGATATGATAGAAGTCTATAAATTAATGAACAGAGTGGAACGGGTAAACGTAGATCGATTGTTTACCTTATCAGAATATAGAAAGACTAGGGGACATGCAATGAAGCTACAGGGTAAACTATTTAAGACTAATAAAAGAAAATATTTTTTCACTCAACGTGTAATCAAACTCTGGAATTTGTTACCGGAGGATGTAGTAAAGGCTGTTAGTGTAGCTGGGTTTAAAAAAGGTTTGGACGAGTTCCTGGAGGAAAGGTCCATAAACCATTATTAAGAAGGGACCCAGGATATCAATGCTTGAACCAATACAAGCATTGTGGAACCTGTGTCCCTTGGGGAAACTGCTAGGTACGTATGACCTAGATTGGCCACTGTTGGAAACAGAATACTGGGCTTGATGGACCTTGGTCTGACCCAGTATGGCATATCTTATGTTCTTATGTTCTTTTTTCTCCTGGTGCTGGTTGACAGGATGTCCCATCTTCGGATGGGTGGTGAAGTGTGCCACAAAAAGCTGTCTCCACACACTGCAGGTGCCTTCTATGGCATGAGGAACTAGTCAAATGGGTAAAGCAATTTTGCATTTGTCCACTTAAATTTAATTTGCCATTTGAATGCCCATTGTTCCAGTCTTGCAGTCGTTCTACAATTTCTCACAATCCGCATGTGATTTAATAACTTTTAATAATTTGGTGTCATCTGCCAATTAGATCACCTCACACATTGTTCTCAATTCCAAATCATTTATACATATGCTTAAAAGCACTGCTCCCAGTACAGATCCCTAGGGTACTCCACTGTTCACCTTCTTCAATTGAGACAGTTCTCCATTTCATCCTACTCTCCATTTTCTATCTTTTAACCAGTTCTCAATCCACAATAGGACATTGCCTCCTATGCCACTACTTTTTCATTTTGTCAGGAGTCTCTTGTGTGGGACTTTGTCAAACACTTTCTGAAAGCTGAATATGTCACAAGGGGCTGCAGCTCTGCAAGCTACAGGAAGCTGGAGGCAGTCATAAGCTGTGTTCTGAAGTTGAGGAGATTTAGAGCTTACTTGCACTATCTAGGAGGTTGGAGGAGTTTCCGAAGGGAATCGTTCTACTTACATGGTCTGGAAGTTAGGTATTTCAAGACCCTGCAGCAGCATCATATTGTTGTCTCTGAAGAGAAAAACTGCCAGCCCAGTATTTTTTGATTTCTGTCCAAGGAAAAAAAAAGATTTTCCAGGAAGAGCTGTAGGGAGAAAAGTTCCAAGGGAAGCCCCAGGGAATCCTAGCATTCCTGCAGCTTACTCAATAAATTTAAGGAGTGATATGGTGTAGATGTTCTCTATTTTCTACTCTTGAATACTGCTTCAAGGCACAGAGATGTCTCCAGAGCCATTTTTGAAGCCCACTCTAGGGACATCCCCAGCATGAGGAAGTCCAAGTCTGAACAAGAGCGTGGTGGAGGCATTGGAAGGGGGTTCCCAGGAATCTGGACATCCCCACCTGATCTCAGAAATGTCATGGACATCCGGAGTCGCATCTAAGTTTAGACCTGCTCCAGGCACAAACAGGTATCTATTTGTTTTAGGCTGAAAAACAGCCAGAGGGTATAGAGAAGATAGCATCCCATTATTGGCAGTACTCAGTACAATGACAACAATAGCAGCAGTGGGATTTGATCCCTGGCTGCCCTGCTCCTAGCCCACCTCCCCCCTCCATTCTAATCATTAGGCTATCCTAGACATCCAGATTCTGAAATATGTTTTGGGGATGTCTATGTAGAAATCCCTGCAGATGTCCATATCGGGTACGTCCACATTTGTGACATCGTGTCTGTATCTAGACGTGCATGCTTTGTTTTCAGAAGTTATGGCTTAGATGTTTCAGATTGCACTTAGACGTCCCTTCTAAAATTCTCCTCCACGTTTCCTTTTACAAATACTATGGGCCCGATATTCTAAATGTATTTAGACAGTTTACAGACCTGTAAACCGTGTAACTACCGCTGAACAGGATATTCAACGGCACTAGCACGGTTAGAATCGCCAAATATCCCCAACTAATACTGCTATACGCCCCGAAGCTAACAGCTTAGCATTGGGGCATTTTGTGGGTGTTCTGGGGTGTGTTGTGGATGGAGACAGTCACCAACTGGGTAGCGGCGATATTGCACCACTACCCGGTTAACGACCTGCGGGTAGAACTAGGTAAAGCAAAAGCTGGCTTAGTTTTACTCGCGGGAGTTAACTGGGTTGTGGTGCAATATTGCCACTGCCTGGTTATCTTCTATGGCTTTGGCAGCTGTACAATGATCCTGGATATTTAATGCCAGAGCTGTATATGACCCTGGCATTGAATATCCGTGGTTAGAGGTCGGCAGCAACGGCTATGTGCTGTAGCGGCGCATAGCCATCTCAACAGAATATCGGGCTCTATAAGCAGGGACTGCCCTAGGCAAGTCTCAAGCTTTATACCCCCCTCTCACTGTCAAAATATATTATTTAGTTTTGAATGCCCTGTTTTTGCTGCCCTCTGGAAGTTGCTGCCCTAAGCGACCGCCTAGTTTGCCTAGTGGTTGGGCCTCTCCTGCCTATAAGAACAAGTTTGAAATGGCAAGGAAAAATGATTATACATTATTTGCTCAGGTACATTGATAATAAGGTTGTTGATACCAGGCTCATAGTAGCAGACTTTGTTAATCATTTTCCTGATAAACTGTGCTCTTTTAGTACATCTTTACCTAGGACTGTTGTTGTAGACCCAGTTCCATCCTCTCCACAAGCTACAGAATCACTTTGAGATACATTTTTCCCTATGACGGGGGATGATATCAAGTACTGCTTAATATCAATGAGGTCCACACTGTCCAGTAAATTCATTTTCAATTGCTTCTTTGAAATCTGTAAAAGAGTATTGATGTTTTTACTGCTGTAGTCCAATAACCAAAACCCAAAAACTGGTTACCCAAAATAATCACTATAGAAAAGTAGGGAAACCAATTGAACTAAGCAGTCGTCACAATAAAAAAGAAATTATTTTTATGTCGGATAAACTTTCAAGGGGAGGGAACAATTCACTCCCTCAAAACAGAACCTCCTTTTAATATTTTTTTATTCAAAGAAGCCTGATGTTTATTGGTGAATTCAAGGTTCATGACAGTTTGCTTACATCAGATGCCTTACATTTAAACAGAGCAGGTTTGAATTGCTTTCAGAAGCGCTTTCATTATTTTGGAGCAAGAATCCTTCAAACACCTGAAGCAGGGCCACTGTTGGCTTGAAACGTGTTTCATGTTGTAGTTGGATTCTTTATTGTCAGCTCATATTTATGCTTATTCAGATAAGTAAAGTTTTAAGAATTCCTTGAATAAAAAATATTAAAAAGGAGGTTCTGATTCGAGGGAGTGGATTGTTCCCTCCCCTTGACAGCTCATCCGACATAAAGATAATTTATTTTTTATTGTGATGCCTGCTTCGTTCAGTTGGTTTCCCTACTTTACTTGCTGTAGGGCAGGCATTATTATCTGAAGGCTTGATACCCCCTAGTCTTAAAAGGATGCCAGTTTGCCCAGTGTTGAAGGATATTGCTGTAGATCCAAATGACCTAAACAATTAGGTCTTTTATCCTTGCCATTTCTGCAAAACATATTGAACATGGCTGTTTGTTGAACTTTGGAGTATTACTTAAAGCAAGGATAGATTCTGGATAGGTAACAGCTGAATATCAAACTAAATGGATAAAGTCACTATTTATCTGGTTAGCACTGCTCAGCCCAGATATTCAGCAGTAGCTTCTACCCAGATACTGCCATTAAATATCCCACTGATATTTATTTATTTTTTTACATTTATCTATTAGTATTTAGCTCACACCTTTTCCAGCAGAGATTCAAGCTAAATTACATTCATCTGTTGTTGTTGTTGTTGTTGTTGTTAAGTGCCATCGAGTCTGAGTCGACTCATGGCGACCCTCTGGATAGCTATCCTAAATTGTGTTCGGTCTTGAGTCAGGCGGCTCATTGTTGACAGACTGGTACCCGTAGCTGCTGTTATTGTATCGATCCATTTCATTGCTGGCCTTCCTCTTTTGCGCTGACCTTCTATCTTGCCAAGCATGATATCTTTCTCTAATGATCTCTCTCTTCGCATGATGTGTCCAAAGTATGAAAGTTGAAGTCTTGTCATCTGAGCTTCTAAAGAAAGCTTAGGTTTGATCTCCTCTAGTACCGACTGGTTTGTTCTTCGGGCAGTCCATGGTACACAGTATTTGCCGCCAGCACCATAATTCAAAGGCATCAATTTTCTTCCTGTCTACCTTTTTCACTGTCCAGCTTTCACATCCATATGATGTTATTGAAAATACCATGGCTTGAAGAAGTCGAATCTTTGTATGGAGAGAGACATCTCTGCTCTTGAGGATCTTATCTAGGTCTTTCATAGCCATTCTGCCAAGAGCAATGCGTTGTCTGATTTCTTGACTGCTTGTTGCTTCTTTATTGATAGTTGATCCAAGTAGGTTAAAGTTGTTCACATTCATCTACAATAGTTATTTCCCTGTTGTGTTTACAATCTAAATTTGTATCTGACGCAATTTCCTCCCATGGTTTTCAGTACCATCTTTATACTGATGACTCTCTGACCTATCTCTCTCTGCCTGAAATCTCTTCAGGAATCCAGGCCCAGATCTCTGCCTGTTTATCCAACATTCCTGCCTGGATGTCTCGTCACCGTCTGAAATTAAACATGGCCAAAACTGAGCTCCTTAACTTTCCCACATAAACCCACCTCCCCCCTTCCTCCCTTCTCTTATTTCTGTGGATAACACTACACTCCTCCCTGTTTCCTCAGCTTGCAACTTTGGGGTTATCTTTGACTCTACTCTCTCTTTCTCTGCACACATCCAACAGATAGCTAAAACCTGTCACTTCTTCCTCTGTAACATTTAGCAAAATTTGTCCCTTTCTTTCTACACATACTACTAAAACCCTCATCCACTCACTGGTCACCTCCCATCTTGACTATTGTAGCCTGCTCCTCGCTGGTCTCCCTCTGAATCATTTTTCACCCTTTCAATTTGTTCAAAACTCTGCTGCACAGCTTATCTTCTGCCAGTGTCGCTATTCTCAAGTCACTTTACTAGCTCCCTATCCATTTCCACATCCAGTTCAAACTTCTCCAACTTTACCTAGTGCATTCATTCTGCAGCTCTTCACTGTCTTTCCTCTCTTATCTCACTCTACATTCTTCCTTAGGAACTCCGCTCCTCTGGCAGATCCCTTTTATCTATGCCATTCTCTGCTACTGCCAAATCCAGACTTCATTCATTCCACCTTGCTGCTCCATAAGCCTGGAACAAACTACCTGAGTCGGTGCATTGGGCTCTTTCTCTGGCCCTATTGAAGTCCAGGCTGAAGGCCCACCTCTTTGAGGCTGCTTTTATATCCTGATACTCCTCATTCTCTTGTCTACTACTTATGTGTATCTTGCTATACTCTAGTCCCCAGTTTTGCAATGTTTTGTCATCTTGATTAGATTGTAAGCTCTGATGACTGTGTCTTATATCTATATGAACAGAGTTGCATATACCTATCATTTGTAGCGCTATACAAACGATTAATAGTAGTAGTAGTTTATTTATTTATTTAGCTGCATTTATATCCCGCTTTTCACCGGGTCAAAGCGGTTGGGGGATACATTTAACACGAGAGGATTTGAGACACATACACTAATACTTACAGGGAACATGGGCAATGGAGGGTTAAGTGGCTTGCCCAAGACCACAAGGAGCACCTGTGGGACTAGAAACCCCAGTCCTTCCGGCCCAAGGTTGCTGTCCTCTAGTGGGATTTGAACCACTGACCTTCCGGCCTGTGGTACCTTGCCCCAACCACTAGGCCACTCCTCCCTAGTAGTAGTAGTAGAAGATATGCCATCCGACAGGTTGCACTATTATGTGTGACAGTGGATGGCTCCCTCAGGGGCGGCCATGGCCCCATCGCATTGGTACTAGACAAAGCATGTAGCAGCAAAGGCCTGGGCTGTTATCTGAGGCCAAATGGCTGAGTTCATAGTAACATAGTAACATAGTATATGACAGCAGATAAAGACCAGTATGGTCCATCTAGTCTGCCCAGCAAGGCGGCAAGAGTAGGTGCACCTGCCACTCCATGCAGGTCATCCCTCCCCATGCCTTTGTTTAGGGGGTGTACCCACTGCTCCGTGTAGGTCACCCCATTTGTTCAGATATAACAGATAGCTATGCTTATTTTGATTTTATCCGGTTGTTATAAAGGGATCCACTGTGTCTGTCCCATGCCATTTTGAATTCTGTCACTGTGTTTGCCCCCACCACCTCCATCAGGAGGGCATTCCAAGCATCCCCAGTGAAAAAGTATTTCCCGACATTGCCTTTCAGTTTACCCCCCTGCAGCTTCATGTTATGCCCTCTAATTTTACAGCTTCTCCGTCTTTGGAAGAGGTTTGTTTGTCCATTAATACTCTATTTAAAGGTCTGAATCATATCTTCCCTGTCCCTCCTCTCCTCCAGAGTGTACATATTTAGGTCTTCAAGTCTCTTCTCATAAGTCTTATGATGCAGGCTCCAAATCATTTTGATCACCTTTTTCTGAACCGCTTCCACCCTTTTTATATCCTTTGCGAGATACAGTCTCCAAAACTGAACACAATATTCCAGGGTGAGGCTTCACCAGCGACTTCTACAGTGGCATAAGTACCTCTTCCTTTCTGCTGGTAATTCCTCTTTGTATGCAACCCAGCATCCTCCTGGCTTTTGCCACTGCCTTTTCACACTGTTTCGCCACCTTGAGATCATCAGAAACAATCACACCGAGGTCTTTCTTCTGGTCCGTGCACATCAATCTCTCGCCCCCTATCACATACAAATCTCTTGGATTTCAGCTTCCCAAGTGCATTACACTGCACTTCTTCACAATAAATCTTAATTGCCAAGCATTAGACCATTCTTCCAACTTTTGTAGATCTTTCCTCATGTTCCCCATTCCCTGAGGGGAGTCCACTTTGTTGCAAACTTTGGTGTCATCTGCAAAAAGACAGACTTTTACATTCAGCCCTTTGGTAATATCACTCACAAATATATTGAGCAGCACCGGTCCCAAGACTGAACCCTGGAACACACCGCTAATCACCTTCCTTTCATACGAGTGACTTCCGTTTACCATCACCTTCTGTCATCTGTCAATCAACCAATTTCTGATCCAGTTCATCATTTTCGGACCCATTCTCAAGCTGTTGAGTTTATTGATAAGCCTCCTATGAGGAACAGTATTAAAGGCTTTGCTGAAATCTAGGTAGATCACATCCATTGTATGCCCTTGATCTAGTTTTCTGGTCACCCAGTCAAAGAACTCAATCAGATTTGTTTGGCAAGATCATCCTTTGGTAAAACCATGTTGCCTCGGATAATGCAACCTGTTGGTTTCGAGGAAGTCCACTGTTCACACTTTCAGGAGCACCTCCATTACTTTTCCCACCACCTAGGTAAGGCTTACTGGCCTGTAGTTTGTCACTTCTTCCCTATTACCACTTTTGTGGAGAGGTACCACATCAGCCCTTCTCCAGTCCTGTGGAACTTCTCCTGTCTCCAAGGATCTATTAAAAACATCCTTTAAAGGCCCTGCATGAACTTCTCTGAGCTCTTTCAATATCCTGGGGTGTATCCCATCTGGTCTCATAGACTTGTCCACTTTCAGTTTTGCAAGCTGTTCTAACACATCATCTTTTGTGAATGGTGTGATATCTACTCCATTTCCAGGTGGTTCTTCTCCAGGATTTTCTCTAGTGAAAACAGAGCATAAGTATTTGTTTAGCATTGTCCTTTTTTCAATGTCACTTTCCAAGAATCCGTTCCCAGCACTTTTGAGTTCTGCAGTTCCACCTCTGATTTTCCTCTTCTTCCAAATATACCTGAAAAAAGTCTTCTCACCACACTTCACATCTTTAGCCATATTTTCTTCTGCCTTTGATTTTGCTATCCTTATTTCTCTTTTTGTCTCTTTTAGTTTGATATTGTATTCTTTTCTGTGTTTCTCTGTTTGCGAGCTTCTGAATTTTGTCAAAGCAGTGTTTTTTGCCTTTATTATGCAGCCACTTCTTTAGAGAACTAAATAGGTTTCCTTTTCCTCTTGTTTTTATTTACTTTCCTTACATATGTATCTGTTGCACTGTTTATTGCTTTCTTTAGTTTAGCCCATTGCAATTCCACTTCCTTTATTCCCTCCCACCCTCCCTAAGCCATGCCCTCTATTGTCACATATCTATGCCATATGGAGCAATCTGAATAGGGATTGCCATGCGGTGAAATGTTAGTTTGGGGAGATTATGAACATGGTGCTCTTCTAAGTGACTGGCCTCTAAAAGATGGGGCAGAATGGGGAAGTAGCTCATGTACAGGAATAGCGTAGGAATCTGGATATAGCCTTTTTGTCCTTTGGCCCCTTTTAGTTCCACCCCCCCCCCCCCCCCCACACACACACACACACACCTTTCCCATGATATGTGCAGTAGTGGGGAACTGTAAGATGCAGTGTCTGGCCACTGCACCCACAGTATGCACTGGTGGTGAGGGTATCAGCACCAACTTGCAAGTACAGATGTCCAGCCTGGAGAGATGGACAGGGACAACCACATTGCATGCCTCTCAGATGTGTGATGATTGTGACCCAGGTCACCTCCACTGCATTCATGTGGATTCCAATTATGTGAGGAAAACCCATGCCAATTATGTGAGGAAAACACTCGCCTATCTTTAGGTGCTGGGGCTAAACGGGCAGCATTGAAAATCGCTGCTCTCCACTTAGCCTTGGCAGCTGCCGGCCCATGCGGCGTGACCCTGATTTTCATTTCAGTCACCGTGGAAATGAAAATCCAGGTTAAGGGTGTCAGTGGGCAGGTTATGTGCCGACACAGTGCATAGCCTGCCTAAATAAAAATCGGGCTATAGTGTTTAGCTTGATTTGTAAAGTAGAAGCTTGATGTACAGTGATAAGACAAAACTGTAGAATGTAGCAGTTTTTTTCTTAATAAAAGATGGTACTGCGGCCTAGCTCGAGAGAGATCACAGGAGACTGCTCAAGTTTACAGGCCTGTGAGTCTTTCCTTTAAGGCCTTACGTAGTACTGTTACTGATATAATTCTATGTGTTTTCATTTCATTCCTTAATTGAATTTAGAGCATTGGAATAAAAGAGCCAAGGTTGGATTTTGCTACTTTATTTTATTTATTTATTATTTTATTTAACAGTTTTTATATACCGACTTTCTACAAATCAAGACGGTTTACAGGGAACATAACAACAGTATATTTCAACTGAATACATTGTAACATTAGAACACAGCTTAACTGATAACAAGAACTTACTCAATACGGGGGGTTAAGAACTATTTACATGGCTGCTTAGGGACTAAGCAGCCATGTAAATAGCAGTTTACTTGATGCCCAGTCAGGATTAGAGCATGCAATCATTTTTAAGCTTTATTAATATGTGCTCTGCAGAATCCCCACAGCCTGTTTAAGCTGTACATAGAGGCAAGTGGCCAGAATACTGCTGTGGCTGCCTGCCACTTGCCATGTGGGCTGTGACCATGTGGCATTTTTCAAACTGTCTATGTGCACAGTCCATTAATAAATGTCAAACACTGAATAGCTGTCTCCTGCTTTACTTCCATATGTGTGCATGTGTTGTGCCTGGTATATTGCCATGCCTTTTATCTGATTAGGTGGTGCTAACCTCCACACAAGCAGTGGACTCAATGGATGCCCATTGTGGGCGTATGAGCTGTGAGCCAATGGCGGATGAATGGGTGCATAGCCAATGGAATTCCATGTTTATGATAACATCTGTGTATTCATTGGACACCCCATTCAGACTGCACATAGCCATGATTGGCTATGGACACCTCCTTCCACAGAAGTCCTGTGGTGTGGGCATGTACAGTGCACAGCTGTGGAAGCACGATGAAGATCTCCAGACATTGTGTGCATGCTGGCATGTATTTATTTATTTATTTGCTTGTTTGTTACATTTCTGTACCGCCCCTTTCAGAGATCAGGGGCAGTTTACAAGAAACAACAAACCTGTTACATGGAACAGAAATAAACCTTTTACACAGAACAGAAATAAAACTGTTTACATAAAACTTGGTTTGAGGGTAGGAATAGTGATTTGGGGGTTTAGGAATGTACTAGGTAAGGTTTAACTATATACGGGAAGTCTTACGTCTGTGTGGAGGGGTTTTTTCCTTAGACAGCTCTTGTCTTGGTTGCATTAGTCGATGGGCTGTCCTGGTGGTGTGTGTGTGTTCGGGTGCAGGGCATTTGTTCCATAGTGCACGGTGAAAAGGTGGGTTTTGAGTTGCTTTCTAAATTCTTTGAGGTCTTTGATTGCACGGATGTGCAGTGGGAGGGAGTTCCAGATGCTGGGCGCAGAGTATGTGAACGCTCTGGAACTGGTGGCATGTTTTGTTTTGCGGATGGAGGGCAGGATAGTTAAGGAGTGGAAAGCATTTTGCCTACGGGATCTGGTGCTTTCAGGGGCGAGGATGAGGGTTGAGAGGAAGGATGGAGCAAATCTTGTTGGTGAGTTTGAAGGTTGTTACAAGGAGCTTATACCTTATCCTACTTTCTATTGGGACCCAATGTAGACCATATAGTAGGGGTGTGATGTGGTCAACCTTTGGCTTTGCAGGTGACTCTGGCGGTGGTGATTTGCATTTGTTGGAGTATGTGAAGGCTCTTTGCTGGGAGACCCTGCAAAAGGCTGTTGCAGTAGTCGAAGTGGGGGATAATGATGGATTGAATGACTGCTCTGAAGTCGTTATCTTCTAGGATGGGGCTTAAATGCTGTATGGACTTCAGTTTGAACAGGATTGTTCTGGCTTTTCGTTTCAGGTGGGGGATCATGCTGAAAGAGGTATCCAGGATTATACCGAGGTATTTAACTTCTTGTTTGATGGGAATTGTGGAGTTGTTGAGGATGATGGTTTGGGGTAGGTTTGTGTCTTGGCTCCTTGTGTTGAGCAGTGCTTCGGTTTTTTGGTAGTTCAGGTTGAGGTTGTTGGATGTTAGCCAAGACTCAGTTTCATTAATGCAGTCAGTTAGGTTCTTGTAGGTGGGATTGTTTATATCTTTTGGGAGTGACAACATGATGTCGTCCGCAAACATGTAGTATTGGATGTTGTGTTTTCAGAATATGTGTGTGATGGGTTGAAGGTAGAGGTTGAATAGGAGGGCGGAGAGGGCAGATCCTTGTGGTATGCCTTGTTCTTGTGGGAAGGTGTTTGGGGGTTCTTCTCCTATTTGGATGCGGAGTTTGCGGCCTGTGATATAGGATTTAAACCAGAGTAGAACTAAACTGCCGAGTCCGAGATATTCCAATCTCGCGATGAGGGTTTTGTGGTTTATGTTGTCAAGCGCTGATGCAACATCCAGAAAGACTAGGATGTATGCGCGGTTGGGGTTGTCTATGCCGTGGATCAGGTTGCCAGTTAGGGCTAGAAGCAATGTTTCAACTCCATGGTGTGGGCGAAATCCATACTGGTGGGTGTCTAGGAAGTCCTGGAGTTGGTGGAGGATGGTTTTTTCGATTATTTTTGCAATAAACGGTATGCTTGCTATTGGCCTGTATGAGTTAGGCTCATTTCTGTTTACATTCTTGTTTTTTAGTACAGAGCGAACGGAGGATGTTTTTAAGTCGGTGGGCATTACTCCTTGGAGTAGGGATTGGTTGATTATTTGGAGGAGATATGGGGCAAGCTCAGTTTTGGTGGTTTTGATCCACGTTACAGGGCATGGATCCAGGGGGGAGGTAGTTGTGTTGATGCTGGATATTATATTTAAGAGGTGTTCTTGGTCCAACGTGCTGAATGTGGTCCAGGTGTTAGGGTTCATTGAGGGGTAGGATATGGGGGGAGTGAGATTGTGGTTTTTGCTTTAGAACATAAGAGCATAAGATATGCCATACTGGGTCAGACCAAGGTCCATCAAGCCCAGTATCCTGTTTCCAACAGTGGTCAATCTAGGTCATACGTACTGTAGTGAGGAAAGCTCCCAGGAAGACATGGAAGTGGAAGAAAATCCTAGTTTCCCCTTTGAAATGAATGACAGTTCACTTGTGCATAAGACTTGCAAGCCAGATCAGGAAAAAACCCAGCTCCCTGCTAAGGTCAGGCCACGCTCTAGCTCAGGGGTGGAGACAAGCTTGCCTGATGATTGGTCACACAGGTGCAGAGAACAGGGAGTGCCTAGCAGCCAACGGTTCTTAAAACCACGAGCAGAGCAGAAAGAGGAAGGAAGGAGGAAGGCAAAGGACAACAGAGAGAGCAAGGCTGAGCATAGCTGGAGGAGAAAGAAAGAAGAAAACTCCCAGGAAAGCAGCTACCCAAGAGGGACTGGAGAAGGACATGAGGCTGAATTTCAGAGCCTGGAGGATCCCGGGAAGAAAGAAATCAGCACTTGTCTGAGGAACCATCCCCAAGGTAAAGCCAGCAGTTTCAGAGCTGAGAAATCAACAGAGAAACAGTTTGCTATTGCTAAGGTCCAGGGAGCAGAGCCATCACCGTCTACTGCTAAGAGGTGGGTGGAAAGTTTTACGTATGGGAAAAGTCATAGCCCTGATAAAAGCAGAGCAGTTGAGTCTTCAAAGCTAGAAGCACTGAGAGAGTTGTTTGCTGAGGGAAAGGTTCACTCCCCTAATACAACTGTGCCTTTACAAGCTGAATTGCTGTGGAATCAGTTCCAGGAATTTCTAAAGGAGAGAAAGTCTGGGAGAGTTTGTAACTTTGATAGAAATACCATATATCCTGATGCCATAGAAGGAATGCAAATAAATTCCTGTTTCCCAAGCTCTGAGTGTGAACCTGTACCAATGGATTGCTCATTGTGTTTAAAAGAAGAGTCTGCATTATTGAACTGAGCTGAGAGACGGTGAAACAATATAGAGAATAAGTGCAATACCTGCTTAGAATTAAGGAAAGCTAATACTGTGTTTTACTAAGCTTAATTGCCTTCTGAAGCTAAGAAGCAGTGCTTAGAAGAAGTTTGCTTTGAGAAAAGAAAATCACAGCTGTTGCAAGTTTATCAGTATTTCTGTTGAATGACCACACGAGGCAGTCCTCGGTGTAAGCTTGTGGGAATAAGAACAGCTGAACAGTGAAAAGAGGTTTTTGTTACGTCACTCTCTGTTACCTGATTTATCCTTTATGTTGGAGAAGCATCCTTTTTGCCTTGTTTGTGTATTGAGCTTAAATGCCCTGGAAATCCCCACAAAATAAATTTTCTTGCTGCCTTGAACCACCGACTCACAACTACAATTTGTCCTTAAAGAATAAACTAACTACAAGTCCCAGAATACCTCTGGTGACAACAAGGGAAGCTTTATTCAAAAGTGGACAACATAAGGCTGTTTCCTGCTTGTAAGCTCTTGGGCCCAAGCGGAAGCATCGCAGTACCTAGCAGTTTCCCCAAAAGACACAGGTTCCGCAATGCTTGTACTAGGTCAAGCACTGATATCCTGGGTCCCTTCTTAATAATGGTTTATGGACCTTTCCTCCAGGAACTTGTCCAAACCTTTTTTAAACCCAGCTACACCATCAGCCTTTACTACATCATCCGGTAACAAATTCCAGAGTTTGATTACATGTTGAGTGAAAAAATATTTTCTTTTATTAGTCTTAAATAGTTTACCCTGTAGCTTCATTGCATGTCCCCTAGTCTTTCTATATTCTGATAACGTAAACAATCGATCTACGTTTACCCGTTCCACTCCGTTCATTAATTTATAGACTTCTATCATATCTCCCCTCAGCCGTCTCTTTTCCAGGTTAAAGAGCCCTAACCTTTTTAGCCTTTCTTCATAGGAGTATCCTTCCATCCCCTTTACCATTTTGGTGGCTCTTCTCTGAACCTTTTCTAATGACGCTATATCCTTTTTAAGATACGGCGACCAGAATTGCACACAATATTCAAGGTGCGGTCTCACCATGGAACGATATAGAGGCATTATAATATCTTTTGTTTTATTTTCCATCCCTTTCCTTATGATACCTAGCATTCTATTTGCTCTCTTGGCCGCCGCTGCACACTGGGCTGAGGGTTTTAACATGTTATCCACAATGACGCCTAAATCTTTTTCCTGAGTGGTGGTTCCTAATGTGGAACCTTACATTGTGTAACCATAGTTTGGGTTGTTCTTCCCTAGGTGCATAACTTTGCACATGTCCACATTAAATTTCATCTGCCATTTTGATGCCCAGTCTTCCAATTTATAAAGATCCTCTTGCAATTTTCCACAATCCTCTTGGGTTTTAACAACTTTAAATAGTTTTGTGTCATCTGCAAATTTGATAACCTCACTCGTTATTCCACTTTCCAGGTCATTTATGAATATGTCAAAAAGCAGCGGACCCAGCACAGATCCCTGGGGTATACCACTATTCACCTTTCTCCATTGGGAAAATTGGCCATTTAGCCCTACCCTCTGCTTTCTATCTTTTAACCAGTTCTTGATCCACTGCCTCCTATCCCATGACTCTTTAGTTTTGCCAAAAGTCTCTGATGAGGGACCTTGTCAAAGGCTTTCTGAAAGTCCAGATACACTATATCAACCGACTCACCTTTGTCCACCTGTTTATTCACACTTTCAAAAAAAAATAACAGATTAGTAAGACAAGATCTTCCTTGTCTAAAGCCATGTTGGCTGTCTCCCATTAGGCCATGACTATCTACATGCTGAGTAATTTTATTCTTTATGATGGTTTCTACCATTTTTTCCGGTACTGATGTGAGGCTCACCGGTCTGTAGTTTCCCGGATCACCCCTGGAACCCTTTTTAAAAATTGGTGTTACATTGGCGATCCTCCAATCTTCAGGTATTAGAGATGATTTTAATGATAGTTCACAGATTACTAATAGCAGGTCTGCAATCTCATATTTCAGTTCTTTCAACACCCTTGGATGTATACCATCCGGCCCAGGTGATTTGCTACTCTTCAGTTTATCTAATAATTGTTATACATCTTCCCGATGTATCGATATTTCCTTCAATTCTTCCGCACCTTTAAATACCACTTCAGTCGTGGGTAACATCCCTACATCTTCCTCAGTAAAGACCAAAGCAAAGAATTCATTCAGTCTCTCCGCTATCGCCTTGTCGCCTCTTAGTGCCCCTTTAACTCCTCCATCATCTAATGGATATAATGGACAGGCTTTTTGCTACGAATGTAATTGAAAAAATCTTTATTTTGCCTTTTTGCTTCTGCAGCAAGCTTCTTCTCAAATTCTCCCTTTGCCTGCTTTATCAATGCCTTGCATTTGACTTGCCAGTGCTTGTGCTGTTTCCAGGTTTCGTCGTTTGGCTCTTTTTTCCATTTCCTGAAAGATACTTTTTTGGCAACAACAGCCTCCCTGACCTCACCTTTAAACCATGCTGGCAGTTTTTTGGACTTCCTTCCACTTTTCTTAAAGTGTGGAATACAGCTGGTCTGGACTTCCAAGATAATATTTTTCAACAACACCCAAGCTTGATGTAAGTCTTTAACCTTTGCAACTGCTCCTTTTAGTTTTTTCTTAACTATTTTCCTCATTTTATCAAAGTCTCTCTTTCGAAAGTTAAAAGGTAGTACTGTGGATTTCCTTACTATCCCTCCTCCACTAATTAAATCAAAGGCGATCATGCTATGATCACTATTGCCAAGTGGCCCCAACACCCTTATCTCTTGCACTAGATCTGGTATTCCACTAAGGACTAGGTCTAATATGACTTCCCCTCTGGTCAGTTCATGAACCAGCTGTTCCAAGAAGCAGTCATTTATGTCATCTAGGAACTTTATCTCCCTAGCATGTCCTGCCATGACACTGACCCAGTCGATACCGGGGTAATTGAAATCACCCATTATTATTACTGCGCTGTAACATTTGTTAGCTTCCTTGATTTCTTTGAGCATTTCATCATTCATTTGTTCATTTTGGCTGGGTGGTCGATAGTACTCCCCCACTGCCATCACCTTCCCCTTTTTACATGGAATTTCAATCTATAGAGATTCTACAGCAAATTTTGTTTCCTGCAAAACTTTAATCCTTTCTGACTCAATGCCCTCTCTAAAAGAGCGCAACCCCTCCACCAATTTGATCAGCTCTATCATTACGATATAGTTTGTACCCAGCTATCATAGTGTCCCACTGGTTGTCCTCCTTCCACCATGTCTCTGATATTCCAATCATATCTAACCTCTCATTTAGTGCTATATATTCTAACTCTCCCATCTTATTTTTTAGACTTCTAGCATTTGCATACAAGCATTTTAGAGACTGTATTTTATTCATATTAATTTGGCTATTGGTAGACATGGGTAATTTGGGATCTTTAAGCTCTGTCTGCTCCATACTCGAGGGCATTTGGGCTACTTTACTCTTTTTTGGAACCTCTCTGCTTTTGGTAGTATCCTTCAAGGATACATTCTTCCGAACCATATGCTCTTGGGCGACTGTCGGCTTTCCCCTGTTATCTAGTTTAAAAGCTGCTCTATCTCCTTTTTAAAGGTTAATGCCAGCAGCCTGGTTCCATCCCGGTTAAGGTGAAGCCCATCCCTTCGGAAGAGCCCCTCCTTTCCCCAGAATGTTCCCCAGTTCCTAACAAATCCAAACCCTCATCTCTGCACCATTATCTCATCCACGCATTGAGACTCCGGAGCTCTGCCTGCCTTTTGGGTCCTGCACGTGGAACGGGAAGCATTTCGGAGAACGCTACCCTGGAAGTTCTGGATTTCAACTTCCTACCTAAAAGCCTAAATTTAGCTTCCAGAACCTCCCTACCACATTTTCCTATCTCATTGGTACCGACATGTACCAAGACAGCAGACTCCTCCCCAGCACTATCTAAGACCTTATCTAGTTGGTGCTTGAGGTCCGCTACCTTCGCACCAGGCAGGCATGTTACCAGGTGATCCTCACATCCACCAGCCACCCAGCTATCTACATGCCTAATGATCGAATCACCAACTATAACGGCTGTCCTAACCCTTCCCTCATGGGCACATGGCCCTGGAGAAACTTCCTCGGTGCGAGAGGGTTTTACATCACCTGGAGGACAGGTCCTAGTTACAGGATCACTTCCTGCCACACCAGGGTGATGCTTTCCTGTCACGTGACCCCTCTCCTCCATGGCAACAGGGATGCTGCCAAACTGAAGGGGGGACTTCAGGACTATATCGCTGTAGGTCTTGTCTATGTACCTCTCTGTCTGTCTTATGTTTTCCAAGTCTGCTACTCTAGCCTCTAGAGAACTTACTCGTTCCCTGAGAGCAAAGAGCTCCTTGCACCTAGTGCACACGTAAGACCTCTCACCAACTGGGAGAAAATCATACATGTGACACTCAATGCAAAAGACTGGAAAGCCCCATCTCGCTGCTGGACTGCTGTCTGCATCTTAGTTTTAAGTTTTTGTTTAGATCTTTAAGTTCTTTACTTACTAAGGGTTGCTATGGATATTTATACCAATAAAACTGTACCTAATACATTTAATATACCTTGTTCACCTGAAGCTTAATTAATCTTAGGTCCTTAGTGTATGACTGATTTGGGTAACGAGCTTCACCTGAGAGTACCTCCTGTCTTTTTTAAGATGTGTAAGTACCTATAAAGCTACGATTATCCCAGGGGTGGGTGGGTGTGGGGAGGGAGGGAGGGAAATAACACTTATTAAAAGATGGCTGCTACACAGTACCCTGTCATGTGCAGCTGAGGTAAGCTATATTCTTATTTTATTTAAATTATAGCTCTCTGCTGCTGCTAGGCTCTAACTTATTATGAAATTTAAACTACAAGCTCTCTGCTGGGTTCCAAATTTAACCAGCAAGCTCTCTTCTGTGTTTTAAATTTAAACTAAAAGTACTTTGCTCATACTAGGCCCTGAGTGACTATTAAATTAAAACTACAAGCTCTCTGCTGGGTATGAAATGTAACCAGAAAATTCTCTTCTGTGTTTTAAAGTTAAACTTAAACTGCTGCTACTAGGTCCTGACTGATTTATCAAAAAATAGTGGGTTCACAGATTAATTAGCTTTAATAGAAAGAATTCCTTTCAGAAAATTCCCAGAAGTATATATTCGCAATTGCAGATCTCTCTCCAGAAGTAACAGTTCCCTTTTCTAGTCCTTCAAGACTTAGGATCACAGAACTCTGGTTGAGCTATTTATGCCTGTGCTGCTGAGGTAAGCTGTGACCAACTTCCTGGATGATTAACAGTCCTTGCTTGGATAGAAGGAGTCTTTCAAAATGGCCTTTTGACCTTGCCACCTGGTGTTAACACCTATTGAAAAGGTTTCACAGGTTTCATGCCCCCTAGGTAGAAGATCTCTTTGTAAAGGTCTCTAGAAGACTTTATTTGCTGCTCAAAGAGTACTGACCCTGTTTTGCCTTTTGTGCGAATCTATATTCTTATTTGGTTTAAATTATAGCGCTTTGCTGCTGCTAGGCTCTAACTTATTATGACATTTAAACCACATGCTCTCTGCTGGGTTTCAAATTTAACCAGAAAACTCTCTTCTGTGTTTTAAGTTTAAACTAAAAGTACTTTAACTTTTTAGTTTGTCAACAAAATAGTTGACGATTGTACAGGGTTCTATGCTGGTTATGTATGAGTTGTTTTGATTATTTTTTGTTAGGGACCGGACAATGGCAAACAGCTCTCTTGGTCGGTTTAGGGTGCGATTTATGATTTTGGTGTGTTCTTTTTTTGTTCTGTTGATTGTGTCTTTGTAGGTTTTGAGTAAGTTGAGGTAATGGAGTTTTATTCTGTTGTGTTTGTGATGTCCGCCATTTCTTTTCTAGTTTCCTCAGTTGTCTCTTGAGTTTCTTGAGTTCTGGGGTGTACCACTTTTCTGAGCGCTTAGGTGCGTGATTTGTATGGTTGGTGGGGGGGGATGCTGCCTTTTGTATGGTGCTATTCCATGTGTTTAGGGAGGCGGTTAGGTCTGTATTGACCTGTGATAGCTGGTGGATGACATTGTGGAGAAAGTCGTCCTTGTTAAATGGGGTGAAGCGTTTTTTTTGGGTGGTTGGCTGTTTGGTGTGTGGGTAGTGGTGCTCATTAGGGGGATGAGTGGGATGCTGAAGGTAATAAGGTGATGGTCCAACCAGGGGACTGCAGAGATGGATGGGGGGATGTTGTGGACGTGTTGTGCATTTATGGCGGGGATGTATGTAGCAAGGCCCTCACCAACCATGTATGTAGCAGGGCCCCCACCAGACATGTGTCTGTGTATCTGTGATGCTTTTGCTGTCCACCCCTTCCCTTGTACCATCCAGTGGATAGTAGTTGTAACCATGAGCCATGAGGAGGGGTGCCCTTGACAAGGGTTGTAGGACATATGTCATGTGCTCCTGGAGGGTCTTTCTGGGAACAGAGAGCTAAGGAGGGTGGGGGGGGCAGGTTGCAAGGGAGAGTGTGCAAAGTTTATTAGCAGCAGGGCTGAGCTAACCAGCAGGTACTACTAGACAATAACCTAGGAAAGCAGCTTCTTGGGGACAGTAAGGAAAACAATATCCATGACACACAATAGATTCTTGTATGGAAGAGCAGGCACACACATATCTACAGAGCAAGGTTTCATCCCCAATTATGCATTTTTATATGATTGTTGTCTGTAGGGTGGTGTACAAATGATCCTAGTGTTTGGGTTTACTTATTTAAATCTTGGGAGTTAGAAGCATAGGACTGATGATTTTCCTAGGACCCTAATAACTTGTGTGGACCTTGAGCGGGGCATGCTTGGCAGGGTCTGGTGTCGCCACATTGCTCTGGGGTGCTAGGAGTCAAGGTGTCACAGTCACACTGGCAGTCATACAGCTGGCAATGCATCCCTGGGTTGTGCCATTGAATGCCTGCTGTATGTAAGGGATGATGGGGAGCAACAATAGTGGTTAGATGCACAGTAAAGATTGACACAGGATACAGTCTTCAAACTAATGGATACGTTTATTAGTCGCTAATATGGCCTGTCATTATGGAGTTACATGTATTTATTTTATTTATTTATTTGACTGTTTTTTTATACTGCTTTTCACTGGGGCAAAGCGGTGTACATTTCAACAACGGATTGTTACAGAGAACAGTGGAACTTATATACATAATGAATTATTTGAATGATAGATATTTATATGGATTAGCTAAAATAACTTAGTACATGATCAATTGCTATCTACTTTATACAGAGGGAGGGGTGCAGAAGAGAGTTAGGTAGAGGGGAGGATGGATTATGTGATGGAACCAAAGTGTTCATTGAATAGATGTGTTTTGAGAAGTTTCCTAAATGTGGACAGGTTAGTGATAGACCAGAAAATTCCAGGTAGAGAGTTCCAGAGGGTTGGCGCATATAATTTGAATGCTTTGTTGCAGGCATACTGGGTGCTTTTGGTTTTCTCATGAGGTGTGTTCATTGTATTTTGTCTTCTCGTTCTGCCTGGGTTGGTGGTATTCAGTAGTGTTTGTAGGTAGTGTGAGGAATGGTTGTTGATGATTTTAATGGTCAGGAGTGGGATTTTTGTAGCATATACAGTTGTGTAGTGGCAGCCAATGAAGCTGTCTTAGGATGGGGGTTACATGGTCATACTTTGATGCTCCTTGAATTATGTGTGCCGCATTGTGCAAGGCAGTGTGTAGAGGAAGCATTGTGGCTTCTGGCAAACCTCAATAGATGGAATTACAGTAAATGCGGTGTTATGATTGCCTGGAAAGCTGAGCAGTAGTTGGATGGTTCCAATAGAGGGTGGAGGTAATGAAGAGTTCTGATTTTGTGATATATTAACTATGCTGTTGCATTTATGTGTGGTTTCAAAGTGAGTTTTTGATCTAGGGTAATGCCCAAGTACTTAACCTTTGGTTGTACATTCACATGTGTGTCATTTAAAACTACTGATGTTGGCAATTGGAAGTAGCTATCCTTTGTTATGAATAGTATTTCGGTTTTCTTATAGTTAATTTTTAGTGAATTGTTTGCCAACCATAGGGAGATGTCTGTGAAGCAACTTATTATTCCAGTCTCTGCTGCCTGAGCAGGAGTTCTGATCCAGTAACTGCCATCACAACCCCAAGAGACTACAAAGCTAAGCTTCTAAATTTACTATTTTGGCTGGTTTTTATATAAATTGTCTTTGCCTATTTATTACCTGTTTATATTCTCTTAATCTGAGTGTGCCTCAGATATAGAAGGTCTACTGGCCAGGGACACTTAAATTCTTACCCACCCCACCCCTCACCCCACCCACCCCAGGGTTGCATTGCCCATATAGTCATCATATAGATTAACATCTGTCCTCCAGTTAGGTGTAACATCCACCTTTTCTCCTTGTCCTAAAACTGTTTTATAACCATCTTTATCAGCATGTCATGTATTCAATGCAATAGTTGTGGTGCCTCCATTCAAGAAAAATCATTTGGAGCCTAAGAGCTTGCTCTATATGTCTCAAGTTATCTGCCATGCATAACAAACTGATTCTATTAAGGGAGGAATTAGTTGCAATTAAACACACCTCCTGTAGGGTACAAATTGAAAAAGCCCACCACCACTCTTACAAAGAATCAAGCAGCCCAGGAACAAATGGATCATAGTGGACTCTGGTAGGTTGCGACCTGTAACATGGAGACACCCTCTCCATCAAGAGGTATCCCTGCATAATGCCTTCTCTGCCTTGGGAAATTTGAGTACCCAATTAGTGGAAACTGAAGTGCCCTTAAACGAGAAGGTTAATGCCCAATCTACTGATAATGCACTAAATATAAAGAAACTATCACAAAAGAGAAAACTACTACTACTTGGAGATTCCATCATCAGAGGCACCAACTTGGGAACACAGTTCAAAGTAGAGAAGATAGTCAAATGTCTCCCAGCCTCTTCAGCCAGCAGGAATATGAAGCAAATTGCTTGCTTAGTTAGTGCAGAAAGAGAGCACTCCAAAATTGATGTCTTCATCCACTTGGGTACAAATGACCTGGCTAGAAACAGTGCCTCTACAGTTCAGAGGGACTTCCAGATTCTGGGAGAGAAACTCATACCCATTGCTAGCACTTTAGCATTCTCAGAAGTTCTACCAAATCTTGGTAAGGAGGCACAGCGGTGACTCTGTAATGAGGTTGAGTGAGGAGGTGGCCTCAGGCGGCAACTTTTTGGGGGCCGCAAGAATTGCCCCAAAAAGACTGCCTCACTCGGCCTTCAAAAAACCCCAAAAAACAAAAAAACCCCGAATGATCGGAGCTGCTGCCGCTACCACCACAGCAGTGGCAGCATAAAGTGCCCCGCAGACCTGCCTCCCCGGCAGAGCTCTCCTTTCAGCGCCGCAAAGGGAGTTTCCCTTTCTCGCAGCTCTATTTGAGCCCGCCGGTGCTGATGGGAAATAGGAAATGCCTGTTTCCCATCAGCGCTGACAGGCTCAAATACCAGAGCCACGAGAAAGGGAAACTCTCCCTTCGCAGCTCTGAAAGGAGAGCTCTGCCGAGGAGGCAGGGGGACCGCAGGGCACTTTATTCTGCTGCTGATGCGGGGGCAGCAGCTCCGATTGGTTTTTTTGTTTGTTTTTTAAATTTCCCTTTGAAGGTTGGGCTGGGCTTGTCTGCTCGGGGGGGGGGGGGGGGCTAGGACTGGACATGGGCTGATGGGGAGGGGGGCTAGGACTGGAAATGGGCTGATGGGGGGGTTATAACTGGGCTGATCGGGAGGGGGGCTAGGATAGGTAATGGGCTATCGGGAGGGTTAGAACTGGAAATGGGCTGATGAAGGGTTGAGAATGGAAATAGGCTGATCGGAAGGGGGGCTAGGACTGGTAATGGACTGATTGGTGGGGTTAGGCCTGGAAATGGGCTGATTAGGGGGGCTAGGACAGGAAATGGGCTGATTGGGGGGCTAGGACTGGAAATATTTATTTATTTACATTCTCTTATATACCGCACTATTCTGCATCAGTACTGTTTACATTGAACAAACTGAAATTACATTGAACAGGGCATTATAACTTGGAGATAACTATTTTACAGGGAACATGGGCTATGGAGGGTTAAGTGGCTTGCCCAAGACCACAAGGAGCACCTGTGGGACTAGAAACCCCAGTCCTTCTGGCCCAAGGTTGCTGTCCTCTAGTGGGATTTGAACCCCCGATCTTTTGGCCTGAAAGTATCTTGCCCCAACCACTAGGCCACTCCTGGAAATGGACTTATTGGGAGGGTTAGGACTGGTAATGAGCTGATGGGGGGCTAGGACTGGAGTGGGCTGATAAGGGGGATAGGACTGGAAATGGGCTAATGGGGGAGGGGAGGGGAGTGCTGCTGGCCCTGGAAGAAAACTAGGGGCTAGGGCTACAAATGGGCTGATGCAGGGGGATGGGAGAATAGGACAGGAAGAGAGTGGATACTGAGAGGGTCTGCCAGCAGAAGGAGGGGGCAGGATGGGAGCTGACATGGGGGCAGGAAGGGAGCTGACACGGGGGAAGGAGGGGCTGGAATGGCGCTGACACCTGGGATGTACTGAAGGGGGATTGGAAGGGAGCTGACTCTTGGGGATGGGAGTGGTAGGTAGCTGGGTAATGGGGAGGAGGCTGGAAGGGAGCTGACGTGCGAATGGCACTGGAAGGGGGATGGACAGAGGGTAGGGTGACTGGAAGGGAGTTGACTGGGGGGTGGCACTGAGAGTGGACGTGAGCTGATACCTGTGATGGGATTTGGACTAGAAGGGGCTGGACAGTGGGGAAGGAGGGGGACTGGAAGGGAATGGACACCAGTGGCAGTCGTGGGAATGCAAGGCGGTTGACATTGGAGGGTACTGGGAGGGGAGGACTGGAAAGGGTGTCGATACTAGGGAGGGTTACTGGAACTGGAAATGGGCTGATGGAAGGAAGTGAAGAAAACAAAAGAAGAGATAAGAAATGGCAGATGGACCATAGACCACAGAAAGAGTGATAAGAGAAGACAGGAAAGCAGAAGCCTCAGATCGGGACCAGCATGATCAGAGAATAAAATGGTCAGACAACAAAGGTAGAAAAAATAATTTTATTTAATTTTAGTGATTGGACTTTGTGCTATCTTTATATTTTACACAGTATGGGGTAACTGCATCTTTATTTATCTGATGTTGCACTGCATGCGGAGTCTGGCTTCTTGAGGTTTCTAGTTTAAATTTTGTCTACATATTTTTATTTTTACTTTTACTTTAGATTGTGGTTACTTATTCTGTACTTGGTGAGGGTCTGTGTTCTGAGTGTGTGACCGAGTCCAGGTGTTCTGTTAACATGGAGTTTGTACATAAAGATCTATGCTGTACTGTATTAATTTGACTTGTTCAGCTTTTCAAATAGGTGTATGGATGTTCCAGGGCCCACTGAAGTATTTACAGTGACCTTTTTTTACATGGACTCATTTGCGTTTTGGAAGTTGGTGCTGATATGGTATGGTATGGTAGATGCTCTGTGTTGTAGGGTTTTGTATTAGTTCACAATATGCCTGGTACTGGAGAATGTTTGTTGTTAGTGAGATGATCAGAATCAGATTTTTTTTTAAGATATTGAGTTCTGTGGATGAATGTCCTGGTTCTGCAATGCACCCACTGTGGATGCAAAATATATGTTGAAAAAGAAAAAGCAAGAACCATAACGCAGTTTATAACAAGAAAATAAAAATGAGTTATAACTTGGTTTTATAAACTGTGCTGTTGGTTCTCGCTCTCTTTTAGTTCCTTGGTGTGCAAACATCTTGCATTTCCTCCATATAATCTAATTGGCTTTTTGGTTTGGTTCAGTCCCTGATTGGAGCTCTGAAAAAGCCCTGCCCACCTCTATGGGGGGCGCCATCTCATCCTTCACCTCAGGCAGCAGATTGCCTTGAGCCGCCCCTGAGGAGGCAGAAAGGCTGCATCACATAATCAGCTTTAATACATGGCTCCAAACCTGGAGCAAAGAAGAAGGATTTAGATATATAGGCGACTGGGGAAATAGATTGAACAACAAGAGGCTATACTGTGTTGATGGACTACATCTCTCTATTGCAGGGAAAAGGATCCTAAGTGAAAAATTCAGGCATTATGTGGCCAGGCATTTAAACTAGGGAAAGGGGTTGACGGATGGAAAAGAAGACGTACAGGACATCACTCCCAGCAAAAACATAATATTGGAAACAGCTGTTGTATTAACCCACACATCAATGCCAAGTGGAAAGAGGTATGTACAACAGAATCCTTGCAAAGTACAGGCAAGCCAGTCAACAAATGCTGGAAAGTAATGAACACAAATACTCGAAGCCTAGCCAACAAAGTTCCTGACCTGGAAGCCCTAATGGTGGAAATGACTTGGACATTGTAGCCATTACAGAAACATGGTTTAATGTGACACATGAATGGGGATATAGCTATAGCTGGCTATAATCTATTTAGAAGAGACAGTGAGAGCAGAAAAGGAGGAGGAGTAGCTCTATATGTTGTGATGAGGTAACTAGTACAGAGCCTATGTTATATGAGGAAATGGCTAGCTCAGAGCCTATGTTAATAGGAAAAGAGGAAGAGCTTACCTCACAAGCACATAGGCAGCAAACATATTCAGCTTTCAAAAAGCCCAAGTATAGTGGAGAAAACTTTCCATTCACCAAAGGTGACGCAGCAGAAAGCCAAAAGGCTAATCAAGCTCACCTGAGTGGAAGGGCACGTACAATGTGCAGAGAACAGGAGCATAAAAACTACAGGGAAAGCCCAGTAGGGGAGCAAAGGGAGGGGCTGGAGCCAAGGCAGCAAAGGCAGGAGCAGAAGCCAAAGGGTGGAGCAGGCTGTAGCTGCAGAGGAGTCTCCCAAGCCAGAGGGGGCCTCGGTCACTGGAGAGTGAGTAACCAAGAGGAAGGAAGTCCTCTCAACCAGCAGACCTTGCTAGAACCAGGAAGTAAAGGAAGTGTCCCGGTAGCAAGAGGCAGCAGACACAGACTCTCTTCAGAAAGTGATTACAGCTTGGACCCGGCTACAGAGACGTGGAAGTCTTGGAGAGGAGCCAGCCAAAGCCCAGAGAGAGAAGCTCATTACCCAGGGACAAATGTACCCTGTTGTAGCTAGAGGGAAAAATGTACCCTGTTGTAGCTAGAGGGAAAAATGTACCCTGTTGTAGCTAGAGGGAAAAAGCCAGGCATTGCCAGCAGAGCAAAACCCAGTAGTTGGGAGGAAAATCCCTATTGGAGAAGGAACCTGAGAGAGACCGTTCCTAGCACAGGACTCTTGAACCCTGTTGATATAGAGCACTTACCAAATAGAATTACCAGTGTCATTCAAGGGAAGAGCTGTGAGGATTTCAGTTGTAAAGATTGTTATGTGCCTCCAAATACAGACTATGAGCAGATGCAATGGGAAAACCAGGAGTGTGATATAGAACCGGATTCCATGGATTGCACGCTTTGTCTGTCTGATGAAATTACATCCCTATGTTAGCCAGGCAAGCAAGAGTTCTGTGATACATTGTGCTGGCGAAGAGTTTATTTTCTATACTGTGAAGAAACAGTTTTCTTTTGTGTTCCATTTGTGCTGTTCATAAAGAATCCTATGTGGGACGGGGAATAAAACCCAAATTATTTCTTTTGCCTTAATTATACGGCTACTGACTATTTCTTTAATAAGGCAACCCACACCTCACGGCCCTAGGCGGGCGCCTAACAGGGCCAAAAAAGGGGTGCTGGTGACAATGTCAAAATCAATATTAAAACTGCAGAAATGCAGGGGATGTGGGGAAAAGAAGAAGCGCTGTGGATTGTGTTGGAAAGAGGAGGTGGCACTGTCATCCATACTGATGCAGTCTACAAGCTTCCAACTCAAACAGAAGAAATGGATAGCGAATTGATTATTGATATTGCAAAGATAGCCATGAAGGGGGAAGTGATCATATTAGGTGACTTTAATCTACCCGATGTGGATTGGAGTATTCCTTCTGCAAATCTGGAAAGAAGTAAAAAAATTGTGGATGCCTTCCAAGATGCATTACTTAGACAAATGGTGATAGAACCGACCAGGGAAAGCTCACTGGATTTAGTACTCACCAACGGAGATAGCGTGTCAAATATCCGGATGGGTACCCATGTGAGCAGCAGTGATCATCACACAGTGTAGTTTGAGATAAAAGCCAATGTGGAGTCCAATCACAGCAAGCTCATAGTCCTAGACTTCACAAACACTGACTTCAGTAAAATGGTCAAGTGCCCGCTGACATCACTTCCTGGGGCGCTGCAGAAGGAGTTTCCTAGCACGACCGGAGGGCTTCTCACAGTTTCCTTTCCTCTTCAACTTAACGTTATTGCAGCCGCTGCTCTGTGAAAAGCAGAAGCAGCGGCTGCACAGGGGATCGGGGATCGCATTCGCGGACTGCGGGAGAAAAGCCGTTTTTTTGCTTTGGCCACTCCCGATCTCGCATTCATAGCAAAAAATCGGCTTTTCAAGGGCCGGGCACCAATCGAGAGTACAAGACGGAAGCGGAGGTTGGTTGGATCGGGCCAGGCTGGCAGCACTAATGGGGGGTGCGCACTACAATCACCAGCAAACATTTTTTTAAATCTCAAGCCTTTCAAAATAGGGGCGCGCATTAGATTCGATGGCGCATTAGACTCGAGTAAATACGGTATTCTCCAGGACCAAGCAGGAAGTCAGTCCTCACTTATGGGTGACGTCGGCGCCGACGGAGCCCTCGCGGAGCAATTTTCCCCAGCTTTCAAAGAAAGCCTTTGGGAATTGCAGCGCGCATGCGCGGTCGTCTTCCCGCCCGAGGGTGCCATCTTAGCCAGTCTTCTTTTTTCCGCGGAGCCCTACAGACGTCCCCGTCTTGTCCCCGCGAAAAAGTCGATTTTTCTTCATTATTTTATTCTTATTTCCTTCGGTTCGACGCCGATCTTTTTCCCGCCCGGACTCGCGACGCCGGTCACGAGTCCTCTTACTTTTTTTCGGTTTTTCTGACTTTGTCAGCTTTCGTTTTCGATTTTTCCCTGGCAGCCCGGTCCTTTGACCTCGCAGGGGCCCTTTTTCCCCCGATGGCTGCCAGTGGCTTTAAGCGGTGTGGTCAGTGTGACCGAAATATGTCACTAACTGACACACACGACTTTTGCCTCCGCTGCCTGGGCCCGGATCATGAGGAACTGATCTGTGGGCCCTGCGGCAAAATGTCCTCAAAAGCGTTGAGAAGTCGGCGGCATCAGCGTGATCGAATCTTCGCTGACCCCAGCCGTACCCGGACCTCGTCGGAGGCCTCCGCGTCAAAAGGCTCCAGCTCGGACCGTCGCCGGAGTTCCTCCCACCCGCTCCCTCCGGGGACCATCGTCGGACGGTGAAACCCGCGAGGGCGGCGTCGGTGGACGCTCCTGGTTCCGCGAGGGCCAGGTCGCATAGCCCCGATAGCCGCCCCGGGTCCTTGGAGAAGGAACACCTCCCGAAGCGACCTCGCCTGGAGTCGGAGATGCCTGCTCGGGTAAGTCCTGTGGTCCTTCTGGACTCGCCTCCGCGACAGCCGACGTCGGGCCCGACGCCGTCGGGGCCCGAGTCGGGGGCTGCTGGGTCACCTGAGCTCGGACTCAGGTTGACGGCCTTGGAGAGCAGACTGTCTGCCTTCATGGACCAGCAGCGGGCACTGCTCGCTGGCCTCGCTGGTGCCGCTGCCCCGACCGCCGGGACGTCGACGTCCAAGTCGACCCCGGAGACCGAGCCGATCCTCGAGTCGATGAGAACTCGAGTCGATCCTCGGTCGAGGTCACCCTCGGCCTCCCGTTCGGGACCGAGGTCGCCGACGCCGACTCCCTCGGCGTCGGGGCGGCAGGCGCCGCGCCCTGCCCGGGCCGACCCCACCGAGTCCTCGTCGGAGTCGGTCTGGGAGTCTGAAGAGGAAGAGTCGCCTGATTCTTTCCGGACTCAGTGTGTCCCCTCGGACTCACCGGAGTCTGAGCCTCGGAAGCAGTCCCCCCCGGAGGATGCCCGGTTCTCGGACTTCGTTAGGGATATGGCCAAGGCTTTGGCCTTCCCTGCGGATCCCGAGGAGGAGCCTCGAGCCGAAGAGCTCGACGCCCTCCAGTATGACTCTCCCGCGAGGGAACACTTTACTGTACCGGTTCCTCCTATGCTGGAACGACTACTCTTCCGCATGTGGGAGAGTCCGGCCTCCTCGCCGGTCCTGAGCAAGCGGGTCGATTCTATCTATCGGGTCCGCAAGAGCCCTGGCTTCCAAAAGGCACAGCTACCACACCATTCCATGGTAGTGGAATCGGCCATGCATCGTCTTAAGAGCCAGAAGATGCACTCCTCGGTGCCCCTGGCAGGGAGGCCCGTAACCTGGATGGCCTTGGTAAGAAGTGTTTCCAGGGCTCTATGCTCGCATGTCGTGTCCAGACTTACCAGCTATACATGGGCATGTATCTCTGGGATCTGGCTAAAGAGCTAGCCGGATTCTCCGCTGGTTTGTCCGAGGAACCCTTGCGGAGGTTCCTGGCCTTGTCCACTGGCATTCGGGAATGCTCAAAGTTCATGTCCCGGGCAGCCTATGATGGCTTTGAAGCGTCGGCTCGAGTGGCCGCAGCCGGCATCGGTGCCCGCCGACAGGCTTGGCTTCAGTCGTCAGACCTTGAGCCCTGGGTGCAGGACAAGTTGGTCGATGTCCCCTGCCGAGGCGAAAACCTCTTTGGCAAGCCCATGGCGGAAAAGGCTGCACAAATTGAGACTGAGACTCTCACCAGGACCAGGCTTTCTAGGAAGGCCTCCGCCCCTTCCCAGAAAAAGAAGGGCTCGGGGAAAAAGTCCTTTTACCCGAGGAAGGCGGCTGCCTACAAACAATACCCCCATTATCAGGCCCCTGCAGCTCCCCAACAGGGCCAGCAGGCCAAGGGACGGGGTAACGGGTCCCGTAGGCAGCAAGCCCCCAAGCCTGCACCACCAGCCCCTGCTCAGCAGGGTGGGGGTTTTTGACTCACAAAGCATAGCCTCTCCCCCCCCGCTGGTTCCTCCCAGCACCGGAGGCCGGCTGGTTCACTTCGCCCACAGGTGGTCCAGCATCACCGCAGATGCCTGGGTGCTTCAAGTCGTGCGAGAAGGCTATCTTCTCCACTTCCACCAGGTCCCTCCCTCCTATTTTCCGGGAGAACCTCCGCGACCCCCTCTGCACAGGGAATTACTCCTTCAGGAGTTAGCAGGTCTTCTGCAGGAACAGGCGGTGGAACCGGTGCCACACCACCTGAGAGGTCAAGGCTTTTATTCCAGGTATTTTCTGATACCAAAGAGAACAGGGGGCCTCAGACCCATCCTGGACTTGCGCAACCTCAACAAGTTCCTTGTGCGGGAGAAGTTCAAAATGCTTACCCTTGGAATCCTTCTGCCCTACCTCCAGCAGGGAGATTGGCTATGCTCCTTGGATCTAAAGGATGCCTACACGCACATCCTCATCCACCCAAGCCACCGCCAATACCTAAGGTTTGTGGTGGCAGGAAATCATTACCAGTACAGAGTACTGCCCTTTGGCCTGTCCTCCGCACCGCGAGTCTTCACAAAATGTCTCGCGGTCGTGGCGGCCCATCTCCGGCTTCACGGCCTCTATGTCTTTCCGTACCTCGACGACTGGCTCATCAGAGCAGCGTCCGCTCGGGAGGTCACCAACGCCACGCGCCGCACGGTGACTCTTCTGCAGCACTTGGGCTTTGTTATAAACTTCGCAAAGTCCACTTTGCTCCCCTCACAGGATCTCGAGTTCATCGGCGCAAGGCTGCACACTCCTCAGGCGCGAGCATACCTACCGCTCGACAGGGCTCAACGGCTCATGGACCTAGCCGACCGCTTTCGCAGCCAGCCCCTGGTCTCCGCCAGGCGCTTCCTGAGACTACTCGGCCATATGGCTTCCACCGTCCATGTGACCCCCAATGCCCGCCTGAATATGCGGTCTGCTCAATGGTGTCTCCGCCAGCAGTGGCGACAAGCCACAGGCGCCTGGCAGACCTAGTGCGCGTCTCCGAGCCGCTGATCTCGTCTCTCCGGTGGTGGCTCCGGCAGCCGAACCTGATATTCGGAATGCCTTTCCAGTCACCTCAGCCGACCCGGGTGCTGACCACCAATGCATCCCTCCTGGGCTGGGGAGCACATTGCCAAGAGGCACGTACTCAGGGCCTCTGGACCACGTGGGAGTCTGCTCAGCAGATCAACTTCCTGGAGCTCAGGGCGATCCGCCTAGCTCTCAAGGCCTTCTCCCACCTGACTTCCCACCAGTCCGTCCTTGTCCAGACGGACAATCAAGTTGCCATGTTCTACGTGAACAAGCAGGGGGGCACGGGCTCCTTCCTCCTCTGCCGGGAGGCACAGAAGCTCTGCTCTTGGGCCGTCAGTCACGGCATTCTCCTCAAGGCAGTTTATCTCCCGGGCCAAGAAAATTGCCTTGCGGACAAACTCAGCAGGGTCCTCCAGCCGCACGAGTGGCGTCTGGATCCCTTGGTAGTTCAGAAGCTCTTCCTCAAGTGGGGCCTCCCCACGGTGGATCTCTTTGCCAGTCCTCACAACCGGCAGCTTCCTCGCTTCTGCTCTCGTCAGCCACACCCCCTTCGGGTTGCGGCGGACGCTTTTCTGATCTCATGGTCGGGGAGCCTTCTGTACGCTTTCCCTCCCATCCCGCTAGTCTCTCGGACTCTTTTCAAGGTTCTCCGAGACAAAGCCTTCATGATCCTGGTGGCCCCTCGCTGGCCCAGGCAGCCGTGGTTTCCGCTCCTACTGCAACTGGCGGTGGAGGATCCAATCCCTCTGGGGGTACAACCGGATCTCCTCACTCAGGATCAGGGGTCCCTACTGCACCCCAACCTCAGGTCTCTCAACCTCATGGCCTGGCGGCTGAGAGGGTAGTCCTTGCTCCCCTTCTCCTGCCGGCGGAGGTGGAGGAGGTCGTCTTGGCTTCGCGACGGCCTTCTACCCGCAAATGCTACACCCTTAAATGGCGTCGCTTTGCAGTCTGGTGTACCCAACAGTCTCAGGATCCCTTCTCCTGCCCGGTGTCGGTGATCTTGCAGTACTTGCTACACCTCTCTAATCTGGGACTTAAGTCCAACTCCGTCAAAGTTCACCTCAGTGCTCTTTCGGCACATCATGTGCCGGTGGACGGTAGACCTCTCTCCAGCGACCCTCTCGTAGCGAGGTTTCTCCGAGGTCTCCTTCTACTTAAACCACCTCTGCGCCCGCCAGCGCCTGACTGGGACCTGAATGTGGTTTTGCAGCGGATCACCTGTCCGCCTTTTGAACCTATGGCTACCTGTTCTCTCCGTTTTCTGTCTTGGAAAACACTGTTCTTGATAGCCCTCACTTCCGCTAGACGCGTAAGTGAATTGCAGGCCCTCGTGTCTGATCCCCCTTACACTAGGTTCTACAAAAATAGGGTAGTCCTACGGACTCACCCAAAATTTCTGCCTAAAGTGGTCTCCCCTTTTCACATCAATCAGGAGGTGGTACTTCCAGCCTTCTTTCCCAGACCACACTCCAGCCGAGCTGAAACGGTCCTCCATACCCTGGACTGTAGAAGGGCTTTGAACTTCTACCTTGACCGTACGCGGGAGCACCGTAAAGCTGCTCAGCTTTTTGTGTCTTTTGACCCCAATAAATTGGGGCTCCCGGTCTCCAAGCGTACTCTGTCCATCTGGGTTGCGGACTGTATCTCTTGGGCTTATGGGGCAGCTGGACTCTCCTTAGAAAGCCGAGTCACGGCTCATTGCGTTCGGGCAAAGGCTACGTCAGTGGCTTACCTCCGCTCTGTTCCGCTGGCAGACATCTGCCGGGCCGCTACTTGGTCTTCGAGCCAGACTTTTGCGGTCCATTACTGTCTCGAGAGGGAGTCCCGCAGGGACAGTGCTTTCGGACAGGCAGTCCTCCGTAATCTCTTTGAGGTCTGAGCAACTCCTACCCTCCATCCCGGATGTGGGCTACCGGTGGGTGATAATTCAGCGAAGATTCTGTCCTTCTGTGCTGCTGAGCTAGAGGGAGCTCATTTTTGTGCTTAGGGTCTCCGGTAGCCTTGAGCTTGGGAGTCCCATAAGTGAGGACTGACTTCCTGCTTGGTCCTGGAGAAAGCGTAGTTACTCACCTGTAACAGGTGTTCTCCAGGAGCAGCAGGAATCAGTCCTCACTACCCTCCCTCCTCCCCTTGGAGTTGCAATCGTCTGCTTATGTTCTTTTTGCAAATTTTTATGCTGTCTTTTTTAGCTATGTCATCTGACTGGCTAAGATGGCACCCTCGGGCGGGAAGACGACCGCGCATGCGCGCTGCAATTCCCAAAGGCTTTCTTTGAAAGCTGGGGAAAATTGCTCCGCGAGGGCTCCGTCGGCGCCGACGTCACCCATAAGTGAGGACTGATTCCTGCTGCTCCTGGAGAACACCTGTTACAGGTGAGTAACTACGCTTTTTGTTCTCTAAAGAAGTGACTGCACAAAAAAAGGCAAAATACACAGCTTTCACAAAATTCAGAAGTTCACAAACAGAGGAACACAGAAAAGAATACAGGATAAAGCTTAAAGAGACAAAAAGAGAAATAAGTATAGCAAAATCAAAGGCAGAAGAAAAGATGGCTAATGCTGTGAAGTGTGGCGACAAAACTTTTTTCAGGTATATTTGGGAGAAGAGGAAGATCAGAGGTGGAATTGCAGGATTCAAAAGTGCCGGGAACAGATTTGTGGAAAGTGACATTGAAAATGCAAAAATGCTTAACAAATACTTCTGTTTTGTTTTTACTAAAGAAAATCCTGGAGAAGGACCGCATGTGATTGACAAATACATAAATGGGAATGGAGTAGATACCACACCATTCACAGAAGTATTGATCATAAAATATTTATTAAAAGGCTAAAGCAAATCGGTCTACAGGGATTGGTCATTCAATGGTTTGGGTCTTACTTAACCAACCGCACTTAACAGTCCAGATTGACCAAGTAGCATCTTCAAACTTCAAACAAGAATAAGGTATCCCCCTATCCCCCCCAAGGTTCCTCCCTCTCCACCCTATTATTTAATCTTTATATTCAATCAATATGCAATATCTTTAAAAAACACAAGGTAAACTATCATCTCTATGCCAATGATATAATGATGTATCATCCATAGAAACGTCTGACCCCGACCACTCACAGATGCTCTCATACCTAGACGATATAACAGTATGGCTCAAAGCACACAGCTTAAAAGTCAACATCTAAAAATCAGAAGTACTCTGTTTCTAGAGATCCGAACTTTATCCCCTCCAACAAAATCCAGATACAAGGTTCTGATCTTGAAGTCAAGAAAGAGGCAAAATACCTTGGAATAATCCTTGACCAGTCACTAAATATGGTCTCCCATACAAAATCAGTCACTAAAGTTGTATACTTTAAATTACGTTTGATTCAACATCTCAGACCCTTGTTAGAAGTCCACGGTTTCAGAACGGTCCTTCAAGCGCTAATAACCCCACATTTTGATTATTATAACAGTATCCTCCAAGGACTACCCAAGAAAACCATTAATCAGCTCCAGCTAGCTCAAAATCTTGCTGCACACATTTTATACAAGGTACAACGCACCGATCATATTACCCAAATTCTTTATAACCTCTACTGGTTGCCAGTTGTAAGAAGAATAAAATATAAATACATAATGATGGTATTTAAGCACCACATCAAAAAAGCCACAACACCTCTGTCCTTCCTCCTCATATCCCCCCACAAACTCTAGAATAAGAAGGCACTGCTCTCAAAACACCTATGCCATACCTAATCACTTCCACAACACTAACCAATCTACCAGCTCTAGAGCGTTGTCATACATCACTCTGCCTGACAACTTGAGAGCAATAAAAGATCTACAGCAGTTCCGAAAAGAACTTAAGATCCAATTATTCACTGAGTATTATGGTAATTCTTATGATGTACCCCAAGCTCAAACTAATTAGTTATACCCAGCAGAATTTTGCTAATACTAATGTGACTACACAAATAATGAAGTTCTCAAGATTATACATACTGCAACATTGTATATAGTTACTGCAACATTGTATTAGTTGTTATAATATAGTCACAAGTTAACGGTATATAAGTTAATGGAGTTTCAATGTAAAGTTCCTTTTATGTTTGATGTAAACCACCCCTGATCTCTGGAAGGGGCGATATATAAAAGCATATAAAATAAATAAATAAATAAAATAAATGTGTTAAAACAGCTTGCAAAATTGAAAGTGGACAAGGTCATGGAACCGGAAGGGATACATCCCAGGATACTGAAAGGGCTCAGAGAGGTTCTTGCAGGGCTGTTAAAGGATGTTTTTAATGGAGACAGGAGACGTTCCACAGAACTGGAGAAAGGCTGATGTGGTACCTCTTCACACAAGTGGTAATAGGAAAGAAGTGACAAACTACAGGCCAGTAAGCCTTACCTCAGTAGCGGGAAAAGTAATGGAAGTGCTCCTGAAAGAGCGAATAATGGACTTTCTTGGAACCAACAGGTTGCATGATCCGAGGCAACATGGTTTTACCAAAGGACAATCTTGCCAAGCAAATCTGATCGAGTTCTTTGATTGGGTGACCAGAGAACTAGATCAGGGACATATGATGGATGTGATTACCTAGATTTCAACAAAGCCTTTGATACTGTTCCTCATAGGAGGCTTATCAATAAGCTAAACAACTTGGGGATGGGTCCCAAGGTGGTGAACTGAATCAGAAATTGGTTGACTGACAGATGACAGAAGGTGATGGTAAACGGAACTCAATCGGATGAAAGGAAGTGGATTAGCGGTGTGTCCCAGGGTTCGGTCCTGGGACCAATAAGCAATGTATTTGTGAGTGATATTACTGAAGGACTAAATGGAAAAGTCTGTCTTTTTGCAGATGACATGAAAATTTGCAACAGAGTGGACTCCCTCGAGGGAGTGTATAACAAGAGGAAAAATCTACAAAAGCTCGAAGAACAGTTTAATGCTTGGCAGTTAAGATTTAATGTGAAGAAGTACAGTGTCATGCAGTTGGGAAGTAGAAATCCAAGGGAATTGTATGTGATAGGGGGCGAGAGGTTGGTGTGCAGGGACCAGGAGAAGGACCTCGGAGTGATTGTTTCTGAGGATCTCAAGGTGACAAAGCACTGTGACAAGGCAGTGGCAAAAGCCAGAAGGATGCTGGGTTGCATATAGAGAGGAATTACTAGCAGAAAGGAGGAGGTACTAATGCCACTGTATAAGTTGCTGGTGAGGCCTCACTTGGAATATTGTGTTCAGTTTTGGAGACCATATCTCGCAAAGGATATAAAAAGACTGGAAACAGTTCAGAGGAAGGCGACCAAAATGATTTGAAGCCTCTGTCAGAAGACGTATGAGAAGAAACTTGAAGACCTAAAAATGTACACTCTAGAGGAGAGGAGGGACAGGGGAGATATGATTCAGACCTTTAAATTCTTAAGGAGTATTAATGAACAATCAAACCTCTTCCAAAAATGGGGAAGCTGTAAAACTAGAGGACCCATATAACATGAAGCTGCAGGGGGTAAACTGAAAGACAATGTCGGAAAATACTTTTTCACTGACAGAGTAGTGGATGCTTGGAATGCCCTCCTGATGGAAGTGGTGGGGGCTAATACAGTGACAGAATTCAAAATGGCATGGGACAGACACAGTGGACCCTTTATAGCAATAGGATAAAATCAAAATAAACATAACTATCTCTTATATCTCAACAAATAGGGGTAACCTGCATGGAGTAACTTAGTAACATAGTAAATGACGACAGATAAAGACCAGTATGGCCCATCTAGTCTGCCCAGTAAGATGGCAAGAGTAGGTGCACTTGCCGCTCTGTGCAGGTCATCCCTCCCCATGCCTTTGTTTAGGGGTGAACCCACCGCTCCGTGTAGGACACCCCTATTTGTTGAGAAATTAGATCAGTTTATTTTGATTCTATCCTGTTGCTGTAAATAAAGGGATCCACTGTGTCTGTCCCATGCCATTTTGAATTCTGTCACTGTATTTTCCCCCACCACTTCCATCGGGAGGGCATTCCAAGCATCCTCCACCCTTTCAGTGGGTATACTCCTAAACAAAGGCATGGGGAGGGATGACCTGCACGGAGTGGCAGGTGCACCTACTCTTGCCATCTTGCTGGGCAGACAAGATGGACCAAACTGGTCTTTATCTGCTGTCGTATACTATGTTGGTATGTTGGTTTGTTGGTGTTAAATAGTGCGTAAATCATTGTCATCTGCATAGATATGGAAATTTATGTTATGTGAATGAATGATTGGACATAACTGTTGCAGGTAGATGTTAAAAAGCAGAGCTGATAAAGAGGAGCCTTGCGGGATGCCTTGAGTTTGCGGTTAGGTGAATGACGAGTTACTTCCCATTTTGACTTGTTGTCAATCACATACATATGAGTAGAACCAGGTCAGAACATTGTTTTGGATTACGATAGTCTTTGCAGGAGAGTGCTGTAGTTGATTGTATCAAAAGCAGCTGAAATATCAAGAAATATTAAGATGAATCCTTGGTGTGGCTTCTGTGTTCCTTTTATTAGTATGTTTAACAATGAAGTTAGGGGCATTTCTACTATACGGTGTGGTCTGAAGCCATGCTGCTGTGAGTCCAGAGGGGCATGGATGGATGTCAATGATTTTTTCAATTATCTTGGTCATGAATGGTAGGCTTGCTATAGGTTTATAAGCTGCAAGATCATTGGGATTATTGAGGTTTGTGTCTTTTAGGGTGGGATGAATGGAGGACGATTTGAGTTGTTTGGGCATGTAGCCTTGTAGGAGTGATAGTTGGGTGAGTTGTGTAAGGAATGGGCTAAGCTCTTCTTTGGAAGCTTTGACCCAACTCACTGGACATGGGCCAAGTGGGGATGTGGTATTGTTGGTGTTGTTGGGTAGTGGCATCTGTAACCGTAGTGAAAATGCAGAGCTGTTTATTTTATAGTGGTTTGCTAGAGCCTGAGAGTCAGGAGTATTGTCCATGGAGGTTGAGTGAGTGGGATTCATTAGGTTCCTTACTATCTCAAATTAGCTGCTTTGACTGGTTGAATGATTTATTGATGACTTTTGTGTAGAATGATCTTTGGCATTTGTCAGTCTCAATTTGGTATTCCATTAATAGGAACATGTAGGAGTTTCTGTCATCTGTTAGCTTTGTCTTTCTCCGTTTACACTCTGTCTTTCATAGTTGTCTCTTGAGGTCGCTGAGTTCTATTGAGTGCCATTGTGTTTTTTGTAGTTTTTTGGAGGATCGTTGCTTTGGGGTTTCAGCTGCTGCTTTTATGTTTATGTTTATTAGATTTGATATACCGCTCAGGCCAGAGGCATCAGAGCGGTTTACAATGCAATATCATTCTAGGAAATAGAAAAAGAACGCCATTATATAATAGGACAGAATAGAGGATAGAGACAGTCATTTTTCACAGTGACCTGATTCCATTTCAGTACTAGGGCATCAATGTCATTTGTGTTTTTGTCTGGCAGAGGGAGTACTTCTTCTGTAAAAGCTTTTTTGTCAAATAGCTTGAAGTGTCTCTAGTTTGATTCTGATAGGCATGGTTGATTGTGGAGGAGCATGGTAGTTGGTAGTTTATTATTGAGTGGTCAAGGGCTTGATAACAGAGTTGGGGGAGGGAGAGGGTGGTATGGATGGGTTTGATGTTAGTGAAAATAAGAACTAGCATGTTACCTTTTTTATGTGTTGGTGCTTGTATTATTTGGTCAAATTCCATTGAAGCCATGGCTTCTAAGAAGAATGCAGCTTGTTTAATGGGGATTGAGGGGAGGTTGAAATCGCTGAGTAGTATGAGGTCCTTGTTTGGATATGAGTTTTCTACTACAATTTCCATTATATTTGATAAGTCATTAGATGATGCAGAAGGAGATCTGTATACGAGACAAAAAGTTAACTGTCTATTTGATATTGAGATGTAGTCTAGTACCTCAGTGCTGTAGGCATTGAGTTTGTTGAAGTTGAGATGGGATTTCATTATTATCAGTACTCCTCCTCCTCCTCTTCGGTGGGATTGTGGGCAGTGGTATATTGAGTAGTTGTGTGGTTTCAGCTGATTTAGTAGTACCGTGTCCGTTTCTGTGAGCCATGATTCTGTGATGCAGAGAACATCAAGATTATTGGATGTGATATAATCAGTGATTATAGTATTTTATTTCAGACTGACCATGCATCTATAAGTGCACATTTAAGGTTCTGAGTGCTGTTGAGCTTGTTGGGTGTAGTAAGGAGTGTTTTTGTAATGGTATGTGTATTAGATTGTTTATGTTCCTTTATCTCAAGGGAGGCCCAATATTGTAGAGGCCATAAGGTATGATTGAATGAGTGAATGTGGGTTTGAAGAATAGTGTTTCAGAGGTAAGGCAAAGGGCAAAGAATGTCAGAAGACTATAGGTTGTAGCATAAATAGAAAGCATGTTTGGTTGCTATAGAGCTGTAATGTACCCTTAAATATACATGGCTCCTAAATCCTTATCCCCACCTTCTATCCTCCTGGCTAGAGCAGAGATGCATGCCATGAGTTGTTTTATTGCCACAACTATGGCATGAACCTCTCAAGCCTGGTAGTTGCCCAATCATAAGATCCTGCAACCTGGCAACTTCAAAAAAGCCCTGCTGCACCACAAGTTCAAGGGACAAATGGCACTGTAGGTCTTTGGGGGGTCATCCAAGGACTGGAAGACCTCTTGGTGAGGCACCATCCCCAGCTTGGAAGCATCTGGACAGACTGAGTGACCAGTTGCTGCATTGGTGAGCCAGCCTGTTCACCTGCCTCCTCCCCCTACCACACCCTCCCACCCACCCCTCTGCACCCTCCTCTCATTCTTCTCCATCCTCCTCCAGGTCCTTCCCGCCCTCCTGCTCCTTCCCAGCCTCTTCCTTATCACCCTCTGGCTCATAGTAGATTACCTGCTCAGGCCCCTCTTCACGAGTTCACGCCACCATCATCCCTGCCATAGGTGGTTGATGCTGGCCCTCTGGACCAGCCCCTTGCCAACAGTGATTACCACATCTGCATCCTCCTCCTCTCCTCTCTCCTCCATAGATGTGGCCACAATCCATGCTAGTGAGCTGCTGGTGCTGCTGGCACCACCAGTTGCTCCCTCCATCGCAGTGTCCTTTCTGACTACGGAGGCACTGTTCCTTGCTGTGGTGGTGGTGGAGGTGGTGAATCCAGCACCAGGGAAGGGAACATTGCAGCTGGTGGCAGTTGCTGGCTGTCAGCCATGGGAGCAGCTGATCTCCAACTGGTGCTGCAGATGTGACACAGAGAGGTCATGCTTTTGGCATTTTTGCTTTCTGGTGCCTCCATGACATCGACATATAACAGCTGACTGCCTGTTTGTAGAGTGTGCAGGCAAAACAATTTCATTGTGCCTAGTTTCATGGTTCATTGACGGATTTCCTCTGTTTTTGTGGTGTTACAAAAACTTCTTTTCTAGCCTATATCTTCCCTCAGAAGATGGCTGTGGCTGTCCCCTAGACCAGCTCTAGGGCAATGTTCCCTCTAATTTTCTGTAGGCTGTGTGCGCATAAAATATCATCTGTGCAGCTTTTGAAGGAAGGTTAAATTTTTGTGCGCCACATAACAACACTCGGAGCTATATACTTTAAAATTTGACTACACGTCAGAATACAGTATGTACACCACATTGATTGCACTAGAAAATATTGTAGAACTTGTGAAAACCGTAAATGCACAACAACTTTTAAATTTTAAGACGTCTGTGTTGTTTTCTATCAGAATCAGAACTGTAATTTTTGTGCGCTCTGTTATAAAGTATGTGCGCTTGCTCGGCGAGGTGTGTGCGTGCGCACACGCGCACAGCTTAGAGGGAACAGTGCTCTAGGGGAAGGCATATATCAATACCCAACATGCATTGTATGTTTCCCTCTTTGAATCTGCCATTACTGGCATCATACTGTTAACCTTTGGTGTTATATCCCATCATTTTCCAGGGAGAGCTATTTGGTCTCCTAGTTTGGCAGACTGTAGCCAGCCTGCTATGAAATGTGTATTGTTCTCTGATGTACCTCATCCCTATGTTTTTGAGTAGCCCACAGCTTGCTAGTTCTTGAACTCTATGGATAACCCTTCCAAGCTCATTACCCTTGTGTATCTCTCCACTTCTACTCCTGAGGCTTATTCCACATCATTTTTGATTAGAGTGCTCCCATGTGCACTATTCCTAATAACCATGTCTGTGTCTACCATCAGAGGGATTTCTCAGGCCTCATCTACGTCACTTCTTGAACTATTTGCATCTGGATTACGCTTCTCATTATCTCTGATTTTGTCCAGCAGGTGCCCTCACAGCCTTCTAGCCATAGGCACATGGCTACGGTACAGTGTTTGAATTCCACCTTTGGAGTGGAAGTACAGAGCTTCACAGGACTAAAGATCCATGATGGGTGTCCCAAAGTGCTTGGGCCCATCAGGCTTTGGCCCACTCAATATACCAGAGGGTGGATCAATCGAAATAGAGGACCCAGTTGAGAACAGATTCCTAGACAGATGAGACTATCAGATGTCATAATTCCCCTGCAAGATCCCTCCCTTCCAATCCGGCAACAATAGGGATGACATACAGTATTGGAGGTTTGCCCTTGTCATGTTTGGCCTCTTAACATCGTAAGACAACATGGACTATGTCCTGTCTTACTCATATAATTTACATTCCCTATTATGTGTCTCCTCAGCCAAACCAGTTCAGGTATGGACCATTACAGCTGTGGCATTTTGAGGGTGTGCCAGTACACTACTACTTGGCATGGAGTGAAGGTGGCATGCATTGTTGGGCCTCACTATTTTCAACATCTATGTGTTGTGTCTGTCTCTACCCCATTTCCACTGTGATTTTCTGCCATGCCTGAACTATGCACATCCTGGCATGAGGGCATTCATGATCCTTTACTATATATTGTATACCATGTCCATAGAGGGGGGGAGGGGGCATGAGCCTTGTGGCCTCAAAGCCCCTATGTGTCAGGGGAGGGGCATTTGTCATAACATCCATTTGTGCCTCTTTCCCTTACACTGCCCTCTCTATCCATGTGAGCCATCCAGTGGGTGCCTAGTCTATCATTCTGGCACCTACTTCTCTGCTGCCACTCCATAGGTTTGAAGTATCCGTGTGCCATTGGCTGCTCTTTCGGCCCTCTGTGCTACATGCCCCACAGCAGCTTTGTGGGGTTCTCTGCTGCATACTGCAATTCTAACCTCTGCCCAGATCGCTGTGGCAGCCCAACTATTACCACTGTGTGTTGCTCCCTGTTGTGGTTACATGCTATTTCCATGCTTCTCCTGCCCTAATACATTGATGATTCTACAACAGGTGTCCATTACCATATGTCACAGTTCTTCCACATGTGCATGAACTTATTGATGCTGCTGGATCTGCTGCCAGAGTTGCTGCATCAATCAAGCCCTGGTTTTCTGGATGGCCTGGTATCTGACCTTGATTGTATGCGGAAATGCCTGGCGGAGATAAGAAGCATGTCATGCTTAGTTTGATCCTCATTTCTGCTGTTCTTCTCCTGTCATCCACTTGTTTATTTCTTTTGCCTTTGGTTGGGGAGTTAGCCCTGTTCAGGAGTGCAGAGGCTGTGGCATGTGATCATGGGGCTCTTGCAGCTCGCTGTTTCTTCCACCCTTGCCATCAAACATCCTGGTTTGTGACACAACCCATTGCAATTGCTGATGGTTGCCATCTAGAGTTGTACACTCTCTGGCCACTGTGAGGCTGCTTTCCTACAGACTTGTACCTGCCTGCACTTATTTCCTTGCTTTACCATGACATGTGCTATGGCATTTACACACTTGCCCATGTGCCGCCACACACAAATCCCTGCACCCTTCTCGTGTGCCTGCTATGTCCTGCCTATCTCTTGCCTCTGGTTCCCTTGCCACTGCTCTGCTTGTCTGTGTGTGTCTGCTCTTCCTGCCTAGTTCCAATTGTTTTTCTAGTTATCTGTGGGTCTGTGGCTACATTCCTAACATTGTTTGCTCAGATTGGTGCTGCTCTTACAGGCCCATCTCAGGGTGTCTCCCGGGGGGGAGAAGCCTGTCTTGACTACCTTTTCACTCAGCCATTGATGCCTTACTTCTCTGCCTGTACACTGGTTTTCTGCCTGCAGATATAAATCCCACTGTGTGCAGAGTCTGTGGGTGACTTACCATGCCAGGGCCACATGGATCCTCTTCCAGCCCTGTCTTGCTGCTGTGTGGGGTGGCCATGGGGGGTGGGGGGTAGGGCACCTCCTCCTCCTCAAGCCCCATTTACACAGCATGAGGGTTTCAGCCAGTAAAATTGCACTGCCTAGTGGCCATGACTGCTTTCCTCTCTGCTGCCTGTGGAGCATGAGCATATGCACGTGCAGGGACTTCACGGTGGGGGTGAGGGGTTACATATGGGCCCTGCCCACATGTGCCCATTCTCGGGGGGGCTGCACATGCATATCTGTTTCACAATGCACCTGCACGTTTGTGTTGCCATTGTTCTTTATGAGGATTTTACACCTCATCGGCATGCCATCTTCTGTTGTGCATGCATACAAGTCTCCATGACTGCGGATATGTACAGATGCAGAGAAGTGCATGGGCCGATTTTACACAACTTATGCATGTTTGTGGAGATGAGTGCAAAAATTGCCATGCCGTGCCGCATGTTCTGATTTGTGCATCGCTATGGCTGCCTGGATGTCCTTTCTAAAATGTGTCTTCACATATATAGCTGCACTGAATACCTATTCATTTAAATGTTACAGCCAGTGTTTTTTTTTATTTATTTTTTATTTGTGCAATTTTTCAAACATCACACAAGAAAGAAACTTGTACAGAAGGGCCTAATTAGAAAACTTATACCAGGAAATACACCCCCCTTCAACAGAAAACCAAACAATCTCAAGCCCTCAAGTCCACAATACATATGGCAAGACAGGTCACAATGTATAAGAAAATCTTTTACAAAGCAAATAAAGGAAAAAGAAACAGACATCGGAGAGGGGTGCTTACAACAATTACCGATTGTAGCCCCCCTAACCAAGAAGGGCTACCACGGGGGGGGGAGATAAAGAAGGGACCTGCATAACAAGTTGTTTAGAAGAGATAAAGGAGGCCAATTGGGAGGGTTCAAAGAAAATATAACTATGCCCAGCTAACTTCACCAGGCATTTACAAGGAAAACGTAAAAAAAACATCCCACCCAAATGAAGCACCCCTGAACGGTACAATAGAAATTGCCTCCTCCTCTTTTGGGTTGCTCTAGAAATATCAGGAAAAATTCTAATATGGGAATCCAAGAACACTTTACAGGGAGACCTAAAGAATAATTTCAAAAGCCAATCCCTGTCTGCCTCAAGGGCAAAGGTAACCAACAATGTAGCGGTCATCCCTGCATCCGAAGGGGACCGCTCCAAAAAAGTAGATAAATCCAAACTGTCCGATAATAGCAAAAGATTCTCAGCATTACCCACAGCACCAGTCTTTGCAGATGGTAAATAGAAAGCTTTTGATATGGGTGGTACAGATTCAGCCGGAACCTTAAGTGACGTTATCAGAAATTTATTAAATAATTTCAGGGCTGACACCGAAGGGACCTTGGGAAAGTTCAATACTTGCAGGTTGCAGCTCCTTGCTGAATTCTCCAAAAATTCCAGCCTCCTATGTATAACCACAGAGTCCTTAACAAAGGTTTGGGAGGCCTCTTGTACCTGCTCCAAGTGCCCCTCGAATGAGGCCACTTTAGCATTAAGCTCAGTTTGACCCAATTTATACACCTTTAGTTGCTGCCCAAACACTTGAAACTGCTGCAAGATAGACTGGAGTTGAGATGAGATATTAAGGTGCATAGACGAGACGGCTTCCCATAAACTTTCCAAAGTGACAGAATCAGGTCTCACCAAAGTGCGTCCTTGTCCATTCCCACCAACCTGAAAAGGCTTGTCCAATGTCGTCGGGGGCAATTCCAATAAAGTATGCAAAGATGAAACCATCCCTTTCTCTTCCACCCCCTCCATGCCAGAATATGTAGCCAGAGAACCCAGCTCCCGGGGTCCTCCTCCGGTGCTGGGCATCTGCATCTGATTCACCGAGGGCAGGCTGACTGCATCCCACGCTCAGGATTCAATGTAAGTTCTCAACTTCCGGCTGCGCCGGTGGTACTCAAAGCTCTGGGCTGAGGGAAACCTCTGACCCTTCGATGCTAAGGGACCTTCCTTCTGCTCCAGTAGTGTTCAGCGGGTACTCCGGAGTGGCTTCACCCCTCACAGCGGGCCGCACGAAGGAGTCCATGGGCCCGCAAACCGCCGACCTCTCAACACCCGGATTCTCCCCCATCGGCAACTTAGCTTTACGTTTCCTGCCTGTGTGCGGCATAAGCCAGGACATCCAAGAAAATAGACCAGGTAATAGTGAAAAAACAGGGGGGTTCACCAGAGCATAGTCAATGGGCATCTGTTAACGGTGCCATCTTGCCAGCCCATTACAGCCAGTGTTTAAATTAAAATGCTGATCGTTGTTGCTGAATATTACTATTTTCTGTTTAAGTTCAGAACCAGATAAAACAGTGTCATTGGTAAAAAAAAAAAAAAAAGTAATCAAGGGATACCAAGAGTTTAGGTTTGGAAGAAGAGCATGTGGAAGGTAATTTTATAAAGGAGAACCTGTTTAAAGCAGTCAAAATGTGCCTATTTAGATGCTATTTTATTAAGGAAAGTTGGCATCTGCTTTGGGTAAATGGCAGAAAATGTACCTTAAGTACAGGCATGGTCACTTAACACCTGCTCACACATATTTTACACCAGTAGATTAAGGTATTTTATAATCAGTATGCATATTTTTGCACTCTGCCCATGCTCTGTCCAAACTTCACCTATGTGCACATCCACACTGAAAGTATGCACTATCAAATCAATGTGTGTATTATTATGCTGGGTGCTATTTTATAAGACCATTTACAAGTATATATGGCCACATATATTTAAACAGCCCATATTAGGTGCCTATTTTCATGCTTATAAAATTACCCTCATATTGTGCATAATTCCTCAAAGATCTTCTTTTCAAATTTAAATTGTAAACAATTGAAATTTAAAGAAATCGCCAGTCAGTTTGCATGCTCATTTTTGAAATAGGTCATCTTTTACTCCTGGATTTGATGTTCTGTAACTTCAAAAACTTTTTAAAAATCCATGGAAAAAGTTCATGCAGCAATTACTTGTGTAAACAGCTCTATGAGACTTTTGCCAGTTCCATGTACTTTTGTACAATTGTATGCTTGCACAATTTTTCTGTGAAATCTTTTACATGCTTGTTATGTCGGGCAATAAAAGTTATTACAGCCCACAAAAAGAACAACTTTTTTTCCAAGAAAAGCAAGCCTATTAGTACATTGAAAGTGGAAAAAGTATCTACCGATTTACTGCATGCATATCCATCAGGCCAAGAAATGTTGGTTATAAATAGGACAGGAGTGATTTTCCTTTGGTCAATCTGTTTCTAAGCTCTATTAGACAGTATAACCTCCATTCTGTAAAATTCAGACATGCAGAAAGTTACACACAGGAATAAATATTCAGCATGGACAAGCAGGATAAGTCCTCAAGTATGGGTGACGTTTCCAACAGATCCCATGCGGGAATTTCCTCAGCTCCTTCTAGAAGCTTTAAATGAAGCCCACTGTGCATGTGTACCTACCTGTTCCTGCCTATTGCTGCCATACCTGAATACCTCAGTCCATTTTTTCCACAGAGCCGTTTAGAAGTGGTTTTATCTGCATGTCACTTTATCTTGTTATATACTGCTCTAGCAGTATTTTGTTGAATTGATCTGTAAGTGAATATTTTTCTCGCCTGTTGCTGCAGTTCATTCTACCTATGGCTTCTTTAAGTTGTGCCTTTTTTATTCATTTCTAAGTTTCTTTTCCTTCGGGGATGCATAGGCTGCACCTAGCTAGGTTTCTTAATTTTTACTTTGTTTTTCATTCACAGTTGAGCCATTTGATTTTGTTGTGGCTATTGTTCCATCTGATATGTCCCCAAAACCTGCCAGTAGGTTTAAGAAGTGCTTCAGACCCAACAGGATCATGTCCATTATGGACACTCACAAATATTGCCTGCAGTGTTTGGATCCCAACCATAGCCCCTGTTTATGCCATTTGTATTTATAGATGACAAAACAAGGACTGCAAGGTTGAGAAGACAAGTACAATAAACCTTTTGGTGCTCAGAAGATTAGCCCAATGGCATCGGCAGCTTTAGTCATCATGGACCCTGGAGCTGCATTGGATGCTGGTAGTGCACCAGATCAAGAAACTCTCCAGCCTCCTTGGAGCCAGGCACCAGTAGGGTCCCCCTACATTGGTCCTCCTCCAATAAGGCAGGATTTGTTCTTGTCTTCGATGGCTTCAAGAACCCTTGATACCGAGTATTGAGCAGAGGCTCCGATGCATAGGCATGAAGGTTCATAGGAGCATGATGCCAGGAGCACCAGGGACTTCATCAACGCATGACCCCCAAAGTAGCCCCGATGTGAGGACAACTCATTTTGCTTGCCAAATGAAGGGCCATGCCAGATTCTAAAGGTCTATGACCAGCCAACCAATACCCTCAACTGATCCAGAGAACACTGACTGAGACTTCTGAGGCCCACATTTTTTCATTCATGGGAGCCTTGACTAAGCGAATGGAGGAGAAGCTCATGTTGATGCTTTCTCTGCAGGAGTTGACAGCTCTAACGGTTCCAAAACAGCAGCATCAAGCCAATACTTGAATCTCTGCTCCTGCCTGTGGGAGAAGAAATGATGTTGAGCCCTCGAAGGGCCTTGACACCAACTCATGCCCAACCAATATCGATATCAAGTGCATCAGGGATGGATCGATCCCCGAGGCCTCGGAGCTCATCAGTGCCCCAACACTCCTGGAGACAATCTGACTTTCATGTGGAGTAGAAATCGGTCCAGGCAAAGATTCAAATATCCCTGGAATATCTCTCTATGTCCAAGCACTCCTGGGTAACTAATTATAACTCTGAATACTTCTCAGAGAGGTCTCCAGAGCTCCTGTCAGGCCCCTCTCTGCCCCATGAGTGATGCTAGTCTCTTCCTGAGAACATGTCCTTCCATGAGTCTGGGAAATGGCTGAGGACATAGAGGAGGAGCCCAGGGCCGAGGAACTGGAGATCTTCCAATATTCAAATCCCCCGAAGGAAACAGTGACAGTGCCGGTACACCACATCCTTCAGGGGCTGCAGATGTTAATGTGGGAAATCCTCTTTCAGTGCTTCCTATGAGCAAGAAGGTTAACTCCATACACAGGATCCAAAAGACTCCCAGATTCAAGAAGCTCCTCAGACAAAACTAGGAATGGGGCTTTGACTGGCTTCTCCAATCTAACAGTACTGGAGTCAGACAGCCTATTGGTCGGGGGAAGGCTCACCAAATTGCAGACCATTGGCCTCTCATAACCTCCAGCAGCTAGGTTCTAAAAATAGTCCTCAACAACCAGGAGGTACCTCAGCAGGGAAATAGGAGGACCTATTACTTTCATAGCTATAGGTACCTCCTGACTCTTGCTCCACCCAGACAAAATACCTTGATCTCAGCACCAAGAGAAGAAGTTCCAGAAGGCTCCACCACCAAAACCTGGGGCAGGGTTTTGACTGTCTCCATGAGAACATAGGCATTGTTGCAGTGCTAGTACTGGACAATCTACCAATAGGAGGGAGGAAGTGGTTCTATGTGAACCAGTAGTCCCTCATAATCTTCGACAGTTGGATTCTCATTATTGTCCCATGCAGGAACAGATTACGTCTATTAGACATCTCAACAAATTGTTTTCTGAGAGTGTCTTTCAACAACTCGGTATCAGGAAGTGCTTGAAAAGGAGCTCTGCTCCCTTCTCGGGGTCAGTGTGGTCAAACCTATTCTACTAGTGGAAGAAAGGAGGGGATTCCTCTCCAGGTACTTCATGGTCATAAAAAAGAGATTCCATTCCATCCTACATGTAGGGGACCTGAACAATTTTCTAATTTGAGAAAAGTTCAGGATGGTTTCTCTCATCACTTTCATTCCCTTTTTTCAGAAAGGAGACTGGCTATTTTCTGTAGATTTAAAGGACCTCTATATCCATATACAAATGCATCCTAGCTACAGGTAGTATCTGTGACTTGTCATGGCAGATACCATGTACTGTCCTTTGGCCTTGTGTCCACTCTTCACGTGTTCATAAAATGTCTCGCCATAGTTGCAGTGTATCTACACAGTGTTTCCTATTTGGACAATTGTCTGGTTGAGAGTGCATCTCAAGAATGAGCTCAAGTACCTGTGTGCACAACCATCAGGGTGCTGGAGTTACTGGGGTTCATCATACATTACCCAAGACAAATCTAAGCCTGTCACCTCAATTGGAATTCATTGGAGCTCCGCTAGACACAACTTAGGAAAAGGCCTTTCTTCCTCCAGAAAGACTTGCCAGGTTGATTACCATAGTGGAGGAAATTCAAGAGTCAGTAGACATCATCATGGAACATGTTGAAGACGTTGGGCAATATGGCCTCAACTGTGCATGTCACCCCTTTGTCATGTCTCAGAATGAGACAGGCTGAATGGACCCTGAGTATCCAGTGGATACAGGTCATGAGCAGACTCTGCAGCATCATATCTGTCAGTGTTCCACTCCAAGATTCTCTGTCCTGGTGGACAGTTTATTCCAATCTGGCAAAAGGAGTTCCTTCCAAATTTCCGCTTACCAACAGCTACTAATGACAGATGCATCCAAACTGTGCTGGAAAGCCTATGTAGATAGGTTTCACACCTGGGGGGGTTATGGTTTATCCTGTAATTAAGAGCAGTTTTAAATGCTCCAAAGGCTTTCAGAAATCAGTTGGCCAATCAAATTGGGAGGATTCAAACAATCAAGTAGCCATGTACTACATCAACAAGCAGGAGGAACTGGGTCATATTTCTGGTGCTGGGAAACAGTCAGGATGTGGAATTATACCATCTCTCATGAGATGATGCTCAGGGTCACTTACCTGGCTGGAAAAGACAATGTCCTGGCAGACAAGCTGAGTCATGTGCAGGGCTGGCCCAAAGATTTCTGCCGTCCCAGGCAGAAACCCTGGCTGCGCCATTCCCTTCCCCCCATGCCATGCTGCCCCAACCGAGTTGCACCGTGGCCCCACACTGTCACTGATTCCATCTTGGGGGGGGGCAGCATTTTAAAAGTAGCGACTTTGTTCTTGAGTCAGCTAGTTGTGATACCGGTTGTTTTCTTATTTCTTTTGAGGCAACCCGTAGCTAGTGATTCCTATGTATAAGGGCATTATCCTGCTTGTCCAAGGAGGCAGCAGATTTACTCACCTGTAGCAGGTTCTCTTTGTGGACAGTTGGATAAGTCCTCACAAAACACTCCCACATCCCCTTGGACTTATATTCTGCTTCGCTATTGTATCAAACTGAAGCGGTCCAAGAGTTCTCAGAAGGTAGCTGTGAAGCTGCTCCCATACGATGTTCATCTGATAACATCCTCGAGCAAGAGGACTTATCCTGCTGTCCATGGAGAACACTGCTACAGGTGGGTAATTCTATTTTATATGCAGGAAACCTTTATTATAGAATTTTTTTAAAATTTATATTTTATTAACTTTAACAAAAATTACAAGCATAAACAATCTTGCAATGGCAAAAGGGGATGCTTCCAAAAAACAAACAAACCACAAACCACTTCGGTCTTTACTGAGGAAGATGTAGGGATGTTACCCATGACTGAAGTGGTATTTAAAGGTGCGGAAGAATTGAAGGAAATATCGATACATCAGGAAGATGTCTTACAACTATTAGATAAACTGAAGAGTAGCAAATCACCTGGGCCGGATGGTATACATCCAAGGGTGTTGAAAGAACTGAAATATGAGATTGCAGACCTGCTATTAGTAATCTGTGAACTATCATTAAAATCATCTCTAATACCTGAAGATTGGAGGATCGCCAATGTAACACCAATTTTTAAAAAGGGTTCCAGGGGTGATCCGGGAAACTACAGACCGGTGAGCCTGACGTCAGTACCGGGAAAAATGGTAGAAACCATCATAAAGAATAAAATTACTGAGCATGTAGATAGTCACGACCTAATGGGAGACAGCCAACATGGCTTTAGACAAGGAAGATCTTGTCTTACTAATCTGTTATGTTTTTTTGAAGGAGTGAATAAACAGGTGGACAAAGGTGAGTCGGTTGATATTGTGTATCTGGACTTTCAGAAAGCCTTTGACAAGGTCCCTCATCAGAGACTTTTGGCAAAACTAAAGAGTCATGGGATAGGAGGCAGTGTACTATTGTGGATCAGGAACTGGTTAAAAGATAGAAAGCAGAGGGTAGGGCTAAATGGCCAATTTTCCCAATGGAGAAAGGTGAATAGTGGTGTACCCCAGGGATCTGTGCTGGGTCCGCTGCTTTTTGACATATTCATAAATGATCTGGAAAGTGGAATAACGAGTGAGGTTATCAAATTTGCAGATGACACAAAACTATTTAAAGTTGTTAAAACCCAAGAGGATTGTGAAAAATTGCAAGAGGATCTTGTTAAATTGGAAGACTGGGCATCAAAATGGCAGATGAAATTTAATGTGGACAAGTGCAAGGTTATGCACCTAGGGAAGAACAACCCAAACTATGGTTACACGATGCAAGGTTCCACATTAGGAACCACCACCCAGGAAAAAGATTTAGGCGTCATTGTGGATACCATGTTAAAACCCTCGGCCCAGTGTGCAGCGGCAGCCAAGAGAGCAAATAGAATGCTAGGTATGATAAGGAAAGGAATGGAAAATAAAACAAAAGATATTATAATGCCTCTATATCGTTCCATGGTGAGACCGCACCTTGAATATTGTGTGCAATTCTGGTCGCCGTATCTTAAAAAGGATATAGCGATTTTAGAAAAGGTTCAGAGAAGAGCCACCAAAATGGTAAAGGGGATGGAAGGATACTCCTATGAGGAAAGGCTAAAAAGGTTAGGGCTCTTTAACCTGGAAAAGAGACGGCTGAGGGGAGATATGATAGAAGTCTATAAATTAATGAACGGAGTGGAACGGGTAAACATAGATCGATTGTTTATGTTATCAGAATATAGAAAGACTAGGGGACATGCAATGAAGCTACAGGGTAAACTATTTAAGACTAATAAAAGAAAATATTTTTTTCACTCAACGTGTAATCAAACTCTGGAATTTGTTACCGGAGGATGTAGTAAAGGCTGTTAGTGTAGCTGGGTTTAAAAAAGGTTTGGACAAGTTCCTGGAGGAAAGGTCCATAAACCATTATTAAGAAGTGACCGAAGATATCAATGCTTGACCCAGTACAAGCATTGTGGAACTTGTGTCTCTTGGGGAAACTGCTAGGTACATATGACCTAGATTGGCCACTGTTGGAAACAGAATACTGGGCTTGATGGACCTTGGTCTGACCCAGTATGGCATGTCTTATGTTCTTATGTTATGTTCACACACAATACAGAATAATCAAAGGTATTTAACAATCACAAGCAAAACCCCACACTAGCCCACAAAAACACAGATCCAAAATGAACAGGAAAATGAAATTAGAGAAAAGAAAGGAAACGAGAGCAACAAAGCAGCCAATTTAAATACTGCAACAAGAGTACTTGCTCATTCCCTCCCAACAGAGCCCTGAGAATTCAAAAAGGAAAGCAATTGTGAAGGAAACAAAAAGACATAGGAATTCCCATGAAGTTTCACCAAGCATTTACAAGGAAATTTTAAAAAGAATAAACCCCCCAGCTGGAGAACCCGCGGTCGCAGGATCAAAAATTCAGACCTACGCCGACGGGTTTCCCGAGCTAGATCTGTAAAAGCTTGAACCGAACAACCCTTGAACAATGCATTCCTTTTACGAAAGAATAACCTAAGCAGCCATTCTCGGTCTGATATTAAAGCAAAAGTAACTAAACAGGTCGCTTTCTTAACCAACAACGATTCAGAAGTTTCTAATAAAGCAGAAACATTCAAAACATCAAATTGTTCCTGACCCACCACTGCCTCAGAGGCCGAGGCCTTCCGCACTGTAGGGAGATAATAAATTCTAATAGGAGGGCATGCATCTGAAGAAACCCCCAGTACTTCAAGAAGATACAATTTAAACATTTCTTTCGCTGAAATATTTGGTAACACAGGAAAATTTACCAAGCGCAAATTTGCCAATCTAGAAAAATTTTCTAACTGTTCCAACCGGGCTTTTGCCTGGTTAGAATCCTTAATAAAAAGATCCGACAAAGTTTCCATCTGTTTAGTTTTTTCGATAGTCTCTTCAAGCTTGACTTTAATCCCAGAGACCTCCTGCTCGAATTGATCGATTTTAGCCAAATCTGATGCCATTTCCAGTTGAATTCCATTTGTTTGCATAAGAAAAGTTTGTTCCAGTTGGTTAATAGCAGTCCATATAGACTCAAGAGTAAACTGTGCAGGTCTTGGCAGAGAAAAGGAAACAGTAGACCTGGATTGTTCAGCCGGTAAAACTTCACCAACCTCAGGGAGTTGTTGAGGGATCTCGGCGTCTACATTGACCACCGCCGACAAGTTCTCAACCTCACCAGCAAGAGCCCGCTGATCCATCGAAGAGTCCACTCCCTCCGACTCGCTAGACAGGTGTGGCCCCAACGAAGCCTCAGAAACTCCCAACACCGGGGACACCGTGGCCTCCACCACCCACTGAGATATTTCTGGGCGTATTTGCTTAGAGGGCTGTTGCAAATCCGGGGGCGTAAGATCACTGCTCGAGGGAGACGCCTGGCTGCCCAGCCCCTGCGATCTACCAACCGAGCTACCAACTCCCGGTTGAGGCTGCAAAGGCTCCTGACGCCACAGTACAAACTAATCCAAAGGACCACTCACTGGAGTCGAGGTCACCGGAGAAGCCTGGGGCTGCATACTCCGCTTCCCCTTTCTCTTTCGTCTCATCAGTAAAAGCCGTCAGGAGCGTGCACTCACTGAGCCGCCATCTTCCTTTATTATAGAATTACCTCCATCTTGGAGTCTCAGGAATTTAGCAGGTCAGCACTGTAAGTCAATTTTGGGGTCAAAAAATACCAGCTTGAGATTTCCAGCCATGAAGCTTGAGTTTTGCAAAATGTCAAAAAGAATTTTGCTTACTAGTAGATTTAAAATATTCATTATTCATGCAAGAAATAGTGTAAGAAAGGAAGAAAGTTAATATTGCAACGAGACTGGTTGCCAGCAATCATGAATATTTTCATATTAAACATTTCTGAATGTGAATTTTCAAAATATTTATATGACGATTGATGGCATATCAAACATGGTTATGGTTAGCATTTATTTGATATACTGCAAAACTGAATACAGGCTATGCGGTTTATAGCCTAATAAAACAGAAATTCAGAAAAGGAATTCCATTTTCATAAAACAGGAAAGAAAAAGAAAGCAAAGTACTAACATGGGGTAGAAGAGAGGGCAGGTGAGATAGGAATACGGCATAGGAGAGAGGATAAGAAGGGAGGGGGAAAATCATCAGTTGTCAGATTTGAAAACAGAACATAAGGAAAGAATGTATACATGCAGTGAAGGACTTACCTTTTGGTGCCCTGAAACTTGCACTGTTATGGGGGCCCCTTTGCAACCAGCAACAAGGTCTGGGTAATCACTGTTATCTTCTTCAGTGGGGTTGTTCCATGACAGATCACCCCAGATTTTTTAAAAAATTTAACCACTACATCTCAGAACGTTTTTTCGTTTACGGCTAGCCTACATGATACTTAAATAACCTTTTAATTTTTATTTTAACTTATTTAGTATTGAATTACACTATATTATTAATATTATTATTAAAAAAATCCTTCTCATACAGTAGACACAAAATCTTTAGGCAATGTGGACTAAAGTCGCTTCTGGCGCCTCTCTGGGATTAGGGGCCCTGAAGCTTAAACTTCATTAGTTTCACAGTAGATCCACCCCTGTAGACATGTACAGTGTGACCCATTTAAAATTCTAAAAATCCTAGCAACACCTGCATTTCTTAATCATTATTTTATTTATCTACAAAACTGAATAAAAACTTACCACATTTACTTTATAAGCTAAACTACTTGTATAAACCTAGCAAAACAGTGTTAGCTAGAGAAGTGTGGCAGGGAAGTGGAGGACTTCCTCAATCTCATAAATCACTTAGAATTATTTCAGAGTCAGCATTTTTGTGAGCCAGAATTACTAGTAAATGCCAGAATAGGTTGTTTCTTCCTCTGTGGCCCATGTGGACTCCAGGAGCACTGCTGGCTGCCACACACTGCTCTTTCTGGTGTGTGCAGCCAGCACAACTTTTAGTTTTGCAGAATCTGTGATTACTTTTCTTTTAAGGGAATATTTACTTTCATACCAATTTCATTAGAGTCCATACTTTTCTAAAGTGTTTTTGTAGTTACATTATATATAAAGTAGTAAAGGATTATCAGCTTAGCCCACCAAAAGCAGGGCTGAGGTTTAGAGATGCAAATAGGACAAATGCTCCGGGCCTCCAGGCTCCAAAGGGTTCCAGGCCTGCTTGCAACTGAAGAAGGTACAACCTGCTAGGGAGCTTTGAGGCCCTCTCTCAAGTTTCTACCCTGGGTCCCAAAATATATAACGCCAATGCTCACCAAAATTTAAATTATTTAAAAAGACTGCCAATAAATCTGGGCTCAATTCAATGTCGCACCTAAAAGGAGGCTGTGGTGAATAGCTATTTGGAAAGATAATAAATAAAAAAGAAATTGCTATTCAAAGCTGAAGCAGGGGCTGCATGGGAATCCAAATAAAAAATGAATTGTGTGTTAATTAGCATACAATAAAGCATTTGGAGCCTGTACAGCTCAGATAGGTGGTACATATCATTACATTGTACCTGAGCCTAAGTATCTTTTTTGTCATGCCAAGTTGGGGAGTTGATGGCCCCTTACTGAAAAAGTCAGAGATACTGTACTGAGATCACACAGTGCTATCATAAAGAAACCAAAAATGCCTAGCCATGCTGTCTCATTTGCATTCTCTCTGAAACACTTATGCATTCCAGCTCAAATGGACTGTGTGGGGAAAACCTGAGTACTAAAACATGCATGCAAAATGCAATGCAATGTGTGCCTTTGAGTCAGTCCTGCATAAAATACACTTATTTCAGTAAAAAAACAAAACACCATTAACTTAGCAAACTGCTCTGCATGAGGAACAGTTGACTTACAAGGTCAGCATGTATTTAAAAAAGAACTTTTCCCTTTCTACACATTCTTCTGCATCTGCTTGGTTCACACATGAAAGGCCAGCATTCACAGGACATTAAGCAAATATATTTAACTTACACACCTCACTTTGTCTTCAACTTTGGCGTTGTTATAACCTCACAATCTACCAAACTCTTTCCACACATTGGCACACACCAACAAAGCTAGGGGCGAGGCATGGCCGGTCCAAGGGTATCTGATGCTCTAAGCATGCACCCCCACCCTGGTCCTTGCCGCGCCACACCCATAGTCCTGCATTTCCCATCCTTACCCCAATCCTCGATCTCCAGTATCCCTCTTTCCCGATTCCCTTCCCTCAGGTCTCCAGTATTTCTCTCCTTCCATTCCACAAAGATATCCAACATGTCTCCCCTCTTTCTTAATCCCCCACCCAAGATATCCAGCATCTCCTCCCTCTTCCCTACAACCATGGGAGACCCAAAAATAGGGCTGAGGGTGTGGATGCGTAGCACTGACATAGTACCAGATAAGTACTTTAAAACTGCTCTCAGAGGCAGGCTTTTTAGTACTTGTGTGTGAGCATGCACATGTGCTCAAGGCCTGCCTGCTTGTGTACACACAAATGCTCAAAAGCCCACCAATGAGAGCGGTTTTAGTGAAAATCATTTTTATTAAGATTCACACAACAACAATACAAAGTGGAGGCAAATTTTAAAAATTGGAACAAAAATATAAACCCTCCAACCCCCCAAGACATCTCTAACAGGAGTTGACAAGTCATGATATAATACATAATACAACACTGGGCTACCAGCACTTCAATCGATGAAACCCAACTGCCCTTCCCAATTGGGCTATATATAGCTAGACCCATGGAACATACCCAGTTAAACTAGACTGAATTCCAAATTGCAAGTGACAACTAGGCTCTGGGAAAGAACTCCTTTGCAACCCCTCACACAACCAGTCAACCCACTGCATAACATTCCTCTTGAGCTTCCTCCCCAATCTAACTTATGAATTCCCCTCCTCCCACCACCCTCCCTCTCCCTCCACCTCCCCCCGTACTCCATAGCTGGTCATTAGATACTCAAAATTTGGGAAGTAATTGCTGACTGTTAATTAATTATTGAGAATGGTCCCTCAAGTCCGTGGAGGAAGGTGGTCAAGTAAGGGGGCCCGTAACTGGAGAAAATTATCCTTTGCCTTGGACCCCAGTATCTTGGCTGTTTTACGTTCCATATCCATGAGGTTAATTAAAGCATGTCCCCATGCCTGCACGTCTAGGGCTGGGTCCGATATTCACTGTTGCAAAATACTCTTCTTGGCTATGAGGAAATCCCGTTTGGAAAAGCGGTGTTGTATACTTAAGAGGCACCACTCCACCCCAAATTTATCAAATAGACAGGATGCCATAGAAGGTACCAATGGAGTCGCCACCCGGTCACCCAAGCACGCACACAAGACTCTCCAAAAATGCTGGTTCTTGAGGCAGGTCAAAAATCTTTGTGCAAAGGTGCTATGGTCAACGTGACATGTCTGCACTAATCCATCTCTCTCAAGCCAGCTTTACAAGCCCAAATATCATGCATGTATGCTCGCCATAAAAATTTGTATTGGAGTTCCTGCAAGGCAACACATTCAGAGAGTGACGCATCTGGCAAAGGCCCTGCATAGCAGCTCTGGGGTAACTCCCTCCAGTCCATCTTTAACCCAAAGAGTTGCCAGGACCTCTAGACTGGACTGATCCAAAACCAGAAAGAACTCTTTCCGTACAAGTCGTGTGGAAAGTCTACCATCCATTGCCTATCTACCACGTCGTTGACTTTAAAAGAGAAGACTCCTCCCACCAAATCGAATGAACATAATGCCGAGCCTGTAAGAGTAAAAATCCCATGATGGTAGGTGATATCTCCCCTGCAGCCAGGGGCGGCTCTATCATGAGGTGAAGTGAGGCGGCTGCCTCAAGCGGCAAAGTTTTGAGAGCAGCAAATGCCCCCAAAACAGCCGCCTCACTTTGACTTCAAGTTTAAAAAAAAAAAAAGCGCACAAGTTGCTGCCGAGTCCGCTTCTTGGCAGCGGAAAACTCACTGCCTCCCTTCTTCTGCAGCCACGGCTCCCTGCCTCTTAGGGAACCGCGGCTGTGCCAGTGAAGCCATTGCGGAACCTTCCTGTCTCTCGACGGGCTCCGCGCAGCATTGTCCCACCCCCAAAGGAACAACTAGCACTGGAAATGAGCTGATTAGGGGAGTCTAGGACTGGTAATCGGCTGATGGTGGGGTAGGACTGGTAATGGACTGAGGGGGGCTAGCATTGGAAATGAGCTGATCGGGGAGGCTAGGACTGGAAATGGGCTGATGGGGGGTAGGACTGATAATGGGCTGATTAGGGGAGGCTAGCACTAGTAATGGGGTTAAGGGGGAATAGCGCTGGAAGTGAGCTGATTGGGGGGCTTCAACTGGAAATGGGATGATGGTGGGGAGGGGAGGATAGAGCTGCTGGCTTTGGAAGAAAACTGGGGGCTAGGGCTACAAATGGGCTGATGCGAGGGGATGGGAGAATGAGACTGGAAGGGAGTGGATGCTGAGAGGGGCTGCCATGGTATTTGGACTAGAAGGAGCTGGACAGTGGGGAAGGAGGGGGACTGGAAGGGAATGGACACCAGTGGCAGTCATGGGAATGCAAGTTGACATTGGAAGGTACCGGGAAGGAGGACTGGAAAGGGTTACGGGGACTGGAAATAGGCTGATGGAAAGAAGTGAAGAAAACTAAAGAAGAGAATAAGAAATGGCAGATGGACCATAGACCGCAGAAAGAGAGCTAAGAGAAGACAGGAAAGCAGAAGCCTCAGATCGGGATCGGCATGATCAGAGAATAAAATGGTCAGACGACAAAGGTAGAAAAAATAATTTTATTTCATTTTAGTGATTGGACTTTGTGCTATCTTTATATTTTACACAGTATTGGGGAACTGCATCTCTTATTTATTTATCTGATGTTGCACTGCTTCTTGGGGTTTCAGTTTAAATTTTGTCTACATACTTTTATTTTTACTTTAGATTATGGTTACTTATTCTGTACTTGGTGAGGGTCGATGTTGTGAGTATGTGACTGAGGCCAGGTGTTCTGATAACATGGAGTTTGTACATAAAGATCTATACTGTACTGTAGTAATTTGACTTGTTCGGCTTTTCAGATAGGTGTATGGATGTTCCAGGGCCCACTGTAGTATTTAGTGACACTTTTTTTGGATGGGCTCCTTATGTGAGTTTTGGAAGTTTGCGCTGATATGATATGGTATGATATGGTAGGTTTGTTCTTTGTTGTAGTTTTGTATTAGTTCACAATATGCCTGGTACTGGAGAATAGTGGTGGTTGTTGTTGTTGTTAGTGAGATGATCAGAATCAGATTTTTTTTTTAATATTGAGTTCTGTGTTTGAATGTCCTGTTTCTGCTCTGCACCCACTGTGGATGCAAAATATATGTTGAAAAAGAAAAAGCAAGAACTATAACGTAGTTTATAACAACAAAATAAAAATGAGTTATAATTTCGTTTTATAAACTGTGCTGTTGATTCTTGCTCTCTTTTAGTTCCTTGGTGTGCAAACAGGACCGTACCTAGCCCTGTGCAAGCAATGTAGCCGCACAAGGCGCAAAGGCTTGGGGGGGGGGGCGCATTTCGGCTGTCTGCTGTTGCCCTGCTGCCACTAGCAGGACAATAGCAGGCAGCCAAAATGTGCCCCCCAAGCCTTTTCGCAACACTTTTAGCAGGTCTGCTCCAATTAATTTTCTAACCAGAGAAACTACCATAGCGCCCAATGATTTGAAGAGTAGCTGGCAGGGACTCCCCAGGATTCAGGAGACCCAGGAGCCTTAGCTTGACCTCCTCAGAGCCCAGAAGGTGACCCACACATTGACTGCTCCCATCAAGGGATAGTACAAACAAGAGCGGAGATAGTGGGCACCCCTGTCTTGTTCCCCAACCAAGGATAAATGGGGCCGAAAGGGCACCCCCCACCGAGACAAATGCTAAGGAATCCATATATAAAACCTGAACCCAATGGAAGAAAGAGCCCACAAAAGCAAAAAAGTGCAGGACTTCAAGCAAATAAGACCCAGAGACGCGATCAAATGCTTTCTCGGCATCAAAACTTACGAGCAATAGGGGCACCTGATGGGCTAAACAATGTTCCATCCAAAAGAGCAGCTTGCCAATATTAAGGGAGGCCTCTCTGCCCTGGACAAACCCCATCTGATGTGAGCCCACTAAGCGCAGCAAATGGGTTTAAGCCTATGCGCCAAAATCGCCACCAACACTTTCAAATCATAGTTAAGTAGCGAAATGAGTCTATAAGAGGAGGGATCGACTGGATCTTTGCCAGGTTTAGGTTTAACAGTTATAATCACAATTCTCAAATCCCTGGGCACAACCCCTTCCTCCAAGATGCTTGTGTACTTGTCAGCCATAGTTGAAGTCAGTTTCAACGCCAAGATTTTATAATATTCGGCCCCATACCCATCTGGGCCTGGCATCTTGTGGAGTGCTCAATCTTTAATCACCTGCTGGATCTCCTTGCCCAAGATTGGGTTATTTAAACAAGCAATCCTCGGCTCCATCAAAATTGGAAGAGGGAACATACTAAGGAACTGCTTCCATCCACCTGATCTATCTGTTCTGCTGTGTAAAGGGATTGATAAAATTTCCGAAAAACATCAGCAATCTGTTTCAAGTCATTTTGCATAGTGCCAGAGGTGTCTTTAATGACTGTTACAAATCAAGGTCCTCCCCAATCTCTTACCACATGTGCCAGTAGTTTCCCCATCGAATTGCCAAATCGAAACAAATGGTGTTTATAGTTTTGTATAGAACTGATGGCTTTTTATTGGAGTAGGTCATCAGAGCCACCTGCGTGGTGAGAAAGGTGATGCATTTCAGGACACTGCCGTCGGATAGCAGCACATTTCTGGGCCTGCAGGACCTGCTCTAGCTGTAAGATACTTTGATGTAAGTGTTTCTGTTGCTTAGTCACATAAGCTATAATCACCCCTTTCATAACTACTTTACCCACCTCCCAAAAAAGCATGGGCTTGTTCTTATGGGCAGCCTGACTGCCCCAATTATTTCTCCACTTCATGCCGCCACTACCTCAAATGATCAATGTACTCAGCTCCTCTGGGTAGAGTTCGGACATATAATGAGAAGCTACATACAACAATCCACCACAGTTGGAAGAGAAATGTCACTCCCCTCTCCAACTGGGGGCATAGAGAGCACAGTCCAATAGTCAGTCAGTAAGCTACAGTGTGAGGAAAGCCCAATGGAACCCAGAATGGTATCTTGGAGACCAGGTGCATAGGTGTGGAACTAGTTGCCTATATGGTTGCTGCAATTGGTGTGGTCCCCAGCTCAGTCAAGTACTTATGTGGTGCCATGAGGTGCTCAAAAGAATGCACCTAGCCCTTATGTTGCACCCGCAAGATTCATGGGAAGGCCAAGGTAAAATAGATTTTTCATTGAAAGAGCTCTGCGCAGAATGGTGCAAACTCCTTACGTTTTGCTGCAACTAGAGCAGAATAATCTTGAAATAGGAGCACACGCTGATTGTCCAAGGAAAGTTCCCCCTTTTTTCGAAAAGCCTGTAGGAGTTGGACCTTGTGTTGAAAATGCAGGGTTTTGGTGATCACAATCCATGGTCTCTGCCGCAATTCATTACGCGGTCCAAGTCTGAGTGCTTACTCAATTTGAATTCGCCCCACTAGGGCCTCCAGTCCCAGCTCCTTAGGTAGCCAAGTATCATGGAGTGAAGGGAGCGATTGATCTGCCCAGGTTTCAGGTACGCCAACGAGATGTAGGCTGTCTGGCATAAGCAGTTTTCCAGATCATCCACTTTGGTTGCCAAGGCCTCCATCTTGGCCTGGTATGCCTGAAGTTCCAGTTAACGCTGCTCCCCAGAGTCTTCTAATGCAGATACACGGTGCTTAACCTTATCCACTCTGCAGCCAATATCCGTAATGGAGTCACTCATATCTTCCAACTTTTTAATGATATTGTCAAATTTAGGATCCAGAAGCTTTACCACCTCTTTGGCCAGTTCTTCGGGGAGAGTCAGTGCTTCCCGCCCCCCGGTGATGCAGGCACTGGCTCTCTCAGCCAGCTTTTTTGCAGTCTTTTTTCTGCACCGGAGGTACTGTATCACTCCAAATCAGAGTCTCTCTTGGCAATACATATACATCTTCCACTCACTATTGCACACCACTATGAGCAACACAATGGGGGAGAGAATGGCAAATAGCAGGTTATCAGTCAAGGCAGCCCCAGAGTGAGCAGAGGAATGTCCTCACTCACTCATGCGTCACGTGATCGAGAGAGAGCGGTTTTAAAGGACTTTCTTGGCATTGTTGGTGCTGCACTGCTCCCCCCCCCCCCCAAAGTCTGATTTTTGGGCACTCCATGAAGGTAGGGTGGTGGGCAGGGCCAGCCCAAGGGTTTCTGCTGACCCAGGCAGAAGCCCTGGCTGTGCCGAGCTGCCCCCCCCCCCCCTTCGCTGGACCACTTCCCTCCTCACATCAAGCAGTGTCACCACTCTGCTCTGCCACCACCACCGATTTCATCTTCTGGGGAGCCGGCAGTGGTGGTGGCAGTTTAAAAGTGATGGCTTTGTGATGCCGTTTGGTGCCTGCTGCAGGCCATGTGCTTTGGCACACATGCCCAGCTGCATCTGACTCCCCTCCAACAGAAAGTTGTGTCGGAGGGGGTGTCAGCAGTGGCAGGCCACTTGTACTGAAGCACATGGCCTGCTGCGGGCACCAAAGGGATGGCACAAAGCAGGCCATGCCACCCACCATGGTCTCCTTTCATAAGTGGCTGTCTAGTGGATGGGCTGGCCCTGGTGGTGGGGATGGCAGCAGCTGTGTTAGAAGAAAGGGAAGAAGGGCGGGAAATTTGTGTTGCTACACCCAAAGCCTGACACCCTAAATGGATGCCTAGTCCTAGTGGCAGGAGCAGCCCTGGCTAGGGGCACTGAATCTCTCTCTCTCTCTCTCTCACACACACACACACCTACCTCTATTACTGTATCCTCTAGCTGGCATTCTCTATAGTGAAGCTATGATAGAGGGAATTCTGTCTGCATACATCCCACTGCTATAGATACCCTATTAAACAGGATGGGCTCCATCTTAACCAAGATAGGGTCTAGCTGCTGGTGCTATAATTTAAAAAGATAAAAGAGCAGCTAACGACTATCCTGCGTACTAAGTCTTTTTCAAGCTAGGTGGTTTAAGCAGATTGATTTTCAGGATTTGGGCAAGATGCTATTGAAAAAACTTAGAGAAATATTGGCAGCTCCACCTACTGACCTTTTCAATTCTTCCTTAGAATTGGGAGTGATCTTTGAGGACTGGAAATGGGCAAATGTGGAAGTAAGGAAGGGATTCTAATCTCTGCGGTGAGTAAAGTCATGGAAATGCTGCTAAAGCAGAGGATGGTGTGATTTCTGGAATACAAGGGATTACAGGATCTAAGAGAGCATAGCTTTACTAGACGTGGGTCTTGTCAGGTGAACATGATTGATTTCTTTGACTGGGTGACCAGAGAATTGGATAAGGGGAGAGCCCTAGCTGTGGTATACTTAGATTTCTGCAAGGTGCTACAGGTGCTGAAGAGCTGTAGAGGCTCTTTTTGTGTGGTGCAGAGGTGATGTGCCTGTATTTGTGTATGCGGTTCGGAGGTGAGGTGCCTGTGTATGTGTGTGTCTGTCGTGTGGAGGTGAGGTGCCTGTGTGTGTTCTCTTGGCAATACCTTGCAGTCTTCCCTTCCTCTCCAACTCTTCTCCTGCTGGCTCCTCTTCTCTGTTATCCTTCCAGACATTCCCCCCTTCAGAACCCCCTAGAACTCCCATCCCCTGCCCTTAAGTCTCTCCCATCATCCTTTGTAAATAGCATCACTATTTACAAAGGATTAAATTGTCTCTGCCTTAACTACCCACACTAAATAACCTTTTTTTACTGCAGGCTGCGATCGTGGCCATCCTCTTTTTTTCTGCCAATGGTGGGATAGGATCCTTGTGGGCAGGCAGCTTGCCACTGGGCTGTGATCGCAGCCATCCTCCTCTGTTCTGCTCACAGCGGATGGGATCCCTGTGGGCAGACATAAGAGGTCATGGCCATTGGGGTAACTTGGGGAGAGAATGGGCCCCTAAACTATATCCTTGCTTACAGCTCAGTGAACCAGCTTTTCTGCTTTCTCACTGTGATTGGCTCTGCAAAGAGTTTGAGCTGCAGTGAGAAAGTTTGGCTGATCTCGCCATTTCAAGTTTTGAAAGATGTGAAACCACAAGATCAGCATATACTTCTTCACTGCACAACTCAAGCTCTTTGCAGAGCCGATCACAGTGAGAAAGCAGGAAAGCCATTTCCCTGTACCCAGAAGAACAAAAGGTGAGTGACACAGAGGAGGGAATTATGAGAGAAAGAGAAACATTGGGTATTGACTGGGGGTTCTGACAGAAAGAGAAACATTGAGTGATAGCTAGGGAGAAGGAGAGAGAGGGAAACAATGGGTGATGGCTGTATGGGAGAGAGAGAGAAAAAAATCAGGGGATGTCTGGGGGCAAGTGAGAAAGAAAGAAACATTGGGAAATGGCTGGGGAGGGAGAGAGGCATCAGGTGATGCTGGGGGGATGCAGAGAATGAGAAACATGGGTGATGTCTGTGGGGTGAGAAAGAGAGAAACACTGGGTGATGGCTGGAGGGCAAGAGAAAGAAAGAGAAACATTGGTGTTGACTGGGGAGATGGAGAGAGAGAAAGAGAAACATTGAGTGATGGCTGGGGGGAGGGAGAGAGAAACATTGGGTGATGTCCAGAGAGGTGGAGAAAGAGAGAAACATCTGGTGATGGCTGGGGGCTGTGAGGGAGAAACATCAGGTGATGCTGGGGGAGCTGAGAGAGAGAAATTGGGTGATGCTGGGATGAGGCAGAGAGTAAGAAACATTGGGATGTCTGGTGGGGTGAGAGAAAAACATTGGATGATGTTTTTTTGGGGGGAGAGAAAGAAAGATAAACATTGAATGATGGCTGGAGGATGGTGAGAGAGAAACATTGGGTTATGGCTGGGGGATGGAGAAAGAAACATACATCAGGTGATAGCTGGGGGGCTGGGAGAGAACAAACATTGGGCAATGCTGGGGGAGGTGAGAGAGAAACGTGGGTGATGGCTGGAGGGGCTGCGAGAGAAAGAGAAACATTGGTTGATGCTGGGAAGCTGAGAGAGAGAGAGAGAAACAGGTGATGGCAACGAGGGCTGAAAGAAAGAAACAAACATTGGGTGATGGCTGGGGTTTGAGAGAAAGAGACATTGGGTGATACTGTGGGAGAGAGATAGAGAAACATCGGGTGATGGCCATGGGGGGAACTTTAGTGTAGTAGCACATTAATTTAGTGTTGTAATTATTATTAGAGGTATTATATTTTTAGTTAATTATTTATCATTGATAAGGTTTTACTAGAGTTTGTTAAAATTACACACTGTCATTTTGAGTTTCATTGGTAAGCTAACTGGAAAGAAAAAGCTAAGAAACAAGGTGTCACATCCAAGATCAGTGGCTCCTAAATGGCTAAAAGTTGGATACCTCTGATCTATATGTTTGCGACCCATATATATATTCCTGATGCACATCCAGTGAGGAAACATGGCCATACAGAGTAGAGGAAAAGCTTAATGGTTTTATTAGTAGACTAAAGAACCAGGGAGGACAAGGTTCAAATCTCACTGATGCTCCTTGTGTTCTTGGACAAGTCACTTAACTCTCTATTGCTTAAGGCACAAATTTAGATTATAAACCCTCTCAGGACAGAGAAATACCTGCTATACTAGAATGTAACTCACCTTGTACTACTGGAAAGACATGCGCTAAAAATAATTAAATGTCTGTTGTGATCTTTGCAGTTTTCAGGTTCATGCTGCTCATACTAGCTGAGGAAGCCCAAGAAACATTTAAATGTCAGTTATATTTAGCCATATATATGATTGCTTGTTTTACTCTATGCTGTTTTAATGTTTTTGTTCATTTAATAAATTATCTATTAATCTACTTATTTATCTATTTAATCTGTGGTGGTCACATATAGTTGGGTTCCTTCTGCTTTTGTGTCTTGGTGTAATCTGTAGGCCACCATCACAAGGACAAGAGGTAAAAGCTATCAAAGGTGAGGTGCTGTTCATGAAGCACCTAAATCTACCCAATGTAAATTGAAATGTGCCAGCTGCTAGATCAAGTAGGAAAATACTGGAATATTTGCAAAAAGTCTGTTTCAGATAACTAGCTGAAGAACCGTCTTGTGACAAAATGATGACACTAGACTGGTACTGTCAAATAATGATAGTATCACTAGAATTAAAGTAAGGGTACTCTGAGTCCAAGTGATCATGAAACTGTGTGGAAAAGAACTAAGCTATATTTGAACAATGGTCCTAGATTTCAAAAGGACAGACTTAAAGACAATGAATATTTGTATAAAGGAAGACTAAAGAAGAGTAGAAGATCTCAAAGTTACAGAGAAAATATCAACAAAAATAAAAAGAAACATTGAAATGGCATCAAATTAGTGTGTCAGAATTGTTAACAGGGAAGGGGTGGAGTTGAGGTGGCAACATATCCCAACATTTTTCCTTTCATCTGGTTTCCTATGGTTCCTGAAAGAAGGGGTAGGCAGTGGCAAAAGTTTTAAAAGCTGCTAGTTTTGACCCTTCTTCAGCATTAGTTCAATGGACATTTAAGGGCTTTCACTGGGAAAAAGAACACATGAAACATCTGATGCTTGATCGCTGGGACAAGAGACTGCCACACTTATAGCAGAACCAACTTTAGACCCTGCACTCTGAATTGCTTCTGGAGTGGTATGCACTACAGAAGAGTGATAGAGAAGAAGAAACAGCTAAGTCTGCTAAAGGAAAGCTGTGGGAAGGTACAACTTATGTAACTTCTGTAGCAAAGCTGGATCCATCTCAAGGAAGAATGGCGAGATGATGGGAGAGACTTTTTGTGAGATGTCTGAGTATACCCCAGGAAGGGCAGTTGAACTCAAGCTCGGAAAGACTTTGTTTAAGCTGAACGAGTAGGAGGCATTAAAATCATATAAACAAGAAGTTACCCTTCAGGTGATATGAAAATGTTGCTTAAGTTGGAATCTGCAGTTTCTCCAGGAAGTCAGTCTTTACATATGGGTGACGTCGGTGCCGACAAAGCCCTCGCAGAAGCATCTCCCCAGCTTTCAAAGAAAGCCTTTGGGAGATGCCACCACGCATGCGTGGTCCCCTTCCTGCCCAAGGGTGCCATCTTGGTCAGTCTCCCTTTTTCTGTGGAGCCCTACAGACATTCATCTTGTTCCCCCGGAAAAAAGTTGATTTAACCTATACATTTTTGTACTTTTTCTGGCTTGTGCCGGCTCCAATTTTTGCCTTTTCAGCGCTTTTGCGCCTTTTTCAACTGCTAGCTGCATTGAGAGTCTTCGACTTCGCTGGGGTCTTTTTCACCCCAATGACCACCAGTTTTAAAAAATGTTATCGGTGCTTAGAAAACATGTCTGTCACCTACACCCATGATTGTTGCCTCCGGTGTTTGGGCACAGACCATGACCTGGAGGATTGCCCTCTGTGCAAGAAAATGTCTGCAAAGGCCATCCAGAACCGTCGGCTTAAGCAGGATGACATCTTCCACAAGGCAGACTCAACCTATCTTCACAGAACCACATCAACCTTGATACCATTACAAGTGCAAACAAACATCTAGCAACAGCGCTCTTTTACCGTGCCCCTTCGACCGATGCAGATGACCTCTCCATAGCCCTTGATCTAGCCTGCAACCACTCTCCAAGGACTATACCTCTCTGGATTCTAGGAGACTTTAATCTTCCAGCTCTTTCTAAGAAAACCTCCACAGCATTTATAGATGCAATGTCTACCCTAAGCTACAATCAACTCATACATACTGCAACGCACACGAAAGGAAACACTCTGGACCTAATATTCACTCCTTCTGATACACTAGAAACCAACAACATTCCCCCCTCCACAAGTTCTTCCAGTTCCTTGGTCCGACCACATGACTATATTATTCCAGATCCCATCCACCCTCCCAAACCCTACATCTTCATCCACTACAACAGCACCACCAGCTTGTCGGTTCAGACCATTCAATAAAGAAGCCTTCCTTGATGAAACCCTACCTAATCTTAACCACACATCACTTGATTTAACCGGCATTATACACAATTGGAACTCCTCTCTAAGCAAGGCGGCATTCTCATCTCAGCCCATGCAATCCAAGAAAAGATCACATACTGCCATGTGGTTCACAGCAGAACTACGCAATTCCCTACGAAGACTCAGAAAACTAGAGAGGAAATGGCGCCACTCCAAGCTCCCCCATAATCGTGATACTTACATGAAATCTCTGCAAGAGCATCGCATTAGTATCACCCAGAAAAGGAAAGAATACCACACCAACATTCTAATGCTCTCCCTCAACAGGCCTCGCAAACTCTTTTGACTAATTCAGTCTCTCACAAAAGATACCTCATGTCAGCAAACTGAGAGTTATCTGCTTCCACAGGACCTGGCTACCCATTTTTATAATAAGACCAACACGCAATCACTCAGCACTGAAAATACGGGCACTATCAGTCCTGATAGCGAGAACTCCAACATCCCTACATTAGACTCCTTCCACCCATACTCAGCTGAACAGTTCGAAAATATAATCAAAGGACTCAACTCACCACCTCACCTACTGACCCATGCCCTTCTCACTGGATTAAATCAGCATGTTCCGAATTAAGTCCTCATGTATCAAGAATAGCGCACCTCTCCTTCTCGAAAGGCTTGGTTCCTTCACCATTGAAGACTGCCACCATTAGACCCCTTCTAAAGAATCAGAAACTGGATCCAGAAGACCCAAATTCCTATCGACCCATAGCTAGTCTACCCTTCTTGGCTAAGATATTGGAGAAGACAGTCCAACAGCAGATCCAAGACCACATTGATTCCTACTGTCCACTAGACCAACAATAGCATGGATTCCGCCAGCAGCATGGTGTTGAAACCTTGCTTACTTCACTTATGAATAACCTAATTAAAGGCATGACCAAAAATCAAGGCTTCATTTTGTTCTTCCTAGATATCGCTTCAGCCTTTGACACAGTTTCTCACAACCTCTTACTTGATCAACTTCAGCGAAAGGGCATTGGGAACCTAGCACTTGAGTTGTGTCGCTCTTATCTCACGGACCGCCAACAACATGTTTCCTTAGGTACCCAAACATCATCAAAATACCAGCTAAACCAAGGAGTACCACAAGGCTCCTCCTTATCTGCATTATTCTTCAACTTATATATTCAACCCATCTGCATGATCATCCAAGCCTTTGGCATACTCTACCATATCTATGCTGATGATGTGCTACTCTATTCCCCATTCTCTACAAGCACCCCTAATTTCACAAAAATAACAGAATACTTCAATGCAGTTACGGACTGGTTAAATTCCCACAACCTCAAAGTAAACTGCAAAAAGACTGACATTTTATTCATCTCAAAGGACTCAACCTTCATACCACCAGCATTAATAAAAGTTAAAAACGCAGAGTTGAAAACTAAGCATGAGGTTCGCTATCTAGGGGTTACTTTGGACCAGCATCTATATTTGGAATCGCACATAAACAATATCACCAAGGCTGTCTATCTGAAAATCCACTCCCTTCGTCACCTTAGGCCACTACTTGAACCTACCGACTTCCGATCTGTCTTCCAAGCTCTCATTATGCCCCACTTTGACTACGCTAATATTATCCTGCATGACCTTCCTGCCCACGCACTCCATCCATTACAAATGGCCATGAATACAGCTGCACGAACCATCTACCAAGCCACTTAACCCTCCATAGCCCATGTTCCCTGTAAAATAGGTATCTCCAAGTTATAATGCCCTGTTCAATGTAATTTCAGTTTGTTCAATGTAAACCGCACTGATGCAGAATAGCGCGGTATATAAGAGAATGAAAATAAATAAATAAATAAATCTACGGGATCTCTAAATACGAGCATGTGACACCGCTACTAATGCAACTTCACTGGCTTCCTATACCAGGGCGCCTCAAATATAAAACCCTCCTGATCGCATTCAAAATCCTCCACCAGCTTTCTGCAACCTCCTTAGAAGACTTCCTACACTGGATGCCAGACAACAGAATCAGAAGAACTAATATAGCGAATACCATTGCCATTCCCACTTTAGCCAGTAAAACCCCACAATATATCAGACAGGCCTTCACTCTATTTGCCCCTCAGCTCTGGAACTCTCTCCCTGCGCCAATTCACCTGATCACGGATCTATCTACCTTCAGAAAAGCAATAAAAACTCATCTTTTCTGGCTTTACTTCGACCATGTCACAGAACCCACCACTGTGGCGCCTCTGTCTAGTGCAAACTCCCCATGTAGTCTGCTCATTAGGTTATGATGATGTATTCTGTTCAGTTTTAATTAGAAGCTCTGTTATCTATTGTTAGATCTGTTCAGATTTGCTACTTGTTTAGATTTGTTACTTGTTTAATGTAATATTGTTTAATACTGTTCAATGCGAACATGTTCCATGTACTAAGATTTTAAATAGTGTGTTATAGAAACCAAATAACTTCGCGCTCAAAGGCCCTGCATAGATCCTCAGAGTCATGTAAGGCCCCCGTGGGCCCGCAGACACTGTGACCAAGAGTCCCCAGAGTGTGAGCATAAAAAGAAGAAGATGACCTCAAGGGCCTTCTCCAGAGAGGTAGACAAACATGGGAAGTCCCGCGACTGGTCCCTCAGCCCTCGACGAGAGCCCGAGGAGTCGGAGCAGGAGTGTCCCCGAAAGGCGCCCAGGACAGATACTGTGGCCTGTGGTTATGGTCTCCCAAGAGCCGTCCCATCGAGAACCCCCTCTCCTCCTCGACACCTGACCCGGCCCCCCCAGCATCGGTGTCAATGGTTGCTACCCCGTAATGGGAAGCTTGTGTGTTGGCCTTGGAACGCAGCATTTCTGCGTTCATCGCCCCACAGAACCGCAGGGACCTTGACCTTGAGAACTTCCTGGGCCACTGAAGTAATCGCCGAGAGCCAGATGCCTTGGGCAGAACCTCAGTGTGAATCTCATTCTCGCTCCTGTTCCTCGGGAGCAAGGTCTTCGAAGGCGAGCGTCTTTGGCTGTGGCCATGCCCTGGCCTCAAAGCACCAAAGACCGGAGCTGCAAGCTCTCTTGCAGCGGACGGGTTTCGAGTCCTCCTCGGATTACTCTGACTGGAAGTCCGACATCGAGACCTCCCCTTGGACCCATCTCTGCCGGCTGCCAAGTGCTGATCCCCACACAAGGACACCTCTTTCCTTGAGTTTGTCAGGGACATGGCTCAGGCACTCTCCCTCATGATGGAGTTGAGGAAGATCTTCGAATGGAGGAACTTGACATCCTCGAGTATGAGGCACCACCGAAGAAGATCTTGACAGTCCCCATTCCCTCCATTCTTACCCAACTCCTCCTTGGCATGTGGGAGTCCCCTGCATCGGTGCCATTTGTTGACCCCTGATTGGTGCTGGGCTTCCGTAAGGCACAACTTCCTCACACCTCCATGGTGGTCGAGTCAGCCATGCGCCAGCAAAAAAGCCAAAAAATGCACTCCTTGATGCCCCCGGGCAGGTAGTCCCATGCCCTCCATGCTCTCAGGCGTGAATGCTACCAGGGCTTGATGCTTACATGCCGTATCCAAACTTATAAATTTTACATTGGCATGTTCCTCCAGGACCTGGCCAAAGAGCTCGGGGGCTTTGCGGTGGCCTCAATGGGGACCACCTCCGGTGCTTTCAGACTCTTTTGAAGTCCGTCACGGAGTGGTCTAAATACTGTGACAAGGAAGCCTGTTTTGAGCCTGTGAGTATAGAAAAGGCCAATGACTTTAACTTAGAGAAAGGAGAAATCCCTGCAGGGCATGGATTTCAGGCCCCTCATAGAGAAAGAAACCTGAGGGAGAGAAAGTTCAGGCAGCCACACCCTAACTCCTATGACATAACTGCAGGCTTGAGAGGTGATTACAATCACCTGGGAGGAGTGGAGGAAGGGCTGGAGCCCTGGAGAGGGAAATATAAACCCCTGCTAAAGCAGAGGAAAGGGGAAGCTCAGAGGAAAGGAGAAGCTCAGAGGAAGGAAGAAGCTCTGGGGAGGCAGAGGTCTCAGGAGGTTCGGAAGACTCAGAGGATTCAGGGGAATCAGGAGTGGAACCAGAAGCACCTGCAGATCTCCAGGAGAGAACCCAGAGAGGAATACAGAGAGCTATTCCAGAGAGGCTGGAAGGAGACAAGGAACCGTAGCGAGCACAACCAGGGAGAACTGCCCAGTGCTTCAGGTACTGACTGTCTGTATCGGGGAGAGTTGAGCTCAGGAGAGACATTAGAACCCCCAGGGAGGCTGTATTCTGAGCACTGTGTCCAGAGCTCAGAACAGGACACTGCCCTAACAACACCAGAGGATATGTAGATTGAGTTGGCAGGGGAGGAATTGCAAGATCTAGATAGCCCCATGGACTGTACCCTGTGTCAAGCTACAAGCATGGAATGATTATGCTAAAGGCTAGCATTGAATGAGAAAGTCTCCTAGAAGCAGGTAACTGGAATTGAGACAGGAATTGGGTTTGAAGAAAACTCCACGTGTTTGCATTTCTCAGGCAAAGTGCTGAGTCACGCTGAAGAGAAAGCTTGTGAATGTTTGTTACTTGTTTTCTTATTTTGAGTTTAAAACCCATCCTGAAAGGAAGGAGGGAAAGAAGAGGTTGTTCCAGAGGAACTGAGTTATTCTTTTGCTGTTAAGTGCTTCACAAACACAAGGTTAAAAAGAAGTATTTTTACCTTGCTGAGCAGAGCTGTTTTCTCTAAGACTGAGCAACGTTGCTAACCAGCTGCATGTGTTTAAAAGACTGTGAAGCAGTTATACTGATCTAATGCTCTGTTGCAAACAATCCTGAATGGACAAAATTCCTGTGTACAGTTTACTTGAACCTTTACTTTAAAATAAATTCTGTCATTTGCCTTAACATCAGACCATGACTACACTTCTTCTTAAGAGCCAAACTACATGTCCCAGAATCCACCTGAGGAAAAGCTAGTTTATTTGAGCTCACCAAGAGAAGTTCTCCGTTACCTCGCCCCTCTAAGCCAGTGGCCAGGGGCAAGGGCGTGACAATACTTATACTCGAGCCGCGCACAATCGTCAGATCTGGAGCAGTGGGTACAAGAAAAATGTCTTGATGTCCCATGCCTCAGAGAACAGTTCTTTGGCAAACCAATGGAAAACAAAGCGGCCAAAATCGAAACCGAGTATGTTACCCATACCCAGCTCTTGAGAAAGACTTCTACCCTTCCTCAGAAGAAGCAGCAGGGCAAGAAACCACCTTCCCTCTGGAAGGGCCAGCTCTACCAAGGCTATCTCCCATACCCTACTGCCCAGACCCCTCAGCAGGGTCCCCAGAGCAAGGGCAAGGGCATGGGCCAGGCCCCATGAAAACCAAAAGGTCCAAAACCCCAGCCACCTGCCCCAGCCCAACCGGGGTCAGAATTTTGACACCATCAGCATAGCCTCTCTTCCACTGGAGGACAAGCTTCCGACAAGGGAGCACCTAGTACACTTTGCCCATCGGTGGGCCTCCATCACCACTGACTTCTGGGCTCTTCAGGTAGTCAAGGACGGCTACCTCCTCTACCTTGAACAGGCCTCTCCACCCTTCTTTCCTGGGGAGCCTCCCTAGGTCTCCCCTGCACCAGATCTTGCTGAGGCAAGAATCCACAGCCCTCCTCAAGGACAGGGCAGTGGATCCCGTGCCCCATCACACGAGATGCAAAGGGTTTTAGTCCAGGTACTTCCTGGTTCCAAAAAGGACAGGGGGCCTAAGACCCATCCTGGACCTGAAAAATCTCAACAAGTTTCTGGTGTGGGAGAAGTTCAGAATGCTCTCCCTTGGAACATTGCTGCTCTACCTCCACAGAGAGATTGGCTATGCTTCTTGGACCTAAGGATGCCTATACCCACATCCTTATCCACCCAAGTCACAGACAGTACTTCAGGTTCGTGTTCGGCGGCAACCACTACCAATACAGGGTACTCCTATTTGGCCTCGCCTCCCCCCCCCAGAGTCTTCACCAAGTGCCTCGCAGTGGTGGCGGCCTATCTCCGCCTCCATGGAGCCTGTTTCTTCCCCTACCTCGATGACTGACTTGTAAAGGAGGACACAGCCTCAGAAGCCAGACAGGCCACAGGCCGCACTATTCAGGTCTTATGACACTTGGGGTTCATGATAAATCAGCCAAAGTCCACCCTCACTCCGATGCAGGCTCTGGAGTTCATTGGGGCATGCCTGGACTCTGTCAGGGCCAGGGCTTTCCTTCCCCTCGACAGGGCGGACCACCTCATGGCCGAGGTTTAGTGGTGCCACACCGTGTCAGCTCAAGTGCTACTTCACCTCTTGGGCCACATGTCCTCTACGGTTCATGTGGTCCCCAATGCACACCTCCATATGCAGGTGGCTCAGTGGTGCCTCCAGTCCCAGTGGGCCGAGGCCATGGACTGGTTTTTGGACCAAATCACTCTCTTGCCAGCTCACAGTCCCTCACCTGGTGGCAGGATGCCCAGCATCTGCAGGCGGGCATGCCCTTTTGGCTCCCGAACCCCCAAAGGGTTCTCACGACAGACGCTTCCCTGATGGACTGGGATGCCCATTGTGAGGAGCTGCTCACCCAAGGGGCTTGGTCGTTTGAGGAGAGCCATCAGCAGATCAATCTGCTCGAGCTCAGAGCTGTCTTCCTTGCCCTGAAGGCCTTCAAACACTGCCTACAGCACCAGTCGGTGCTCATCCAGACGGACAATCAGGTCACAATGTTCTACATGAACAAGCAGGGCGGCACAGGCTCCTCTCCTCTCTGCCAGGAAACTGTGGCCCTCTGCTCCTTCACGACCAGCCAAGGGATACTCTTCAGAGCAGTCTACCTCCTGGGCCAGGACAATGCCTTGGCAGACAGGTTGAGCCGGGTCCTTTAACCATACAAGTGGCGCCTGGACTCTGAGGTGGTGCTCAGGCTCTTCCAGCTATGGGAAATCCCCAGTCTGGACCTTTTTGCCAGCCCAACCAATGCGCAGCTGCCTCAGTTCTGCGGTTCACAGCCTCACCCCTCCTAGGTGGCAACTGACACCTTCCTTCTCTCATGGTTGGGGGCTTTCCTGTATGCTTTCCCCTCATGCTGCTAATTGCTCAGACCCTGTTCAAGGTCCAGCGCGACAAGGCATCGGTGATGCTTGTAGTCCCCCGGTGGCCCAGGCAACCCTGGTTTCCCCTCCTGCTCTGCCTTTCGGTGAAGCCTCGGTCCCTCTCGGGAGCTCTCTGGGACTCCTGACACAGAAGGAAGTCTCAATCCTCCATCCCAATCTGGAATCCCTATCCCTCACAGCATGGCAGCTGAGCGGGTTGCCCTAGCCCCACTGAACCTCCCCAGGGATGTGGAAGAAATCATCCGGACCTCTCGCAAGGATTTCACAAGATGGGCTTATGCCTTCAAGTGGAGGCAGTTTGCCATGTGGTACATGGAGTACCGGATCAACCCATTCTCCTGCCCGGTGCATTCGGTCCTTTAGTACCTCCTTTATCATTATCTTTATTGCGTCGCTTGATATACCATATCAGGCTGGTGTACAATAAAAACAAAATTGAAATCAGAAAAGAAAGGAACACCAATGATCAAATAGGAAAGAAAGGGGACAGGAAGAGACAGAAAAGAGATAGTCAAAGAAGAGTAAAGGTGAGGGAGAGCTCCACCTGTCTCAGTTTGGGCTTAAGTCTAACTCTGTCAGATTCCATCTGAGTTCTCTCTCAGCGAATCATCACCCTATTGAGGGCAAACCCCTCTCTGTGCAGCCCCTCATCACCAGGTTTATGCGGGGTCTATTACTCTCCAGACCTCCCATTCGATCACCTCCGGTGGGATGTTAATGTAGTTCTGGCGCAGCTCACCAAGCCGCCATTCGAGCCCTTGGCTATGTGCTACTTGTGCCACCTGTCCTGGAAGGTTGCCTTCCTCGTAGCACTCACCTCTGCTCGCTGAGTCAGTGAACTCCAAGCGCTGATGGCTGAGCCCCCTTACACTAGGTTTTACAGGAACAGGGTGGTGCACCGCACTCATCACAAATTTCTCCCAAAGGTAGTCTCTGACTTTCATCTCAATCAGGAGATGGTTCTCCATACCTTCTTCCCGTGGCCTCACACCGACACGGCGTCGGTGGTCCTCCATACCCTTGACTGCAAACAAGCCCTGTCCTTCTACCTTCAGCAGACCCAGGGCCACCGCAAAGCCTTGCAGTTTTTTATCTCCTTTGACCCCAGCCACCTGGGGCAGACTGTCAATAAGTGGACCATTTCCATCTGGGTGGCAGATTGCATTGCCTTCACACACAGCTGAGCAGAATTTCCCCTGGAGCGCCGAGTCGAGGCACACATAGGGCAATGGCAACCTTGGTCATGAGCCTCCGGTCGGTGCCTATGGCCGACATCTGCTAGGCCACCTCCTGGTCTTCCATTCACACTTTTGCAGCCCATTACTGGCTGGAGAGGGAGTCTAGACGGGACAGTGCCTTCAGCCAGGCTATACTCCGTAATCTCTTCGGGGTTTAGGCAACTTCTGCCCTCCGACCATTCTTGTTCAGGCTACCGGAGCCATGGTTCTCCCTGGACACTAGGGATCTCAGAGTCTGTCCTCAGATTCGCTTGCGGCTGCTCACAGCTGGGCCATGTTTTTTCTACTGGTTCTCAGTAGTCCCTCCTGCTTGTTTCTGGAGAAAGCGTAGTTACTCACCTGTAACAAGTATTCTCCAGGGACAACAGGAATCAGTCCTCACAACCTTCCCTCCTCCTCTTGGTGTTGCTGTTTATTTTTGGCCATCTTCTTGGTTGGAATCTAGCTATGGTACCTGACTGAACAAGATGGCACCTTTGGGTGGGAAGGGGATCACGCATGTGTGGTGGCATCTCCCAAAGGCTTTCTTTGAAAGCTGGGGAGATGCTTCCGCGACAGCTCTGTTGGGGCCGATGTCACCCATATGTTATTTATTAATTTAACAGTTTTTTGTATACCGCTTTATCATTTCAATCAAAGCGGTTTACATTGTAACTTAAACTTGGTAAACGTACATTAAACATATGTGAGGACTGATTCCTGCTGCCCTGGAGAACACCTTTTACAGGTGAGTAACTACGCTTTCTCAGTGTTCACTGGATATCAATTCTTTGTTACAGACTGATGGGAACTTGGGACAAAAACAAGAGTCTTTTGCTAAAGAAATTCAGGAGAAGGTAGTCACTTTAGAAAATGAAGCTAAGGAATCCAAAGTTGTCTTGAATGCTTTGGCTCAAGATGAAACATTAATACAACACAAATTAGAGCAATTTGAGAATCAAATGAGACATTTAAACCTATGTTGATTGAATTTCCCTAAGATTCTGAGTATGTCTCCTTTAGATGATTTCAAGAAATATTTGAGAAAGATTTTGACTATTTCTGCTACTACATTGAAGAGATAAGGACTTGAAAAGGCTATGAGGTAAACACATTGCCAGAATACTGCCCTCAAACTCATCCATGTCACCCCTCTCTTCCTCACTGATCACTGGGTTCCAGTAGCTTTCTGTATTAAATACAAGCTCCTTCTACTCACCTTTCATGCTCTTCACTCCGGTCTCCCAGTCTTTCTCTCACGGCTCTTAACATTGTGCACTCCCTCATGTATTCTTTGTGCCTCTTCCCAACATCTTCTCAATGTTCGCAGCTTTCGTTCCAGCCACTCTGCTATGGTTCATTCCTCCTCTTCAGATTGTTGCCCCTACTCTTTGTAATTCTCTTCCCCCTACTCTTCATTCCCGGCTTTCCTTTTCCTGTTTCAAATCTCAGCTTAAAACCCACCTCTTTTCTTTGGCTTTCCCTTCTGTTACTTCCCTCTGAGTCATGTCTCCCTCTCCTGCCTTCCTGTTCTGCCGTTTCTTGAGCAGTATTGGCCAGTTGTCATGTCTCTGTTGCCCCCCCCCCCTTTCTCCCTTTGTGTTCCTCCATTGTTCATTTGCCTCTATATTGTAACCTAGGCCCTCCTTTCATTCCCCTTGCACTCTGTGTCCTTGTCTCCCTCAATTGACCTATATGCCTTATCTCCCTCCTGGTATTTTTTAATTGCTTTGTTAACCGCCTAGCCGCTACTGCTATAGGCAGTATATAAAATTGAAATAAACTGTTAACTGTACTAAGGAAACAGTATTCAAAATACTGGCAAAGCTGAAAGGAAACAAAGTCATGGGATCTGCTGGAGTTCATTTTAGAACAGTGGTTCTCAACCCAGTCTTCGGGACACACTTAGCCAGTCAGGTTTCATCAAAACCACAATGAATACGCATGAGAGAGATTTGCATGCACTGCCTCCTTTGCATACAAATCTCTCTCGTGCATATTTATTGTGGCTATCCTGCAAACCTGACTGGCTAAGTGTGTATAGAGGACTCAGTTGAGAACTCCTGTCCTAGAATATTGACTGCATCTATCACAGGCTTATTCAGGGCCGTACCGAGCCTGAATCGCGCCCTGTGCAGCTTGCACATCGGGGGTGGCTCCCCTCCCCCCCCCCCGGCAACCTCCATCCAGCCACTTTCTGCTCTTACCTTGCTGCTGCCGCCCTCTGTTTTCTCCACAGTGGTGCTATCAGCAGGGCAACAGCAGAAAGTAGATGGATGGAGGTGGGAGAGGAGAGGTGCGCCCGATGTGTAAGAAGAACTGTCCCTCCCTGCTCTGACATTGCGTCTGACCTGTTTAAAGTGCTGTGAGAAGGCTTGGGGGGCACATTTCAGCTGTCTGCTGTTGCCCTGCCGCCGCTGAGAAAAGAAAAAGTGGCAGTGGCAGGCAATGGCAGACAGCTGAAATGCGCCCTCCAAGCCTTTGCACCCTGTGCGGCTGCACTGCTCGCACAGGGCTAGGTACGGTCCTGTAGCCTATCCCTTGAAACAGGAGAACTTGCAAGAGACTGGAGAAGAGCATATATAATGACTCTCTGCACAAGGATGGGAACAAGAAGGAAACAAAAAACTACAGACCTATTAGCTTAACATTGGTGGTGGGTGAAGTAATGGAAGCACTACTGAAAGAAAGAATAGTGCAGTACCTTGAAGTGGCTGGGTTAGAGGATGAAGATAACATGGTTTCCCCAAAGACAATGGGCCTGATTTTCAATGAGGCAGACTATGCGCCACTGCAGTGCATAGCCTGCCCACTGACCCCCTTAACCTAGATTTTCACTTCCGCAGTGGTGGAAGTGAAAATCTAGGTTTCTCTGGATGATTTTCGATGCTACCTGCTTAGCCTCTGCGCCTTAAAGATAGGCAAAGTTTTTCTTCACTAAGTGGGTAGCATAGAAAATCGTTGCTACCCATTTATCCCTTTCCTCCTCCCCTGCTACGTCCCGGAATGCTCCTAACATGCCCCAATACTACCTGCATAGCATCGGAGTGCGGTAGGGACTTATCTAGGATTTTCGAAGGGCACTACCCATGTAGGTGCCCTTCAAAAATCCAAGATAAGGCCTTTACACGGGTAACTAGAGAAGTTACCCGTGTAAAGGCCTTCAAAAATCGGGCCCAGTGCTACCAAACAAATCTGATTGATTGAAAATCTTCAAAGTGACTGGAGTAATGGATAAGGGAGGTGCAGTGGATGTGGCCTATCTGGATTTCAGTAAAGCTTTTGACATTGTTGCACTAAGAGAACAGGTCATTAAGTTAGCCCGTTTGGGTGCTGAAACAAAAATTATAAACTGAGTGAAAAATTGGTTGAGCAACAGCATTCAGAGAGTGGTAACCAATGGGGTCCATTCTGGTTAAAGGAATGTGGCCAATGGAGTGCCACAGGGATTGGTGCTGGGCTCAGTCCTTTTCAATGTCTTTATAAGTGGAATTGGGGAAGGATTAGAAGTGAAAACATGTCTGTTGCAAGTTCTAAAAAACTTGTCAACAGAATTCACGTACTAGTTTGGGCAAATAAAATGAGAGCTGATTTTAAAATGGAAATATGATCAAAGACATGTCAGTTATGCTTTAATCAAATAAATGCAGACTCATGCATTTGAGATATAGAAATATGAGGATCAGGTTCCAAATGGGGATGTCTAATAGCCCAATGGTTAAACTACTGGGTTAGGATCAGTGTGGCCAAGGTTCAAATCCCAGTGCTGCCCCTTCTGACCTTAGACTATTCACTTAACTCTACATCGTCTGTAATGTTTTACAGACAAAACAAACACTTTCCTGATGCCTTTTCCTATCTGGACCAGTTCTAAATGTGGACAGGATCACAAACATCCCTGACAGTTCAAAAATTGAGTGGGGATGTCTAAGTCTATTCCACCTCCGCCATGCCCCCTGCCTACTTGTACATCCCCGCATCAGAGATATCTTTAAAAGCCATTTGTAAAATGGTTCTGGGGACGTCTCCGTGATTTGGATGTCCATGTAACATCTTTGAACATCCAAATCATGGCTAAGACTTAAAATGACCTCCTTTGTAACTAATAGTAAAACATGATGAATCACAGCATTTGTGGTTTGCTCCTAGGAAAACTAACATAATGCACAACACTGCACATTCTGTTGAGTCACCATTCATTTAAATGTTTTCATCATAGTCGGGCATATTGGATCCACTCTGGGAGAAGGTGAAGGGGAGGGGAGACCAGTAAGCACAAGGCACTTCAGCTAATCATGCTGACTAGCCCTACGTGAGTTATCTAAACGCCATGGGTTATAGTATCACTGCTGGACTGTAAGGAACAGCCTAACACCAAGCCTGAGAGAAAGAGTGGTACCCCAGCTTACTGTATCTATCTCACAATCAGGAATACAGAGAAATAATTTCTTTGTAACAACCTTTCTTACCTATTGATTATACAGGAAAATCATAATCTGTAATAGTTTTAAGTAGAGTAGAAGAAAATAATTAAGTTGCTCATAGGAAATTTGATTTTTTTGTTTTAATTTTCAAAGTTCATCTAGCCTTGAGAAAGAAATGCACATTGGAGGACTTACCTAGTGGTTGGGGCAAATTGCCTTGGGCTGGAAGGCTGGGGGGTCAAATCCTGCTGGAGGACAGTAACCGTGGGCTGGAGGGACTGGGGTTTCTAGTCCCACAGGCACTCCTTGTGGCTTTGGGCAAGCCACTTAATCCTCTGTTGCCTCAGGTACAAAACATAGATGGTGAGCCCTTTGGGGGACAAGGGAAATATATACCATGCCTGAATGTACATGGCTTTGACCTGGTGAAAGGTAGTATATAAGTATTGCTAAATATAAATAAATTCATCAAAGTTTTCTCCCAAGTGAGCAGAACAACAGCAACAGGGAGGACGGGCACCCAAGGGGCAAAGCCAGGCATTTCAGGGAACTCCGGCAGAAATACCAGAGATATCGTAGGGGTTATAGTATTTCTATATTCCGAAGTGCTATTGGGTAGAGAGCTGCTGTAATAAAGACACAGAGTCCATAGAACTGACAATCTAGTCAGATCATATCATAATGCTGGGCAAGAGTACCATATTTTCAAGCAAATAATGCACCCACGTATATAAAGCGCACACACATATAACGCATGGAAATGATGACATTCCATGCAAAACTTTCCAGATAACATGCCCATGCTTATACCGCGCACACCCTTTTTGATTGAGAATCATGCCAGAAACAAAACACAAGTCCTAAACCGCCAACTTCAAACTCAAAGATGTTGTGAGAGCGGAAAAACAAGCAACAAAATGGCTGTGAGAGAGTTTGAGGATGGAGAGATGTCTATTTGCGAATGGAGAAAGGAGAAAAAGGAGCTTGAGAATATGAACCCCGGAAAGAGCGCACGTCATGGTCCCAAAGCGAAATGGCTTCAACTGGAGAATGACTTGAAAGAATGGGTTCTTTCTCGGAGGTAACAAAATCAAGCTCTCTCTACTATTGCAATTCAGATCAAAGCGAAGCTTCTGGCAAATGAAAGAGGATTCACGGATTTCAGAGCAGGTTTCTAGATTCATAAAAAGAAATCGATTTTTAATGAGAATGAGAACCACTGCAGGCCAGCAACCTCCAGACTACTGGGAACAAAAGATGATCGACTTCCTTGAATTTGTCTCCAAGGAAATCTCTGAACGTGGTATCACTGCAATGGATGTTATAAATATGGACAAGGTTCCAATGACTTTCAACATACCTGCCACCAGGACTGTAGCTGCTTCAGGTATGAAAACTGAAGCCATTACAACCACTGGGCATGAGAGGGCCTGTTTCACTGTAGTTCTTGGATGCACTGTGAGTGAGTGAAATTAAAGCCAATGGTAGTTTCAAGAGAGTTATCATGCCCGTGAACAGCTGCCCACCGGTGTAATTGTCCATTGCAATAGGAAGAGATGGATGGACTGTGACTTTATGAAAGTATGGGTAGATAAATGTTATAGGGCCAGGCAGGAGGGATTCTTCTTGAAGAAGTCCTTACTAATTTTCGACACCATGGCTGCCTACAAAGAAAAAAAACATTCAAAATTATATAAACTCCACTGGTGCCCACTTAGCTGTAATACCTGGCAGTCTTACCTGCAAGCTGCAGCTGATAGATATAGCAGTTAACCATCCATTTAAAAAGTTTGTGAGAAGAGAGTGGGACAAATGGATGCAATCTGGTATTCATTAATTCACACCATCAGGATGACTGAAGTAGGCAAGATTTTTGGAAGTCTGCAAGTAGGTTTTTTCTACTTGGGGGAAAATAAAGCCACAAACCATCTACAACGTCTGCAGAAAGGCTGGAATTGTCTACTTGCAGAATAAGACACATTTGGATACCAGCGATGAAGGTGAAGATATCAATAGCAGTGATGATGACCTCATCTCAGAAATCACAGAAGAGTGTCTGCAGGCGACTCTTAGATATTTCAATGACGATAGTGAGGAGCGAACAAAGGAGTCAGATGATGATGATGTTGACTGAACTGAAATTGGCCTAGTCTAATTTAGAATAAATAATGAAGAATGTACAGAAATAACCCTTATTAAAATTCAGGATTTAAGAAATAAATAAGTTTAAGAAAGTTAAAAATGGCAGTTTTTTTCTGCGCTGTCTCATCAATAACATATATAAAGTGACCATATATATAATGCACAGGGCATGCGCGGTTACATAAAAAAGCAGATAACATGTGTGTTATATGCATGAAAATCAAGACTGGGCTAAGGGTTTCTACCGCCTTAGGCAGAAGCCCTGGCCATGCTGGCTTCGAGCCGTGCCATCCCCACCTACTGAGCCGCCCCCCCCCCCCCCCGTACTGAGCCATGTTACTGCCGATTCTGGCAGCGGGGGGCAAGGGGTGGCATGGCTCAGCTTAGCGGCAGGCCATGTGCTTCGACACACATGGTCTGCCGCTTTTGACCCCCTCTGACATAAATTCAGGGGTTCAGAAGTTGCAGGCCATGTGTGCCGAAGTACATGGCCTGCCACTGAGCCTAGCCTTCCCCCCCTGCCACTGGAATTAGCAGCAGTGGGGGGAGTAGCAGTATGGCGTGGCTCGGCGTGGGGGGGGGGAGGGCAGCACGGCAGGCCATGTGGTCTGCCATCCACAGAGATCTGCCACCCTCGGCCGCGATCTAGCAAGACTAGCGGACAGGTCAGCCCTGGTGAAAATACGGTATATGTGGAAAATTAAATAGTCATACAAGGAAAGAAAGGAAGGACAGCTAGAGTTGCAGCAGCACAAGTGCAGAGAAGGAAACAGGTTATTTGTGGAGTATATATATATGGCCTCCTCTAGTCTACCAATGAAGCTAGATAGAGATTAGTTTGAGGAGAGCAGGAAAAGTTGCAGCTTTCAGTGCAGCTATGAAAGAGCAGATATTCAGTCCCTTTTCCACAGAGAGGCAAAGGAAGGTTGAGATGATGCAGGGTAGAGGGAGAGGAGAGAAACAGCAGATAAAGGCAACAGAGCAGAGCAGCAGGCGCACCCTATTTCCAGCTGAATCCATTGAACTGGTCTTGGTAAATACAGAATCTGAGGAACCCTCATGGGCAGGATTTCCATCAGAATCATCAGATATTGAAAGTTTAATGGCTGAAGAGGGTCTTGAAGATCTTTTTGTTAGCATGCTAAGTGATGTGGAGGTTTTTTTTTAGTTTTGCATGTGCACCTAAAGGGACCCACTGTAAACCAGAAAACAGGCCGCCGAGCAGCTCTGCAGGCAGCAGCTAGAGTGGCACCAGCTGCAATACAGCATAGGTACGGATCACAAGAGCAAGCCCAATAACAAGGAGCCTGGCCATGACAGAAATGGCAGCAGTAAGCTGGACACAAGCAGCAAAGACTTATGTGTTGTATTTCTTTTTGTTTTATTTCTTTAAATTTTGGCATGGGGGCTTAAAGGGTACCCACTGGATAGGACCGGTGCTACCTGGTAAGTGGGGCAAGCGTGGCAGGGGGGAGCTGTCGGTAGCCACCCCACCCTCCAAGCAAGAAGACATGTGTAGCCAAAATCTTTCAGGCAGAGTCTGCAATAAAATTAAAGCACACCATGGCAGAGCCTCTGCCGGTTCTGCCCCCAAAGCAACAGGAAGTGCACTTCAGAGAGGAACCAGCAGAGACTCTAGCAGCATGTTTGGGCATGAGGCTCTTCCCGGAAGGTTTAAGGGAAGAGAGAGGAGGTGCAGCTACTGAAATCTGTGGGGGGAGAGGGAGCAAGGCAGCGAGCCACAGGAACTTCAAAGATGCGGGGCCTCTGGTCAATGTTCCCTCTAATTTTCTGTAGGCTGTGTGCGCATAAAATATCAGCTGTGCAGCTTTTTCTGCGCCACATAACGACACTCAGAGTTATATACTTTAAAATTTGACTACACGTCAGAATACAATATGTACACCACATTGATTGCACTAGAAAATATTGTAGAACTTGTGAAAACCATAAATACACAACAACTTTTCAATTTTAAGAACGTCTGTGTTTTCTATCAGAATCAGAACCGTAATTTTTGTGCGCTCTGTTGTAAAGTACGTGCGCTCACTCGGTGAGGTGTGTGCGCGCGCGCACGCGCACAGCTTAGAGGGAACAGTGCCTCTGGTTGAGTGGGTCCATGTGTGGGCAACCTGCCTAGGGACGGCCCTACTTCACCATGATTGTTGCCTTAAAGAGTCTCTGCCCGTAGAACATGCTACTTCTGCGAGCAGGCTAGGCCCTCTCTCAACTGCGAGGGAGGGAGAATAGATAGGAAGGGTCATTGGCAGGTGGAGGAGATATACTGGACACTGGGAGACAGATGGGAGATACTGAATGCATGGGGGAAGGGGAATAGGGAGGCAGAGGGGACAAGTTAGAGGTGGGGTGGGGTGGGGTGGGCTAGGGAGATGAAGGGAAATAGTGGACATGGGAAGGGGACATAGAAAGAATGGGCATAGGGATAAGCAAGAAGGGGAGATGGAGTGGTGATGCTAAATATGGGTTATAGGGAGACTATAGGAAGATCCTGAGCATGAGGGGGGCAGAGGGCGACAGATGAGAGATACTAAACATGGGGGTAATAAGGAGAGGGGGGTAATAAGGAGAGAGAGGGGAGAAGATGGACAGAGATGGAGAAATGCTTGACATGGGAGTAAAAGGGGATGAGATGGGGAAGATGCTGGATGCAGGGGAATAGAGAGAGGGCAGAAGGATAGGGAGAGAGAGAGCGGAGATACTGGATGAAAGGAAAGAGAGAGAGAGAAAGAGACTGGATTGGGGGGGGGGGAGTGAGTTAGACTGGGGAATAATGGACCAGGAAAAAAGAGGTGGGGAATGGGAGGACTGGGGTGAGTGTTGAAAAGTGGTAGGTAGATAGAGTTAAAAAGAGGGGGATTGAGGATTGGATAGTAAGAAAGAGTAGTGAAATCTGAGTGGACAGAAAGAGAGAAAAATAAAGGGAAGAAAGTTGAAGGGGAAAGATCAATATCCAAGATGGAATGAAGTGAAGAAAACAAAAGAGGAGACAAGAAATGGCAAATGGACTAGAGATCATAGAAATAGAGCTAAGAGAAGAAAGGAAAGCAGAAACCTTAGATTGGGACCAGCATGATCAGAGAATAAAATGGTCAGACGACGCAGGTAGAAAAAATAATTTTATTTTCAGTTTAGTGATCAGACTTTGTGCTATCTTTATATTTTATACAGTACAGGGAAATACGTCTCTTTCTCTGGTGTTGCATTGTATGCAGAATCTGGCTTCTTGGGGTTGCAGTTTAATTTTTATCTAAATATTTTTTATTTTTAAGTGTAGTCACTTATTCTGTATTTGGTGAAGGTCTGTGTTCTGAGTGTGTGACCAAGGCCAGGTGTCCTGTTAATATGGAGTTTGTATGTAGGAATCTGTACTGTAGTAATCTGAATTGTTCAGCTTTTCAAATAGGTGTTTGGATGTTCCAGGGCCCGCTGCAGTTTTCACAGTATTGCTTGTTTGGGGTAAGTCCCTATGTGAGTTTTGGAAGTTGGTGCTTTTATGGTATGGTAGATTTGCGCTATAGATCCTCAGTGACTTTGTTGTAGAATTTTGTATTAGTTCACAATATGCCTGATACTGGAGAATGGTTGTTGTTGTTGTTGTTACTGAGATGACCAGAATCAGATTTTGTTTTTAAGATATTGAGTTCTGTGGGTGAATGTCCTAGTTCTGCTCTGCACCATTGTCAAGGGAGGGGGTTCTGTGAATGCAAAATATATGTTCAAGAAGAAAAAGCAGGAACCACATAATGCAGTTTATAACAACAAAATAAAAATGAGTTATAATTTGGTGTTATAAACTGTAGTATGGTTCTTGCTCTTTCTTTGAGTTCCTTGATGTGCGGACATCTTGCATTTCCTCCATATTATCTAATCAGCTTTTTATTTATTTATTTAACAGTTCTTATATACCGTCTTTCAGTTTATCAAAGTGGTTTACATTGAACTTCAAGAGTATATTGAATAGTTCAGTTTGGTTTGGTTCAGTCTCTGACTGGAGTTTTGAGGAAACCCGCCCCCTGGGGGGGGGGGGCATCTCATCTCTTGCCTCAAGCAGCAGATTGCCTTGCTCCCACATACCCCTCTGATGCAGACTTCTTGATCTTGGTCGAAAAAGATGTAAAATTAACTTATTTTCTGAAAAAGGGTAGAATTTTAAAAATGTATAGGAGTTGGCATCAACTCAATGGTACTTAACAACAACAAAGAAAATTTGTATGTATAAAATAAAGCATTATAACTTGATAAGGGCTGCTATTTTGTTTTTTAAACTTTTGAAATGACTGAATGCTACCTACCCTGCTCAACCTAGCCTAGCCCAGCTGTCCCAGATTTGTTCTCCAAAAGAATCTGGTAACACTGAACTCCAGCTACAAAAATGCAATATGTGCCCTCAAGTTAGTGCTGATTCCTGGTGATCCAGCAGCTTCTGGGTTTTCTTGGCAGCATGACCAGAAGTAAATTGCCAGACCTTTCTTCTGAGATAATGGAGGGTTAAGTGACGTCCAAGGCCAGAAGGAGTGCTAGTGGGAATCAAACTCTGCTCGCTTGGTTATCAAGCCAGTGCTCTAACCACTAGACTACTACTCCACTCCAGCCACAGAAATAATGGTCAAAATACACAGGTACTTTTGTTCCCATGCACCTTTAGCAAAAGCTGCACAGGTTCAAATTACCTGGACATTTTGCCATTAGGTGGCCTAGTAAAAATGACCAAGCTATTTATTATGTGGTGTCTATATTTGGAGACACCTGACTATACACCAAAAGCAAGAATGTGTGACATAATGTTGATCTCCATTAACAGATTACTTTGTACTTTAAAGGCAGTTGCAGGAATGTACTTTTTGGCACCATTCCCGGGGCCTCCTGCTGCAGTTATGTGCGGTCTCATAACAGAACACACCCTCTTCTCTCTAATTGCTTACATATTAAACGACAAATCTAGATAAAACTCATTGTACTTTACATTTCAAAATAAACCTGTAATAATTGTTTTTCTTAAACCTCTTCCTTGTGTTTGTAGGACAACAGCAGAGAGGTAAGGGGCAAGGAAGGGCCAGTTGGATTTTGAAAGGAGACGTGCAGTATTTAGGGGAAGTTCAGTCTCTTGGCTCTCTTCCCAACACAGTCCTACTTATGACCCCCCCCCCCCACCCCCCCACCCTTGACCCTCTGTTTCACTCATTTTACCACCCATTCCTCTCTTTCCTACCTGGCATAAGCTTGACTTTAGCATGCATTCCTTCCTCTTCATTTACCTATTTCACACCCTTTTCATACTCCTCATCTTAGTGCTTACCTCTCCTCATGACTCATCCTCCCCACCCCTAACATTTGCCCTCTTTTACATACCCTTACATTCACCTCCTCCTTAAAGCTTCTGCCTGTTCCTTGCCCGTCCCCAGCATTTACATCTCCTTGCACTCCAGTTGCCAGATTTTCTGCAGGCAAATCTGGGACACTTACCTGAAGTGTGGTGGGGGGAGGAAGGTATGCCTTCATTCCAGGTTTGAATGACAAGGTGTGGAGGAGGGAAGAGGAGCCATTACCTTGCTCCCCCCCCCCAATCCATCTCATGACAGCAACAACATCACTTCCAAGAGACAAATCAACCAGAGAAATAGAAACAGTGAGGCATTTCCTCTACTATACTGTGCAGCATGTGAAGATAGTGGATAGAAATTCTAAAAACGTATTCAGATCACCAAAATTAAAAAAACATTTTCTACTCTCTCTGTCCTCATTGCTGAAATCGTGGACAGGAGGCTGCCAAACAGGTGGGAATCAGAGACACAGATCTAAAACTGGGGACAATCCACAAAAATCAGGGTTATTTGGGAATCTTACTTGTCATCCCTCTTCATCGCCTCACCTGTCTCTGATTTAGCATCCTCTTCCTATCTTCTCTCAGTATTCACTTCCTTCTCATCCTGTTCAGTATCTAAAATTCCTCTTCCACCCACCTCATTCACTATTCCCCTAGTGCTAAGGCATCCTCCGGCTTTCTCTCTCTGCTAACAGCATAAATTCAGAGCCTCAGGAGTAAAGAAGAGCTGCCGCTGTGTCTGTATCCCATCCTCCTTCTGTCCTTATGGCAACAGGTAGCAAGAGCTGCGATAGTAACTGCAAAGAACATTGCAGCCCTGGCTTCCTCTGCCTCAGAGCCAAGCTGCTGTGGTCAAACTGTGCATGTTATTGGTTTGTTTGTTTTTCTTAATCAAAGCTGATGAGGAGAGAGACAAGCAGCTTTCCTACTGCTAGTTTTTAACATATGCAGGCATTCATTCTGGCCAGATGAAACCCAGCCAGTTGGCAACCACCATCCCCCAACACACATATGCACTTGTGCAATTGTGTTTCTCATGCTCCCTCTTCTAGCTGGCGTTTCATGTTGCATCTGACTCCTCCATTGGCTGACTTAGAGTTGTGGTCAACATTATTAGCACCCTTGCATATTAGGTATTTGTGTACAATATTTTGAGAAATAATTGGAACTATTCGAACCGTGTGTCATCATAATATTTTAATAGTATATTCAAAGGTATACAACGAAAGAAAGATCTTAGTGCAACCTAGACATGGTAATTTCTGAGAAAAAAAACCCCCAAAATATGACCTGGACAAGATTAATGGCACCCTTCACTAGTATTTGGTTGCCCAACCCTTGGCAGGGATGACAGCTTCCAAACGATTCTTGAAGCCATCTATAGGTTTTGTACATCTGTTTGCTGGTAGTTTCTCCCACTCTTCAACTGCAATTTGTTCCAGCTCATGAATGTTTCCAGGATTCCTTTTACCAATGGCAGATTTCAGCTCTTTCCAAAGGTTCCCGAATGGATTGAGATCAGGACTCATTTCTGGCCAGTTTAAAACAGTCCACTTGCTCCCTTTTAACTATTCTTTTGTACTTTTGTCTCATTGTCCTGCTGGAGAACCCATGACCATCGACCCAGACCCAGCTTTCTGACACTAGGTAGCACATTGTGCTCCAAAATACCTTGGTAGTCCTCTGACTTCATGATTCCTTTAATATGTTCCAGGCCTCCAGTTCCCGAGGCAGCAAAACAGCCCCACAACATTATGGAACTTCTACCATATTAAACTGTAAAGGGTGTTTTTTCCCTTATAATCTTCATTTCTTCTCCTGTAAATGTGTTGCTGGTCTACATTGCCAAAGAGTTCAAGTTTGGTTTCCTCTGTCCACAGAACATTTTCACAGGAGGTCTGTGGTTTCTCAAGGTGGGCATGGGCAAAGATCAGGCGTTACTTTTTTTTGTATTTAACTTTTTTTTTATTAAATAAACACAGTAACTACAAAACAATATAGACCAATACAAAAGCAAGTTAAATGTAATTGTAACTTGTCATTCCAATATATTCTTCTCTCTCTTCCCCTCCCCCAACATTCTGATCAAGTCTTGATCTACCCAGGATTTGCTAAAGAGATAGGGTTGTACCTCAAAAAGGTAGTGCAAACCAAGAGGGGACCCAATATGTACAAGCTAACATAGGAGTTAATTGTATGTGTCTACCCGCCCTCCTCAACTTGTTTGCCACTCCTTCCACTTTACGTATTTCTGCTACTGTTTTTGAAAGACCTTTAACTTAGAGCTTACCTTTAATGTAGCCAAGATCATACTATAAATCCACTCCATGAGCTCTTTGACTTCCCCCAGAGAAGGTACTCCCTGATCTCTCCAGTGCTTTGCTAATGCCATACGGGCTGCCACAAAGCACATCTATATAGGATCTTGTACCTGTGTCTCTATCTCGGTGGTAGTTTTGATTCAAAATACACACCGCTAGCTCCAAGGCCACCCTGTTTTCCCCATATCCTCCACGAATGACTGCATCTCCCGCCAAAATTTTACAACAGCAGGACACTTCCACCACATATGTATAAAATCCTCTTCCTGCCCACAGGCTGGCTAGCAGTGCAGAGCCCCGCAAACCCCTTTTCCAGAGACGAGGTGGGTCCCAATACATTTTATAGAGCAATTTATATCCATGTTTCACAATAACTGCCGATGGGGACAGCCCTCGCACACATCTGAAAATCTGCTGCCACTGTTCCACATCCAATTGAGTCCCCAAGTCTACCTCACATTTCTCATAACATCTGGGGTGCTCCCACTTACCCCTCAGGATCTCTCTATAACATACCGTGATATGGTCCCTCAAACCCTCCCAGTGTTTTTCAGAGTCACTACATTTTCCCACTTCAGCTTGAAGCTGTGGGCTGGACTGCATTTTATGCTGTACTTGCTGGTAATAAAAGGAATGATTAAGCGGTAACTGGTACCTCTGACATAAGTCCTGAAATGATACCATTCCCCCACCCCTCATCCAGAAATTGCCCCAGAATATAGAGTCCCTTCCTAGCCCACTCCTGATATACCCTGTACTCATTGTCTACCAAGGGTGTATTATGGTACTATTGCTTCTCACCTACTAGTACTCCTTTGCATCTCTTCCATATATGCAGCATAGAAGCCACAGATGGGCTCATTTGCCCTGCTCTCCCCCCTTCCTAGGGAGCCACAGACATGATCCCAAAGGTCTCACCTCTGCCAATTTCTGCTCAGTTTGCACCCATTGCCTGCTCTCAGCCCCTTTCCTCCAGTTGAATGTATTACTGATCATGGCAGTGTAATAATACTCTTTCATAGAAGATATCCCCAGACCCCCATGCTCTTTACCTAATGTAAGAGTGACTCCCGCTACCCTTGGGGGCTTCTTTCTCCACACATATCCAAACAAACGTCGTTACCAGCTATTCAAAATTTCATCGGAAATAAAGATTGGCAACATTTGAAATAAATACAGCATTCGAGGCAACACGCTCATTTTGATTGTAGCTATTTGATTCAGCCACCAGAGTTGTTACCTGATCCCATCTCACCAAGTCCCCTTTAATAGAAAGCCACAGCTTGGATTGGTTCAGATCGCACAACTCTTCCCACTTTACCCCCACCTGTACCCCTAGGTAACGAATGGAGTATTTTGCCCACTTGAAAGGAAATGCTCCCCTCAAGACTTCTCCAATCCAGGTCTAAGATAGATCTTAAGGCTCTCTGTTTTAGTCATGTTCATTTTGTACCTTGAGAGTGCATTATTCTGGGCGATCTCACACAGCAAATTGGGCAGGGTCGTGAGCAGCTCCGTTATAGTGTAAATCATATCATCAGCGAATAGTTCAAATTTGCATTCTGAGCTTTTGACTTGTATTACTCTAATATCCCTACTGCCACGCACCCTAGCCACTAGTGGCTCAATTACCAGAGCGAACAGCAGAGGGGATAGTGACACTCCTGGCATGTTTCCCTTCCCAGTGCAAAAGTATGAGAAAAAGCTCCATTGACCTGGATTTTCACCACTGGGTTTGTGTACAAGACTTTGACCCAGCCCCGAAATCCTGGCCCATTCCAATATGCTCCATCACCTGAAAGAGGAACCCCCATTCCACCCTGTCAAATGCTTTTTTGGCATCTACTACTACCAAAAGCTTGTCCTCTTCACCTGTCTTTGTTTTCCAGATTAGATTTAACAATTTCCTAATTTTATCCTTAGCTTGCTGACCCGGAATAAATCCGGACTGATCTTCCCTCACCACCTGGCCAATCACCCATTGCAGCTGATTTTCCTAAACCTTGGCAAAGACTTTTGCATCGATATTAATGAACAATATGGGCTGATAAGACCCACATATCGTTTTGTCTTTGTCAGGTTTGGGCAGCACAGTTATCCCCGCCGCATTCGTGGGAAACTGACCGACCTCCGCACTCTCATTAAAAATCTTCTTCAGGTGCCCCACTACCACCCCTGCTGTCTTCCTGAAGAAGCAGCCTATAAGGCCATGCAAGCCAGATGCCTTATGAGGCTTCATACTCCTAATGGCCCTGAGAATTTCATCGCTAGTCATATCAGCCTCCAGCACTAGCACAAATGTCTCCGACAAATGCGCCATGTCACAGGATTGCAAATACCTCTTTATTTCATCCCCCTGTACCTTATTTTTGCTCTGGTATAGCTTCATATAGAAGGTCCTAAAGACCTCCCTGATATTTTCTTTGTCCCACTGCAGATTCCCTTGCTCATCGCTAACTTTCAGAATTTGCTGTTGCGTCATCTGAGTTTTGAGCTGATGGGCCAAGAATCATCCAGCCTTATTATTCCATTCAAAATACATTTGCCAGAGCTACTCCATCTGAAAGAGAAGATCATTATACATCATAGCAGTAAGCTCCCAATGGTATTCAACTAACTGCTTAGCCCCCCTCTTTGTGTGTCCTTTCCCCGGATGCCTCTCTAAAGAGTATACATGCCTGAAGCTGTTCCTCCCAGGCCAATTGTTGCTTTTTGTAAAATGTGGCTGCTGACACCAAGACCACTCTGAGTACTGCTTTGAGTCCATCACATAGATTCCACTCCGCAATATCCCCTGACTCATTAAACTGATAGAACTCCTCCAGGGCTCTCAATTTTAATGATCACTTCCAGGTTTCCAGAAGGATGTTATTAAGCTTTCAAAACCACAACCCGGGATTCTTCCATCCCAAGGTCACCAACAGCCCTATCAGAGCATGGTCAGACCACATGATTTCCACAATCTCTGTCTTTTTAACAGCTGTCATCAGCGTGCAGTTTAACCAAAACATATCCAGCCTACTATAGCTGCAGTGGGAGATCAATTAGAAAGTATACTTACATTTCCTACCCTTCTTTTCCCTCCAGCAGTCAATCAAATTTAGGGACTCCATCATCACCTCCAATCTTTGTTGACTTATACCACATCGCCCCCCGTACCCCTTGAATTATCTAGTTTGGGGTCCCTAGTAATATTGAAGTCCCCTGCCCATTATTATAGGAGCTGTAGCCAGTGGGAGCAGGATATCCAGCAATTCATTAAAAAACGGTCCCTGCCTTTTGTTTGGGGCGTACACATTGACCAGCATCAAGGTCACTCCATCCAGTTGCACCTCCAAAATAAGTCAGCGCTTCTGTTTGTCACTGATTTGTTTCTGGACTTCCAAACAATGTTGGGTGTCACTAAAATTCCCACTCTCCCCTGCCTGCATACCTCCGTGTTAGCAGCCAGGAACACATTTGGGAAGTTCCGGCTTTTCAGCAGGTGGGTTTGGCCACGTTTCAAGTGTGTCTCCTGAATATACATTACCTTTTCCACCTCCTTGCCTCCTTCAAGAGTAAACTATGTTGCTACCAGCTACCCAGCCCCTTCACGTTAAGTGAGACCATTTGGCAAAGTCCCTCTATCTCTTTACTGCCCATCATTACTCTGATATGAATCTGGTTCACAAGACTCGATCATACCACACCTGCAAATACAGTATGTTTATGTTTATTAGCTTGATATACCGCTATTCCAATTAGAACACAGCGGTTTACAAAAAAACCCAAAAACCTAATATACAGAAAAGGCCAATGGGCCGGAAAGGAAATGAAGTTACAGTGTACGACAGGAAAGCACCCAAGACATTTAAATAAACATAGCTAAGGGGAGAGAGGAGAAAGAGAAACGGGGAAGGGGAAAAGTTATCACACAAGAGGGGAAGGGAGGTCAAAAGCAGTGGAGAAGAGATGTGTTTTTAGGTCTTTTTTAAAAGTGGGGTAATGCTGTTCTAGTCTGAGGGGAAGGGGTAGAGAGTTCCAGTAAGCAGGGCCAACAAAAAAGAAGGCCGAGGCGCGTGTGGATTGTAGGTGGGCACGTGATGGGGAGGGGAGGTGAAGGCGGTTAACATGGATTGAACGAAGTGAGCGAGCGGGAGTATGAAATTGGAGTAAGTCTGCCAAATATTGGGGAGTGTGGTTATACAGGACCTGGTGAACTAGTGTGAGGATTTTGTAGCGAATGCGAAATTGCAGGGGAAGCCAGTGTAAGTGAAGAAGGAGAGGGGTGACATGATCACGAAGAGAGGAGTGAAAAATAAGGCGTGCAGCAGTATTTTGAATGCGTTGGAGATGGTGAAGTTGTGAGAGAGGGAGTCCAGCAAAGACGGAATTGCAGAAATCGACACACAACATCACCAGAGAGAGAAGGAGGGTAGTAAGGGCCTCAGGGGTGAGAAAGGGTCGAATGGATCATATTTGTCGAAGAAAGAGAAAGGAGGATTTTGTAATGTTTATTTATTTAGTATACATTTGTATACCGCTACTTCCAGCGATCAGCAGCGGTTTGATTACAGATTGGAAACTGTCAAATCATGACAGGAAATTTTTGAGGTATAAACACATTGATTAGACAGGAAAGCACAGCACACAGAGAACTATTTTACATGGAACATGGGCTATGGAGGGTTAAGTGGCTTGCCCAAGACCACAAGGAGCACCTGTGGGACTAGAAACCCCAGTCCTTCCGGCCCAAGGTTGCTGTCCTCCAGTGGGATTTGAACCCCCGACCTTCCGGCCCGAAGTACCTTGCCCCAACCACTAGGCCACTCCTCCACTCCATGTGAGATGTGACCATGGAAAGAAAGATCAGAGTCGAAGATTACACCTAGATAGCGAAAGCTGGTGACAAGGGGAACCAGTGAGCCTGAAAAGGAGGGGGCAATCAAAGGGGGAGGGCTACCATGAGTAAACCAGATGGCTACGTTTTTTGTCAGATTGAGATGGAGGCAGCTTATAGTGAGCCAGTTAGCAACAGCTGAAAGACAGGAGTTGAGTGGATCAAGATCAGGATGGAGGCGGGAGGTGTGATACAGGAGGTGTAGATCATCGGCATAATAGAACGCAGGGATCCCAAACTGCTGGACCAAAAGTGCCAATGGTGCTAGGAATATGTTGAAGAGAAGGGGTGCTAAAACAGATCCCTGAGGGACACCACAGGGCAGTGAAAAGGTGTCAGAGGGAGTTGATGGGACAGAAGAGGAGACCACTGTGCAGGAATGAGAAGAGAGGAAAGAGCGAAACCAGTGATAGACCTGTTGTGAGTGAAACCTGTGCTACGGAGACCAGCTTCGCGCAGACGAGCGAGAAGAAGGGAGTGATCAACTAACTCAAATGCGGCTGAAAGGTCTAGGGATACCGCCACCGAGAGGACACCACAGTCGTGAGCAACATGGAGTTCATTAAGGAAGCCTAAAAGGACAGTCTCAGCACTGTGACCTTGTCGGAAACCTGACTGACGGGGGTGAAGAAAGTGAGTAGAATTGAGGTGCTGTGACAATTGCGCAAAGACGTTTTTTTCAAGTATCTTAGATAGAAAGGGGAGATTGGAGACTGGGCGATAGTGAGCGGGAATCTGGGGATGAAGAGCGCGCTTCTTCAGGATGGGGCGGATAAGAGCGTGCTTCCAAGGCCGAGGGAAGACACTCGTAGAGAGACTAGCGTTAATCATGGTGAGAATATGGGGAATGAGAGCAAGGGAGGGAGTGAGAAGCCATGAGGAAGGGATAGGGTCAAGTGAGCAGAAGGTTTTGTTGGAAGAGGATATTAATCCCATAAGTTCTGAGGTGGAGATAGAGTGAAAGGATGTCCAGATATGTGAGAGCTGAGGCGTGGGAAGAGGAGAAATAGGGGGAGGAGAGGAGATGGGTGGAGGGCAGCGAGGAAGGGACTTTCTTAAGTCCAGAACTTTGTTGCTAAAGAAGGTAGCAAATTGAGAGGGAGGCGGACAGAATGAAGGTGGAGAAAGGGTAGAGCTGGATTGCAGGGAGGTGAGGGACCTGAGGACCTTATACAGATGCCGGGTCTGATTAGGTGCAGAGGAAATCGTGGTGAAAAAGTAAGATTGTTTAGCCTTGTGGACTTGTGATCGGTAGTGGGCATAATTAGTCTTGAAGTTGGATAGGGTGGATGAAGAAGGCGATTTTCGCCAGAGGCGCTCTGTGTGTCGGAGTTGCGTCCGGAGGAGATGGAGACCAGCGTGGAACCATGGTTGAGAACAGCGACGAGATATGGCACGTGGCTGTAGAGGAGCCAGATGATCGAGGGCAGCAGAGAGACAGGAGGACCAGACAGAGGCTTGTGAATTTGGGGAGAGGGAAGGGAAGTCTGAGGGCAAAAGATTTAGAGCAGATGGAAAGTTCTGGAGGGTAAGGGGGGTAATGTGATGGGAAAGTCGCTGAATAGAGGGAGGGGATGAGAGAGAAGTCCGAGAAGTTGTGGCGGGTGAAGATGGGGAGCAATTAAAAGTAAGGCAGAAATGATCAGTCCAGGGAAGAGGAATGACCTGAAGAGACTGTATGCGGAAGGGGAGAGAGACTGAATAAGGTCTAAAGTGTGACCTGCAGAGTGAGTAGGAGAGAGGACGTGCTGATGGAGAGACAAATCTTGCATAAGGGAGATAAAGGAAAGATCTCTAGAGGAGGAAGGAGAGTCCATGTGAGAGTACCTTTTATTCAATCCCCTTCCCTCCCCTCCACCCCCCCCACAGACCCCTATGCCCCCTTCCCTCCCTTCCACCCATGTTCCCCCCCCCCCCACTAGGCTGCACCTCCTCCCAGTTCAGTGTAGTAACCAGCCCACTGAATGTGCCCCAAATCAAATACCACACCCAATTGAATGCCTAACTTGCCTCACATACATTCCCACACTACCACAGTTAACCCTGTGTCCCCATCACCCCCTTGCCTTCCTTTTTATTAACTCCATTCCCCTGACCCTGCCTCCAACCATTCATTCCTTTTCACTCCCTCTCAATGCCCAAACTTACATACACATTACTTAAGAGTCCACTTGACCCCTGCACACTAAGAGTGTCCATTGAGGAGTTCCTCAAATCTTCAAGCCAGCATTCCCGAAAATCCCAGCTCATGCTGGTTTCTCGGAGTCCACTTTATTCTGTGTGTGCCGCACTCGTCTTCCAGCCACCTTCTGCTAGCATGGTCGCTTGACCGTTGTTCCTTCTGCATCACCAGTCTTAACAGAGAGTTGTACATCAGTAAGTCCCATCTCATGAAGACCAATCAGCAGCTGTTGCGTGGTTCAGCCCTGTTTAGTCACATCATTAATTGTAAAGGGTATACACGCTGGCTATAACCAGCAATATTGATAGTTCCCTTTCTGCAGTCTCTGAGTAATGGGTTGGAATTCTCAACGTCATGCCATGGTGGCTGCTGACAGGTCTGGCAGTACCACAATGTCTGTTCCTTTCCATGAAAGCTTCCTCAGCTGCCGCATCTTCATCATGATCTGCTCTTTAATCGCGTACTAGTGTATGCAAATGATAATGTCTCTAGGCCTCTGACTCTGGGGAAGCCCCAGAGCCCTGTGAGCTCTTTCCGTTTTGATTGCGCCGGCGACCCCTTCCTCACTCTCCCCGTACAGGATCAGTGAACATATCTCCTTTGCCACTTGCATGGTGTTAATAAATCCAGCAGACTCTGGAACACCCTGAATGCGCACATTCTATCTGCATGCCTGATTTTCCATATCCTCTGTTTTAAGGCACATCCACTCTTTTTCGTGGGCCAACTCCTGTATCATGCATCGGAGCCCATCGACCTCTTCTTGAACGCTATCCATGTGTGCCTCTCCATCCTCCATTCTCAGGCCCAGCTCCATGATCTCACTTCTTAATTCTTTGACAAGACCCACAATCTCAGCGCGCACCTTCTTAGGTTCTGCTTGAGCTCCAAGAACCAGCTTCGGAGCTCGGATCTGGTCAGGCCAGCATCCCTATCATCTTCTCCTTCTATGTACTCGTCACCCGCCTCTAGCTTGAGCACATGATATTGCTCTTTAGGCACCATTTTCAGGTCTTACTGGCATGGAATGTTGTTGTTGTTAAGTGCCGTCGAGTCGGAGTCGACTCATGGCGACCCTCTGGATAGCTATCCTAAATTGTGTTCGGTCTTCAGTCAGGCGGCTCATTGTTGACAGGCTGGTACCCGTAGCTGCTGTTATTGTAGCGATCCATCTCATTGCTGGCCTTCCTCTTTTGCGTTGACCCTCTATCTTGCCAAGCATGATGTCTTTCTCTAATGATCTCTCTCTTCGCATGATGTGTCCGAAGTATGAAAGTCGAAGTCTTGTCATCTGAGCTTCTAAAGAAAGCTTAGGTTTGATCTCCTCTAGTACCGACTGGTTTGTTCTTCGGGCAGTCCATGGTATACACAGTATTCGCCGCCAGCACCATAATTCAAAGGCATCAATTTTCTTCCTGTCTGTCTTTTTCACTGTCCAGCTTTCACATCCATATGATGTTATTGAAAATACCATGGCTTGAACAAGTCGAATCTCTGTATGGAGAGAGACATCTCTGCTCTCGAGAATCTTATCTAGGTCTTTCATAGCCATTCTGCCAAGAGCAATGCGTCGTATGATTTCTTGACTGCTTGTTGCTTCTTTATTGATAGTTGATCCAAGTAGGTTAAAGTTGTTCACGATTTCAATTTCTTCTCCTTCAACGATGAACCTGTTGATTTTGCCAGTTGTCATGATCTTTGTCTTCTTTACATTAAGGTGCAGGCCCATTTTGAGACTATGTTCTTTGATTGTGAGAAGCAAATGTTTCAGATCATCTTCACTTTCAGCCAGTAATGTGGTATCATCAGCATAGCGAAGGTTGTTGATGAGTCTTCCACCAATCTTCACACCTCTGTTGTCTTCATACAGTCCTGCTTCTCTGATGATTTGTTCTGCATATAAATTAAACAGGCAGGGGGAAAGTATGCAGCCTTGTCTTACACCTTGCTTATTTTAAACCATTCTGTTTCTCCTTGTTCCGTTCGAACTGTTGCTTCTTGATCAATGTACAGATTGCGCAAGAGAACGATCAGGTGTTCTGGTATACCCATGTTCTTAATGTGGTCCAGAGTTTCTCATGGTTTACACAGTCAAAAGCCTTGCTATAGTCGATAAAGCACAAATAGATATCCTTTTGGTATTCTTTAGTCTTTTCAAGGATCCATCTCACATCCGCAATGATGTCTCTCGTTCCTCGCCCTTTCCTGAACCCTGCTTGCACTTCAGGTAGTTCTTGTTCTAGGTATGGCTGTAGTCTCTTTTGAATAATCTTCAGTAGAATCTTGCTGGCATGTGGGATCAGAGCGATTGTGCGATAATTTCCACAGTCAGTTGGATCACCTTTCTTTAGTATTGGTATAAACACAGATCTTTTCCAGTCAGTTGGCCATGATGTTGTCTTCCATATTTCTTGGCAGAGCCGTGTAAGTACGGTAACAGCTGCATCAGATTGCTGCAATACTTCTATGGGAATGCTATCAATGCCTGGTGCTTTGTTCTTTGATAAGGCTTTCAATGCTGCTTCAACTTCTTCTTTCATCACCAATGGTTCCTGATCATAAGGTATAGGTTGAAACGGCTGTTGGTCCACTTGATCTTTATCATATAAAAACTCTGTATACTCCTTCCACCTTTTCTTGATCTTCTCAGCATCATTCAACATAGAACCTTGAGCATCTTGTAACATTCCAATTCGAGGCTGGAACTTTTTCTTTAACTCTCGCAGCTTTAGGAAAGCCGATCTTGTTCTTCCTCTAATAGTTTCTGCTTCTATTTCCTTGCAAGTGTCATTGTAGTACTTTTCCTTGTCCTGTCTTGCTGCACGTTGGAAATCTCTGTTGAGTTCTACGATTGTCTTTCTTTCTCCTTTGGCTTTAGCTTCTCTGCGTTTCTGGGCAATTTTCAGAGTTTCTTCCGTCATCCATTTTGGCCGTTTTTGCTTTTTCACCTTTTGTAGAGACTTCTCGCTTTCATCTAGCACAACCTTCTTGATGTCATTCCATAACTCTTCCGGAGCTCTGTCATTGTATCTAAAGCAGCAAATCGATTTTGCAGGCAGTCTTTAAATTCCAGTGGTATATTCTCAAGGTCATATTTTGCTGCATTCATGAGTGGTTTGCTCTTTTTCAACTTTAGCTTGAGTTTGCATACTAGTAGTTGATGATCTGTACCACAGTCAGCTCCAGGTTTTGTCTTGGTTGATGTTACAGAGCTTTTCCATCGTTGACTTCCACAGATGTAGTCAATTTGATTTTTATACAATCCATTGGGTGAAGTCCATGTGTACAGTCGCCGCTTGTGTTGCTGGAAGAAGGTGTTTGAGATGAATAGATCATTGGTCTTGCAGAATTCTATCAATCTTTCTCCAGCTTCATTTCTGTTGCCAAGTCCATATTTTCCAACTACTTTGCCTTCTTCTTTGTTGCCAACTTTTGCGTTCCAGTCACCCATGACTATCAGGATATCCTGTTTGCATGTTCTGTCAATTTCAGCTTGTACTTGTTCATAGAACTCTTCAATTTCATTCTCTTCTGCAGCTGTTGTTGGGGCATATACTTGAATTATAGTTGTGTTGATAGGCAATCCTCGTAGACGAATAGAGATTAAGCGTTCGCTGACTGCATTGTATTTCATTACAGTTCTTGCAAGTTTCTTCTTTATTATAAACGCAACACCATTTCTTCTTTGTCTTTCATTTCCAGCATAGTAGACCATGTGATCATCTGATGCAAAGTGCCCGATGCCAGTCCATTTCAGTTCGCTGACACCCAACAGATCAAGTTGTACACGTTCCATTTCATTCTTGACCACCTCCAACTTCCCTTGGTTCATGCTTCGTACGTTCCATGTTCCAATGTGTAAGACATCTTTACAGCTTCTGACTCTCATTTCATGCGCAGCTACATCAGCAGTCAGACTTCCCGAGGGCTTTGATCCAACCACATCATAAATGCTGGCTTTACTCTGAAAAGTCTTCAGCTCTTCCCCAGTAGCTAGTTGAGTGCCTTCCGACCTGGGAGTCTCATCTTCCAGCACCATAGCACAATTTGTTTTGTTGTAACTATCCATTGGGTTTTCATGGCAAGATACAGAAGTAGATTGCCGGGCCTTCCTTCCGCGCAGTTTAAGTTTGGTGTTGTTGCCGTTGTCACAGAAATGTGATCCTCCGCCGTCAACACTATCCCATTCTGCTGCTGCCCAGATGGGTGGTTTGTCTTCGTCTGGCACCTCAGCTGAGACCTGTCCATCTTGGGAGACCCTGCCAGTAGTTAAACTACGGATAGTTTAGCTCTCAGCATCACTGATGCACGCAAGCCCTCACAGCACGACAAGCTGCAAACCAAGTGAGAGGCATGGAATAATAAACTAATAAAGAAACAAAGAGGAAGCCCTAATATTACTAACCTCTACAGACAGATGGAACTGGAAAGAAAAATAAGGCAAAAACTAGAAAGTCTTAAAAACCATTAGATTTCATAAAAGTATGTGTGGGATAAGAAGCCTCAGGAAAGGGGTAACTGGCTGTACATGATGCGTACTAGACACTGAACAGAGCCTTAAAACAGCCCCAGTTACTGACCTGGAAGGCATAATCTAGGAGATCTGATGTTTTTTTATGGATAGACATACCAGCTACCTACTCAGGCTTTCCCACACTCATCCGCATTAGATATGTGAGTTTTTCTTCACTTTGGATGGTATTAAAATATCTTTTATAGAAGAGACATGGCAGAGCCCTGCTCTTAGCCTACCTTCCAGAGGGCTGACATCACTTCCTCCCCCAGGCATACCTTTTTATGTCTGTTTTTGAGCAGTGGGGTCCTCCTTGGCCTTCGCCCATGAAGCCTTTCTTTGTTTGGTGCACGGCGTGTGGTGCGAGTTGAAACTATCATTTTAGATTGCTCCAGGTCAGCCTTAAGTTCTTTGGATGTTGTACATGGTATTTTTCCAACAGTTTGCACTAACCTTTGAAGACTTCATTGATTCCCACCACGTCCTGGTATGTTGTTGGCAGTTTGATGAGCAGAAAACCTTTTAATAACATTGCAAACTGTAGACACAGGATTCCCAAGGTCTTTGGAGATGGCCTTGTACCCCTTTGAAGTTTGTTGATAATTGCTTTTCTGATGGTCTCAGGCAGCTTTCTTGTCTTCACCATTGTGAGAATGGAACAGGAAGTGTGAATGTGGCTAGTTTAAACAGAGCCATCATTCATTGGTTGATTTAAAATGTGAGTACTGACAATTGATCACAGGTGTGTCTAATTTTACTGCAATGGGAATGTGGGCTGAATTGTTTATAAGGGTGCCAATAATCATGTCCTGGCAATGTCCCAGGTTTTATACTAATTTTTTAATTGGTCTTGTTTTATTTGATTCTTTTGTGTGTCAAATATATGTACATATATATGCTGTCCCTTTTTTAAAGAGATATTGGAGATTAAGGGGTTGAACTGCAAGGGTGCCAATAATGTTGGCCACAACTGTAATTCTATGGTATGAACAGATGGTGCCCTGTAATTTTGCGGTACCTGCTCTTCACAGCCAGTGAAACCCATTATGCAAACTGAGCACACACACGTGGTGGCGGTGTCACAGCTAAGCCAGCCTGCACTTTGATGATTATTAATCTGATAGGGTTGTCAGAGAATGTATTGATCTATTGCCCTCACCAGGCTTTTCTCAGATAATCAGACAACCCACTCATAGTTCAGGACACATTTTAGATTTGGCGGGATGCTTACTAAAGGTTTTAACGGGTTAGTGAAAGTTTCAACGGGTGCATATATTCTGATATGTCAGAAAATAGGTAGAAGATAAATAAAATATTTCATTTAAAAACAATCTAGCAGTATTCTCAGTACAGTAATCTCCAGACTAGATTACTGTAATTCTGTTTTTGCTGGTCTGTCCTCCCTAGGAATTAAGAAACTGTATCATGCATCGGAGGTGGCGCATGGAATTGAAAGAAGATTTTACTACTTGACTGATGTGATGTGTAAAGGAGAGGTCCAAATCCAGAAAGACACCCGAGTATCTAAAAGATGGAACCAAGACAATGGGCAAGCCCTGGATCGTTGGAGCTTTATCAGGAGCTGGAGCACCCCATGTTAACCATATGGCCGTAGATTTTTTGGGATTTAGTTGTAAGCAGTTGGTCTTTAACTAATCCAAGATCAGATTCAGACAGTGGTTAATTGCAACCAAATTGGGGTGATACTGTCAATGATTGAGACAAGAAGGATATCATCCTCATAGACATACATAGTGACCCCAGTGCTCTGTATCAAGGAAAGTAAAGGACTCAGAAAGATATTAAAGAGTATGAGGGCAAGAATAGAGCCTTGAGGAACCCCACACCAGTTCATTGGAGAATCCAATTCAAGATTCTTATGTTAATTCATAAAGCATTGAATAATGATGTGCCATTTAGTATGGGCTCCTTGTTAAAACTATCTCTCTACATGGACTTTGAGATCTGCTGGTGGTGGTTTACTGGATGTATCTTCATTACCCGCCTCGACTACTAGAACATCATCTATGCTGGTCTTCCAAAGTATGAAATCAAAAGGCTTCAAATTATCAAAAATTCAGCAGTCCACTTACTTGCTCATGCCACAAAATTCAGTCATGTCACCCCTCTTATGACTCATCACTGGCTACCTGTTCACTTCTGGATTCAATACAAAGTTCTGATTTTGACACATAGGATCCTCCATTCTGGTCTCCCTTCCTACCTTGCTTCCCTTATCCTCCTCCACACTCCTCATCAGGTTCTTCGGTCCCTCCAGAGTAATCACCTCCATCTTCCCTCTGCTTCTCAGGCTTGGCTAGAATCCACTCGACACTCTGCATTTTACTTCTTTCCCCCAAACTCTGGAACAACTTACCACCTGACCTCCACCTTGAATCATGGTTTAAGTCCTCCCTATAGACCATCTGTGTCAGCTTACTTTTTCCATCCCCTCTGACTCCACTTCACTCTTTCCCATTTTCTGTCTCCACTTTGTCTGTGTGAATTGCTTTCCTATCTAAATTGTACTTCTTTTCCTCTCTGTTTTTTAACATAATTTTATTACTATTTGTAAATCACCTTGCTGTTTCAAACAGGCATTATATCAAAATTTTAATAAACGATTCAGCAGGCACGACTGGATGAGATCTAATTATGGAATTTTTTTCAGTAACTGGTCCACTTTGGTGGAACATGTTACCATCTAGTCTGAGATACACTGAGGACTTTATGTCCTTTAGAAAGAAGTTTATTTATTTTATGAATATTTAGCTCATACCTTTTCAATAGCAGTTCAAGGCAAGTTACATTCAGGTATAGTAGTTATTTCCCTGTCCTTAGAAGGATTATAATCTAAGTTTGTACCTAAGGCAATGGAGGGTTAAGAAGCTTGCCCAAGGCCACAGGGAGCACTAGTGGGATTTGAACACTGGTCTTTCCAATTCCAGGCTGCTTCCCAAACCACTACGGCCCCGATTCTGTAAGGCGAATAGCGGGGCTGGATGTCCCAACGGGATGTCCAGCCCCGCTATCCGCCCTCAGACGATTCTGCTTCCCGGCTCCGCTGCATGTACAGAGCCGCTGTGTGTGCTGCGGGAGATGGGGCGGCATGGGGGTGGAGCATGGGAGGGGCCGATCCCTGGACGTACAGGGCCGAGTCTGGTGACGGCCCTGTACGTCCAGGGATTGCCAGGGAGACAACCAGCTTATTCCACCTCAGAGGTGGAATAAGCACTGGCTGCCCCCCCTGAATCAGTCAGCCAGCCCCCCAGTGGTGACATCGGAGAGCAGGGGGAGTCCCTGCCACCCGATCTGGGTCCCAGCTGCCCTCATTGGAGTCGGGTGGTGGGGAAACGGGGGTCCGAGGCAGTAGGCAGATTGAGTCATGGGGAGGATGTCCTTGTGGCGATGTAGGGGCACACCGGGCTGTCTCCATGGTCCCAATCCTGCACCCATGGGGCTGTCTTGCTCCCGCGGTGCAGAATTGGGTCCTATTGGGCCCATCCTGCTCAGGGCCATCCTAACGGCCCAGACGTACCCCTTGCTGGATCGGACTTCACGCTACTCCTCCACTTGAGTTTGAAGGCCTATTTATTTAATCAGGCCTTTCCAGGTCTGTATCTCTAGAACACCAATCTTATCATCCTTGATCTTAGTCATGACTCTGGCAGAATGGTACATATATATAAAAAGTTGCAACTTTTGAAATACCAGCTCATTGGTGATGGTAGTTAATTTTTGTCATGTTTTAGGTTATTTGATTTTCAGTTATGTCACTTAATTTTATGTTTTCAGTTCTGTTATTTGATTTTATGTCCTTGCTGTTTGTTTTATGCAATTTTATGTATGTGATATTTACCCTGCTTAGACTTTCAGATAAATAAATGGAATCTAAACAGTGGTGAAAATATATCTTCCTCAATTCCTGCCCCTCCAAGCCAGCAAGAGTCGTTCACAGTGCTTAGTACAGTGTAAACTGCCTGTGCTGTACAAGACTCTGGGATGCCTGCAGCTCATACTGGAAGACTGGTGCCGTGTCCAGGATGCCAATAGTGTGTTAAGTGCTGTTTCTTGTGCTAGGCAGGAAGAATCAGAAGGATACTAGGAAGCATTGGGGATTGTAGAGTAAGAAAGATCAGGGGAGATGGGGGGAGGGGAATGGGATTTTGGATTTAGCTCATACCATTTTCAGGAGTAGTTCAAGGTGAATTACATTCAGACATAGTAGGTATTTTCCTATTCCTTGGAGGGCTTACGATCTAATATTGTACCTGAGGCAATGGAGGAATCCAAACGGGAGGGGGTGTAGTGAGTAATTTCCTGGGGTGAGGGTAATGCAAATGTAGGGAGACGTCTGGTGCTGGTGGGGGGGGGGGGTAGCAACATGGAGAGAGAACTCTGTAAGAGTGAGAAGAGGTCCCCAGGAATGGAGAAGATATAGGGAAAATTTTCTTGGGGTGGGAGAGGGATGTTGGGAATGTTTTCCAGAGGCGGTTGCGGTTGTGGAGAGATTTCTCTGGGGATTGAAGAAAAGAATATTGAATTTGGGATGGAGGCAGAAAGAATGGTGACAGGTAATGAAGGGAAGGAAGAGGGGACCCAGGGTCGGGGTGTGGATGTTGTTTAAAAAAGCTATTTTGGAAGCCCAGACGAGATATATTACATATATAAATAAAGGTAGAAAGGCCAAACAAATGCCACCATGGTTAGTAGGTTATGTGAAAGAGGCTATTATAGCCCCAAAAAAATATGTCAAAAGGATCCAAATGAAGACATTTGGAAAGAGCATAAGTATTAGCAAGTTAGATGCAAAGCACTGATAAGGAAGACAAAAAGAAAATTTGAAAAGAAGCTTGCCAAGGAGGCAAAAACTAATATTAAAATTTTTTTCAGGTATATTCAAATCAAGAAGCCAGTGAGAGAGTCAGTTGAGCTATTAGATAGTCGAAGGGTAAAGGGGACCCCAAGGGAGGACAAGGCCATAGCTCAGAGGCTGAATGCTTTGGTCTTTACTGAGGAAGAAGTAAGGAAGCTACCCATGCCCAAAATGGATTTAATGGTGATGATTCAGAGGAACCGAAACAAACCTCCATGAATCTGGAAGATATAATAGTGCAAAATTACAAACAAAAGAGTAGCAGATCATATGGATTGGATGGTACACACCCCAGAGTATGAAGGAACTAAAATATTAACTATTAGTAATTTGTAACCTATCATTAAAATCATCTACGGTACCTGAAGATTGGAGGGTGACCAACATAATGGCAATTTTTTAAAGAGGTTCCTGCTGCAATATGGGAAACTACAGACCAATGAGCCTGAAGACAGGACCTGGCAAAATGGTAGAAATTATTATAAAGAAGAAACAAGCCAGTATTCAGCCACTGCGGCTGTTTTTTCTTTCAAGCACTGGCTTTTGGCAGCCCAAAACCCCCATATATTCAGCACTGGTATCCAGATAGTGGCCAGTGCAGAATATCCAGATACTGGGTTACCAGCACCACTATCTGGAGAATGGCAATATTCAGTCTATTGTCCAGATGGGAGGGGAGATGGGATACGTGGAAAAGAGAGAGGATTGAGAATAGAGATGAGAGAGAGAGTATCATAGATTTGTGTGGGAAGGGAAGAATCAAGGAAGTCAACATAGATGGCAGAGGATGAGGAATTGAGAAGAAGGTGTAGGAGAAAGACAACAGAAAGGAGGAAGATTGGGGACAAGCAAGCTGACAGGAAGAGGAGGAGAACAAAGACGAGAAGCAGGAAAACTGAACAGAAAGTGCGAAGGAAGAAATAGAATATTAAAGCATCTACTATGAAAGAGACAAAAATGGAGAGAGAACCAAACAAGAGAATAAAGGAGGATATTAGAGAGAGAAAAGAAAAAAAGCAACAGAGCTAAGACCAGAGAATGAGAAGGAAGGCAAACACTGAGCCATAAAATCAAGAGACCTCCTAAGGCAGGGCTAGCTTTTTCTGCCCCCAGGGCAGCTATTCAAAATTACACCCTCACACCCACTTTTTTTAAAAAAATTGAGCTTGTTTTAGTTATAAGGGCAGAGTGTCAAATGCAGCAGCATCACTGGTTCTTCCAGGACCCACCAAGGCTGGGTAATCTGTCATCTAAGGTGGAAATTGGACTGCCAGCAGTCTTTGGACATAAGTATTTCGCTTTGTTCACCACCGCATTGCACAACCCCTCACCCATCTTTTAATTGGCAATAAAAGACAATTCAAGAAAAAGTCCCAAGGGCCTTCTATGCATAAAAAAAAATCAGCCATAAACTACCATTCTGTAAAACTACCATTACAACTGATGGCATCATTCAGCTAATTCTTCTATATGAGAGTGAAGTTTGGATTCTATACAGGATTAGACAGAATCTCAGTATGAACACTTGCACCTCCAGATCTGTAACACATGCCCCACATTCCTAAGCAAAGATGCTAGAGTCTTTCCTGATACAATTCACCATATAACAAATATTCTAATTGTGGTATCACTTGACCTCAGGAACAACAGCACTCTCTCTTTCTTCTACCAAACCTTTTGCAAAAGAACAGGAAACTCTGCAAAAAGACACTTAGGGTCTGATATTTGAAAGGCATTTACATGATTTACAGCCCTTGTAAACCGTGTAAATGCCTCAGACAGGAATAGTCAATGGCACCTATATGATTAGCGCGTTGAATATTCCCGTCTATGTCTCCTATGTGCCCTGATGCTATCTGGTTAGCATCGGGGTGCGTTGGGGGCAGAGCAGAGGCGGGGAGTTTGGGTAGTGGCGATATTGGACCACTACCCGGTTAACCATCCATGGCTAAAAGTAGGTGAGCTTTGGGCTCGCCTAGTTCTAGCCGTGGATGGCTAACCGGGTAGCGGTCCAAAATTGCTGCTATTCAGTTAGGCTCTGGGGGTGAATCCCCTCGGCGCCTAACCCAAATATTCAATGCCATCGCCGCAATAATGAATATCCGGGTTTAGAGGTCAGCGGGCAGGGCTATGTGCCGATGCGGTGTATAGCCTGCCAAACTGAATGTCTGTTCCTTAGAACCTATATAGCAAACTCACTATACCATAACAACCCTAACTCCCAGAGCTCAAACTCCAGCAACCCTATATTTGAAAAGTCATCACTGTATGTTTCAATCTGTTTATTACTTCACCAAAGCAGCACCAATAACAGAAGCCAACCATTGCAAATACAAGGTACAGAACCATCTATCTCCAACTGGTTATGTTTTCCATTTTTACATTTCATCCCATCTAATCCCCCCCTTCCCACCGCACCCTTGTTAATAACAAGATCCTTTGCATTGGACCAACACAAATGTCAACTACGCCTCCCAATGGTTCAAAAGAACATATCCACAGCTCCCCCAACCCAGACGTCTGCTATATCACCACATCCTGTCTCAGGCTCCATCGCTCCACCCCTCCCTCCCAATAACCCCCTACCTCATAACCTTTTGCCCTATAGCATTTCCCCTCCACATACCAGGTTCTAGAGCATGCAAAAAATAGTCACAATATAAGTCTGTCACTGTAGGAAGACAGCAACGACATTAACATACTGCTGATTTAAACCACATGTATTAAACAGGTTTCAATGACAAACCAGTAGGTTACAAGCTGTAGCGCTGTGAAGAATAATTAGTAAAATACACCAACAGTATACAAGCATGTTATTAGGCTGCTGTAAAATAAAAAATATACTCTATATATCTTTGGAGTGGAAAAGTAGCCTAATGGAGAACAAGAAACCAGTGTTTGATTTCCACAGGTATTCCTTGTGTCCTTGAGCAAGTCATTTTACATTCCATTGCCTTGGAAGAAAGGCCTGGTAATCTACTTCTGGTCACACCTTGCCAAGAAACCCCAGGGGCTTCTGGATCACCAGGAGGCAGCACTGACTCATCGGTTTGCATTACCGTGCACAGGCAATTAATTTTTAATAAACTGAACCAAGAAACCCAAACATTAGTATCCATAAAATACGTTAAAGCAATCTGATTACCATTTTTCCCTAAAATGCTTTTCTTGCCATGCTTTGATAAGATGAACAGCCTTTTGCAGACTTCCAAGCGTGAAAGTCACAACCCTAAACAGCCAACTAGTATTGCAAAAGATTATCATTTAGGGCCATCCTGATCCCGCATTGCTAAAACAGCTCCCAGAGCTCCATTGGGGTTGCATAATCAGTTACCCTTGCCTCCCCAATAAATCCATACCTTCTCTTTGCTGAATCACAGGTTATGTTTTAATTTCTTGACTGAGTCTGTAATTTTTCTGGCTTTCTCTCGCTCTAGCTTCACTTCCTATTGGCTGTCATGCAATCAATGCATTGGCAGTAGGACATGAAGCTGGAGCAAGAGCAGAGTGAAAATGATACGGCCAGACCAGAGAGTAAGATCCATGCTTTTTCTGTTACTCCTAGGTTTTCAGGATTTCTTTCCCAAAATTATACTTTCCTCCAGAGTGAGGCAAAAGAAAGAACTCACACAGGCATCTGCATTGCGGCAGAAACTAACATAATGGTTCAGCACAAGTAGCATGGGTGCAACCAATGCCACCTCAAGCACGGTAATTGCAGGGGGATATACCTGCCCCCTCCTCCAGTTTGCCCCACGCTGGTATCAGAACCCACACATGTTACCAGCGCAGAGCTTTGCAAACATGCCACTAAATGTGCCAAACAACAAGAGGGGCTTGGCATCTCAAACATAACTCCTCTGAAACTGCACACTGGACCAGCATAGTGTTAATGTAAATATACATTGTGCAAAAACCAAAGGAAATGCAAGATGTTCGCACACTAAGGAACTAAAAGAAATAGCGAGAACCACAGCACAGTTTATAACACCAAATTACAAAAATATAACTCATTTTATTTTATTGTTATAACTGTATTATGTTTCTTGCTTTTTTTCAACATGTATTCTGCAGCTACAGAAATCCCTCCCTCAATAGCGTGTGCAGAGCAGAACTAGGACATTCACATATAGAATTATATATATATATATATATAAACAGGGAGGCCCAAAAAAGTGAGAACATCTCGTAGCATATAAGTTATTTAAAAATTTTAAAAGACAGATGTAAACGATTGACAAATTAAAAAAACAAAGATGGCGACCGGAAATTGTCAAAATAAAGACGTTATATAGCTAAAAAAGGTAAATAAGTAAACTATTTAAGCTTTTAATTTACGAGATGTTCTCACTTTTTTTGGGCCACCCTGTATATATATATATATATATATAGATAGATAGATAGATAGATAGATATATTTGTTGTTGTTGTTAAGTGCCGTCGAGTCGGAGTCGACTCATGGCGACCCTCTGGATAGCTATCCTAAATTTTGTTCGGTCTTCAGTCAGGCGGCTCATTGTTGACAGACTGGTACCTGTGGCTGCTGTTATTGTATCGATCCATCTCATTGCTGGCCTTCCTCTTTTGCGTTGACCTTCTATCTTGCCAAGCATAATATATAACACATTTGATTCTGGTCACCTCAGTAACAACATAAACATTCTCTAGTACCAGGCATATTCTGAACTAATACAAGGCCCTATGAAAGTCAGTGAGGATCTACAGTGCAAATCTACCATACCATACCAGCACCAACTTCCAAAATTCACACCCAGAAAAAAGCAGCCCTGTAAATATTACACCAGACCTAGAATATCCATACATCTATTTGAAAAGGTGAACAAGTCAGATTACTACAGTTCCGTACGTACAAACTCCTTGTTAACAGAACACCTGGCCTTAGTCACACACTCAGAACACAGACCATCACCAAGTACAGAATAAGTGACCACAACCTAAAATAAAAATATGTAGACAAAATTAAACTGAAACCCCAGGGAGCCAGTATGCATGCAGTATAGCACCATACAAATAGAAAGAGATGCATTTCCCTGTACTGTATTAAACATAAAGATAGCACAAAGTCCGATCGCTAAATTGAAAAACAAATTTTTTTTTCTACCTTTTTGTGGTTTGACCATTTTATTCTCTGATCCTGCTGGTCCCAATCTGAGGTTTCTGCTTTCATCCGTTGTTTCTTAGCTCTCTTTCTATGGTCTCTAGTCCATTTGTAATTTTTTTTCTGGGGATAGGACTGGAAGAGGGATGGACAGAGGGGAGGGTGACTGGAAGGGGGCTGACATGGGGGGGGGGCACTGGGACTTGAAGTGAGCTGATACTTGGGATTATATTTGGGCTAGGAGGGGGACTGGAAGGGAATGGATACCAGTGGCGGTGCTGGGAATGCAAGGGAGTTGATATTGGAAGGTACTGGGAGGGGAGGACTAGAAAGGGCACTGACACTGGGGAGGGTTACTGGGGCTGTTAATAGGCTGATACTGAGGGATGTACTGGGACTGGAAGGGGGTTGATGCTGAGGCTGGACAGGAAATGGGTTTATGCTGAGAAATGGAAAGGAGCTGAAACTGTAAGGGAACTGATGCTGGTATATGCTGGATCAGGTGGGGAAAAGAGGCAGAAACTGGAGGAATGAAAAGGGAGAGGGGGCAGCTATTGTGTGTGTTAAGGGGACGGGGAAAAGAAACACCACTGCTAAGTGTCAACTAACTCAACAGGGCAGAGGCAGGGAGGCCACACTGCCGCAGGCCTGGGACTGTGAACTAGGCAGGCCCGGACAGTTTGCCTCTTCCTCAGCCTAGTCGATGGAGGGAAAGAGAGACACTAGATGGGGGGTGAGAGATGGAGCAAAGGACTGGGGAATAATGGACCAGGGAAGAAGAGCTGGGGAATGGGAGGACTGGGGTGAAGGTTGAAAAGCAGTAGGTAGATGATTAAAAAAGAACTGGATATCAAGAAGTAATGAAAGAGAGAGAGAAATAAATGGAAGAAAGCTGAAAGAAAAAAAAATCAATATCCAAGATAGAAGGAAGTGAAGAAAACAAAAGGAGAGACAAGAAATGGCAGATGGACTATAGAACATAGAAAGAGAGCTAAGAGAAGACAGAGAGAATCAGAAGCCTCAGATCGGGACCAGCATGATCAGAGAATAAAATGGTCAGACAACAAAGTTAAAAAAAATAATTGTATTTTTAATTTAATGATTGGACTTTGTGCTATCTTTATATTTTACACAGTATGGGAAACTGCATCTCTTATTTTTCTGGTATTGCACCTCATGCGAAGTCTGGCTTCTTGGGGTTTCAGTTTAATTTTTGTCTATGTATTTTTATTTTTACTTTAGGTTATAATCACTTATTCAATATTTGGTGATGATCTATGTTCGGAGTGTGTGAACAAGGCCAGGTGTTTTGTTAACGTGGAGTTTGTACGTAGGGATCTATACTGTAGTAATTTGGCTTGTTCAGCTTTTCAAATAGGTGTATGGATGTGCCCGCTGCAGTATTATAGTGCTGCTTTTTTTCTTTGCGAGCCCCTTGTTGTATGAGTTTTGCAAGTTTATACTGGTATGGAATGGTAGATTTGGCTTTCTAGATCTTTGGTGACTTTTGTAGGGTTTTATATTAGTTCACAATATGCCTGTTACTGGAGAATGTTTATGATGTTATTAGATAACCTGAATCAGATTTTTTTGGACTATCACAGCCTGTTTGTATGATGCTGTATTTACAGCTAAGTAGTTATTTTTATTTTGGCTATGCATTTGCCCTATTACTGCAATTTTCTTACAACATTGGATTTGAAGGAGAAATGCTAGCATCAAGTGAAAAGAGCTCACAAAGGAGTTTTGGGAAAAAGGAGGGTGGGGTATAGCTAACATTAATAATAATGAGGGTGAAGGCGCCAGAAACTCTAGCACCGGCCCTGCCCTCCAGACCCATGTCTGGTATCTTTGCTCCACTCTCCCACCTCGCTCCTGCTACCCCCAACTTAGTTCCTCTTCCCAGACTCTGTCCCTTCTCACTCCTCCTTTGCACACTGACACTGTCCTTCATTCATGCCCCCACCATCTTCCTTTTCCTAAAGCACTGCCCTTTATATTTATCCTAACTTCTCTATCTTTCTCTCTCCAGTCCCCAACTCTAAATTGTCCTTGCATAGCTACCCCCAGGGCCTTGTAGCAGGTGCGATCGGTTGGCAGCTCTTCTGCCTGCGGGACTTGCTTCTCCCATGGACCAAGCTCTTCCATTCTCGGCTGATTGCACAATTCTTCTGCCCACGGTACATGCAGCTCCTGCAGGCAAAAGAATTGCACAAGGCCACAAATGCCACTGAGAATGGAAGAGTCTGCCCACGGGAGCAGCAAGTCCCGTGGGCAGAAGAATTGTGCAAGTCTATGATTGTGGCTGAGAATGGAAGAGCCTGCCCACAGGATTTGCTTCTCCAGCAGGCAGACTTCTGCAACTCTTTTGCGATTGTCATCTTGCTTGGGGGCAGCTAGTGATGGCGCACCCCCCTCTGTGGTGCTGACCCAGTTTACCAGGTAGTGCCGGCCCTGCCAAACAGCTACTAAGCTCTCCTAGAATCTACTTTGCTGGATACAATTTGTAAAAAAGGAGTATGGTTCTTGCTTCATAATGTTACTTCACACTACTGCTTGGACCAAGCCATAATAAAGAACCATGCTGTGGTCAGGCTGTACTGGCTATCCTGCCTGTATGATGCTACAGTTCTCACACTGTTTTTTTTATGCAGACTGCATTTAAATAAGAGACAATAAGTGAAGATTTGAGTGATCCTAAGCTTGGTCCTGCTTGTGAAAGGAAAAAACATTGTTGCTCGCCATGACAGCTGTTTTCCATAGACAGCAGGATTGATCAGACACGCAATCCCTCCCATCTCCCAAGAGTTGCCATAACTCCTGAGCTTTGAACTTAACCGAGGAGACTGCTGACCATAGGAAGGGCCGCACACTAAGTTCTGAGCTGTAGGAGAGCTCTTCCATCCCGGCAATGTATGATGACATAACTCACTTGTGTGCTTGATCAATCCTGAACGCCTGTTACAGATGAGGCTTTTGTAAAATATGTATGAGGACATGCAGGAGTGCACAGCTGGAGGAGCCATTTTAGAAATCTACAGGAGGAAAACTGAGCACTACAAACTTTGCAGCTTCTACCAAGAAGTGCTGGCACTTTTGCAAGGAAGTGGCAATTTAATAATGCCCAAGTGAAAATGCCAGTACCTCCATAAGTAGATGTCTCCCTTTTAACCACAGTTCGTGCTTAAAAAAATTTTGTTGGACAGTGACTACAGGTGGAGTTAATCACTGCTGAAAGTCGGGTCCTTTTAATTGTATTTTGCATTAAAACTAAGGCAGGTCAACCAATATTTGCAAACATGTACTTATCTAGTCCACAGCAGATTTGGAGCCATATAGTCGGGGTGAATCAACGACATAGTACCATGTTTCGGGTTATCAACTTCCAAAACCCTGCTTCAGGTCACAGCTCACCACACCACTACTCCGTCAGCCACAAGGGACCAAAAATTGGGAGAACTACTTAAACATATAGCATCTGACATCATATCCAGATCACCTGCTTACTGCTGAGCTAATGGGGGTGAAGAACAACCATGTAATCGCCACCCAATCAGCTCATGGGATCAGACCAAGCTATACAAGTCCAACTCCAAATTCAAGCCAAACGGGGCTACAGTATTTAACTTAAATATTCATTGCTGTTCCTGTAGTTGCAATTGGGCTTGTCTATCTCCTCCCCTAATGGAGGGGGAAATCCAATCAAGCACTCTCCAAGAAAACTGAGAAAATGAGTAATTGTGCTGAATTGCATGCTGCACTACAGGGGCCGCAAGAGTCTGAGTCCGAATCCAGGAAGCATGTTCTGCCAGCCTTCTCTTAAAGGGATGTGTTGTGCAACCAATATATTTAAGCCCACAAGGGCATTGCAGCAAGTACACCACATGAGTAGTATCACACTTGGTATGATGTTTCAAGTACGAAACCTTGTTAGATGCTGGATTCGTCCAAGCTTCCCCCACCAGACCCAGAGCAGAATGCACATCACCCACAAGGGTAGAGTCTAGCCTGCTCCGTTATCTGCTGGCTTTTAGGGTGGGCCTGAACCAGCCAATCCTGAAGGCTTTTACCTCAGGTATTCGCCAAACAAAGCTGCTTACAAAAACAAGGATGAAGGCTCAGCAGTTGCCAATGCTTTTGTAAAATGGACTGCAGATGTGATGAATAGGCGCTGAAGGGTAAGACACCCACAAACTTGTCCTCCTGAAACAAGGGTTCCTTCTCCCCCATCAATGATTCCAGTAACCACTCTATAAGCCTTCCTGATGACAGACCTGGGGTAGCCCCTTTGTCGAAGATGCTCACGCAACTCCTGAGCATGGAATTTAAAGTCCTCTGTTGAAGAACAAATATGACTAATGCACAGAAATTGTCCATATGGGAGACTACGTTTAAGTGCTATGGGATGAAAACTATGAAAAATAAGGAGCGTGTTCCTCTGTACTGGCTTACGAAAAAGGGAGGTGGATAAAAATTGCCTATACGCATGACCATAACATCCAAATATTCAACTGAATGCCAGTCATACTTAATCGCAAACTTGATATTACAATCACAGTTGATGAGCCATTCAACAAACCGATCCAGCTTTTGTGGCCCACCAGTCCAAATCAAGAAAACATCGTCTAAAAATCATCTCCACAGTAGTATGTACCGAGACCAAACAGAAGGATATACAAATCGATCTTCAAAATGGGCCATAAATAGTGTAGCAATAGATGGAGCAGCTATCGCTCCCATGGCAATGCCATAGATTTGTAAATAAAAAGCTCCATCATAATACAAATAATTCTTTGCCAGAACAAGCTCTAAAAGAGACAGCACAAACGGTTTGGGTAGCCATGCAGGTAACACCAAAGGAGCCCCTGAGATGGCAGACAAGGCCTTGGTCTGAGGGATATTTTTATACAAAGTTACCATGTCCAGAGTAACCAGTGAAACCTGAGAATCGGGCAGAATAGTTGACTGGCGTTCATTCAAAAAGTGAGATGTATCCAGAATGAATGAGGCTACTTTAGCTGCTGTCAGTTGCAGAAATTTATCACAAAACTTAGATAAAGGTTCCAACACCGATCCACGACAAGACACAATTGGGCGTCCCGGTGGATTGCCCAATGATTTATGAATTTTAGGTAGCGTATAGATCAAAGGAATCTTTGGATCCTCTACTGGATCCTCTAAACAAGAGATAAAATACTTAGGAGTACTCCTTGATAAACCCCTCAATATGAATTCCCACATAAAACAAACGGCCAGAACCATATTCTTTAAATTAAGGACCATTCAACATCTCAGACCCCTGATTGATATAGAAGACTTCAGATCAGTGGTCCAAGTTTTAATAGCACCCCACTTCGACTACTGTAAGTATACTGCAAGGAACTACCAAAAAGAATCTAAACATACTCCAATGGCTCAAAATGTTACAGCCAGAGCAATATTCAAGGCCCGCCTATCCAATCACATCACTTCCATCCTGTTCACCCTACACTGGCTCCCAATTGCCAGCAGAATAAAATATAAAATCATAATGACCACGTTCAAACTAATTAATAACATAGCATCTCTCACCTTGCATCCCTAATTCACACACACACAGATACCAGGGCTAGAAGATGGAACAACCAGAACACTCAGTGCCAACCACAATCCGTAAAACTAAGCAAATTATGAGCAACAGTGCATACACATTTATTGCTCCCATCCAATGGAACGCCCTCCCGGAATCATTAAGAGAAATTAAAGACCTCCAAAAGTTCCGAAAGGAATTAAAAACATTCCTATTCATACAACATTTCAATAACCCCAACCCCACCTCCTCAAACCAACACAACCATGGAATCCCAGACCTCTACCACCCCCCAAACCAACCTCCATCCCACCCCCATCCAATTATAGTACACACCCCAAATAATCAATCCACAGGATATAAGTTACAGCCACTGTCCTCACCCATTCCTACCCAGAATGATGTACAAATGTTGTAGAGCTCAATGTAAATAGTTATTGATTCAAACTATTTGTTGTAAATAGTTTACTATTACAAATATGTTCAATGTATTAGGTTTGTTACATTGTATACTGCCCCTGATCTCTGGAAGGCCTGGTATAGAAAAACGTTCCAAATAAATAGATACTGTTAAAAACCTATATTCCTAACGTGCAATCCAACCAGCCACTAAGGCATGATGGCACAATTCTGCAATTTCCATAATTAAAGCTGGAGTCGGGTCCTGATCTGAAGGCCGATAGTAATGTCTATCATTTAATTGACCCATCAACTCTTGATGATAAATATAATGTGATTGCAACACAATAGCACCCCCTTTATCAGCACTCCTAATGACTAAATTACCCCATGTGGCTCCGAATCTGCTGTGGACTTTAGATAAGTACATGTTTGCAAATATTGGCTGACCTGCCTTAGTTTTACTGCAAAAAATATTAAAAGGGCCTGACTTTCAGCAGTGGTTAACTCCACCTGTAGTCAATGTCCGACCAAACATTTTGAAGCACGAACTGTGGTTAAAAGGGAGACATCTATTTTGGGACTAGCCATTCATGGTTTAGATATATATGGGGCGGGCTGTGTCCTGTTAGCCCTTTAGGGTTATTTTGGTGTGAGTACTTCCGTAAGAACATAGAACCCAATATTGATTGGTGGCGACTAGTGCAATTACAATGGCTAGCCACTGCCGCTGAACACTAAACCCAGACATTCAATTCGGGGCCATATCCGGCCACCGGCATTGAATATACAGGTTTATCACAAATGCAGGACACTAACTGGGCAGCAGTGATATTCAGCCACTACCCAGTTAGCTTTGGTGGCAAAAGTTAAGACAGTCTTTCCTTGCCTAACATTTGCCACCGAGGAATACCTGGTTAGCATCGAGGCATGTAGGTTGGTACCTGTGGACATTCGGTGGCACTAACCATATTAGTACCACTGAATATCCCACTTAGCAGCATTTACATGGTTTGCAGGTCTGCAAACCATATAAATGCTTTTGAATATCGGGCCCATAAGATATACCATACTGGGTCAGACCAAAGTCCATTGAGTCCAATATCTTGTTTTCAACAGTGGCTAGTCTAGGTGACAAGTACCTTTTCCCAAATGGAAGAGGTTGCAGTGGATTTCCCAGTCCACTAATAATGGTTTATGGACCTTTCTTCCAGGAACCTGTCCAAACCTCTTTTAAATCCAGCTTACACTAACAGCCCCCGGTACTGAACAGTAAACCCGGATATTTTTATTTTATTTATTTAGCAAGCATTTGTATACCGCTCCTTCCAGCGATCAGAAGCAGGTAAGATTACATGGAAAAAGCTGTCGAATCAAGATAGAATAATTTTGATTTGTACATAAAGATTCGAAAGGTTAGCACGTCACGCAGAAAATTAACTACTTCTAAGCTAAGGGGATAATAATTTACATATGTACATTTATACATTACAGGTTTTCTGGGGTGCTGTGGGGGAGTTGCCCCTCATGCGAGTTTAGTACAGGTTGAAATGACTTTGAAATAGGTGGGTTTTGAGTTTCTTTCTAAAGTCGGCTAGATCAATGCTGGCTCGTAGGTCGGGTGGGAGTTGGTTCCATAATGTCGGTGCTGTGTATGAGAAAGCCCTGTTACTAGTGATATTTTTGACTGATCTGATATCTGTTGGAGTGTGGAGAGTGTTGGAATTGATGGTTCTCCTGTTTCTGTTGGATGGTTGCAATCTGATTAGGGTGTCGAGGAAGGATGGTGCTATGCTGTGGATGAGTTTGAAGGTGGTCGTCAGTATTTTGTATTTTGTGCGGGCTGCTATGGGGAGCCAGTGTAGCTCAATTAGTACTGGTGTAATGTGTTCAGTAAGACTTTTCCTCATGATGATCCTGGCAGCTACATTTTGTGCCATTTGAAGGATGTTCAGGGTTTTCTTAGGAAGTCCTTGAAGAATGGCGTTGCAATAGTCGAAATGTGGCATGATGAGTGCTTGAGCAACGGATCTGAAGTCGTGGGGATCAATAATATTCCGTATGGGTTGTAGAGTTCTCAGTTTGTAGAAGACTGCCCTGTTGGTTTTGCGCAGGTGAGTTTCCATTTTTAGGGCGCAGTCAAATGTAACTCCTAGATATTTTATTTATTTCTTTGTTTGATAAGTGTTGTTGCACAGGGTTATAGATGTAGGTGGGTCAAAATTTGCTTTCCTTGAGATATACATCACCTCAGTTTTCTTGTGGTTGATTGTCATGCTGCTTTGTTGTAACCAGTTTTGCATCTCGCCAAGACATGTTTCGAGTGAGCTGTAGTCCGGGTTGTCATTGTCAAGTTGTGTGTACAGCATAATATCATCGGCATAAATGTGGTAGTTGATTTTATGCTGTGTAAATATTTTGCATAGTGGTTGCATATATATGTTGAAAAGGAGTGCTGAAAGTGCAGAGCCTTGTGGTATACCTTGTGTTTGAGAGAATGCTTCTGCTTTTTCGCCGTTGAATTGTACCTGTTGCATTCGGTTTGAGATGTATGATGTGAACCACTTTAGTGGGGTTCCTGATATTCCTATTGACTTGATTCTGTTTATGAGGGTTCGATGGTTAACTGTATCAAAGGCAGCTGAGATGTCGATGAATAGGAGTATATACATTTTCTTTTTGTTTTCCAGGCCCTTGAGTAGGTTGTTAAGTAGAATTAGTAATAGGGTTTTGACCCCATGATGTTGTCTAAAGCCATATTGCTGGTCATCTAGAGGAGCATTGTCGTTCAGGTGGTCTTGGAGTTGTAATAGGACCGCCTTTTCAATGATCTTTGCTAGGAATGGTATGCTCGATATTGGGCGGTAGGATGCTGGGTCATCTCTGCTGAGTGTACTGTTTTTTAGAATAGGTCTTATGACGGATTTCTTTAGCTCAGTGGGCATGAATCCTTGTTGTAGTGATAGGTTTACTATGTGCGAGATGTACGGTGCTATGTCCTGTTTCACTGCCTTGATCCAGTTTGCTGGGCAGGGGTCGAGTGGGGATGTGGTGCTGTTTATGCTTGTGAGTATGGTTGCAATTTGTTGGTCTCCGATCTTGTGGAAATGTTTCCATAACTGGTCTTGAGTTGTGTTGGTCTCAAGGTTGTTTAGTGGTGTCGGTAGTGTTGAGTCATGGTAGGGTGTAGGTCTTGTGGCAGTTAGTTTGCTCGCATAGTGGTTTGCCAATATTTGGGCCTTGATGGAGTTGTTTAGGTTGTCGCTTTGAGGTGTTTTAGTAAGAGATTTGACGAGTTCAAATAGCTCCCGCGGTCTGTTGATCGCTTTACTTAATATGTTAGTGTGATGGTTTCTCTTAGCAGAGTTGATGTCATCTTTGTACTTTGTAAGAAGGGTCAAGTATTTGGTTTTGAGCTCGATGGATTTGGTTTGTCTCCATTTTCTCTCTATTTTGCGGAGTTCTCTCTTCGATCTTGCTAGAGTTTCCGTGTACCAGGGTTCGGAGCTGGGCTTGCTTGCATTACCTGAGGTTTTCGATGTAGGGTTTGAAGCATTTTGTATGTTCGTGTTCCATCTGTTTGTTAGATTATCCAGGTCCGTGTAGTTCAGATCTATGTGAGATGAAATGGTATTTATGAGGTGTTCTTTGTTGAATTTGTTGAACTTCCTGATTGGGTGAGGTATTCTCATTTCCTTTGCATTTTTGGGTAGGGAAGGCAATTTTATTCTGAGATCGATTTGGTGGTGATCGGACCATGGGACTTGGGTTATCTTTAACTTAGGTGGTTCTAAGTTTGGTTGATGATTGGTGGGTACGAAAATCATTTTTGTGTACAATTGTGTACAATTTGTATCCCGCTGCTTGTCCAGGGTATTTCCCCTATCATGGGTGGCATTGTTTACTATTTGGTGGTAGCCTAGTTGGTCCATGGCTTCAAAGAAGGAGTTCGAGTGGGTTGGGGGAATTGATGCTAAGTTCAAATCTCCCAGGATGATTTGGAATTTTTTGTTTTGGGTAGTAGTGACGTTTTCCAGTGCTGTGGCTAGCGCTTCGTGGTGCGGAGAGGGAGGTCTGTATATTAGGCAGATGGATAAAGCCGTGTTTTCTACTTTGAGTAGGTCAATGTCTGTGTTTGTGGTCGTGGATGTGATTGTTAGTTGCAGGCTGGCTTTGGCTGCTATGAGGACTCCACCTCCTCTTTTGTTGGTGCGCGGGCAGTTGTGGAGTTTGTAGCCAGGTTTACTTATTTGGTTTACTATAGCAGGATTAGAGTCAGTGAGCCAAGTTTCCGTTATACATAGGATGTCTGGTTGTTCATCAGTTAGAATGTTGTGGATGATGTGTGTTTTGTTCCTTATTGACCTGGCATTAATAAGGATGATGTTACATGTGTGATGGGCTGGGTGGGAAGGCCGTGTGGGTTTATCCTGCGTTAATACGGATTTGTTGCCACGATTGCTCTTAGCTTTGGTTTTATCCAGCCCTAGCACTGAATATCTAGGTTAGCCCTTTTGCCAATCTTTAACTGGGCAGCAGCAATATTGAGCTGCTGCACGGTGAGTGATGTGCAGTGAAAGCTGGGCCTGGTTACTAATTGGTGCTGCATCTGCTTCAATGCTAAGGGTTTGAGTAATAGAGACTCCTGTGGTGCAAACTGCAAGTTCATAAAAGAAATTAGAACTATGTTAAGGTCCCATGGTTTAGGGGGCTTCTGCTTTGGCAATTTGGCATTGAGAAATCCTTTCATGAAGTGTGAAATGAGAGAACACTGAGAAGCCAGAAGATGATGCACTGAAGTGCGATAGATGGCAAGAGCACTGAAATGTACTCTGATGCAGGGGTGACCCAAGGGGAGTGCGGAGCCATTTGCAGAGACTCATTGCAGGGCCTCATTTGCATAAATATTTGCATAATGTTAATATGCACTAACCTTTAGTAAACATGCCTCTTAATGAGTGTCTGGATAAAGAAAGACTATCATATTTTTACATTACTATACTCTAGTGCCAACCACCAGGCACATATGGAAGTATTACAGACACTGCCCATTTAGAAACCATAGCAAACTCATCATATCATAACAGCACTACCAGGACTCACAAAGCACCAAACCCTACCTATCAAAAGGCAACACTGCAAATAGTAAACCAATACATCTCAGAGTATATCAATACATCTCCTAATGGGGAAAGAGAACAAGCGGCATTGTCAAATAGAAACTACATAAATGGAATACCTCAACTCGGTTACACATGCAGAACATAGACCGTCACCAAACAAAGAACAAGGGATCACAGTTTAGAAATAGGAAGACATAATCAAACTGGGAACCCCAAAATCCAAACTTTGAATGTACAACAACACTGGAGAAATAAAACTATAAATTAATTTCCTCTTGTACTAAACAAAATACAAAGACGTTAACGATGCACATTTCCCAGAGCTGACATAATAAATTCAAAATAAAAAAAGTATTTTTCTACCTTTTGTTGTTTGGGCATTTTATTTTTCAGTTTCAATTTACTCCAGTCACTTTCTTCTGGTTTCTTTGTATCTTCTTCTAGCTCTTCATTGTCTGCTGTCCATTTGTCCTTTCTTTTCTCCAGGACCAAGCAGGAAGTCAGTCCTCACATATGGGTGACGTCGGCGCCGACGGAGCCCTCGTGCGGAGCATTTCCCCAGCTTTCAAGGAAAGCCTTTGGGAATGCAGCGCGCATGTGCAGTCCCCTTCCCACCCAAGGGTGCCATCTTGCTCAGTCTTTCTTTTTCCGCGGAGCCCAACGGACGTGAGTTTGTGTCACCTGGGAAAAGTAGATTTTTTTCTGCGATTTTCACTTTTTTCTTATCTGGTTCGACGCCGGTTCCCCTTCCTGCCTGGGCTCGGTACACCAGTATGAGTCTGGAATTTCTTTTTTCAGTTTTTGTCCTTCGTGACTAGCGTTTGCGCCTTTTTTGTTATTTTCACTGGCAGCCCGGACTTTTGACCTTGCAGGGGCCCTTTTTCCCCCGATGGTTGCCAGCGGGTTCAAAAAATGTGATCAGTGCAAGAAACTTATGTCTCTCACCGACACACATGACTGCTGCCTCCGATGCCTTGGGCCCGACCATGACGCGCTGGTCTGTGGCCCATGCAGCAAAATGTCGTCGAAGGCACTTCGGCGCCGTCAGCATCAACATGAAAGAATTTTTTCAGAGTCCACATCTGGCTGGGCCCGGACTTCATCAGAGGCCTCGACATCTCGGGAGTCTGACCCCGAGCGCCGTCGTGGTTCCTCTGAGAGGGGGTCTCCCACCCGGGAGCACAAAAGGAATAAGAAGCTTGTGAGGGTGGCGTTGGTGGAGGCCCCTGGGTCCTCGTGGGCCAGGTCGCATAGCCCTGACCGCCGCCCTGGGCTCTCGGAGTCAGAGAGGCCGTCCAAACCACCTCGCATGGAGCCGGAGTCCCCGAGTCACGTAAGTTCTGTTGTCCTCGTGGACTCTCCTCCGGGAGAACCGACATCGGGACTGACGCTGTCGGGGCCCGAGTCGGGGGCTGCTGAGTCTCCTGAGCTTGGACTCAGGCTGATGGCGTTGGAGAGCAGCTTGGCTGCCTTCATGGAACAGCAGCGGGTGCTGATCGCCGGTTTGACTGGTGCATCTGCCCTGACCACCGGGACCTCAACGTCTAAGTCGACCCCGGAGGCTGAGCCGATCCTCGAGTCCATCAAGTCTCGAGTCTATCCTCGGTCAAGGTCCCCCTCGACCTCCCATGTGGGGCCAAGGTCGTTGGGGTGGGTGGCACCGAGGCCCACATGGCCGGAGCCGCTCGACTCCTCCTCAGAGGAGTCGGCGTGGGAGACGGAGGATGAGGAGTCCCTGGACACCTTCAGGACCCGGTGCGTCCCTTCGGACTCCCCGGAGTCCGAGCCTCGGAGAAGGTCCCCCCCCCCCAGAGGATACCCGATTCTCGGACTTTGTGAGGGACATGGCCAAGGCTTTGGCATTCCCTGCGGACGCAGAGGAGGAGCCTCGAGCCGAGGAGCTCGATGCCCTCCAGTATGATTTTCCTCCAAAGGAAGCCTTTACTGTACAGGTTCCTCCAATGCTGGAATGGCTGCTCTTCCGTATGTGGGAGGCACCAGCCTCGGCGCCGGTTCTTAGCAAACGGGTTGATTCCATTTATCGAGTCCGTAAGAGCCCTGGGTTCCAAAAGGCGCAGCTACCGCATAATTCCATGGTTGTGGAATCGGCCATGCACCGCCTGAAGAGTCAGAAGATGCACTCCTTGGTGCCCCCCAGCCGAGAGGCCCGGAACTTGGATGCCCTCGGTAGAAAGTGCATCCAGGGCTCTATGCTATCTTGCCGTGTCCAGACTTACCAGCTGTACATGGACATGTACCTAAGAGACCTGGCAAAGGAGATTTCCGGATTCTCAGCTGGCCTCTCCGAGGAACCCTTGCAGAGGTTCAAGGCCTTGTCGACAGGGATCTGAGAGTGCTCGAAGTTTATCTCTCAAGCAGCCTATGAAGGCTTTGAGGCTTCCGCCCGGGTAGCCGCGGCCGGCATCGGTGCACGCCGTCAGGCCTGGCTACAGTCATCGGACCTGGAGTCATGGGTGCAGGACAAGTTGGTCGATGTCCCATGCTGAGGTGACAACCTATTCGGTAAGCCCATGACTGAAAAGGCTGCAGAAACCGAGACTGAGACTCTCACCAGGACAAGGCTGTCCAGAAAGACTTCTGCCCCTTCTCAAAAAAAGAATGGCTCTGGAAAGAAGCCCTTTTTCCCGAGGAAGGGTGCTGCCTACAAATCCTATCCTCAATATCAGGCCTCTCCAGCTCCCCAACAGGGCAGGGGCATGGGCCCCGTAGGCAGAAGACCCGCCAGCTCTGTATCCTGCACAGCAGGGAGCAGGGTTTTGACTACCACAGCATAGCCTCTTCTCCGCTGGTGGCTCCACTCAGCACAGGAGGTCGGCTGACCCTGTACACCTACAGGTTGCCAGCCATCACAGGGGATACCTGGGTACTGAGCATAGTCCAAAAGGGCTACATGCTCCACTTCCACCAGCTACCCCCTCCCACTTTCCAGGGGAGCCTCCAAGACTCCCTCTGCACAGAAACCTCCTCCTTCAGGAGTTGGCAAGTCTTCTAAAGGAACAGGTGGTGGAACCGGTGCCTCACCACCTGGAAGGGCAAGGCTTCTACTTCACGTACTTCCTGGTACCAAAAAGGACAGGAGGCTTCCGGCCTATCCTAGACTTGCGAAACTTAAACAAGTTTCTGGAGAGGGAAAAGTTCAAGATGCTTACCCTTGGGATACTGCTGCCCTACCACCAGCTGGGAGACTGGCTATGCTCCTTAGACCTAAAGGATGCTTATACTCACATCCTCATCCATCCAGACCACAGACAATATCTCAGATTTGTGGTGGGAGGAAACCATTTTCAGTACAGGATACTTCCCTTTGGCCTAACCTCTGCCCTCAGGGTTTTCACCAAATGCCTGGCGGTGGTAGCAGCTTATCTCAGGAATCAGGGAATTTTTGTCTTCCCATACCTGGACGACTGGCTCATCAGGGGCCAGTCTCTCCAGGAGGCCCAACAAGCCACTCTTCGCACTGTCTCTCTTCTTCAACATCTGGGCTTTGTCATAAACTACGCAAAGCCCACTTTGCTCCCTTCTCAGAACCTAGAGTTTATAGAGGCAAGATTAGACACCCTTCAGGCAAGAGCCTACTTGCCCGAGGACAGGGCCCACAGACTGATGGACTTGGCCAACCAGTTCCAAAGCAGTTCTCATGTTTCCGTCAGGCGCTACCTGCGGCTCCTGGGCCACATGGCATCCACTGTACATGTGACTCCGAATGCCCATCTACACATGCGGGCTGCTCAATGGTGCTTCAGAGCTCGGTGGACACAGACCACAGGCGACCTCCGAGACAGAGTAGAGGTGTCCAAACTACTTTTGGACTCCTTACAGTGGTGGCTACATCTCCCAAACCTTCTCAAGGGGATACCTTTCAGGCTCCAACACACACAAGGGTGCTGACGACCGATGCTTCCTTAAAGGGCAGGATTGCACATTGCCAGGGCATGTGCATTCAAGGCCTGTGGTTTCCTTGGGAGGCCACGCAGCAAATCAATCTTTTGGAGCTGTGAGCAATCCGCTTAGCTCTGCAAACATTTTCTCATGCCCTCTCTCACCAGTCTGTCCTGATTCAGACAGACAATCAAGTGGCAATGTTCTACGTGAACAAGCAAGGGGGCATGGGATCCAGGCTCCTATGTCAGGAGGCACGAGATCTCTGCTCCTTTGCTGTCAAACAGGGTATGTTTCTGAAAGCAGTTTACCTACCTGGTAAGGAGAATTTCCTGGCAGAGAAACTAAGCAGGATTCTCCAGCCTCATGAATGGCAGTTGAATCCACTAGTGGCCCAGCAGATCTTCCTCTGCTGGGGACTTCTATCCATCGATCTCTTTGCCAGTCCACTGAACCGTCAGCTGCCCAGGTTCTGCTCCAGACAGCCGCATCCCCTGCGGATGGCAGCAGATGCTTTTCTGATCTCTTGGTCTACGGACCTCCTGTATGCGTTTCCTCTCACGCCCCTGGTGGCCCGAACTCTGTTCAAGATCCTCCGGGACAAATGGATGATGAAATGCTCAGAGAAATCAAGGAAGCTAACAAAAGTCACAGCAGAGTAGTAATAATGGGTGATTTCAATTACCCCGGTATCGAGTGGGTCAGTGTCACGGCAGGACATGCTAGGGAGATAAAGTTTCTAGATGAAATAAATGACTGCTTCTTGGAGCAGCTGGTTCATGAACCGACCAGAGGGGAAGCCATACTGGACCTAGTCCTTAGTGGAACACCAGATCTGGTGCAAGAGATAAGGGTGTTGGGACCACTTGGTAATAGTGATCATAGCATGATCGTGTTTGATTTAATTAGTGGAGGAGGAATAGTAAAGAAATCCACAGTACTACCTTTTAACTTTCGAAAGGGAGACTATGATAAAATGAGGAATATAGTTAAGAAAAAACTAAAAGGAGCGGTTGCAAAGGTTAAAGACTTACATCAAGCTTGGGTGTTGTTTAAAAATACTATCCTGGAAGCCCAGACCAGCTGTATTCCACGCATTAAGAAAAGTGGAAGAAAGTCCAAAAAACTGTCAGCATGGTTTAAAGGTGAGGTCAGAGAGGCTGTTGCTGCCAAAAAAGCATCTTTCAGGAAATGGAAAAAAGAGCCAAACGACGAAAACTGGAAACAGCACAAGCACTGGCAAGTTAAATGCAAAGCATTGATAAGGCAGGCAAAGCGAGAATTTGAGAAGGAACTTGCTACAGAAGCAAAAACACGAAATAAAGACTTTTTCAAGTACATTCGTAGCAAAAGGCCTGTGAAAGAGTCAATTGGACCATTAGATGATAGAGGGGTAAAAGGGGCAGTAAGAGGAGACAAGGCTATAGCGGAGAGACTGAATGAATTCTTTGCTGCGGTCTTTACTGAGGAAGCTGTAGGGATGTTACCCAAGACTGAAGTGGTATTTAAAGGTGATACTGCAGAGGAATTGAGAGAAATATCGCTACACCGGGAAGATGTATTACAACTATTTGATAAACTGAATAGTAGCAAATCACCTGGACCGGATGGTATACATCCAAGAGTGTTGAAAGAACTGAAATATGAGATTGCAGACCTGCTATTAGTAATCTGTGAACTTTCATTAAAATCATCTGTAATACCTGAAGATTGGAGGGTCGCCAATGTAATGCCAATTTTTAAAAAGGGTTCAAGGGGTGATCCGGGAAATTACAGACCGTGAGCCTGACATCAGTACCGGGGAAAATGGTAGAAACCATCATAGAGAACAAAATTACACAGCATGTAGATAGTCATGGCCTAATGGGAGACAGCCAACATGGCTTTAGACAATGAAGATCTTGTCTTACTAATCTGATATGTTTTTTTGAAGGTGTGAATAAACAGGTAGATAAACGTGAGTTGGTTGATATAGTGTATCTGGACTTTCAGAAAGCCTTTGACAAGGTCCCTCATCAGAGACTTTTCGCAAAACTAAAAAGTCATGGGATAGGAGGCAGTGTACTATTATGGATCGGGAACTGGTTAAAAGATAGAAAGCAGAGGGTAGGTCTAAATAGCCAATTTTCCCAATGGAAAAAGGTGAATAGTGGAGTACCCCAGGGATCTGTACTGGGTCCATTACTTTTTGCCATATTCATAAATGACCTGGAAAAGGGAATAACTAGTGAGGTTATCAGATTTGCAGATGACACAAAACTGTTTAAAGTTGTTAAAACCCAAGAGGACTGTGGAAAACTGCAGGAGGATCTGGATAAATTGGAAGACTGGGCATCCAAATGGCAGATGAAATTTAATGTGGACAAGTGCAAAGTTATGCACCTAGGAAAGAACAACCCACACTATGGTTACACAATGCAAGGTTCCACATTGGGAACCACCACCCAGGAAAAAGATTTAGGAGTCATTGTGGATAACATGTTAAAACGCTCCGCCCAGTGTGCAGCGGCGGCCAAGAAAGCAAATAGAATGCAAGGTATCATAAGGAAAGGAATGTAAAATAAAACAAAGGATATTATAATGCCTCTGTATCGTTCCATGGTACGACTGCACCTTGAATATTGTGTGCAATTCTGGGCGCCGTATCTTAAAAAAGATATTGCGTTATTAGAAAAGGTACAGAGAAGAGTCACCAAAATGGTAAAAGGGATGGAGGGCTACTCCTATGAAGAGAGGCTACAAAGGTTAGGGCTCTTCAACCTGGAAAAGAGACGGCTGAGGGGAGATATGATAGAGGTCTATAAATTAATGAATGGAGTGGAACGGGTAAACGTAGATCAATTGTTTACGCTATCAGAATATAGAAAGACTAGGGGACATGTAATGAAGCTACAGGGTAAACTATTTAAGACAAATAAGAGAAAATATTTTTTCACTCAACGTGTAATCAAACTCTGGAATTTGTTACCGGAGGATGTAGTAAGAGCTGTTAGTGTAGCTGGGTTTAAAAAAGGTTTGGACAAGTTCCTGGAGGAAAGGTCCATAAACCATTATTAAAAAGGGACCCAGGATATCAATGCTTGACCCAATACAAGCATTGTGGAACCTGTGTCTTTTGGGGATACTGCTAGGTATGTATGACCTAGATTGGCCACTGTTGGAAACAGGATACTGGGCTTAATGGACCTTGGTCTGACCCAGTATGGCATATCTTATGTTCTTATGGGACAGGGCCTCGGTGATTCTGGTAGCCCCCAGATGGCCGAGGCAGCTGTGGTTTCCACTTCTGCTGCAGTTGGCGGTGGAAACTCCATTCCCTCTGGGACTGCAACACGATCTCCTGTCTCAGGAGCAAGGTTCCCTTCTGCACCCCAATTTCAGGTCCCTCAATTTGATGGCCTGGCTGCTGAAAGGATAGTACTAGCTCCCTTACTTCTACCTAAGGAAGTTGAGGAGGTGGTCTTGGCCTCTAGGAGGCAGTCCACCAGAAAGTCCTAAGCCCTCAAGTGGCGTAGGTTTACGGTATGGTGTGCTCAGTGCAATGAAGATCCTTTCTCTTGCCTTGTGCCAGTAGTACTGCAGTATCTACTTTACCTGTCAGACCTAGGCCGTAAGTCTAACTCTGTTCGGGTCCACCTCAGTGCTTTGTCAGTGCACCACTCACCGGTGGAAGGACAGCCTCTGTCGGTTCACCCCTTTGTGTCCCGATTTCTCAGAGGTCTGCTTCTACTCAAGCCTCCGGTTCGTCCACCGGCGACTGAGTGGGATTTTAACGTGGTTTTGCAGCAACTTACTCGCCCACCGTTTGAGCCGATGGCTACTTGCCATTTGTGCTTCCTCTCTTGGAAAGCGCTCTTCCTGGTGGCTCTTACCTCAGCCAGATGCGTGAGTGAACTACAAGCTCTGGTTTCTGATAGGCCATATACACGGTTCTATAGGAACAGGGTGGTCCTACGGACCCATCCCAAGTTCCTTCCAAAAGTAGTATCCTCTTTCCACCTCAACCAGGAGGTGGTTCTTCCGACCTTTTTTCCCAGGCCGCATACCAGCCGGGCTGAAACAGTCTTGCATACCCTGGACTGTAAGAGGGTGTTGTCTTTTTACATAGAACGTACGCGGGGGCATCGAAAGGCTACTCAGCTCTTCGTCTCCTTTGACCCTAATAAGATGGGGTTACCTGTCTCCAAGCATACGTTGTCCACTTGGGTAGCAGATTGTATCGCCTGGGCGTACAAGGCAGCCGACCTCCCCTTGCAGGGTCGAGTCACGGCCCACTGTGTCAGGGTGAAAGCCGCGTCAATAGCTCATCTCCGCTCTGTTCCATTGGCAGACATCTGCCAGGCCGCACTTGGTCTTCAAGCCAGACCTTTGCAGCCCATCACTGCCTCAAGAGGGAGTCCCGAAGGGACAGTTCTTTCGGACAGGCGGTACTCCGTAATCTCTTTGAGGTTTAGGCAACTCCTACCCTCCGGCCCTTGTGTTGGGCTATTGTACGGGGGCGTTCTCAGAGGATATTCTTATCACGAATGCTGAGGCTCTTGAGAGGAAGCCATTTTTTCTGCTTAGGGTTCCCGGTAGCCTAGAGCTGGGGAATCCCATATGTGAGGACTGACTTCCTGCTTAGTCCTGGAGAAAGAGTAGTTACTCACCTGTAACAGGTGTTCTCCAGGAGCAGCAGGAATCAGTTCTCACGACCCTCCTTCCTCCCCTGGAGTTGCAGTCATATCGTTCATTTTGTTTTTTGCTGTCTTTTAGCTATGTCATCAGACTGAGCAAGATGGCACCCTTGGGCGGGAAGGGGACCGCGCATGCGCGTTGCATTCCCAAAGGCTTTCCTTGAAAGCTGGGGAAATGCTCTGCACGAGGGCTCTGTCGGCGCCGACGTCACCCATATGTGAGGACTGATTCCTGCTGCTCCTGGAGAACACCTGTTATAGGTGAGTAACTACTCTTTCTCTTCTAGTATTTTTCCATTCTCTCTCAATATCTGCTTTAACATACTGATCTTTCCCGTTTGCTCTTTCTTCCATATCTTTCTTCCTTTTTCATCCACTTGAATTTCCGCCTTCCATTGGTAATCCCCACTTACTCTCCCGATACCCGGCCAATCGTAGATTTTTCTTCCCTCCCACACAAAATATCTTTTCCCCTCTCCATCCTCACTCCCCCAGCCCCATCCCCTTCTAGCCCTCCCCCAACATCAGCTCCCTTCTAGTTCCAGCCCCACCCAGCATCTGCTCCCTTCTAGTCCCATTCTCCCATCAGCCCATTTCCAATCCTAGCCCCCCATCAGCCATTTCCTGTCCTATCCTAGCCTGCCATCAGCCCATTTCAAGTTCAAGCCCCTCCCATCAGCCCATTTCTAATCCTAGCCTACCCATCAGCCATTTCCAGTCCTATCCTAGCTCCATCAGCCTATTTGCAGTCCAAGCCCCCCACCCATCAGCCCATTTCCAATCCTAGTTCCCCATCAGCCCATTTCTAGTCCAAGCCCCACCCCATTACCCCATTTCCAATCCTACCCCCTATTAGCTATTTCCAGTCCTATCCTAGCCCCCCATCAGCCTGTTTCCAGTCTAAGCCCCCCATCAGCCCATTTCCAGCTCAAGCCCCACCCCATCAGCCCAGTTCTAATCCTAGACCCCATTAGCAATTTCCAGTCCTATCCTAGCCCCCCATCAGCTCATTTCCAGTCCAAGCCCCACATTAGCCCATTTCCAATCCTAGCCCTCCAATTAGCCATTTCCAGTCCTATACTAGCCTACCATCAGTCCATTTCCAGTCCAGTCCCCCCATCAGTTCATTTCCAATCCTAGCCCCCCATCAGCCATTTCCAGTCCTATCCTAGCCTCACATCAGCCCATTTCCAATCCTAATCCCCCATCAGTCATTTCCAGTCCTATCTTATCCCCCATCAGCCCATTTCCAGCTCAAGCCCCAGCCCATCAGCCCAGTTCTAATCCTAGACCCCATCAGCAATTTCCAGTCCTATCCTAGCCCCCCATCAACTCATTTCCAGTCCAAGTCCCACATCAGCCCATTTCCAATCCTAGCCCCCCATCAGTCATTTCCAGTCCTATCCTAGCCCCCCATCAACCCATTTCCAGTTCAGGCCCTTCCCCAGCCCATTTACAGTCCAAGCCCCCCATCAGCCATTTCCATTTCTATCCTATCCCCCATCAGCCCATTTGCAGTCCAAGCCCCCCATCAGTCCATTTCCAATCCTAGCTCCCCATTAGCTATTTCCAGTCCTATCCTAGCCCCCTCCATCAGTCCATTTCCAGTCCTAGCCCCCAACAGCCCTTTCCAGTTCTATCCTAGCCTCCAACAGCCCAAGCCCCCCCCCATTAGCCCATTTCCAGTCCTAGCCCCCCCCATCAGTCATTTCCAATCCTAGCCCCCATCAGCGCATTTCAAGTCCTAGCCTCCCATCAGCCATTTCCAGTCCCCTCTTCCCCCCCAAGAGTCCCGCACCTGTCTTAATGGCTTTAGAGGGAGCTGGAGAGGCCCAGGCTCATCTCTGTACAGCCGCCGAAGTAAAAATGCCATTTTTCTTTACTTCAGCAGTGGTTCTAGTATAGGCCACTGGTTCGCTGAGTGCCAGGAAACAGGAAATGCCCTTTAGCCTCCGGCACGCCAGCAGCCTACACTAGAACACAGCTGCCTGCCAAAGTGAAGTAAAATGATGCTCTTCTCTTTAGCGACTGTACAGAGGTGATCCGGGGCCTCGGGCTTCCCCAGCTTCCTCTGAAGCCAGCCCTGCCGAAAGCTGAACATCATGTGCAGGATGTTGTTAGTGTGGGGCCCTGTGCAAACAACATTCTCGCACAGTGGATGGGCCCGGCCCTGCCCTGCCCTGCCCTGATGGGAAATATATGGAGTTCAAAAATGAAAGAGTGGGATAAAAACTGGAGTATGGTAGTAAGTGTACATGTAATAGGGTTGTGATCCTTTATGAATCACCAGGTGGAAAATCCTTTCCACTGGAACGCATAGGTACACCTAGTTTTTTATTTATTTGAAGGTTTTTCATATGTTTTGAAAAGGCATTGGTAGTCAGAGACTGATCCCTGCATAATTTCCACATTGTGAGGGCTAATAACCTCAGATTGGAATGAAGAAGACGGCTATCATCTTGAGTGATTAACTTTGTAAACATTTGGAATCTGCATGGGGGCAGTGATGATCCCCCCCCCCTTTTTTTCAAAGGAAAATTAGTTCTGTCAAGGCCAATATGGTGCCTTGAGAATCCTGATGCTTGGCTGCTGTTAAAATATATGCAAGATTTTTGGTACAAACTGAATCGGAGGATACACTGACAGATGAGGCTCAACCCAAGAATTTGCTAGTAAATCTGGGGCTAAGCAGTTGGAGAACAGGGAGGATGAAGCAGTAGAGAGGTAGCTTTGCGATCTGCTGCTGGTGAGTAAGTAAACCCAAAAGGTCTTTCAAGCCTGTTTCATCTAGGGAACCGTAGTCAAATTACAGAACAGTAAGAAATATGGGCTGGGACACACATTCCTCTGTTTAGCACTCTGTGTACTCTCCCGTGGTGAGTTACAGAGGCTTACCATCTGGCTCTCCCTTCTGCCACTCAGGCTCACCTTGAACATACCCACTGTTCCGCCTTCTTTTTTCTGGTCTCTTCCCTTTGGAATTCCCTTCCATTCACACTCCGCTCGGAACCTTCCTTTACCAGATTCAGGGCCGCCTTAAAAGCACACCTTTTTCACCTGCCTTCCTGACTGTCATACTCCTACTCTTCTTTCCTCTCCCTGCCTTTCTGTACTCTTCTTTCTATGCCTTAGCATTCCTCTTTCTCCCTCTACTGTCCTATCTGATAATGACCTTCCTTTCCTTGTCTAAGCAGTTGTTTGTATTGTTCACAGCTTTTATGCTCTGGCCTAAATGGTCTATCAAAAGACTGAATAAAGATAAAAAATAAAGATACTTGTCTCATCTTCAGTCAAGCAAAGGGGGTACATGGGCACTGCAGCGATGTGTCCCAGCCTTTGTAAGTAAACCTTGGTCATGAGTGGAAGCGAGGTTTCTATGTTGCAAAAACATGATGTCAGGGACCATAACCTGTCAACTGGCAGAAAACGTTGTGCCTCAATTGTGTCCAAAATAGCGCCAATAAAAGAAAACACACATATAGGGCACAGGGTGGATTTCTGAAAATTAATGACTGAAAATTCAGAGTCTAGAATAGAGGCTTTGTCCCATTTCTGAGTGCTAGAACAAGGTTTTCCAACAAAGTGACTAGAAACCAATTGAGGTATGGGAAGAAAATGTCTATCCTGGCACTCTCCGGATGGTACTGGCATGGTCTGTAAGAATTTCCAGCAGCTACATATGGATAATGCCACTGAACATTCACAGAGAGTGGGTACTGTTTAGAATATAGGGCTGCAAATTTCTAGAAGAAGGAAATCAGCATATGCAAGAGTAGAAAGTGAAGCACTGCTGTTCTAATGGGCTTGTCTTGAAATGTGACACAATTAATATCGCTAGTATTAATAACATGGCTGCATCTTATTATCTATGTCAATTGAACATAAGCTACAGTAAAAAAAGAGGAGGAGAATATAGTACAGGTCCAGAGGCATTGCACGCTCTGACCAAAAGTATGTGGCTATGTTAGTATATCAGCGACAACAACCTCTCCTTTAGCCTGAATAATATTCATCTTTTAGGTTTTGATACAGAGCTACTGGGTAGTTTAATTGAAGTAAAGATTGCCAAAAGAATGTAAGAAAGAAATATGAAGCAAAATGTGGACCACTACCATCCTTAAAATATTGCAAAGAGGTTTGCAGAGTCTCAATAACTGTTAAGTGCCACCTCATGACCACTACAATCAGTAAATTTCATCAGACCACAGCAGTGATGCAACAACCTCTGCAGGAGGAGTGACAGGATTAAGCAGCTTCAGGCTGTGTGTGTGTGTCTTTGAGTCAGTGCTGACTCCTGGAGACCCAGCAGCTCCTGGGTTTTCTTGGCAGTGTGACCAGTAAGATATTTCCATAGCAGCTCAGTCATGAATATATATATCTGCCACTGGGAAGTAAGCAGAATATAAAGCAAACAGGCAACTCAGCCCCTTGTTTATTAGTAAAACCCGACAAGGTCTTATTCAGTTCTTTTACTCCAGCAACTCATGTTTGATGCGAGGAAACAAGCAATGGAATTGGCACCTCCTCCCCCAATCAATCAGTATTAAGATACTAAGGATAAGGCCCCTGAAAGAGCTCAGCAGAGCCCAGGGGAGCCATGTGCCATCTCCTGGTCTGAAATGTTCTTCAAAGTGGGAAGTCTGTTACCAGCCCTCTCACCAATTACCTTGTGGCAGACTTAAATGTTTTGGGGGTGGGGAGAGGAGTAGGTAACAATTGCCTGCAGGCCAAGCCTAGAGAGGGCCCCTGCAGAGTCAGATGAAAGGTAAGGGTTAACATTAAGGAGGCGGGGAGGGGGGGGGGCCTTTGGCAACACACTGTCCAGGGTCCAACACAGCCTTAATCTGCCCCTGCCAATACTATCTTTAACAAGCAGAGGCAGGATAGGAACAAAAGGGAATCATTGCTGCTCTAATGGGCTGATGCAGAAAGCTAGCCCTGAAGTTGCGTGCTATTAACTATGTATGCCTCTATGCAGCGCACTGACTGCGCACAACTTCAACGCTAGCATGCAGAAAGGGGCACATATGCAGATTAGTCACGTGTTAAACCGTAGCGCTAATGTCAACGTTAAACTGGAAGAGCAAGCAAAACACATGCACACAGAAGTCAGTGCAAGTTTGGCATGCTCTCAACAGGGTCATCTAAGGGGAAGTTTGACACTTTCCCTCAGATGATCCAGGCATCAGGGAAAGCTCCCAATGCCATGAAAATACTGTCAGGGGGTTGATGCACCTAGGGTTGCCAACTTTTTCACCGAGAAAAACCCGACACCTGTGGCTTGCCATGCTCCACCCATTCTCCGCCCCTAGTCCCACCCCTGCCCCGCCCCCAGCCCCACCCACAAAAATTACCGAGGATACGTGTAGGCTAACTTCCTTGGTCAGATAATAATTAAACTGGGAACCCCAAAATCCAAACATGAAATGTACAACACTGGAGAAATAAAACTATAAAGTAATTTCCTCTTGCACTAAACAAAAACGCAAAGATGTTAGCAATACACACTTCCCAGACCAGACATATTCCAGTTAATAAATTCAAAATAAAAAGTATTTTTCTACCTTCTGTTTGGGCGTTTTATTTTTCAGTTGCAATTGCTCCAGTCACTTTCTTCTGGTTTCTTCGTGTCTTCTGCGAGCTATCCATTTGTCCTTTCTTCTCTTTTAGATGTTTTCCATTCTCTCTCTATTTCTGCTTTAACATACTGATTGTTTCCCTTTTGCTCTTTCCCCCAATTCTTTCCTTATTCCTTTATCATCCGTTTAAATTTCACCCTTCCATTCTCAAGCCCCTCTTACTCTCCCAATACCGGCCCATCATAGACTTTTCTTCCACAGAAAATATTTTTTCCCCTCTCCATTCTCATTCCCCATCCATTCTAGTCCTCCCCCCAAATCAATTCCCTTATAGTTCTAGGCCCACCCAGCATCCACTCCCTTCTAGTCCCATTCTCCCATGCCCCACATCAGCCCATTTCCAGTCTTATTCCATCTCTTCATCAGCCCATTTCCAGTGCTAGCCCTCACATCACAGGCCATTTCCAGTCCTAGCTCCCCCCCCCAATCACAGCCCATTTCCAGTCCAAGTCCCCCATCACAGCCTATTTCCAGTCCTAGCCCCCCCCCACCATCACAGCCCATTTGCAGTCCGAGTCCCCCCGCACCATCACAGCCCATTTGCAGTCCGAGTCCCCCCGCACCATCACAGCCCATTTGCAGTCCTAGCCCCCCTAATCACAGCCTATTTCCAGTCCAAGATCCCCCTTCCTCCACCATAGCCCATTTCCAGTCCAGGTCCCCTCCACCCCTATCACAACCCATTTCCAGTCCATGTCCCACCCCCATAACCATTTTACTGTCAAGGCCCCCCCCCCATCACAGCCTATTTCCAGTCCAAGATGGCCCCCCCCCATAGCCCTTTTCTGGTCAAGGTCCCCTCCACCCCCATCACACCCCATTTCCAGTCCATGTCCCCCCCCATAACCCTTTTACAGTCCAGGTCCCCCCCCCATCACAGCCTATTTCCAGTCCAAGTCCCCCCCCCCTTAGCCCTTTTCCAGTCCAAGTCCCCCCCCTTAGCCCTTTTCCAGTCCAAGTCCCCCCACCCCTTTAGCCCTTTTCCAGTCCAGGTCCCCCCTCCCTTAGCCCTTTTCCAGTCCAAGTCCCCCCCCCTTAGCCCTTTTCCAGTCCAGGTCCCCCCCATCACAGCCCATGCAGTCCTTGCCCACCCCCCCCCGACCAGCATCGCGGCTGTCTGAGGCTTCAGAGGGAGCCGGGGAAGCCCGCGCGAGGCCCCGGCTCCCTCTGTACAGCCACCAGCGTGAAGAGCCTTTTCCTTCACGCTGGCGGCTGTTCCTGTGAAGCCGCGAATGCTGGGAAAGGTTAAAGGTTGCCCTTTAACCTTTCCCAGCATTCGCGGCTTCAAAGGAACAGCCGCCAGCGTGAAGGTAAAGGCTCTTCACGCTGGTGGCTGTTCAGAGGGAGCCGGGGCCTCGCGCGGGCTTCCCCGGCTCCCTCTGAAGCGGAGGAAAGCCGGTTTTTTTACTCTGGCCGCTCCCGATCTTGAGGCCAGAGCAAAAAAAACGGCTTTTAAAGGGCCGGTTTTGCCTCTGCGCCGGCAGCCGGCCTGGCCGTGGAAAAACCGGCCAGGCCGGCTGAAAACCGGCCAGTTGGCAACCCTAGATGCACCCGACATCAAACCCCCCCCCCCAAGAGAAACCAAATCCCTGGTGGCCCAGAGGCCATGATCCCCCCATCCACCCAATTAAAAAAAACTCTGGTGGCCCAGTGGCCGTGAAACCCCCCCCCCCCTCCTAGTACCTTTACAATGGAGCAGAAGCATTGCCCACACACTCCCACTCCTGTGCCCCCATCTTGAAAAATGGTGGCACCTGGCCCCATGTGCAATATCCTGGGATGCATTACGCGGAGCAAGGCACCGCCATTTTTCAAGATGGTGGTGAAGGAACAGCAGTACATGGGCAACACTTCTGCTGTATCGTAAAATTACCGAGAGGGGTGGGGGGTTCGGGGCTGTTGGGCCACCAGGGTTTTTTAAAATTGAATGGGTGGGGGGGATCAGGGCCACTAGGGTTTTTTTAAATTGGTACACTATATCAACTGGCTCACCTTTGTTTATTTGTTTATTCACACTTTCAAAAAAATATAACAGATTAGTAAGACAAGACTTTCCTTGGTTAAATCCATGTTTGCTTTCTCCCATTAATTAAATCATAGCTATCTACATGTTTAGTAATTTTATTATTTATAAAATTACTACTCTGTATATAATTCAAACATTTTAAAGACTATTCAGCTGTTATCTTATGTGTTCTCTGTAACTGGTTTTGTTAAATGAAAACCGCCCCTGATCTCTGGAAGGGGGCGGTATATAAAAACTTTATAAATAAAATAAATACATAAATAAATAAATGGTCTCTATCATTTTGTCTGGTACCAATGTCAGGCTCACTGGGTCTGTACTTTTCCGGATCACCAATGGAACCCTTTTTAAAAATTGGCATTATATTTGCCATTCTCCAATCTTCAGGTACTACAGATCACAGATTACTAATAGTAGGTCTGTAATCTCATCTTTCAGTTCTTTCAATACCCTCAAATGTGTAATATCTGGCCCAGGAGATTTACTTTTCTTCAGTTTATCAAATATTTGTAAATGTCTTCCCAATTTATTGATATTTCTTTCATTTCTTCCAATATATCACCTTTAAATACCATTTCAGGAATGGGTAACTTCCCTGCATCTTCTTCTTCAGATACTGTCCTCATCTCTAATACCTCCACTGCTAGACTATTCTACGCATCTACCACTCTTTCCATAAAGAAATATATCCACATATTACTCCTGAGTCTATCCCCTTCCACCCTAATCCTATGTCCCCTCAAAGTGGAGCTGGCTTTCAATCAAAAGATCTTCTCTTGTGTATTTATGCCACAGAGGCATTTAAATGTCTCTATCATATCTCCTCTGTCCTGCCTTTCCTCTAAAGTATACATATTAAGATCTATAAGTCTGTCCTCATATGCTTTATAACGAAGACCACTAACAATTTTAGTGGGCACCCTCTGCACCCACTCCATCCTGTTTATATCCTTTTGAAGGTGTGGTTCCCAGAATTGCACACAATACTCCAAATTAGATTGCACCAGAGACCTATACAGAGGCATTATCACCTCCTTTTTTCTGCTGGCCAATCTTCTCCCTATGCACCCAAGCAGCCTTCTGACTTTCACCATCGCCTTTTCTATCTGTTTAGCCACTTTAAGATAATCAGAAACAATCATGCCCAGCTCCTGCTCTTTTTTCGTGGACAGAAGTACTTCACTCCCTACACTGTACCGCTCCCTTGGATTTTTGCAGCCCAAGTGCAGGACCCTGCATTTTTTAGCATTAAATCTCATCTGCCAAATTGTTGACCATTCCTCAAGCTTAGCTAGATCCCTCCTCATGTTATCTACTCCTTCCTGGGTTTCTACTCTATTGTAGATTTTGGTATCATCCCCAAACAGGCAAACCTTACCTTCCAGCCCTTCTGTAATATCACTAACAAAATGTTAAAAAGAATCAGACCAAGGACAGATCTCTGCGGCACACCAGTGGTAACTTCCTTTTCCTCAGAGTGAGCTAATTTATCTGTACCCTTTGTCTCCTCCCACTCAACCAATTTCTAACCCAGCCAGTCACTTTAGGGTCCATTCCTAGGTTGCTCAGTTTATTAATAAGTCGCCTATGCAGAACGGTGTCAAAGGATTTACTGAAATTTAGGACTCTCCCTCGGTCCAACTCCGTGATCACCCAGTCAAAGAAATCAGATTTGTCTGACAAAACCTGCCTCTGGTAAACTCATGTTACCTCGGATCTTGCAATCCATTGGACTACAGAAATATCACTATTCCCTCTTTTAGTGGCATTTCCAATTTATTCATCACAGAGGATAGACTAACTGGCCTGTAGCTGTCAACCTCATCCTGACTTCTGCTTTTGTGTAAAGGAACTACATGTGCCTTTCTCCAGTCCTTTGGGACTACTCCCGACTCCAAAGAAGCATTGAAAAGGTCAGTCAGTAGAGCTGCTAGAATGTCCCCAAGTTCCTTCAGTATTCACAGGTGTATCCCATCCACTCCAATTGCTTTGTCTACTTTTAGTTTAGCTAGTTCCTCACGAACGGTCTTCTGCAAATTGTTCAAGATGCCCCTTGCTTCTGTTCCTGTTTGTGGGTGTTTTCTGAGGACCTGCTCCTGGCCCTCCATCTGTGAACACAGAACAGAAATATTTGTTAAGCAATTCTGCTTTATCTTCATCAGCTTCTACATATTCCTCCCCTTCACCCTTGAGTCTAACAATACCACTTTTGTCCTTCCTCTCACTAACATATCTGAAAAATGTCTTACTACCCCCCCCCCCCCCATTTTATTGCATTGGCTATTTCTTCTTCTTTTTGTATCTTTGCTTCCCTGACTACCTAGCTAGCTTCTCTAAGCTTTTCCAAATACAGATGCCTGTCTTCCTCTCTCTGTGATCTCTTGTATTTCATGAAGACCTCCCTCTTTTTCTTCGCCTTTTCAGATACTTCTTTTGAGAACCATAGTGGCCTCCTTTTCTTTTTACATTTATTTACATAACAAGGTTTGTTGCCCTTAAAATATCCCTTTTCAGTTTCCCCCATTGCTTTTCTACATCCCCCAGCTGTTCCCATCCCGCTAATGGCTCCTTGAGGTATTGTCCCATCTTGTCAAAATTAGTTTTCCTAAAGTCTAAGACCCTCGCTTTTGAATGGATTTTACCAGCCCTAGTCCTAATACTGAACCACACCATCTGGTGATCACTGGATGCAAGATGATCTCCCACTATAACATCAGAAGCACTTTCCCCATTGGTAAGCACTAAGTCCAGTATGGTCCCATCACATGTGGGGTCTGTTACCAGCTGCCAGACTAGTTCTCCCTGTAAAGAATACAGGATCTCCTTACTTCTAGATGACGCCACAGCAGGGATATGCCTATCAGCCTCCAGCATATTGAAGTCACCTATCAGCAAACATCAATAAGACCACTGCTAAAAAACAATAAGCTTGACCCTGCAAAGATGGAATCCTACAGGCCAATCTCGAGCATCCCTCTCCTCGCCAAAATCATGGGAAAAATAGTCCAACAGCAGTTGATTCATCAAATAGAGACAAACGCTTCCCTTGACTCTTGCCAGCATGGATTCAGAGAGTCACACGGAGTGGAAACATTGCTGACAACCTTATTTAACACACTAACCACAGGGCTTGACAACATCAGACAAGGCTTTGCGCTCATCTTTCTTGACATAGCGGCTGCTTTTGACTCGGTCAGCCACAAGCTACTATTATCCCGCCTTGCAGATAAGGGTGTCCACGGAAATGCACTCGCCTGGTGCGCCTCGTATCTCAACAATAGACTGCAATATGTACGCTCTGGTCCATCTATATCCACTCCTTTCCCACAAGAGAAAGGGGTTCCGCAAGGCTCATCCCTCTCGGCCCTATTGTTCAATATCTATATGCAACCGATATGCAACCTTATCCAGTCATTCAATATCAACTGTCTAGTATATGCTGATGATGTCCTAATGTTCACCCCAATATCCACAGATCAACCAGACCTCTCCCAACTCTCTGCATGATTCGACGCAGTCACAGACTGGTTACAATCTCAAGAACTCAAAATAAATTTTAAGAAAACGGAGGTTCTCTTTTTCAGCAGAGACCAGACGTTCTCCCCACCCTCATCACTCAAGGTCAGCAATGCCAAACTCATTTCCAAGACGACGATTCGATACCTGGGTATTATACTCGACCAGCGCCTTGACATGCACGCCCAGATAAGCAATACCATTAAAGCAATCTACTACAAAGTTCGGATCCTACAACAGATGAAACGGATTCTTGAACCAAACGACTTCAGAACTGTCTTTCAAGCCCTAATACTGCCTCTTTTTGATTATGCCAACGCCACTCTTATCGGCCTCCCAAAGAGTTTGCTTAAACCCCTACAGCTCATGATGATCACCGCAGCTAGAACCCTCTACGGAGCGTCTAGAGGAGACCATATCACCCCCATCTTGAGGGATCTGTACTGGCTCCCTGTCCACTGCAGGATCACCTTCAAGGCTCAGTTGAACCCTTTCACTCAAACAGATAGCACACTTAGTCGAATTCTTTTGATGATCCAATCTCTTATGTCCTTTCACTATATATGTATATAGTTTATTCTGTTCCGTATTGTCTCACATTGTTTAGACAATACATTCTGTTTAGTTAATTACTTCGTTCTTCAATACATATGCTGTTTTGTTATTCATTATACTTATAATATGACGTTCCTTGTAAAACAAACTTGCTTTGTTAATTGTTGTTCACTGTAAACCGCAACTGAACTCTGGAAGATGCAGTATATAAATGTGTGTAAAATAAATAAATAAATAAAGGCACTAACAATGACATTTAAAGCAGTTAACAGATGCACAACCACTTCCCTCTCAGACCTTGTACACCCTACCCCCCCAACAGAGCGAGAAGATCAATAGCCTGCAACACCTTACTTCTACCAAAAGCCATCATCAAGTGCTCAAAGACAACGAGTAAGCGTGCTTTTGCTCTTTTTGCACCTTCCTGCTGGAACTCCCTCCCTGCAGATATCCGTGCCATAACCAACCTCCCCCAGTTCAGGAAGGCAATCAAACACTATCTCTTCTTACAATACTTCTCCATTACTGACAATATCACCTAACCCTCCTTATCCTGAGCCATTGCGACTCCCACAGAGTAACGTACCCCATGCCATAATTACTGCATTTTAACCATCCCCACGTCAACCTGTCCTAAAGATAAACATGTCAACTATTATTCTAATTTGTACATAGTGTATATAGTTCACTCGTTCTCCATGTTTAAGTTCCTTGTTCTTTGTAAATGTCAATGTTAGACTGTTAAACATTGTACAACTTTGGTTACATGTAAACCGCGCTGATGATAAATAGTGCGGTATAGAAGAAATCGCAAATAAATAAAAAAATAAATAAATAAAGTATTTTGTATTTAATGTTTTTTTTATACCACCTTTAAGCCAAAGTGGATTACATAAGAACATAAGATATGCCATACTGGGTCAGACCAAGGTCCATCAAGCCCAGTATCTTGTTTCAAACAGTGGCCAATCTTGGTCATAAGTACCTAGCAGCTTCCCCAAAAGACACAGGTTCCACAATGCTTGTATTGGATCAAGCATTGATATCCTGGGTCCCTTTTGATTTATGGACTTTTCCTCCAGGAACTTGTCCAAACCTTTTTTAAACCCAGCTACACTAACAACTTTTATTACATCCTCCGATAACAAATTTCAGAGTTTGATTACACATTGAGTGAAAAAATATTAACATAGAAACATAGAAATATGACGACAGAAAAAGACCACATGGCCTATCTAGTCTGTCCTTCCATAACAACTACAACAGTCCACTTTTTGCCTTTAGAGATCCTCTGTGTTGGTCCCATGCTTTCTTGAATTCAGTTACTGTCCTCATCTCTACCACCTCCACTGGGAGACTATTCCACGGATCCACTACTCTTTCCGTAAAGAAATATTTCCGCATATCACTCCTGAATCTATCTCCCTTCACCCTCATCCCATGTCCCCTCGTAGCAGAACTTGCTTTCAATTGAAAGAGGCTCTCTCCCTGAACATTTATGCCACGGAGGTATTTAAACATCTCAATCATATCACCTCTATCCCGCCTTTCCTCTAAGGTGTACATATTAAGATCCTTAAGTCTGTCCTCATATGCTTTATAATGAAGCCCATTAATCATTTTGGTAGCAACCCTCTGCACCGACTCCATCCTGTTCACATCCTTTTGAAGGTGCGGTCTCCAGAATTGCACACCATACTCCAAATGAGGTCGCACCAAAGACTTATACAGAGGCATTATCACCTCCTTTTTTCTGCTAGCCATTCCTCTCCGTATGCACCCAAGCATCCTTCTAGCTTTTGCTGTCGCCTTTTCCACCTGTTTAGCTACTTTAAGATCATCAGACACAACCACGCCTAGGTCCCGCTCTTCTTTAGTGGACAAAAGTACTTCACCATATTTTCTCTTATTTTTCTTGTACCCTAGTCTTTCTATATTCTGATGATGTAAACAATCGATCTACGTTTACCTGTTCCACTCCATTCATTAATTTATAGACCTCTATCATATCTCCCCTCAGCCGTCTCTTTTCCAGGTTGAAGAGCCCTAACCTTTTTAGCCTTTCTTCATAGGGGTATCCTTCCATCCCCTTTACCATTTGGTGGCTCTTCTCTGTATCTTTTCTAATAATGCTATATCCTATTTAAGATACGGTGACCAGAATTGCACACAATATTCAAGGTGCGGTTGCACCATGGAATGATACAGAGGCATTATAATATCCTTTGTTTTATTCTCCATTCCTTTCCCTATGATTCCTAGCATTCTGTTTGCTCTCTTGCTCACCGCTGCACACTGGGCAGAGGGTTTTAACATGTTATCTACGATGACGCCTAAATATTTTTCCTGGGTGGTGGTTTCTAATGTGGAACCTTGCATCATGTAACCATAGTTTGGTTGTTCTTTCCTAGGTGCATAACTTTGCACTTGTTCACATTAAATTTCATCTGCCATTTGGATGCTTAGTCTTCCAATTTATCAAGATCCTCTTGCAATTTTCCACAATCCTCATGGGTTTTAACAACTTTAAATAGTTTTGTGTCATCTGCAAATTTGATAACCTCACTCGTTATTCCTATTTCCAGTCATTTATGAATATGTTAAAATGCAGTGGACCAAGCTGAACAAACAACAAACAAACTCAATTGAGTTATAGTTACACAGAACCTAAGTGTGATACTAACTTGGAGTTAACAAAAACAGAGGATTCACATATTTCAGTGGGAGGTGGTAGAGGTTATCTTCTGTGGAGTTATTTGATTTTGTTAGGACCATTGTTTTTAATGAAAAGATGTGTCTTTAATACAGCAATTTCTTTAGGCCCTGTATAGATTACACTGATTTTATGGGTTCCAGGAGCGAGTTCCAGATTGTAAGAGCGAACAGAGTGAAAGTTCTATTGTTCATTTGCTGGGTGCTTCTAGTCTTGAGGTGAGGGATCAGACAAAGACAGTTACAGGTCTCACTCCCAAGTGAACTACAATCAATATTATCACTTATTCGTTCACTCATTTAAATTTTCAATCACAAACTCCATATACCAACCAGCCTCTGGTCTCAGATAAACGGTATATGTTCAACACTTATTTTTGGGTAATATAACTCCCCTTATTAGTGTCCGTTTACATCAATAACCTGCGGCCAGTATGGTTTATAATTTTTTAATTTTTTTGTGTTGCTTCTTCTTTGAATAATTAGCTTTTTTAAAAATTATCATAAAAACTTTAAATCAGAAACTCCTTCCAACTTATCTTATGTTGGATGGTAGGTATCCCATTATTCTTGTTGCAAAAAACCCCCGACGCCTCAATCTTCCAAGCGCTCTGGTGTTTCTCCTGCTGGGTTTATCAAGGGAATGAATGCAATACGTCCTTCAGGGACCATTTAGACAAACCTTTTCTTCAATAATCTTCCGATTTCGCTAGAACAACACAAGAATGACCACAGCGTTATATAGTTCTAGTTTTTTCAATTTGTAATCTTAGAATATTACATTCCTACTTATTCAGTTACCTTGAACAGATTAACAGATCCATATCGCATTGTCAATGTTGACTCTCATGATGTTTCACAAACTCAAGCTTAAGGGACGCCGCGCATGGGCAGAGAAGCTGAAGTTAAATACCTTTTCAAAATCTTCCAATAAGGGCCCTCAACTACATGCCAGCCAATCAACGCTGACATTTAGCCCGTCCGGTTGAACTGTTTTTAATCGGTGGATCCACCATTGTTCACGATAGGATAACATTTGATCCTGTGATCTTCCAGCTGACCCTTGTAAAACCAATTCAATACACCAACATTGCAGCGTATCAAAACTATGTCCCCAATCTAAACAGTGCTGTACAATGGGGGCTTCTGTTCGTTTACACTTTAACCTGCTCTCATGTTCTTTAATACGGGTTTTTAAAGCCCGAATTGTTTTTCCAATGTACAAAAAAGAGCAGGGACATCTGATCGCATAGACTACCGATGTAGAATCACAATCAGTTAGATGTCGTAACCGATACGTCTCTCCTCGATGGGTAAATTCTGAAATTTCTAACGTGACATGGCAGATACTACAATGACCACATTTCATATGTTTCCCAATTCTTCCATGTTCCGGAGCCCAATCCAATGGCCTCAATGCGGTAGGGGATAGATATTCCTTCAAACTTTTATTTCTCCTCCAGACACATCATAATTCTTTCTCTTGTAGGCCCGGTACCACTTCCAAAACCCCGCTATGTTTTTTCAAAATTTTTTGAATTTTGGCACTCAGTTGTGAATAAGTGGTTACCAAATTTATTTTATGATCATCATTTCTCCTATCCAATTTTTCTTTAGATTCCAATAAAAGCTCTCTATTATTATAGCACGTTAGAAATTTCAGAATTTACCCATCGAGGAGAGACGTATCGGTTACGACATCTAACTGATTGTGATTCTACATCGGTAGTCTATGCGATCAGATGTCCCTGCTCTTTTTTGTACATTGGAAAAACAATTCGGGCTTTAAAAACCCGTATAAAAGAACATGAGAGCAGGTTAAAGTGTAAACGAACAGAAGCCCCCATTGTACAGCACTGTTTAGATTGGGGACATAGTTTTGATACGCTGCAATGTTGGTGTATTGAATTGGTTTTACAAGGGTCAGCTGGAAGATCACAGGATCAAATGTTATCCTATCGTGAACAATGGTGGATCCACCGATTAAAAACAGTTCAACCGGACGGGCTAAATGTCAGCGTTGATTGGCTGGCATGTAGTTGAGGGCCCTTATTGGAAGATTTTGAAAAGGTATTTAACTTCAGCTTCTCTGCCCATGTGCGGCGTCCCTTAAGCTTGAGTTTGTGAAACATCATGAGAGTCAACATTGACAACGCGATATGGATCTGTTAATCTGTTCAAGGTAACTGAATAAGTAGGAATGTGATATTCTAAGATTACAAATTGAAAAAACTAGAACTATATAACGCTGTGGTCATTCTTGTGTTGTTCTAGCGAAATCGGAAGATTATTGAAGAAAAGGTTTGTCTAAATGGTCCCTGAAGGACGTATTGCATTCATTCCCTTGATAAACCCAGCAGGAGAAACGCCAGAGCGCTTGGAAGATTGAGGCGTCGGGGTTTTTTTGCAACAAGAATAATGGGACACCTACCATCCAACATAAGATAAGTTGGAAGGAGTTTCTGATTTAAAGTTTTTATGATAATTTTAAAAAAAGCTAATTATTCAAAGAAGAAGCAACACAAAATAATTAAAAAATTATAAACCATACTGGCCGAAGGTCATTGATGTAAACGGACACTAATAAGGGGAGTTATATTACCCAAAAATAAGTGTTGAACATATACCGTTTATCTGAGACCAGAGGCTGGTTGGTATATGGAGTTTGTGATTGAAAATTTAAATGAGTGAACGAATAAGTGATAATATTGAGGTGAGGGATGACTAGTAGGCTCTGGTTGGCAGATCTTCTTATCCTTGTTGTAGGCACTCTTCTGATTAATGCATCAAGACAGGGAGCTGAAAAGTTGTGTAGGATTTTGTAAATAGAAGTTGCGACTTTATGCTTTATCCTTTGGACTATTGGAAGGCAGTGTAAGCTTTTTAGGGTGGGTGTAATGTGCTGACGTCTTGAGGTGCCTGTTAAGATTCTAGCAGCAATGTTTTGCACTAGTTGAAGTGGATATAGTCTTGCTTTGGTAGCCCCTGATAAAGTATGTTGCTATAATTAAGGTGGGGTGTTATGATGGATTGGAATACTGATCTCCAGGAACAAGCAGGAATGAGTCTTCACATATGGGTATCGTCGGTACCGATGGAGCCCACACGGGAACACTCCCCAGCGTCCAATAGGAACGCTTTTGGGAGCGTGCATCCATGCATGCGCACTGCCTTCCCGCCTATCTACCTCCCTCTCTTCATTTCTTCGTTTTCCGCGGAGCCGACAGGACGTGAACCCTGTCACCGCAGAAAATTCTACTTTTATTTCTTATTTTTTGTGGTCGCGCCTGCCTTCGTTCGACGCCCACCGGTACCACCGGTGCTTTTTCTTTCTCTTTCTTTCTTTCTTTAAAAAAACAAAAAACACAGAACTTGTGCTTTTTCAGTCAGGGGTTTTCCACTGCTTACTGCTTGGTGCCATTTTGGCCACTAGGCCTCTTCTTTCAGCATGGAGAAACCAATTACTGGTTTCAAAAAATGTTCGAAGGGTGCCAGCACAATTTCTGTCGCAGACACTCATGACTGGTGTCTTAAATGTTTAGATCCTGACCATTGCCCAGCGGAGTGTCTCTCCTGCAGGAAGCTGACTAAAAGAAGTCTTCAGAATTGAGCAAATCAACTCGGTGCCCTGTTTGCATCAAACACAATGTCAGTAGCATCAGTGTCCTCCAGGGCCTCTACTTCTTCCCAGGGATCTCAGGTAACTAAACATAAGTCTAAATCAAGCTGGTCCTCGAGAGGTAGATCTCCCTCTAAGTATCGAGATGCCTCTATGTTGCCCTCGAGGATGCTGCACCGGCAAAACAGCCTCGGCGGGAGTCTTCGGGCTCCAAAGCACTATCGGGGCTCCAGGATGTTCTTCGGCCTTGATGGACGTTCCAGTTCCATGCTCAGGGGTTGTGGCCGCTTCCATCGGTACCAACACCCCGGCATCGGAAATGGTAGTAGATAAAAGACTCCTTGCCATTGAACGTAGTCTAGCGAATCTTTTGGCTACTTCGGTACCACTAAAGTCGCTGCAGACCATTCCACAGGCACCGGTATCGCTGTCGGTACCGGTGCCAGTACCCTCAGTACCTGCTTTGGCAGGCTTACTTCCCCCGATGCCAAGTTTGGAATTACTCTCAAGCATGGGGGATCAGGTACCGACTCGCTTCGGTACCGACCTCAAGCGGTACTGAAGACAACTTCTGAAGGAGAACCCGGTGCTTCCTCCCTTTGAGTCTTCTGATTCCAATGACTCAGATGACTCCACTGGTACCAGAGCTGAACTTTTACAAGATTCAACTCTTTCTCCTCAACGTAGGATGTCTCCTCCTGAGGACATGTCTTTTCACGATTTTGTGCGTGATATGGCAAGGGCTCTTGCCATTACAGTAGTTCATGAAATGGAGCCTAGGGCAGAAGAATTAAGAATTCTACAATACCCCTTGGCTCCAAAGGAAGCAGCTATGCTTCCTATACATCAGATCTTGCATGATCTAATGTTACGGATGTGGGAAACTCCTTTAACAGTAAACCCACATTCTAAACGCCTTGACACTATGTATAGAGTGCCACCTTGGGAGCAAGCAGGTTGTGGGTCACTTGCGCTTTTCACTTTCACTGATTGTGCTGAAGCATTGTTAACCACATTACTGGTTATACATTCCTATGCGCTTCATCTACTGTATTGATTTTATACATTATTCCTCTAGCCCCCTGATGAAGGCTTTCGCCGAAACGCATCGGGGTTTTGGTTTTCAATAAAGCGCAAGTGACCCACAACCTGCTTGCTCCCTTGGTTGTTTTTTGGACTCTTTGCGAGCCAGTGCTCTTCCTTGTGTCTCATAGAGTGCCACCTTGTCCAGGTTTTCAAAAGACTCAACTATCACACCACTCTATGGTGGTGGAGTCTGCCATGAGACGGATTAAGAGTACAAAGAGACACTCTTCTAATCCACCAGGTCGTGAATCTAGAACACTGGATGCTTTTGGGCGTAGATGTTTTCAGGCCTCCATGCTTCCAGCAAGGATTAGTTCCTATATTTTATACATGGGAATGTTTCTTGAGGAAGTTACAAAAAACTTAGAGCTTTTGAACCCCTTCCTTCAAGATGATAAAAGAGCAGACCATTTATCACTAGTCAAACATGTTCAGAATGTCTCTAAGTTCATGAATTGTGCTACCTTTGACTGTTTTGAATGCATTAGCAGGACTTCTGCTATAGCTATAGGAGCATGACGAATTGCCTGGCTCCAAGCTTCTGACTTGGAGGAATGGGTGCAGGAAAAGCTGGGAAATATTCCTTGCACTGGAGAAAATCTTTTTGGCAAGGATTGGCAATCTAAGGCTAATCAGTTGGACACTGATAATGCCACTTTGAATAGATTGTCAAAGATTTCTGCTAACCCAGCTAAGAAAAAGACCTTTAAGAAAACTTTCTATCCATCCCAACAGGCATATGTTCCCCAAAAAGGGCAACAACAGACAAGACAAAGAAAACCCAAACCCCAACCGGCTCAGCAGACTCAGCCTCCTCAGGGTTTTTCACTTTTGTCCAGAGAACTTACTCATTCTTCCTGTGTTAGGCCCAGAACCTCTAAACATTCCGGGCCGTATCTGCCACTTTGCCAACAGATGGCAACAAATCACATCAGAGGCCTGGACTTTGTCCATAGTGAGTCTGGGGTACAAGCTTCGTTTCCTCAGCTTACCACCACCCACGCTGGTAAAACAGTTCAACTCTCAACCTCTAGGCATAGACCTCTTGCTACAAGAAGTCTCTACTCTTCTAGCTCAAGGAGCTATAGAAGAGGTTCCTTTATGCCAACAAGGTACAGCGTTTTATTCCCCCTATTTTCTCATTCCAAAAAAAACAGGGGGTTTAAGACCAATCCTAGATCTCAGAGAGCTGAACAAATTTCTAGTCCGAGAGAAGTTCAAAATGCTTTCCCTCGGCTCTCTTCTGCCATACCTTCACAGGCAAGATTGGCTATGTTCTCTAGATTTAAAAGACGCCTACATGCATATCCTTATTCATGTAGATCACAGGAAATTCCTTTGGTTCCTGGTCCAGGGAAGACATTTCCAGTACAGAGTCCTTCCCTTTGGGCTGGCCTCGGCTCCAAGGGTCTTCACAAAATGCATGTCAGCAATAGCAGCATTCATAGGACCCTGGGGATTTTTGTCTTCCCTTACTTGGATGATTGTCTCATCCGAGCACAGTCATCTCAAGAAGCTCATCAGGCCCTGTTACGAGCAAAACAAATACTCCAGTATTTGGGATTGGTCATAAATCTTCCAAAGTCTCAGCTCGCCCCATCTCAGACCCATGAGTTTATAGGTGCTCGCTTGGACACACAGCTTACAAGGGCTTTCCTGCCCCAACCGCGCTGTTTGCGAATCATCGAGCTAGCATCTCAAGCAGCGCTGCAGACTTTCCTCACTGCTCGACAGATGCTTCGCCTACTAGGTCACATGGCATCGACCGTCCATGTAATACCTTATGCTCGTCTTCACATGAGAGCGGCCCAGTGGACTTTGGCTTCCCAGTGGTCCCAGGCCTCAGGAAGCCTTTCAGACAAGATCAGGGTTACCACACGCCTGATTCTGTCTCTCCATTGGTGGCAATCTCTGGAAAACCTTTTAATAGGCGCTCCTTTCCAACAGCCACAACCTCAGGCTATCCTCACAACAGATGCCTCCAAGATGATTTGGGGAGCCCACTTGGACAATCAACGCAGGGCCTTTGGTCTTCACAGGAGGCTCTTCTTCATATAAACCTCCTAGAACTCAGAGCCATCTCCAATGCTATTCGAGTCTTTTGCACCCAGCTCGTAAACAAAACAGTTCTGGTGCAAACAGACAATCAAGTAGCCATGTTTTACCTCAAAAAACAAGGCGGAACAGGCTCTCTGCATCTATGCAACAAAGCTCTGCAACTATGGGCCTTTGCCAGAGAGCATCGGATTCATCTGCAGGCAGTCTATCTTCCAGGCGTTCAAAACGTTTGGGCAGACAGACTCAGTTGAGTACTCCTGCCACACGAGTGGTCACTCCACTCTTATCATCTTGCTCGAGTTTTTCGTGTCTGGGGAACACCAGACATAGACCTCTTTGCAAGTCCACAGAATGCCAAACTTCCCCGGTTTTGTTCCAGACTTCCAGCACAGAAATGTCAAGTCAGGGATGCATTCCTGCTTCACTGGGGTCAGGATTACCTATATGCATTTCCGCCAATCCCTCTAATACCCAAAACCTTATTCAAACTCCAGAGGGACAAGGGATGCATGATACTCATAGCGCCTTCCTGGCCAAGGCAAACATGGTATCCTCTTCTCTTTCAAGCCACCCCTCTGGAGTTAGGGAGTGCTCCAGATCTTCTGCCCCAGGACAACGGATCTCTACTGCACCCCAATCCCCAGTCCCTACATCTCAAAGCCTGGTTACTCAAGGCCTAGACTTTCAAGATCTGGACCTGTCTCAACAAGTGAAGGACATTCTTCTGGCCTCCAGGAAACCTTCCACAAGACGTTCTTATGCTTTTAAGTGGAAAAGGTTTTCTTCCTGTTGTAATCAGAGAGAACTTAATCCCTCTTTGGTATCAGTAGACTCTCTTCTAGAGTATCTCCTTCATTTGTCGGCTTCTGGTCTTCAGACCAATTCTGTTAGAGTCCATCTTAGTGCTATTGCTGCATCTCATAAGCTCTTAGATGGACAACCAATTTCCTCTCATCCACTTATTTCTAGATTTATGAGAGGACTTCTTCTAACAAAACCTCCCATTAAACCACCTCCGGTGGCATGGGATCTTAATCTTATTCTAGGTGTGCTCATGGAGCCACCTTTTGAGCCTTTGGCTACTTCGGATCTAAAGTTTCTTTCATGGAAAGTTGTTTTCCTGATTGCCATCACTTCTGCTAGACGCATTAGTGAACTTCAGGCTTTAATGGCTGATCTGCCTTATACAAGGTTTCATCATGATAAGGTGGTTCTTAGGACCCATCCTCATTTTCTTCCAAAGGTGGTTTCACCTTTTCATCTAAACCAGTCAGTTTATCTTCCCGTTTTCTTTCCTAGGCCTCATTCCTCCTCTGCGGAAAGGAAACTTCATACTTTGGACTGTAAAAGAGCTCTAACTTTTTATCTCCAAAGGACCCAGCCTCATAGAAAGTCTTCTCAGCTTTTTGTGGCTTTTGACTCTAGCCATTTAGGACTTCCTGTCACTAAAAGAACCCTCTCTAAATGGATTGCAGATTGTATTTCCTATACATATCAAAGTAAAGGAATATCTCTTGAAGGCCTTGTCACAGCTCATAATGTCAGAGCCATGGCAGCCTCAACTGCTAACCTTTGTTCTGTGGCTATTGATGAAATCTGCAAAGCAGCAACTTGGGCCTCAGTGCATACTTTCACTGCCCATTATTGTTTAGACAAGGACTCCCGCCGGGATGCCTTGTTTGGTCAAGCTGTTCTACAACACCTTTTCCACTCATAGTTCAACTCCTGCCCTCCATCCATTTGGATGCCTGAGGTCCCTGGGGGAAGCATGGCCCATCTACATAGATTTGCTACATGCTGGGTCTTCCCTAGGCATCTTTCAGCTTGGGAGTCCCCATATGTGAAGACTCATTCCTGCTTGTTCCTGGAGATAGCGTAGTTACTCACCTGTAACAGGTGATCTCCGGGAACAGCAGGAAAAAGTCTTCATAACCCACCCGCCTCCCCTAGGAGTTGTCTTTCTCTCTCTCTCTATTTTTATCTACTTCTCTCCTTCGGTCTCAGCTTTAAACTCAACTGAAGAGAGGGAGGTGGATAGGTGGGAAGGCAGCACGCATGCGTGGATGCATGCTCCCAAAAGCGTTCCTATTGGACGCTGGGGAGCGTTCCCGCGCGGGCTCCGTCGGTACCGACGATACCCATTTGTGAAGACTTATTCCTTCTGTTCCCGGAGATCACCTGTTACAGGTGAGTAACTACGCTTTCTGTAGTCATTGTGGTGGAGTAGTGGTCATATATGTTGAAGCGACTTCAACTTCAGGGTATGCATTGTTGACGGACTTCTTGATATGGGAGAGCATGTTGAAGTTACTATCAAGGGTTATACCCAGGTATTTGACTTCATCCAGAGGTCAGTTCTGCAGGGAAACAGTTATTTATGCAAACCAGGTGGAGACTAGCAGAAAACAGCAATGCTAAGAATTATTTATCCGTTTCTATTATTTTACCTACTATTCTGCAGAGAGAAAAACTGAACCTCAGACCTCACAGAGTTGTGTACTGGGAGACTACTGAACACTATTTTGTAAGATACCTTGATTGAGAATTATTATCAGTGATTGGTGTACTTTGAATACTGGCTGTGTAGTTTGTTTACAATCTGTAGTAAATTGTTCAACTAATTTGTTGTGCGTTATTGTCACTCAGTTCTACAGAGCTTTGCCATTTTAGTTCCTAAAATCCACAGCACCTAGTCTTCCCTGGTGGTTCCCTATTCAGGTACACATCAGACTTGGCCCTGATTGATGGCAAAAAAATGTCCTAAATTTATCTGGATAGGATGGCAAACTGAATATACATTTATTTATTTAACAGGTTTTTTTATACCGCTTTATCATTTCAATCAAAGCGGTTTACATTGTAACTTAAACTTGGTAAACGTACATTAAACAGGGACATTGATAACCCGCCATTCCCTAGAAAAATCCAAGTTAAGTGACTTGCCCAAGGCCACAAGGAGTGCTAGTGGGAATTGTGGCATTTAAAAAGAAAAACGCTGACTGCGAAGTTTAAATATTATCTTTATATCTTTCATTGTACAAATAAAAAGCTACTTTACGCACTGTGTTTCACTATAGCTTTATTTTTTTGTGTGTTTATCTGCAGAGTATTTTGGTTGCCATTATTTCTGTGAGTGATTAAATTAAATGGTCATATGGTGGCAGTATAACCTAATAAATGGGAATAAATGGCTACAGAATGAAATGTAACACTATTTATTTAGATCTTTTTATCAGACTATCTTCACAAATGCCCCAAAGATATAGGGCCCAATATTCATCACCGGCAGCTAGCGCAATTACAATGGCTAGTCGCTGGCGCTGAACAATAAATGCGGATATTCAGTGCCAGGGTGAAAGTTAGGCCAAGGATTCCTGTACCTGGCTTTCACCGCAGATTGCAAACTCAGCAGTAGCTCAATATCACCGCTGACCGGTTTGCGATTGGCTCCGCCTCCACTCCACCCCAGAACATCCCCGACATGCCCAGATATTAAGTGGTTAGCATCAGGGCACATAATGGCATTACTTGGGGATATTCAGTGGTACTAACCTTGTTAGTACTGTTGAATATCCCACTTGGGGCATTTACATGGTTTACAGATCTGTAAACCATGTAAATACCTTGGAATATTGGGCCCATAATTCACATCAAAACAAACCATTAAACCCCCCCCCCCCCCCACAGTAACATTGGTTCATTAACGTAAATAAAACAGATCCAGTCCTCACATCCCTCACAATTATCTGTCCCACCTTATCCTCCAATCACAAACATAGACTTACTGCATCAGTTCATCTTTGCTGGTATCAGACAACCACGCTGTAGTTCTACCAATCCCTAAATTTCACTGCCGCATCAGCTTTGCAAAAACACCTTAAGTTCATTGTAAAAGCATAAACAATTATCTTTCATGTTACACTTCTTCCGTCACAGAGAAGCAATATGCGCAAAACAAGTGATTCCTCAAATAAGTTGACAACCTGGAAGGTCAGGTTTTAAACTTTATTTTTGGATTTAGGTCACGCCTTTCCGGTAGTAGTATAAGGCATGTAATATTCAGAAGCAGTAGGTGTTTACCTGTCCCTGGGGGGCTTCCAGCCTAAGGGCTATATTTACTGAAGAGTGCTATTACATTAGCATGTGCTAATGTTTGTACCAGTAACCAGGTCCAATTGCATAAAATGGAGCTTGTGGTAAATAACATATTAGCACACTTCGCGAAATCCAGTCCCAACATGGACCTAAGGCAATAGAGGGTGAACTGACTTGCCCAAAGCCATAAGGAGTGACAGTGGGGTTTGGCCCTGGCTTACCTGGGCTGAATCTTCACTCCAAGACAGTAATTTTAGACAATGGAGCCTAGGTTAAGTGGGCAGGATAGCGCCTCTTTTATAGAGACACATAGGTGTCACCTAATTAGCTTAGTGGTTTGCTAGAGTGGAGTTGTTGCCGAGTGGTTAGGGCAGTAGCCTGGGATCAGAAAGATCAAGAGTTCAAATCCCACTGACTATTTTTGTGGGCTTGGGCAAGTCACTTAACCCTATATTGCCTCAGGTAAAACCTTAGATTGTAATCCCTCCAGGGACAGGGAAATACCTACAGCATCTGATTGCAATTTACCTTGATCTATTGCTGAAAATAAATAAATAAAGTACCAATGCAAATGCTGCAGAAATCGTGCCTAGATTGAAGGCGTGGACATGAATTATATAAAATTTGCATAAATGGCAAACTCTGCCCGTGTTCATGCTTACTGCATGACCTAATCTTATAAGAGGCCATTTACATGCATAAAATGTGCAAAAATGGTTTATAAAATTACCCTCTTAGGGGTCATGTTATAAAGGCATTGACACGCGGATGTAGCAGTTTACATGCATTAATAGCATCATATAAAATCCCGACCGGCGGAAAAGTACTTGCTTTGACATGAGAGTACTTTGCTCGTAGGCGCAGCCAGGAGCCTGCTTTAGGCAGAGTGAGGGAGGAGTTAGCAAGTTTGCATGTTGATTTTAAAATACCTTTATTTACATGCACAGTTTGCAAGCTTTCATTTACACCTGCTACACAGGCATTTCCTGTTTCCTGTCAGCCCCGGTGGGCTTAACAGGGCCGCGAGAAAGGGAAACTCTCCCTTCGCGGCTCTGAAAAGTCGGTGCTGACTCTGAGGGAACTGATTCAGAGAGGGCTCTGTCGGGCAAGCGAGGGGGGCCATGGCCACAGGACACTTGATTCTGCCGCTGCCTTGGCGGCAGCGGCAGCCACCAGGGTTTTTTTTTTTTAAATTTCCTGGGCTGATGGGGGTGAGGGGGATTAGGACTGGTAATGGGCTATGGGTGGGGGGGGGCTAGGACTGGAAGTGGGCTGATGGGGGGGGGGTTAGGACTGGTAATGGGCTATGGGGGGGCTAAGAATGGAAATAGGCTGATGGAAGGTTAGGACTGGAAGTGGGCTGATGGGGGGTTAGGACTAGTAATGGGCTATGGGGAGGGGCTATGACTGAAAATGGGCTGATGGGAGGTTAGAACTGGAAGTGGGCTGGGGGGTTGCTAGGAATGGAAATGGGATGAGTGGAAGGGGGGGCTTGAACTGCAAATAGCTGATGAGGAGGGGCTTGGAATGGAAATAGGCTGTGAGGGGAGGAAGCTAGGACTGGAAATGGGCTGAGTGGGGGGGGGGAGCTAGGACAGGATATGGGCTGATGGAGGGGCTAGGATAGGACTGGAAATGGGCTGTTGGGAGGGCGTGCTAGGATTGGAAATGGGCTGTGGTGTGGGCTTGAATTGAAATGGACTCATGGAGGGGCTAGAACTGGAAGTAGGCTCATGGGGGGCTTGGAATGGAAATGGGCTATGAGGGGAGGGAGCTAGGACTGGAAATGGGTTGAGTGTGGGGGGGAAGCTAGGACAGCAAATGGGCTGATGGAGGGCAGGATTGGAAATGGGCTGTGGTGGGGGCTTAGATTGAAATGGACTCATGGAGGGGCTAGAACTGGAAGTAGGCTCATGGGGGGCTTGGCTTGGAAATGGGCTGAGTGGAGGGGAGCTAGGATTTGACACGGGCTGATGGTGGGGCTAGGAAAGGTAGAAATGGGCTGATGGTGGCCTGGGATTGGAAATGAGCTGATGGAGGGACTCGGATAGGACTGGAAATGGATGGGGGAGCTAGGACTTGAAATGGGCTGATGCGGGGACTAGAAGGGAGCAGATGCTGGGTGGGGCTGGAACGAGAAGGGAGCTGATGTTGGGGGAGGATTAGAATGGGATGGCGCTGGGAGAGTGAAATGGAGAGGGGAAAATATTTTGTGTGGGAGGGAAGAAAAATCTACAATTGGCCGGTTATTGGGAAAGTACGTGGGGATTGAGGATGGAGGTTAAATTTGAGTTGATGAAAAAGGAATGAGGAAAGAGCAAAAGGTAAAATAGTTATCTCCAAGTTATAATCGCAACATCCAAACGAGTTTCATATTACTATATATAACATTAAGTTAATCTGTACATAGTTCCCCCGGTTGTCCTATTGTTGAAATTCCCTGTTCAATGTAAAACTCAATGTTACTTGTATGCATTGTAGTATGTTACTTGTATGCATTGTAGTATGTTCTTGTTCAATGTACACCGCACTGATTGTAATAGCACGGTATAAAAGAATTGTTAAATAAATAAATAAATAAATAAATAAATAATGCCCTGTTCAGTGTAATTTGTCTTGATATCATGAAAGGCGGTATATAAGAAATGGTAAATAAATAAATAAATTAGTATGTTAAAGCAGATGTAGAGAGAATGAAAAAATCTAGAAGAGTTTGCAGAAGACACGAAGAAACCAGAAGAAAGTGGCTGGAGCAATTGCAACCGAAAAAATGCACAAAAGGTAGAAAAATATCTCTTTATTTTGAATTTATTAACTGGAATATGTCAGCTCTGGGAAATGTGCATTATTAACATCTGCGCTTTGTTTAGTAGAAGAGGAAATTAATTTATAGTTTTATTTCTACAGTGTTGTTGTACATTCCAAGTTTGGCTTTTGGGGTTCCCAGTTTAATTGTTATCTTCCTGTTTCTAAATTGTGATTCCTTGTTCTTTGTTTGGTGATGGTCTATGATCTCCAGGAACAAGCAGGAATGAGTCTTCACATATGGGTACGTCGGTACCGACGGAGCCTGCGCGGGAACGCTCCCCAGCGCCCAATCAGAAAGCCTTTGGGAGCATCCCACAGCGCCTGCGTGCTGCCTTCCCGCCTTTTCAACTGTCTCTTCTCAGTTTTCGTTTTTCCGCAGAGCCGGCAGGACGTACTCCTGTCACCGCAGAAAATTTCTTTTTACTTCTTAATTTTTTTGTTTTCTTGTGGTCGCGGCTGTTTTTCCCGCCTCCACCGGTACCGCCGGTGGGTTTTTTCTTTTTCTTTTTCTCAAACTCAGGGAAAGTTTTCCATCAGTTTCTGTCTTAAATTTTTTAGGCCTGTAAGGCCTCTCCATCATGGAGCCTTCTTCTTCTACGAAGTGCCTTAACTGTGGAAAGACAGTTTTCTTTTTAGACTCCAGCAACTGGTGTCTAATCTTTTTGGGTCCTGCCCCTTTTCCTCCGGAGCCATTAGGCTGCAATTTTATGAGAAGAGATTTTCCATTTCGAGTTTCCCTCGATACCGAGTTCCCTTCCAGTGTCAGGGCACCGGCTAATTCTTCTCTACAGGATCAGGTAACCCACAAACAGTCTGTTAAGACTAGCCAGTCCTTGAGTGGCAGGTCTCATGCCAAGCATGATGACGGCTCCGGCCTTGCCCTCAAGACCCTATTGGCTTCAAAACCCCGGCGGGAGTCTTCGGTCTCCAAAGCCTTTAAGGGGTTTCAGGTTGTTCCTGGGGCTCACCCCTCACAGAACATACCTGAGCCATGCTCGGTGGTGGCATCCGCTTCGAGCGGTACCGATACCCCGGCATCGGCACCGGTGTTGAGTGATCCACTCTTCACCAGGGATCGTCATCTGGCGTCCTCGGTACCTTCGGGACCGATCGATACGTTCCAGTTTGACTTTCCAGTATCTGAGCCATGTTCGGTGGTGGCATCCGCTTCGAGCGGTACCGATACCCCGGCATCGGCACCGGTGTTGAGTATTCCACTCTTCGCCAGGGATCGTCATCTGGCGTCCTCGGTACCTTCGGGACCGGTCGATACGTCCCAGATTGACTTTCCAGTATCGACAGCATCGCCGATACTACCACCGACGTCGGTACCCTCCAGACATGCATCGATAGACTCGCTCCCTTCGATGCCGAGTCTGGAATCGATAGCTAGTCTAGAAGACTGGGTACCGACGCGTCTCGGAAGCGACACTTATCGATTCCGGATGCGCAGTACCGAGGATACTCACCAGGGGTTTTTGGTTGCCTCGGTACCGCTTGAGCAGCCTCCGATGACTGTTTCGATGGCGTTTTCACCTCCGATTCCGGCACAGCTACCGGTATCAGTATCGATGTCGATTCCTGCAGTTCCATCGGGTCAAGCCACTTCCATGCTTTTCTCTTCAGGATCGCTCCTTTCTATACCTAGTTTAGAGTCGATACCTGGCATGGACGATGCAGTTCTGCCGGTCTCAAATCGTGACTGCCAGTACCACTATCCATCTAGTGCGGCTCTCTTTCTGCACCGGACCACTACATCCTCTGGTGCCCAGGCTGCTGCTTCAACTTTAGCCTATCCAGGGATGGTTCCCATTGGAGATCCTTCTTTTCAGAAATTTCTCCTTGACATGGCAACATTCCTTGCTATTCCTATCCCTGGCTACGATCCTACTCAAAGCTCTCCTGCAGAAAAGGAAACTATAATGCTTCCTTTACATTATTCTTTGCAGGATCTTCTTCTGAGAATATGGGAAACACCTTTAAGGGTTCCCTCACCTTCTACAGCAACTGATGTTCTGTATCAAGTGCCTCCCTCTCCAGGATTTCAAAAGACTCAACTTCCCCATCATTCCATTGTAGTGGAATCAGCAATGAGGAAGGTCAAAAGCAAGAAGAAGCATTCTTCTTATCCGCCAGGTCGTGCATCTAGAGCACTTGATGCCTTTGGACGTCAAACCTTCCAAACATCTATGCTGGCAACAAGGATTATCTCTTATATTTTTTATATGAGTCTATCTCTACAGGAGGTCACAAGGAAATTATCTCTTTTGACTCCTTTTCTATCAGAACCCAAAGCTGCAGACTATTCCTTACTTCTTAGTCATAGCCAGAACATCTCTTGGTTTCTTTCTCGTGCTTCTCTAGACTCTTTTGAGTCTGTTAGCAGAACCTCTGCTATAGCCATAGGAGCACGACGTATAGCCTGGCTCCAGGCTTCAGACTTGAGCAGATGGGCACAACAAAGACTGGGTAATTCTCCTTGTACTGGAGAAAATCTCTTCAATAGGGAGGCTTTACGTCAGGTTGCTCATTGCTCCACTGACTTCCCTGTTTCTGGAGGCCATCCTAAGCCTTCTCCTTCCCCAGTAGGTAGGAAATGTCCTACCAAACCTTCTTCTCCTAGGAAAAGAAGGTTTCACTCTTTTTCTGCCCATCATCCAGATGTTCCCAAGCAAGGGACACCTCGTCCTGGTCTGAAGAATCCAAACTCTAGCCAGGCTGAACAAACCCAGCAACCATAGGTTCCTGAAGGTTGCAACCTACAGTTCACTTCTTCTTAGCAGAGGTTTGTTCACTGTTTTTTTTTTTTTTTCATCTTTTTCCTGCTAGATATGCTGAGCTGTCAGGATATTCATGTCTATGGGTCACAGATTTCTCCTCTTCTTCCTAACAAGCAGAGAGGTTAACAACTACCCTATGATAGTTTTCTGTCCCAACATGAACATTTTTTCCTTCAGCAAACTTACCACATGGTAAGTCACCCTTCAGCTCATCAGACAGGGAAAGGAATTCCTCCTCTCCTTTTGTCTGTTCTCTCTGTTTTACACAGAGAGATTCTCTCTGCTGTCTCATTCAGCAGCTACCCATGCAGGAGTTCCAGTGCTTAGACTACTGGTACTTTTCTACAAGTTTCCAGTCCGTCTTCCACTACTCTCTGTCTGGACTTATTAGTGATTCCAAGATAGTGCTTTCATCTATCTTGGATAATCCTAATCACTTCAGACTTATCATACGGTCTTCTTTTTTTGCCATCTCCACTTCCTTGGATTGGGCAACAGAGTTGACCTACAGCCAGTTTTATTTCCTAATTCTCCTGCATAATGCTCTCTGCAATTCTCAGAGAAGCTTTCTACTATGGGCCCTTGCTAGAGAGCATGGGGTTTTGTTTCTGACTATTCTATATGGTTGGGAAAGGTTTTTCAGTCATTTTCCATGACTGTGAGGGTTCTCCACACCCTGTTATCTCCTGTTATATTCAGGATATAAGCCTTTTCTGCGTGAATGTCCAAAACGTTTTCCAATCCTGCAGGATTATGCTCTTTTTTCCTTGCAGCTTGTCCTCATGGTATCCTACTCTCATGGACAGCACATATTCTACTAGTAACGCATGATACCCCTTGTACCCCTCCAGTGGGGTCAACTTGGTATCTCCTCCTATGCGTTTTCTGTCCATTTACCATGTCAGAGTTCTACAAGACTCAGGACTTGCTGTTTACAGACTGATTTTATCCTCTGTTTTTCACGCAACCATCCTGGTTATTTCACTGGATAGCATTCCTGCACTATCTTAACCAGGAGAAATAGATTCTCTATATATCTTCTCAAGTAGGTTCCACCTTCTTGTTCTTGGATGAATCTTTCTCCTTCACATCTCTCATGTGAATGTTCTTATGGGCATATCTCTATTTGCTTAGTTGCAGATATGTATCCTTTCACATACATATTCATGTATTCATGTATGTATATATTTCTATATACTTCTATAGATACATATGTCTGTACGCTGTGTGTGCATATGTTATGCTCCTATGTATATATATATATATATATATATATATATATATATCCCTATATATATATATATATGTGTATCTCTTGAGATGCTCCTTATAGGTAGATATGTATTTACGTACTTATCTCCCTGACTGTCTCTGCTATAAGGGTCTTTACCTTCCTAGAGGTTCCAGACAGTGGGCTTGCATATGTTCATACTGTCCCTCAGTATGTCGGGGGTATTATGCACACCACCACTGCTGTGGTACTGACAGCTCCCACTTTACTCTAAGTCTCGCTATCCCTGAAGCACCACGCTTCAATATCTTTCCTATCTCTCACCAGCTAGGAAAGACAGCGTGGATTTCAGTGGTTCTGAGGTTTTCAGCCCTTCACACTTTTGTCCTCCTTGGGAATAGGGGTTTTTTCCCATACCCCTTCTTCCCTCCAGGACTGGACTAGTTGTCCAAATCGGTCAGTCTTCCTCTTTTGCTCCTACATGTTAATGACTCTATAGCTAAAAGAGTTTCAGCTTTTTCCCATAAAGCTTTCCACTGAATACCTGCCGTTTTCATACTACCCCAGTTGACACCTGGGTCACCTGCCAATTCCAGATTTGGACCTGCACCTTCACCGCCGTGAGGTCACCTTGAGGATTCCTCTACTGATTCTCCAGTAGACTCCATCACCCTCTCTACTTCCTACAATCCAGTAGGTAAGGTCCATATTGTGATTGCTCATTCAATATTTTTAATGGTAACTATCATACATACCAAGGACTCTTCTCCTGTAGTCCTTAGGTTAGCTGTTTTTTTTCCTACAGCTCCTCTCTTTTTAACTCCTACCCACCATCCCTCATGGGATGCCAGAGGTCCATGTGTGGGAAGTGCAGCCCCGTCTCAGGGACACGCATTTATGGGATCTCCCCCTGGCATCTGCAGCTAGGGAGTCCCCATATGTGAAGACTCATTCCTGCTTGTTCCTTGAGATAGCACAGTTACTTACCTGTAACAGGTGATCTCTGGGAACAGCAGGAATAAGTCTTCACAACCCACCCACCTCCCCTAGGAGTTCTATCTCTTTATCTATCTTCCTTTCCTCTTTCTCTCTCTCTTTGTCTCAGCTATGAAACTCAACTGAGGAGAGACAGTTGAAAAGGCGGGAAGGCAGCACGCAGACGCTGTGGGATGCTCCCAAAGGCTTTCTGATTGGACGCTGGGGAGGGTTCCCGCGCAGGCTCCGTCGGTACCGACATACCCATATGTGAAGACTTATTCCTGCTGTTCCCAGAGATCACCTGTTACAGGTAAGTAACTGTGCTTTCTGCATGTGTAACTGAGCTGAGGTATTCTGTTTATGTAATTCCCATTTGACATTGCCACTTGTTCTCTTTCCCCAGTAGGTCATGTATTGTTATTATCTGAAATGTATTGGTTTAATATTTGCAGTGTTGCCTTTTGATAGGTAAGGTCTGATGCTTTGTGAGTCCTGGTAGTGCTGTTAGGATACGGCGGGTTTGCTATTGGTTCTAAATGGGCAGTGTTTGTAGTAGTTCCTAATGTACCTGGCGGTTGGCACTGGATTATAGTAATGTAAAAATCTTTTAGTCTTTCTTTATCCATACACTCATTAAGAGGCATGTTTACTAAAAGACAGTGTATGGTAACATTATGCAAATAGTTATGCAAATGAGGCCCCTTATGCAAATGGGCCCCGCACCGAGTCTCCGCACATGGCCCCGCACCCTCCTTGGGCCGCTCCTGCCACCATCCCACATATTGCGCCATCACCAAAGGCTTTCTCCCTGCAAGAACTCCATCACTGTGCAAACTGCTCCCACTCTCAAAATCTATCCCCCTGCAACTTCTTCACTACTCTGCAAACTATACCCGCCACACAAAATTCTCCCCCCACCCGAGAGACCATAACACATATACACACACACACAGATTGCAAATAATTCCCTATCCATGATGGGATGCATTTTAGTCATTATGATCTATATTTCATATTCTTTGTTAATTCTACTGTGAAAACTACTGACTTAACTGTACAACTTTCTTATTGGTTGCTATGTGTACTGCCAACTAACACCTGTTGCTGTGTGCAGGGCCAGATTAAAGTATTGGTAAACTAAGCAAAAAATCATTTTCATGTGCATTAACCTATGAATTAATGCATATACAATTGATTTCCATGTAGTAAAAAGTTCTAATTTAGGTTGAAATATTAACACAAATGTGCGAAATTATTTGAGAAAGATTAATGAAAATAGAAAAAAGCCTAATTTTCCAGAACAGAACTAAAAATGTAGGGCCTGATATTGAATTATGATGGCTATAGCCGTCTGCGCCGACACTTAGCGCCGGATATTCAATGATAGGGTCATATGCAGCCCCAGCATTGAATTTCCGGGTTAGCTGCATAGCCTCCCAGCTGCAGTAGCTAACCAGGCAGCAGCGATATTGCATGCTGGCCCGGTTAGCTCCTGTAGCTAAAAAATAGGCATGCTTTTGCTATGCCTATCTTTTAGCCGCAGGTTGTTAACTGGGCTGCACGAAATATTGCTACTGCCCTGTTAGCAAGTGTTGCCATCTCCGCTTCTCCCTGGAATGCCCACGACACACCTCGATGCTAAGTGGTTAGCATCAGGGCGTGTAGGGGAGAAGATCGGGGAAATTCAGCGCACTAACCATGTTAGTGCCATTGAATATCTTGCTGTGCGGCATTTACACAGTTTACAGGGCTGTAAATCATGTAAATGCCTTTTGAATATCGGGCCCGTATTGTCTGTGTACATCTCTATACCTTTCACAATTTGGACATGTAGTTCATGGTAATATGTTCTGGCCCCTGCTCCTAAAAGCTTCACCATTTGGCAAAAATATCCCTAAATGTAAATATAGCCTCCTTTCTTATCTCTCTTGCAGCGCAGGCTGCATTAGTCTGAAATATTAGGAGTTAAACAAGGTCATGTTTGCTAGCACTTGGATGGGAGTCAGGGGACAATCAACACAGATCAGACATTCTTACCAGCAGAAGGCAGTGGCAAATCTCTACAGTGTCCTGCCTTGGAAGGATCATGGGAAATGTGGTGGGGCTGTGATCCTTGAAAAGCCAAAAATGGGTAAAAAGAGGAAAAGAAAAAACAACAATAACAAGTGTTCCTAAAGACTAAAAGCAAAATGGAAATTACACTTACCTGGTAATTGATGTTCCTTGAGGGAGTACAGTTCAGTCCTCCACCACTGGGTAGTGCACCTCCTCCTGCAACATGGAGACTGGACAAGTCAAACTTGTGACATCACCGGGTATATCCTGCTGGTCTTCTCCCATGATCCCCCAGTGACCTATTGTCAAAGCAGACTCAAAGGAGCAAACAAACAACCAGTTAAAGTACTAAATACAAAGCTATGCTCAAACTTCAACTTTAAAATCACAGGGCCCCAAAAAGAAAGGCCGAAAACACCCTCCTCCGTGCCCCTGTCCCCCTGCGCACCAAACAGCAGAAGACAGAGAGCTAGAAGGAAGGAGAACTAAGGAAGAGTATAGGCAGAAAAGGTTGCTCTCCGCGATTACCTGCCAATCAGAGCCCGTTGCCGACTCTAGGATCCGAAAGCATACTCGGAACTGACGCCTCGCGTCTGAAACATCCATCCCCGGGCGGGAATGAGGACTGAACTGTACTCCCTCAAGGAACATCAATTACCAGGTAAGTGTAATTTCCATTTCCTTATCGGTCCTACAGTTCAGTCCTCCACCACTGGGATGTACCAGAGCAGTAATCATTGGGAGGGACCTATCCAGTCGGCTCGGCCCCTAAACGAACAGAGCAGGCACCGACCCCAGCCCGCTCCTCACGTCAACAGGTGGTAAGCCAACCAGGAAGACACGACCTAGAGCCCACTTGGATCCTCTTCACTGGTGAAAACAGCACAGAACTCTGCCCCAAGCAGCGCTAGTGCTTCAGAAAGACAAACTCGCCATCGCAAACACACTGAACGCCCTAGAAACAGACCTACTGAGAAGGCTACCGGAGCTCCGCCTGAAAAATCTGCTTGAGCTCCCCCTTGGCTCTCGACCCCACCAGGGTGTCAAGTGTTAGCAACCGCTGCTCTCCCGCAGAACCCGCCTCCACGGAGGGACAGGCAGCGAAGAGACCTCCCAGAAAGCGACGGAACCTCACCTAAGGTCCAAGGAACGCAGGTTACAAGCAAAGTGTTCTTGCGTAAGTCCCAAAACCGACAACTAAACAGGCACAGCCGGATTCCACGAGGGAGAACGGAACCGAGGTCCATCCAGACAGAGGTGGGAAGCAAAATGAGGGAAATGGAAAAACCACCAGCGTCAAACACCCTATTTGTCACACCTCTTAAGGGCTTTATTCTTTGCAACACAAAGTAGCTCTACAGCTATGTCCTGGACCAGTTGGAGTCTTTTTAATTGAGAATGTGGAATGCAGCTAAGCAATGAGTTGCAATAAACCAAGCGTGATCCACCAAGGGCATATAAGAGGGTGTCAAGTGCCCCAGAGTCCAGCGTTGTTTCAGAAGATGTGGAGTCTTACATGGTGTGACAAAAAAGAAAGGAGACTCTGGTAGCCATGCCCACGACGCAATGCCAGTAGGCCAACCGCTTACATCACCTGGATATGCCCTCCGGAAGTGGAGGAACCATGCAGAAGTAGCAATCGCCGACGTGATCCATGGGCCCTCTCCAGATCATTGGAACCGCAAAAGACTTTGATGGTCTTTTCCCATCCATCCACAGCCTGAGATCTGCTACACATGTATTGCAGCATATGTGTGGCGCCTAGCTTTTATCCTGATCTTTTATTCTGCAGCCAAAATATAAATTGTAGGCTTTCTGAACCGCCACAGTCATATGCCATTTTTTGTGATGTAAAAGTCACATCACCACAACTAGAGCAGAAATTATCTGCATGATTAACACCAGGACAAGGAATCGCCAAATATGCTGTGAGTGACCTATCGGTATAAAATAAATATGTCTTTTTTTTTTCTTTTTTTTTTTACTGTCAAGCGAGGCAAATTTAAGTAGTGACTGCATCAACTGGTTTTGGACAGTTATTTCGATTGGTTGCAAGTAAAGATTATGCAAGCTCACGCAAATGTTGCAGAATACACTGGTAATGGTCCCCACTGACTAATGAAGAGCACATATCTTAGCAACCAGACCCAGTCGGCCATTTTCACTATGACCTCTGAAAGGCATAGAATGGACCAGGCCACGGCCCCGTACCAATGCGTCGACGCTATCCAGTAGCCTCATATGTCCTCTGCTAAACATCGACCCGTCGCCGCAGACTGACAGGTCGCCATGAGGTCCAATATGGGCTGACCGCATCTGAGCACACGCGGCGCGCACACCGCCTGATGCAATCTCACTCCTCCGGCAAACACTCGGACCCCGCTAAGGACATTCGCCACCAGAGCGTCCCCACCGAAACGCAGGCCGCCAAGGCTTCAACCGCGCACGCTGTCCCTTTGCTCGGGCCACCCTGACCACCCGACCGACTCCACCCTGCCGATCGAAATAGGCCACCATCCCGGAGATCTCAGACAGCACCTACAGAGCTCGATCCGCTACCGTGTCCGTGAACGCCTGCCACGGCTGACATACCGCGCACCATTCCAGTCAGACGATGGAACACTGGGCGTGCTGCGTACACTAAAACGCCTTGTACATAAAGGATCCCCAAAATGTAGCTGAGTCTAACCACGCTCCAGCCAAGCTCCCGGAAGAAAGGGACAGAACCTTATAAAAAAGAAGTGGGGACAATTAGGAAGGCTTTCCTGTTTGATTATTCTTTTTTTTTTTTTTCCTTCTTACAACTCCATAAGGGCCACAAGGCACACAACCGAACAGGGCATTGTCCAGAGAACGCAAGGCCCCTCCTCCAGGCTGACTCCACAGCCTAAACCGGCAGTCACCTTGGCTGATGCCGAGCAGCGCGGAAGCCAACTTGTAAGCCCAGCATATGAAGTATGCCTACTAGTACAGCATTCCACAATGGAGGGACATGTAACCGGACGGCTTTGAATATGAACCTACAGATATCCCGCGCTTGCTCCAAGACAAGCACTGTGCAGCCTACTGGTCTTCTCGGAGCACCGCCATGACCCGAAGACCTAAACCGGCCAGCAAAAGACGACGTACGCTGGGCCCGAAGGAACCTGGTTGAACGGATCCCAGCACTCCCTGTATCGTTAGGATCGGAGCCTCCCCCCAAGGACTCAGCCCTGGCTGGAACTGGCTGAGCATAACTCCAGGCCCTGCGGCGAGCCCCCACGAAGAAGTGGGACGCAACGATGCCTTGAGGAAAGGGAAGGCCCAATGGGTGAAGCAAGTTGCTAGCCGACCAAGGGAGTAAACCCCACATGCGCACCTCAACGGAAGGTCGGAAGAACCGAGGATTCTGGTCCCACAGGTGCACCTGCTAGCCTTTAACAACATACACCTCCGCAGGTACAAAAAACTTAAAATGTGAGCACCTTCAGGGGTAAGGGGAATAGACGACAGCCTCCGACTGTTGACCACCTTGTCTTGCACAACAGACAGCAGCACCCCACCAAACAAATGATTGGGAATATATGACCTGTCAGACGGCTGCCTAGGGTGAGAACTTACACAATCTTGACGATGCATATATTCATATGATTCTTGCAAGGTATTGTGGGTATTGTAGTTCATTCACTCCCAAACACAGCTGATGACAATAATTTGAGTTGTGAAACCAAGTGGTAAGGCCAATAAAATACTTCTTTTATTGATGGGGTTTAATTCACCCAGCACATGTATACTTGATAGCAATATAAATGAGGTTACTTGCTTGCAGTGTTTAAATGGATAACAAAAAGTCACAAAGTAAACCAGAAAACAACCTTCAGCTTGTCAGGCAATTAGCTAATGTTTTCTTAGCAAATAATTACCAAATACAAAGGCACAAAGAAAAGAATAAACTTTGCTGGTTAGGTTAACTTCTGCTTATTTTCCACGCAGATCTCAGCAGTGATTCTCCCTTGCTCACACACAATCAGGTGCAGCTTTAATTACTATCAATTGACCAGCTGTAAGCCTTTAGCTGGCTGGCTGCTACTGTGTGAACCCAAATCCTGCTTTAAGAGCTGTTTGCAGTGGAAATAAAGAACAAAGTTAGGTTTCTTTGTGATGGCTGATGTGTTTGCTCACAGAAAGCTAGCAATAGCATTTAGATAGAGAACAGTCCATGTAAACTGTACTTTGATCTGCTGTATCTCCCCCTTCATCAATCAGCATAGGGTCACTATCATACATTGGCACAGACGAGTCTTTCATTAAGGCACTATCATGAGAATGCTTATTCCCTTGCTGCCATTCTCTATTATAGATAGGGTCTGGATCAGTGTTCATACCTGAGCCTCTCCTGCCATCATAATTCCTCTCTGTATAGCCGGGCCAGTATGTAATCCAATTCTGATGTCCAGCCTTCCAATCTTGATCCCTGGACACTGGATCTCCTCTCACATACCTTCTGGCCTTGGTCTGAAAGTCCCTTCCACATGCAGTCTTCTCTCTTCCAGGTAGCCACTGGTGATTCCTATCTCTGCCACTCCATTCCTCTGGCTGAATCCAGTCCAATGGACTCTGCTGGCATTTGGAATACCTCCCAGTATGGGTACTGCCTTGGACTCTCCCAGACCTTCCAATGGGCTTTCTTCTCTTCCTTCCAGAGAGTTTCCTTCTTTCTCTATCCGCTTGGCTTGGCTTCTCTTTCTCCAGGTGATACTGGGGCTTGAGCTTGTAGCTGTTGCTGTCTCTGTCTCTGTATCTCTTCCTCCCTCTGTAGCTGTTATCTGAAGAAATAAGCTCTATTCTTATCCTGTTCTAATGTGTGCTGCTCCCTAACACAGCGCAGCTGTCTTGAATCAGGCCCTGCCCTTTGAGATGAGTGCTTAGGGATTACCTCATAGCTCTCTTGATTGCACACACATTTTCTCACTTCAGCCCCTCTCATGGCTGCTGGAAACCTGATGCATTCTGGGACTGGTAGTCTTTTATGTGAAAACTCTGTTTTCTCACTTCTACCAGAACTGACAGGTTGCTTGTTCAGAGTCACATCATCTTTTCTATAGCTCCTACCTGAGCTATGATAAGCTTCCTTATCACAGACCTCAGAACCCCAAGACAGAGGTAAAACAGTAGAACGTGCAGTGGACGTGAATTTCCAGATCTGCCAGCCCCCCTGCCCACATTGAGAAGAGGCAGGGAAGAACTGGACCGGCGGATCTGGAGGGGTGCCTCCTGGACAGCCGGGCCACCGAAGGGAAAGCTGATGACTGAGGCCCAAACTCCTCAGGATGGCCCCGTCTTGCATTGGCAACCCCATGCAACACCATGACAACCCCGCTCACGATATCCCAAGCGGTCTCTGTCATTGCTGCAACAATCACCTGAGCATGAGATCACAGACGGAACACGGACATGCAGACGCACTCAAGGAGAATGCACCTAAGAGGTATGAGCCTATCCAACATCCAGCACCACATGTCCAGGTGTCCCACTCCTGTCACCCAAAACACAGGACGCTTGAACCTAGGTGACCGTCATAGCAAAGACAGGGAGGCCTGACTGCCGCTATCAACCCTTCCAGGACCCTGGAACACTAAGCCCCGGACTGTGCCATCCAGCAACACTTCTCACGATCCCCAGCAGGGGCCTTTCCCCAGATGGCCCAGATGGGCAGTGTTCCCGCCAAATGGGCAAGCTGCGCTCTGATAACATAGTGCAGAAAACCAAATCAAAGTGTCTTAACCTAGCTAATTTTTGTCTAATAGTGATCATTCATAATATCAGCCAGGCTCAATCATAACATTAGTATTAATGATCTCTAAAGATTGAAGAGTTACTAATGTTCAATTCCCTGTTCTTTGTAAACTCAATGTTGTTTGTATACATTGCAGTATTCTTGTTCGATGTACACCGCGCTGATTTTAATAGCGCGGTATAGAAAAAATGTTAAATAAAATAAATAAATAAATAAATAATTGTTGTTGTTTTTTTTAAAGAGCTTCAAAGGCGATCTTGGAAACTACAGACCAATGAATCTGAGTTCAGTGCCAGTTAAATGATAGAACTTGTTCTGAAAAGCAGCACCAAGCTGTCTTTTCAAAGGGTTAATAAACATGTGAGTAAGCCAAATGATATGTATCTGGATGTTTTAGAAGGTACTTGACAAAGCCCCTTATGAACTTCTCCTGAGGAAGGAGATGATGTGCTATTATAGAATAGGAAATGGATCAAAAACAGGAACACAATAGGACTAAATGGCCAGTTTTCTCACAGGAGACCCGTAAATAGTGGAATGTCTCGGGATCTGCACTGGAACTGGCATCTGATAACAGCTACTGCACTGAAATGATCTGGAAAAGAGATCAGCAAGCACGGCGATCAAATTTGCAGATGGCATAACGACATTTAGAGGCTGTCTGCACAATTTCCAAGCGAATAAACATGGAAATAGCATCCTTATGTAAATGACAATTTCAGAAAGGGCTCAATTTGTAGGTGGTTGTGCCGCCGATGACCCTGAATGGCCAAATCCTAGCACGGAAACCTGCTGCTGACAGACGTCACTAACTGCCAGAATGCAGACAAAGGTAAAGGCACCCCCCAAGAAGTAAAACCCAAACCAATCACATTGCATTCAAAGAACTATAAACTATCATGAAATTAAAAGGAAATTAAAATTAAAAGGAAATTAAAATTAGAATTAAACTTAAAAGTAACAGCAAAAGGAAGTCCTTATCTGGGTGTAGCCGCGTGGAACAGCGTCGTCTGCTCAAACGCGGGGCTGCTCCGCTCTCCGCCACGAGGCCTCAGCCCTGCCGAGAAAATGGCGCCAATCCGAAGCAGGCCCGTTTGGCGCCAAACACCACAGAGGCGGCAAGAGCTCAGAGCCCCTCCATGCGGACTCGAGAGACTCCCTTGTGGCGTCGGGATGCAGCAGTTACCCCGCTGTAGCTGCGGGGTGAAGAGCTGTCCAGACACGCTGCTGCCTCGCGCCACCAGAAGTAGCAGACGCTGCGAGCCCCGGCCCACCGGCTAAAGAACCTCGAACGGCCTGAGGCTCTCGCCGCGATGGGAATCTGCCGCATGGACACTGCCAAAATGCAGGTGTTCCACAGAGCTCTCCCCCGTACAGTCCTAGGGGAGAGATCATCACCGGGCACAGAGACCGAAGAATCCCAAGCAGAGAGGCTAGCTGGCAGCGTGAACTTTGAAAAGGGACAGAACCCCCTTTACACTAAGGCAGACTAGGTGAAAATAAATAAAGTAAAAGTAAATGAAATTAAATGAAAATGAAAATGAATTCAATTTACAGGATTACACCTAAAGAATGGGCAAAAGAAATGCAAGGTAAATCAAATCCTGACTAACTGCTCCTAAACTGCTTCTCAAGTGAGCCCAGCACCTAGGCTCACTACGTCCTCATGCTGCATGGAGACTGGACACACTGGGGGATCATGGGAGAAGACCAGCAGGATATACCCGGTGATGTCACAAGTTTGACTTGTCCAGTCTCCATGTTGCAGGAGGAGGTGCACTACCCAGTGGTGGAGGACTGAACTGTAGGACCGATAAGGAATTAGAGTTTGATATATTGTGGCGGGCGCGCCTCCACTAGGTGGTCGCCTAGTGAAGACGGCTCCCATCTTGTATCTTTTAGCTTTAAACGTGTAGTTGTGTATAAAAGCAGTCCAAGTGGTTTTAAAGCAACACAGGAATTTTTATTGATTTTTAACTTGGTGCAGTTTAGTAACAGTCCTTTGCAGAAGATTCCAAACTCAGCAACAGAAAACAAGGATATTTTCTCCCAAATAAAGTTCTTTACAAACAGTGTGTTTCAGTGGTATTATTTACAAGTAAATGTCTTTACTTCTTTCATTATGAAATGTCTCATCTCAGAAACAACAGCTTTATTTGCAGTTAAAGCACACAACGGAACTCAGTAATTCTGTCGGCTCCCTTTAGCTGCTTCAGTTTAAAACACTTCTCAGCTGGTCAGCACAGAACTCAATTGCATCATCTACTTCTCTTCATCAGACAGAGCTTTGCAAGTTTTAGACTAAGAGATTTCCTTTCTCTCTTTTCAAAGCGTTCAGCTATCATGAACCTGAGAACTGCTTCCTGAGATTCTTCCTAGTATTTTACTTCTTTCAATCAGCAGTAACACATAGAGCACATTCCATTTCAGAGCAAGTGGAATCAGGGTCATCTTCCTTATAATCCACCTCCATTTCTTCCTCTGCACTGCCTGATTGTGGAACTTGAATACGTTCAGGTACTTTAAGGTTTATATGCTTTAACAGCTTAAACAGTTTCTCCCATTGAAGTGCCTTTCTTTCTCTTGGTAAAACATTAACAGGCTTTGTTTGCTTGGCTTTATCTACAAAACCCTTCTTCCTGTTCTGCGTGCTAGCAGGTATAACTATCTCCTCAGTATCTGAGTCAGAGTTATAAGCATTAACTCTTTCCAACTTTCCTCTCCTACCTTGGAGCTTAACTGTGGGAGTTTCACAGCTGTGACATCTTTTGGAGGTTGCGTCCTCTGAGTCAGAGCTGCTCAGGGAATCACTGCAGGATTTTCTTCCAGCTTTCCTGGGCTTTCTCAGCCTGAAGATTGTCAGACGGCTGCCTGGGTGAGAATGTTCACAGTCTTGGCAAAGGCATATATCAATATGGTTTGCAAAGGATTGTGGGAAATGCAGTCCATTCACACCAGACACAGCCACTCACAATAATTAGTTGTGCTTGAGTGTAAAGCCAATAAGATATTTATTTATGGGGTTATTTCTCCCAACATAGATATGCTTGGTAGCACATAAAACAGGATACTTGCTTTCAGTGTTAAACTTAGAAAAACAAAATCAGGAAAACAACAGATGAACTTGTCAGGCAATCAAATGAAAAGAATAAAGACCTGGCTGGTCTTTTCTGTAGGCTTTAGCTAATATTTTCTTAGCAGTGTTTCAAACAACAAGCAAAACCCACAACCTTTAAACTCATAAAAGACATAGCCCCCTCACACCTATCCACACTACTGCAATCACCAAACAAAACTAGATCACACAGACAAAACGAAGCCCACTCCCTTATCACACCAAAAGCCTTCAGGAAGACAAAGAAAACCACTAGCTCCAGAGCATTCACATTCACTGCCCCTACGCTCTGGAATGACCTCCCAATAGACCTTCGCATCATAAATGACCTCTATCAGTTCAGGAAAGAGCTAAAAACTTACCTCTTTACTGAACACTTTGAAATCCCATATTCCCCCAAAACACCTCCATAACCATGGTATTACACACACGAACCCCCTTACTCAAAACTAAATAACTCACCCCCCCCCTGTCTGACACCCCATACACACCCCCGATTTATGTCATAAAAGGAAATAAATTCCAAAATATACACAACACACAACCACTGTAAATATCCAATGTAAATAATTTAATGGTTGTTTGTATTACTAATACATCATGAAGTTGAAGTTTTGTTCAATGTAAATAGTTAAACTTAACCGTTCATTGTAAATAGTTGAATCTGATTGTTCAATGTAAATGTATACATCTGTATACAATTGTTAAAATGTTCCTTGTAAACCGCCCTTGATCGCTGGAAGGGGCGGTATAGAAAAATATAGATAAATAAAATAAAATAAATAAATAAAGAAGGGAAAAACTGTTCTTTTCAGGTTAACTTCTTATATCTTCACACATAGACTCAGGAGTGATTCCCACAGAGCTCACAAGCAATTAGGTAAGGCTCAATTGCTAGCAGTTACCCAGCTGAAACCCCTTAGCTGGCTTGCTTTCTACTGTGTGGCTCAAATCCTACTTCAGGAGCTTTTCTGAGTAGATTAAAGAACAAGTTTGTATTTCTTTGTGATGGTTGCTGTACTTTGTAACAGAAAATTACCAAAGGAGTTTAGACAGAGAGCAATCCATATATTCACAGCCTGTATCTAAGACCGCTCCTTCCCCTTCTTCAACAATCATGGGTTCAATATCAGGGATTGGCACAGAGGAATTTCTCAATGGAGCACATTCAAGAGAATACTTGTTTCCCTGCTGTCTTTCAAGGTTATAGCTAGGGCATAGATCAGTATTCATACCTGAGCTTCCATTGCTGTTAGAGTTCCTCTCTAAATAGCCTGGCCAGTATGTAGTCCAGTTCTTATGTCCAGCCTTCCAATCCAGATCCCTGGACACTGGATCTCTCTTCACATACCTTCTGGCACGGGTCTTAGGGTCCCTTCCACGTGCAGCCGTCTCCCTCACAGGTACCGTCTGGAGATTCCTAGCCCTGCAGCACCATTCCTCTGGCTTTCCCCAGTCCAATGGTGTATGCTGGCCTTTTGAATGTCTCCCAGTATACGTACTGCTCTGGACTCCTTTAGGCCTCCCAAATGCTTTCCTCTTCTTTCTTCCAAAGGGTTTCTTGCCCTCTCTGTCCGTCCGCACTGGCTTCTGCTTCTGATGATCCTCCAGATGATGAAGATGTCCAAGCTGAGGATCTCCAAGCTGAATCTGAGGATCTCCCAGATGAAACTGAGGATGAAGATAATTCTCTGTAGAATAAACTCTACCTTTATTCTGCCCAGATGAGTGCTCCACCCTAGCACAGCGCAGCTGTGCTGAATCAGGCCCTGCCCTTTGAGATGAGTGCTTGGGGATTACCTCATAGCCCTCCTGATTGAACACACGTTTCCCCACTTCAGCTCCTCTAATGGCTGTTGGAAACCTGGTGCATTCTGGGACTGGTAGTCTTTTATGGGAAAATTCTGTTTTCTTATTTCTACCAGAACTGACAGGTTGCTTGTTCAGAGTCACTTCACCTTTTCTATAGCTCCTTCCTGAGCTATGATAAGCTTCCTTATCACAAGATTTGTCTTTCTTCAGAAGAAGCTGGGCCTTCCTGTTCTAGCTTTCTTACAGCAAGCCTTTTGCCCTTCTCTCTCCTAGAAGGAAAGTACTTGGCCTGTCCTTTGGCCTTTCCCCAGCTGCTGCTTCTCAAGCTGTTCCCGTGGCTTCCAACACCTCCAAGGCTTCTAACAGTTCTACCGAGTCTATCACTTTCTGTTTGCTTAACCTTAAATGCTGGGCAGTGTGCCTCCCCTTCTGGCTCCACCCACAGGTGTCCCTTATCCTTACTTAGAGTTGCCATGGTGTCTGGGTGTGGCTTCAGCCTAGCTCTGCAAACGTGGTTTCTTTCACTGCTTTTACTTTTGCACATGTGTTTAGGTGAGCCCATCCCCCTTAAAGAAGCAAAAGTTCCTTTTTCCTCTATTTCCCAGGGCTGTGCTACACTCTCCTTACCACAATATGCAGAACAACTCATCAAAGAAGCAGGAATGGGGTGTGAAGATTGGTGGACTCGTCCTTTGCTATACTGACAATACTAGGTTACTGGCTGTAAGTGATGATGATCATAGGACCCGATATTGCAAGAATGCAGAAGGAACCAATAACTGGCTAAAGAAACCCACACAGAAAAGGGCAGGAATTGCGAATTAGCCGCTGGACATGAATTGAGCTCCGATATTTGACATACCTCTGCAAGGCGGGGTAAATGCAAAATGCATGGATAAGAAGTGCAGGGCGCAGAAGGAAGCCCATAACCGTGCAGTGATGGAAAAGTCAATATCCCATCATACCCGGGTACTGGTGCGATAACTGTGTACTATAGAAAATGTGCTGCCCGCCGATAGCCGGCTGTACCAACTGCCCCCACCATAAAGCCCATAACCGGTTGTGATGTCGCATACTGTGGTGTAGAAAGTCCCTCTGATCCCTTAGAGATACCTGAAACGGAAGAGTTGGCTTCAGTAGCTGACAGACAACAAAAGCACATGGCTCATGGTTTCCAGGGAAACCACAAGCAGAAGGAGTCATGGGAGAGGAAAACAGGCCCCTGCAGTTTATCTCCACAGTCAGGAGTTGAGGCAGAACACCTGCTGGGAGGAGGGGTTAAGTTAAACTCTAGAAGGCAGGGGTATAAAAAATGCTCATTAGAGAGAAAGTTAGAAGAAGGAGAGGAGGAAGGAGGAGGAGGAGAACAGGAGTCAAGTTCAGAAGCAGAGGAAGAACTGCTTGGGAGTAAGAACTCAGAGGAACTGACGTTGAGAGAGGATTCTCTGAGGTTTAATTCTGAGAGGGAAACCAGCAAGAGAAACAATTGGAGAACCAGTGCCAAGAAGCCAGGTAGAAACAGCCCAGGTTTGGTGCCGTGTCTGAAAGGCAGCCAAAGGGAAAGAATACCAGGAAGGCTAACTTGGGAGCACTCACAAACTCCAAGGTTTGGATCTTTAGCTGACCCTGAAGCACAAAGGAATCCTCCTGTAAGAAAGCCAAAAGGTAGGCTGAGTGATTGGCTCAAAGACACAACTGTTTTTAAGAATTGGTCTTGTGCTAACCCAGAAGTGTGGGACTCTCCTCACAGTAAATACAATATATATGGTAATTCACAACCGTGTTTGATAGAGTGCTGCAAAGAGAAGCCTCGAGCAGAGAAACTGGGTGTGGCTCTAGAAACACCGGGTAGCCAGTTTCAAACATTCCCAGCTGATAGCCATTATGAAGCAATGGAGACAGAACCGGTTGTAGAGTATATGCTAGAAGAACAAATGGACTGTACATTGTCTATTTCAGATAACATAATATCTTTGTGCTAATGTCAGGCTGTGCAGAGAGCTGCATGAGTCAGCAGGAAGAAAGCACAAACGTTTGAGCTGAGAAGTGTTTGTTTAAAGTTTGATTGCTGTGAAGCAAACGTTCATGCTGAGATAAGAAGCTATTTTTGTTGAGTTCCTATGTTGTTTTCCTGCCAGAGATGTATGGCAATATGTCTTTTGTTTCCTTTGTTTGAATCCACCCGGAGGGGAATTAAAATCCTGTTATTTTTGCCTGAAACCATTCATGCTCAACTACTCTTTATTTGGATAGTAAAAGTACTACAACTCCCATGAGGCATTGCCTCCTCAAACTCTGCTATACTATCTGAAGAAAGGATATCAGGCCGCTTAAACTCTGCATGCCCAGGCTGTGGGGTTCTAGCATGTTACAATACGCAAATGCGTACTGTACATGCAGTACCCCTCTTTGGCAGCATACACAGCAGCATCATGGCAGCAAGGAGAACAGGCAACTTTAGCTTCGCAGAGGCTGAGGCTCTGGCCAGAATAGGCCTCAGATGGGAGGGGGAGCTGTACCCTGGGGACCACTGCAGGGCCAACCTGCTTCTGGCTACCGCCATTTGGAGGGGGATCCAGCTCCGCCTGCGGAGATGAATAGCCAATGGAAGGTTGAGCTCCAATGAAGAGAGAGGGAGGATGGGCAGAACAGTAGGTCAGAAATGGGCACTTGGCACAGGCCTGGCTGTGGGAGTGCACATAGCGCTTGTCATGAGGTAGCGCTGTCAGAGCCCAGGGAAATAGGGAACTCTGAGCAAAACATAGCTGACAGCTCAGAAATACACGTGGAGAAAGGTTACCACGGGCAACAGATACAAGCTGGGTCACGAGGTGTAAGGGAACGCCCAAACACAAGCCTGGATAGGAACTCATTAGGAAATGAGGGGCAGCTGGGTAGGGGCGGAGCCCAAACAAACACCACGAGAAAGACAGTTAAAAGTCACTCACCTGAAGGTAGTGGGAGAGCCATGGAAGGAACGTTCAGAGCTGTGAGAGCTGCTGAGGGAACGTTCAGGAAGAGAGTTGCTGAGGAGAAAAGCCAAGGGAACATTTGGAGAGAAGCCTCACGAGGGAAACACAGAACTGTGGAATCCAGGAGGGACTGCTTTGAGAAGCAGGGCACAGCTCTCCAAAATCCCCGGGAACCTTGCTATGAAGGGAGCAGAGGTGGCCGTCCGGTGGCCAGGCTAAAGGGAGCAAAATTACCCAGCACAAGGTACCAAGCAGGGAATAGTTTTTACCCTGAGGAAATCTTTATACCAGAGAAGCAGCTAGCAGAGAAACACAGTAAAAGGTTTTCACACAAACGGAGCTCGGCTCAGCTGAGAGACCAGGAAGAGAGAGTGCCAGAGGGTAGGCATATTAACCCTAATAGAAGAGCTCCAGAATACAGAGAATTACCCTGCACTTACCAGGAACTGTGTAGCTCTCTTGACCGGGTTTATAGTGAATGTGGTAATTACCCATTTCCCTCTAGCTCAGTGGAGGAGGGGAATGCTGTGAGTTACAGAGAGGAACTTTGCAACGGAAGCTTTACTCCAGGAGAAAGTTATTCCGACAGTGAAGAGATGCAATATGAGCCTTATGAGGAATCTTTGAATGGCAGTGATATGGACTGTACGTACACTATGGCAGATGCCATATCCTCTCTATGTTAGAGTGCTGTGAAAACTGTTTAAAAGAAAACAGGAAGAAGTTTTTTCATGAGAAAAGGACTGTTTTCTTTTTCCTTCTGTTTGTTGAAAAAGCTGAAGTTAAAGCCAAGTTTTGTTCCTGCATTTCTTTAATTTGATGCCAGATGAATGATCTGTTTTCCTTTGTTTCAAATGCTAAAATATCCAATCCCGGACGGGGAATAAAATCCTGTATTATAACCTTACACTTGGTCTGCAACTACAACTATAACTATTAGAGTACTACCCCACTGACGTACCCACGCCGCTGGCCTCTGGGGACGCTGGTGGGTGACACGCTATACAAATGCTCAGTAGTAGTAGTATGTAAACAGTGGGATGCCCTATGGGAGTTGCTATGGTCAACAGCATGTGTTAAGTCACTGACCCTGCCAGGTTACACAGTTCAAAATGCATTTCCCTGCCATCCCAGCATACCTGGGGGCCCATTTTTTTATTTAACATGTTTTTTTTTATACTGTTATATCATTTTAATCAGTTGTTTACATTGTAACTTAAACTTGGTAATGTACATTAAACAGAGACATTGATAACTTAGATTCTTCTGCGGCAATTCTGCAGACATCGCACAAGAGGTGGTAAGAGCTCCCCCTGTTAGAGGATGTCCTGCAAATGCATGGGTCACAGATTCAAGACCACCCAGGGAAATTGATGTGCAAAAGCAAAACCAAAACCAAGAGTGAGGGAATCAAACTTGCACAAAAATGAGTATCATTTCCCCGCTCCTTGTGTTAGACATGCTTATTGTGGGCAGTTCCAGCTTTTGCGTGTTGTGGGGATGTCACCACTATTGTACCTATTGTCCTGTGGCCTGGTGCAACTAGCCAGATACATTGAGCACATAATGCCACTGGCTATGAACATACACAGAATACAGAAGTAAAGAGCAGGGAAATCATGTTGCAAATATTGGTTGCCTGCATAGCTGTAGGATATATCCCCCTCTGCCTGCACTGGACTGGGGGTTAAAGCACCTGCACCTGGCCATTCTCCAGCATGGAATCACCTAAGTCCATGTTCCCCACATATCACCACATGTTCCAGAGCTAGAACGTGATGTACAGCATGACAGAGAGGCTCTGTGCAAAAATCTCACAAATGCAACCCAACAAACATCACAGGACACAAACCAGGGCCTCATGCTCCAAGCGTGGTGCCACAGGGTCAATGACAGATGGTGAGAGTGGGGTCAAAAGAGAGAGGTTCAGAATGGGTGGGCAGGAGATAGGGAGGACAAGGGGGTTAGGGAGAGTGGAAGAGAGGAGAGGAGGGGCTGGTAGATTGAGGGGGGTAGTGTAAACAGGCATGAATGAGAAGGGATGGGACAGAGGGGGGTATGGGGTGTGGTAGTGAAAGTGGAGGCACAGAGCATGGAGTAGGGGCACTGAGGACATTTGGATGTGGCAGTAAGAGGGCAGCTGCAGAACACAGCTGACCTTATGGGGTCCAGAGGTGAAAGACAGGTATGTGAGGTAGCACATGCAGGGTCAAGCTGGCAGCCACAATGTGCTAATGCGCAGAGGACTGGGAAGAGATATGGGTGATGTGGAGATGATAGTGAGAGAAATCAGGTAGTGTCCATGAAGCCTCACATGTAGAGGCATACACTACAGATAACCCATATAGAGTAGCAACATGCGCCCTGCAAGGGACCAATATCTGAGCACCTGTCTCAGGTATGAGATGCAGTGTGAAAAACCTGTAGATGGCCTGGTCAAGGAGCAGTAACATCACACCAATTGTACACAGGGGGTTTGGGGAACCCTGGTAGAGGGTACACAGAGCTCAATGTAGTGACATATATGTTGAAATCCCCACTGTGACTGGACATACACACTACTCCTGCAAGGGTGGACAGGGGCTCTGGGAATAGCTGTGTAAGTGGTAGCAGAAGAGAATCAATGTGGGCAACAAAGGGTGCAGATGTGATCATCTACCTCTCTCTCACAGTGACTTAGTCATGCACCAGACCCTCGAAGCACTGAAATGCCGGTTTAGGACCATGCAGCGGCAGAGGCCAGAGCTCATCCAGTGCCTCAGGGAGGAGGTGGCAGCAGCCACAGGTAAGCCAGCCACATGGCATGATACACATCCCCCCAGAAAATACAGCAAATGACAACATGTATGGTCTCAACTTCTGGATAACAGCAGATATTTTGCTAGCCTAGCATGTGTAGATATGTTGTTGCCCCATGAAGTATGCATGCACTGTTGCCATTGTGTGTGCCAGTCTGTCAGCTCTGTCCATCTACTGCAAGCCTAACGTTACACCCATCTTTTGGTCTGCTGTCCCTCCACAGCGAGTGAAGCAAAGGAGGAGAGGTTGAGGGAAGCAGACAGGCAGCCTCCCCAGCCCAGCCAGCTACACCCACCACCTGCAAGATCATCCTTGGAGGCAGCAAGCTCTAGCTCCAGTCTCAGCCGTAGCACCACCACCACCACACCTGAAACTTTCCCCACAGACAGCACCTCTGAGATGGAGGAGGAGGATGAGGCCATCGAGGAGGCCCCAGAAATGGAGGCAGAGGAAGAGGCAGAGAAGGTGGAGTGGGACCAGCATGAGGAGAAGAAGGATGACGTTCTGGAGGCCCTGGCAGAGGAAGAGGAGGCAGAGGAAGGGGAGGACTCAGAGGAGGAGAAGAAGGAATCTGAGGAGGAGGAGACTGACGCAGAGAAAGAGTTAGGGGAAGCGCCAGGGGAGGGGCCATGTGAGGTGCACGTGACCAGGGCAATGGTGAATGCTGGAGAGAGGGGTTAGTCCACTGATGCAGGCACATATGTCCTGCTAGGGACAAGGGGCCCAATATTCGAAGGCATTTACACGGGTAACTGCTCTAGTTACCCATAAAAATGCCATATCGAGACAGTGCCCTTCGAAAATCCCAGATATGTTCCTATGGTGCCCAGATACTATGTGGTTAGGACAGGAGAGGATACCGTGTAGCAGCCAGCTTTTAATAAGTCTTCTTTCCCTCCCTCCCTCCTTTCCCAACTCCCACCCACCCCTGGGATAATCGTAGCTTTAAAGGTGTTTAAACCTCTTAAAGGGAAGGAGGTGCCCATATTCACTCTTAGGTGCAGCTGTTTATCCTCATCAGGCATAAATTAAGGACCTGAGATTAATTAATCTTGAGGTGAACAAAGTCCATTAAATGTATTTGTTATAGTTTTATTAGTGTAAGTATCCCCAGCAAACGTAAGTAAATGACTTAAATACCTAAGCACAACCCTAAAACTAAGATGCAGACAGCTGTCCAGCAGCCAGTTGGGGGCTTTCTAGTCTTTTGCATTGAGTGTCACATGTATGATTTTCTCCTAGTTGGTGAAGGGTCTTGCGTGTGCACTAGGTGCAAGGAGCTCCTTGCTCTCAGGGAATGAGCCTGCTCTGTGGAGGCTAGAGTAGCAGACTTGGAAGACATAAGGAAGACAGAGTGGTACATAGACGAGATCTACAGGGATGTAGTACTGAAGTCCCACCTCCAGTCTGGCAGCATCCCTGTTGCCATGGAGGAGAGAGGTCACATGACAGGAGAGCATCACCCTGGTAAGGCAGGAAGTGATCCTGTAAGTAGGACCTGTCCTCCAGATGATGTAAAACCCTCTCGCACCGAGGAGGGTTCTCCATGGCCATGTGCCCACGAGGGAAGTATTCGGATAGCCATTATAGTTGGTGACTTGATCATTAGGTATGTAGATAGCTGGGTGGCTGGTGGATATGAGGATCGCCTGGTAATATGCCTGCCTGGTGCAAAGGTATCAGACCTCATGCGTCACTTAGACAAAGTCTTAGATAGTGCAGGGGAGGAGTCTGTTGTCTTGGTACATGTTGATACCAATGACATAGGAAAGTGTGGTAGGGAGGTTCTGGAGGCCAAATTTAAGCTTTCAGGTAGGAAATTGAAATCCAGAATTTCCAGAGTAGCAATCTCTGAAATGTTTCCCGTTTCATGTGCAGGACCCAAAAGGCAGGCATAGTTCCAGAGTCTCAATGTGTGGATGAGATGATGGTGCAAAGAAGAAGGGTTTTGGATTTGTTAGGAACTGGGGAACATTCTGGGGAAAGGAGGGGCTTTTCCGAAGGGATGGGCTCCACCTTAACCGGGATAGAACCAGGCTGCTGGCATTAATTTTTTAAAAGGAGATAAAGCTGTTTTTAAACTAGACAATAGGGGAAAGTCGACAGTCGCCCAAGAACACATGGTTCGGAACAATGTATCCTTGAAGGATACTAGCAAAAGATTGAAGTTAGGGCTGTGACCCCGCTTCTTTAATGCCCTCCAGCAAGAGCAGGTAGGGTTTAAGCGGGTTGTTTTCTTCCTGAACAGCTACTCTACAAGTTCCTAAAGCAAAGCCTCTTGGGATATGTAGTTTCTTTCACAGTCAAAGGAAGAGTAGTGTGACTTCAAAAAGTGGTTAAAGCAACAAGGATTTATTTCCCCTCCTGGGGCGGATTTTCAACAAGGAAATAAAGGTAACACCACCAGACACCTCTGGCAAAAGGGCAAAGTAAAGTTTCCAACGTAAACAGCTTTCTTCAGCACAAAACAATTGCTTCTCAGCAAACAGAATGAAACAGCTCTGTTTTCCCGGCTCTGTACTTTTTATCTCAATACCTCTGTACTTCTCTGCAAGGCATACATTCAGCACAGGGACAATACTTCATCAGATATTGTAAACGTACAGTCCATCATATCTTCAGAGACACTTTCAAAACCTGACTCTATTTCCATTAAGTCCTCCTGAGAAGTAGGAAATGTTTGTATCGTGGTTTCTTGGGCTCCGCCCTTCCTCCCTGCTTTAAGCTTTGTATTATATTCTTGAATCATGTACTGCTTAAAACAGTCCTTTTCATTACAGTCATTATAATCAATGCCCCAACTTCTGGATAAGTAGGATCACCTTGATTATAAAAATCCCAGCCTTTGGGCTTACCTCTGTGCTTGGCTGCAAAGGGTTTTCTCTGGGCTTTAGACCCGGTAGTGGAATCTCCACCTACTTTCTGCAATGAGTGTTGAAACTGCCTTCCTGGCTTTCTCTCCTCTTGGTAATCCCCAGGATATTGCAGACAGCCTGGCTTGCTTCTGCCGTATCCTTTTCTTGAATAAAGCTTTGTAAAAGGTTCTCCTTTTACCTTTGAACTCAGCTCTGGCCCTGGGCTTGGAACCTGGACTCTTCCCTGGTCCTCCTCCTGGGTTGTTAGCTGGTCTCTCACCGGAACCCTCGGCTGGCCTTGTAAGTAACCTCCCAGCTGAGCCTGTGCTGGAACTTTCTCTGGAACTTCCACTGGACACTCTCTTCCAGCTTCTAATGGACCTCTCCTTCCAGCTTCTAACGGATCTCTCCTTCCAGTTTCTAATGAACACTTCCTTCCAGCTTCTAATGAACCTCCCAGCTGAGCCTCTTTATGTATCTGCCCTTTAGGGTAGTGCCTGACTCCTCCTCCTAGCAGGTGCTCTGAATTAGCTCTTGAGTCCTGAGCTAACCGGTAGCAAGGGCGTGTTTCTTTCTCCTGTGCTTGGTTTCCCTGGTAACTACCAGCCATGTGCTTTTGTTTATACTCCAGCACTGCCCCAGATTTCTCCTCTTTGGCTCTTTCTACAGGGCTGGAGGAATCCACCATGTCACAGGGCATATCAACAGAGAGGTTCCAATAAAGACAAAAGTGACCCAAAAGCCCTTGAGTACAGAGCAGACAGAGCTTAAAGATTCTAAATTACCCCTGCCTACAGATAACCAGATTAATATGAATAAAATACAGCCTCTAAAATGCTTGTATGCAAATGCTAGAAGTCTAAAAAATAAGATGGGAGAGTTAGAATATATAGTACTAAATGAGAGGTTAGATATGATTGGTATCTCAGAGACATGGTAGAAGGAGGACAACCAGTGGGACATTGTGATACCTGGGTACAAACTATATTGTAATGATAGAGCAGATCAAATTGGTGGAGGGGTTGCACGCTATGTTAGAGAGGGCATTGAGTCGCAAAGGATTAAGGTTTTGCAGGAAAAAACATTCACTGTAGAATCTCTATGGACTGAAATTCTATATAATAAAGGGAAGGGGAAGGTGATGGCAGTGGGGGTTGTGATAAGGAAGCTTATCATAGTTCAGGAAGGAGCTATAATAGAGGTGAAGTGACTCTGAACAAGCAACCTGTCTTTGCTGGTAGAAATAATAAAACAGAATGTTTCCATAAAAGACTACCAGTCCCAGAATGCACCAGGTTTCCAACAGCTACTAGAAGAGCTGAAGTGGGAAAACGTGTGTTCAATCAGGAGAACTATGAGGTAATCCCCAAGCACTCATCTCCAAGGGCAGGGCTTGATTCAGCACAGCTGCGCTGTGCTAGGGTGGAGCAGCCCTCTAAACAGGTTAAAAGTAAAGCCTATTCTATTCATCGGAATCTTCAGAATCTTCATGATCATCATCACCATCAGCAGGAGCAGAGGCAGCAGAAGCCAGAGCTCACGGACAGAGAGAGCAAGAAACACTTTGGAAGAAAGAAGAGAAAAGCATCTTGGAGGTCTAAAGGAGTCCATAGCAGTACGTGTGTTGGGAGACATTCCAGAGGCAAGCATAATCCATTGGACTGGAGGAAACCAGAGGAGTGGGGTTACAGAGCCAGGAATCCCCGGACGGCACCTGTGAGGGAGACGGCTGCATTTGGAAGGGGCCCTAAGACCAGTGCAAGAAGGTATGTGAAGAGAGACCCAGTGTCCAGGGATCTTGATTGGAAGGCTGGACATAAAAACTGGACTACATACTGGCCAGGATATTTAGAGAGGAACCCTAACAGCAATGGAAGCTCAGGTATGAACACTGATCTATGCCCTAGCTATTCACTTGGAAGACAGCAGGGAAACAAGTATTGTTCTGAGAATGCTCCATTAAGAAATTCCTCTGTGCCAATCCATGATATTGATTCTATGATAGTTGAAGAAGAAGGGGATATTGTAAATGAGCAGTGTGAATACATGGATTGCTCTCTGTCTAAACCTCTGTGGTAATATACTTTTACAAAGTACAACAACCATCACAAAGAAATATAAACTTGTTCTTTGATCTACTCAGAAAAGCTTTTGAGCAGGGTTTGAGCCACGCTTAGAAAGTAAACCAGCCAAGAGGTTTGCAGCTGGTTAATTGTTAGCAATTGAGCCTTGCCTAATTGCCGGTGAGCTCTGAAGAGACACTTCTGGGTGTGTGTAAAAATACCAGGTTAGCCTTGAAAAAGAACAGTTTTTCATTACTTTGTGGGTTTTGTTTGTTTTTGAAGCACTGCTAAAAAGATATTAGCAGGAGCCTACAGAAAAGACCTTTCTGTTCCCATCAAGGTCTTTATGGTTTGATTTAATTGCTTAAGAAGTTCAGTTGTTGTTTTTCCTGATTTTGTTTTTCTAAGTATAATACTGAAAGCAAGTATCCTTTCTGTGCTACCAAGCAAATCTGTGTTGAGAGAAATAACCCCATAAATAAAATACATTTTCTTTGCTTTATTTATTTATTTATTTTATTTTATTTGCAAATCTCTTATATACCGCCACTTCCCAAGATCAGTGGCGGTTTACATTAAACAACAAATACATAAAACATTGCTATGGTAAGCAGTTACATCGAACAGTATTTAAACTATATACAGGTATATTGAACAGTGTTCAAAACTATATACAGTGTGATGCAGCAAGGGGCACACAGCCCAGGGAAAATAAGATAAAAGAAAGACTTACCTCAGAGTCAGCTTTAGAAAGCAGCACTAGGCACCATGATTCACTGCAGCAAGGGAAATTCTTGCTACGTAGCAAACAAAAGTCCCATCAGGAACACCTGAGTGAGAGTCCCCAGGTCACGTGTAGAGCTAGGGATTATTTAGGGCAGGGTTCCAGTCAGTTAGAGAGGAGAGTCAGAAGCAGGATCACCACGGGAAGCAGTAGGAGAGAGAGGAGCAGGAGGTGTGTCCCAGGTCAGCTGAACAGAAGCCCCAGGGGATTGCTGGGAGGAAATTCTTCTCACGAGGAGTCAGGAAGTGAGTCTGTCTCCAGCTCTCGAGAAGGAAGGTTCAAGGCAAGCTGCACTAAGGGAAGACCTGCTACCAGGAATAGCTTTGGAGAGAAGCCAGGATTACCCCACTACCCAAGATGCCAGCATTTGCCAGCTCAAGGCAGAGGTCACGGTGAGAGGGAAGTGTTGGGGGATGGGCACTCCATGCATGGCTACAGCTTAAGAAATAGGTGTGAAGTTAGGAACAAATATATTCCTGTTCAACCAGCCCGGGAGGCTAGAAGCAAAGGCTATAGAGAGCCAAGCATAAAGACAAGCCCTGCAGAGAGAAGGAAACTTCCCTATAGTAACAAAGAGAAGTTTAAAGCTTATAACTGCAAAGGGCAGAGTTCTGATTACAGACATAAGAAGCAAGATGTTTCAGAGCTAATGTTCTGGGAGGCAAGCCCAGGCAGAACCAGCTACAGAGAGAGATATAGACACAAAGGGGGAAAAGCCTCCAGTGACTGTTATAGTGAAGTGTCACAAGACGCTATAGCTGAATACCGTTCTCAAGAAGGGTCTGATACCAGCAGTGTGAGCAGTGCTGGGGAAATGATATGGGAAGACGCTGCTAGTCTGCAAGAGGATATTCCTATGGATTGCAGTGTCTGTGTTAAATGCAACCGTATGATGTAAATACTGGATGAAGAGAACTCTGTGAATATAACAAGAGAAAATACGTGTGTCACCACTTTTGTTGCTAAGCTTATCTGATTTAAAGTTTCTGTTTCCTTTGACAATGTCCGAGCGGGACGGGGAATAAAACCCACTTTTCATTTCAAGTTGCTCTGAAGGACTTTTTATTTACAAGATCAGAGCAATTACTTGTGTATACGCCCTAGGCAACCGCCTATATAGGGCTAAATAGGCCTCTAACCACAGGCCCCATCACAGGTTGGCGTAGTTTTATCGGATCCAGTCCAGGAAACAAGGAGCTACAGTGCAGAGCGACAACGCGGGACGAGCAGAGTTGGCACGCACGGAGGAGGATCCAGGTTCCAGGAGTGCGACAGCAAGCACCTTCTCAAAATAAGACCCTCCACCTTGCTCAGGTAACGGGTATTTGGGCACAGGTTGGGGAGGATCGCTGGTGAGAAGAGGAGGCTTGGGAGGAGAAATTTTTATCATTGTTATTGTGCCGCACTTGGTTTGGTGTGTTTCTGATTTGTTTCAGGAAAGGAGATGACGACGACGATGGATGCACAGGAGGTTCTCAGGTGGATGAGCAGCCAGTTCGAGAAGCAGGGAGAGCTAGCTCGGCAGAACCAGGAGCAGGCCATCGCTGCCCTGGTGGCGCAACAGAAGCCCCTGACGGACTTAATGCGGACTATCCTGAAGGAGCCTAAGAAGGACGAATCACCAGCAGCCGTTCCTATCTGTGGGGTAGGCCCACAGAGCTGTGGGATTTGGACTTTAGGACAAATGCATGCTAGTGACAATTTTGATGACTTTGTGCAAACATTTGAACGAATAGCTAGTAATGCTAAGTGGCCACAAGAGCAGTTAGCCGTTAGGCTGGCCTCAGCATTAACTGGTGAGGCTCAGGCAGCCTATAGGGCCATGCCAGCAGCTCTTGCAAGTGACTATCAAGAGGTTAAGAGAGCTGTACGGGATAGGTTGGGCTTAACCCCTACCATGTACAGACGCATGCTCAGGTCTACCCGGATTCAACCAGAGGAAACACCAAAGGCACTGTATCACAGAGTGCATGGGTTGGTTTTAAAGTGGCTTGAACCCGAGGGTAAACGAATGGAGGAAGTACTTGATCTAATTGTATTAGAGCAGTTCTTTGACGCAGTACCTGAAGAGGTTAGAACATTTCTTACTCTACAGAATTGTAGAACCTCTGCTGAAGCAGCGCACCTAACGGAAAGATTCTTTGAGGCTGAACTAATCAAAGGAGCCAGCGCTAGCAGCCGGTCAGGGTTAGACAACTCTGTAAGAAATGCTAATATGTCTTTAAGGAACAAGGTGGGTTCACAGGAATCCAGGTATATAAAAGCAGAAGGTAACAAGGTGTTAAAGTGTTTTAAGTGTGGGAAAAGTGGACACTTTAAAAGGGAATGCAGCTCTCGCACAGCACTTGTTACTGGCCAGGTTCACCACACAGCTGCAGGTTTCCGAGTGGATGTAGAGATACAGGGAGTCCCAGCTAAGGCCTTGCTTGACTCGGGGGCCGACCAAAGTATGGTCTCTCGCCGTTTTTGGGAAACCATACAGGCCCAGAGGGGTTTTCCCCCGAGTCACGCCGAAGGAGTAGCCAATATCAGGTGTATCCATGGATCTTCCACTGGTTATCCGCTGTACCAGCTGAGGATACAAGGATTAGGGGTTCGGAGAAAGATTTTGGTAGCGGTAGTCCCCAAACTACCCTTTGATTTGGTGTTAGGCCGGGACTGGCCCCCATTTGGTGAAGGCCTAAAGAAAGGCCTGGTTAAGGAAAAAGAACCCCAAGGGCAACCTAAGGAAGGAGAGGAAGAAGACCAGGTCATGGGAAAAAGCAATGATGAAGGGGAAGCCCTGGTAAATGTAATTCCCCAGCCTTTATTTGCTAAAACCCCAAGGAAAGAAATTGTCCAAAAAGCACCAATAGAGGTAGTGACACCTGGTAAAAAGGGTTTTGTATTAAAGGTCTGTAAAATGTCCCCAGACGCACAGGTCCCCCAGAAAGCAACCGCCGATGTGGCTGGCTTTGATCTTTTTAGTGCTGTGGAAGGGGTGGTACCGAAGAAAGGAAAGACTTTAATTAATACAGGCCTACAAGTCCAGCTGCCACCTGGGTGCTACGGGCGGATCGCTCCACGATCGGGTTTAGCATCGAAGCACTTTGTCGATGTCGGAGCGGGGGTTGTGGACCCCGATTACAGGGGAGAGGTCAAAGTACTGCTGTTTAACTTTGGAGAGCAGGACTTTGAGGTCAAAAGAGGAGACCGCGTTGCACAATTTATATGTGAACGATTTGGGTCGCCAGAGGTGGAGGAGGTAACCCACCTAGTCCCTACCAGCAGGGGAGGCCAAGGGTTTGGATCCACCGGACAGAGGGAGGTACAGGGTCTTACTGCCTCTGCTAAGACAAATCTAGAAGAGGATTTAGGTCCCCAAATTGCAGACTGTACAACAGTCCCTGCACCGAAGGTTGGCCTAGGGTTGTCTTTGCAGCAACGGGGTCAGTTAGACCAGTTGTTGACACGGTTTAGGGACGTCCTTACGCCCGTCCCGGGAGAGACCAATCTGGTCGCACACGAAATTCTCACACCCCCGGGGAAAATTGTGCGACTGCGACCTTATCGCTTACCGGAGGCTCGCAAGAGCGAGATTATTGCACAAGTTCAGGAGATGCTACAACTAGGCGTGATTGAAGAGTCTAAAAGTCCCTGGTGTAGTCCGGTAGTCCTGGTACCGAAACCGGATGGCAGTCTCCGTTTCTGCATTGACTTTAGGCAGGTCAATACCATATCACTCTTCGATGCCTACCCTATGCCAAGGATCGAGGAGTTGTTGGATAGACTGGGGCAGGCACGGTATCTGACCACCCTCGACCTTACCAAGGGTTATTGGCAGATACCGTTGACCCGTGCTTCCAGACCCAAGACAGCATTCAGTACACCACTGGGTTTATTCCAGTTTAAACGCATGCCGTTCGGTCTACACGGTGCTGCGGCAACATGCCAAAGGTTGGTAGACCAAGTCCTACGGCCGCACCACAGCTACGCCGTAGCATATATGGATGATATAGTCATCCACAGCACCACCTGGGCACAGCACCTTCCACGTGTAGAGGCCGTATTGAAGGCTTTGCGAGATGCTGGTTTGACTCTAAATCCCGGAAAATGCCTATTTGGAGGTACCGAGGTTAGGTATCTAGGACACTTAGTGGGAAATGGGACGGTCCGACCACTACATGATAAAGTGGAAAGTGTACAGAATTTTAGGCGTCCCCTAAATAAGAAACAACTGAGAAGTTTCCTAGGCTTAATCGGATATTATAGGCGTTTTATACCTAGATTCGCGGAGGAGAGTACAGTGTTAACAAATATGTTGAGGAAAAACGCGCCTAATAATTTACAATGGACACAGGCAGCGGAGGACGCTTTCACACTTCTAAAGGGGAAGTTATGTAAGGCGCCTGTTTTATATGGGGTGGATTTTAACCGTACTTTTATCCTGCAGACGGACGCCTCGGAATCGGGGCTGGGAGCCGTCCTATCCCAGGAGTTTGAGGGTACTGAGCACCCCGTCATCTACTTGAGTAGGAAATTGACCAAGGCTGAGGGCAACTACTCAACCATTGAGAAGGAATGTTTGGCCATCAAGTGGGCCATCGAATCACTTCGCTTTTACCTTACCGGCAGACATTTCGTGCTGATTACTGATCATGCACCATTGAAATGGTTAGGTACCATGAGGAACCACAACCCTCGCCTCACCCGTTGGCACCTGGCGCTGCAGGCTTTCAATTTTACTATACACCATAGGGCGGGAAAGCTACATACTAATGCAGACGCTTTGTCGCGTATTCCGGGCTGGGAGCATGAAAGTGCACCAGCACGGAATATCTTAAGAGGGGGGATATGTGATGCAGCAAGGGGCACACAGCCCAGGGAAAATAAGATAAAAGAAAGACTTACCTCAGAGTCAGCTTTAGAAAGCAGCACTAGGCACCATGATTCACTGCAGCAAGGGAAATTCTTGCTACGTAGCAAACAAAAGTCCCATCAGGAACACCTGAGTGAGAGTCCCCAGGTCACGTGTAGAGCTAGGGATTATTTAGGGCAGGGTTCCAGTCAGTTAGAGAGGAGAGTCAGAAGCAGGATCACCACGGGAAGCAGTAGGAGAGAGAGGAGCAGGAGGTGTGTCCCAGGTCAGCTGAACAGAAGCCCCAGGGGATTGCTGGGAGGAAATTCTTCTCACGAGGAGTCAGGAAGTGAGTCTGTCTCCAGCTCTCGAGAAGGAAGGTTCAAGGCAAGCTGCACTAAGGGAAGACCTGCTACCAGGAATAGCTTTGAAGAGAAGCCAGGATTACCCCACTACCCAAGATGCCAGCATTTGCCAGCTCAAGGCAGAGGTCACGGTGAGAGGGAAGTGTTGGGGGATGGGCACTCCATGCATGGCTACAGCTTAAGAAATAGGTGTGAAGTTAGGAACAAATATATTCCTGTTCAACCAGCCCGGGAGGCTAGAAGCAAAGGCTATAGAGAGCCAAGCATAAAGACAAGCCCTGCAGAGAGAAGGAAACTTCCCTATAGTAACAAAGAGAAGTTTAAAGCTTATAACTGCAAAGGGCAGAGTTCTGATTACAGACATAAGAAGCAAGATGTTTCAGAGCTAATGTTCTGGGAGGCAAGCCCAGGCAGAACCAGCTACAGAGAGAGATATAGACACAAAGGGGGAAAAGCCTCCAGTGACTGTTATAGTGAAGTGTCACAAGACGCTATAGCTGAATACCGTTCTCAAGAAGGGTCTGATACCAGCAGTGTGAGCAGTGCTGGGGAAATGATATGGGAAGACGCTGCTAGTCTGCAAGAGGATATTCCTATGGATTGCAGTGTCTGTGTTAAATGCAACCGTATGATGTAAATACTGGATGAAGAGAACTCTGTGAATATAACAAGAGAAAATACGTGTGTCACCACTTTTGTTGCTAAGCTTATCTGATTTAAAGTTTCTGTTTCCTTTGACAATGTCCGAGCGGGACGGGGAATAAAACCCACTTTTCATTTCAAGTTGCTCTGAAGGACTTTTTATTTACAAGATCAGAGCAATTACTTGTGTATACGCCCTAGGCAACCGCCTATATAGGGCTAAATAGGCCTCTAACCACAGGCCCCATCACAACAGGTAGTTAAAGCAATCCATGTATTCACACTGCTCATTTACAATATCCCCTTCTTCTTCAACTATCATAGAATCAATATCATGGATTGGCACAGAGGAATTTCTTAATGGAGCATTTACACTCGAGCAAGCACAACTAATTTATTGTGAATGGCTGATTCTGGTATGAATGGACTACATTTCCCACAATCCTTTGCAAGTCATATTAATATTTGCCTTTGCCAAGACTGTGGACATTCTCACCCAGCGCCCCCGTTTACAGTTGGCGTAGTTTTTCGGATTGCTTTTGCGCAAAGGATTTACATGCTAAGGATTACAACTGAAGTCTGAAGAAAAAAAGAAAGTTCAAGTTAAAAGCTGGAGAAAAAAAAAAAAAGATTTTCCCTTAACTACACTTTGGAGGAAGAGGTGGCTGATTCAGGTGGCTGTCCCAGGAGGAAAAGACCCTGTGTAGAGCTGGATTCATCACTGGCATAAGGTAATAAGTACCTGGGCATGTCTAGTGGTGGATGGGAGTAAGGCACAGGGGTAATTGAAAAAAAAATTAGGAGAAAAAAACACCTGTTTGGAAGGTGTTGCACTGTGTTTTTTTTTTCTTTTGTTTTCTTGCAGGGATCAAGATGGATCCGAGGGAAATGGCCAGCTGGGTGGCAGCCCAGTTTAGCAGGCAACAGGAGCTAGCGCAGCAGGCTCAGGACACTGCTATGAAAGCCTTAATGGACCAGCAGAAACCAGTGTTTGATCTGGTGGAAGCCTTGGTGGCTCTGCATAAACAAAGTGGACCGGATGCAAGACCAGCAGCAATTACTGGTATACCACATGTGGACAATGTGGGACTCAATCAGGGAATTGGGGCATTTAGTTTTGGGAAGCTAACTCCAGATGATAATGTTGATGATTTCCTAGAATCTTTTGAGAGAGTGGCACAAGCATTAGCATGGCCAGAGACCCAGTGGGCAGTAAGGCTGGCAGCCTCATTAACTGGAGAGGCGCTTGCAGCTTATAGAGCAATGCCAGCAGCTCAGGCTTTGATTTATAAAGAGGTAAAGGCTGCTATTAGAGATCGCCTAGGGTTGTCTATTTCAGAGTATAGGCAAATGTTTAGAGCTACTATACTAAGAGTGGGTGAAACACCCAGGGCTCTGAGTCAGAGAATCAGAGGACTGGCTGTAAAATGGTTGGAGCCTGAGGGAAAGACTGTGGAAATGTTATTAGACATTATTATGCTTGAACAATTTATGTCTGCTGTGCCTAAAGATTTGCACACTTTCCTTATACAGCAAAATTGCCAGAATCTTGGAGAGGCAACCATGCTAGCAGAGAGATTCTTGGAAGCCACGCAGGCTTGCCATAGAATGGGTAGCCTTCTGAAGATTGGTGCTGAGGCAAGCTGTGCTGTATCAGAAAAGAAAATGGGTAAAAATGTTTCTGAAAATAATTGTACTGTGCCAGCCCAGATTACACAGTGGAGTAAAAAGAAATGTTTCAAATGTGGAAAATGGGGACATTTGGAAAGGGGATGCCAGATACACACTAGCTTAATGGGTGTTGATTTAAAACAGCCCAAAGAAGGATTTCTTTTGATGGTTGATGTGCAGGGAATTACCACAAATGCTCTGTTAGACTCTGGGGCAGACCAGAGTATGTTGTCAAAGAGGCTTTGGAAGAGAATAGAGGCCCAAGAAGGATTTGTGCCTAGAACCCCTGAAAGCCAAGTTCACATCAGATGCATTCATGGTGCTGCAACATCATATCCCACCTATAGGCTAATGGTTAAGTGCCTGGGGGAACAAGAGGAAGTTCTGTTAGCAGTGGTGCCTAGGCTACCATTTGATTTGGTTCTAGGAAGAGACTGGCCAAGATTTAAGCAAGGTATAGTGGAAGGACTAGGAAAGAAGGAGGGAGAAGGATTAATGGAATTAGCTCCCGGGCCTTTGTTTGGAAGTCCTCAGTCCCTAGCTAAAACGATGGTTGAGCTTCCAGAAGGCCAAACTATAAGGAAGGAAATAGGTAAGAAGAGGGGCCTTGTATCCACCCGCTCACAGGCTAAGGTAGAGAGCCAGAAGGAGAAGGGGGAGCAGGCAGAGTTATTAGGAGACTTACCCTCTCATGATGATTTAATAACTCCACCATCTGGGAAAGTAAGAAAGTTGAAAGCACAAAAGCGGCGTGAGAGACTTTGCAGAGCACAGGGTAGGGCTGACATGTTGGCAGGTCAAAGTTTACCCTGGGTGCCAGCTGAGTTAGTGGCAAAGTTTCCTAACTTTCCACAAGAACAGCGAGCTGAACAAGCTCTCACCCGAGCTTTTAAGTATGCTCAGGAGGTCAGGGAGGAGTTGCCCAGATTCAGACTAGATAATGAAATATTATATAGAGAGAGTCAGGACCCCAGAAATGGGACCATATGTAAACAATTGGTGGTACCCACAACTTTCAAAGGACTAGTACTTAGATTAGCACATGATCATCCAGTTGGAGGTCATAAAGAGATGCAAGGAACGCTGGATCAAATACTTATGCGTTTTTACTGGCCAGGTATTTTCAAAGAAACTACCCAGTTTTGTGCTGCATGTCCAGCGTGTCAGCGAGTTATAGCGACTCACCCACCGGTTGTGCCTTTGATTCCCATGCCAATTATCACAGACCCAATTGGTCGCATTGCTATGGATATTGTAGGCCCATTAGTCAAAACCTCCCGAGGTTTCCAATACATCCTAGTTATGGTAGATCAGGCAACAAGGTTTCCCTGGGCCATAACATTGAGGAATGTTTCTGCAAAAACAATAGCTTTAGAGCTAGTCAAATTGTTTTGCGAAGTGGGATTCCCAAGAGAGGTGTTGACTGACCGAGGGTCCAATTTTGTATCCAAATATTTGGCCCAGGAATGGGATGCCTTTGGCATTCATCACGTGAAAACCTCAGCCTACCATCCACAATCAAACGGTTTGGTGGAGAGATTCAACCAAACTCTCAAACAAATGTTGAGAAGGGGGTTAGCAGGAGAGGTAAAAGAATGGGATATGTTATTGCCCTTTGCCTTATATGCCTGCAGGGAAAGAATTCAGGTGTCCCTAGGTGTAACTCCATATGAATTGATGTATGGTAGGGCTCCACGGGGTTTGTTAGATATTTTGAGGGAACAATGGATTGATCCTGAACCAGAAAATCAGGAGGTGCCACAGTTTTTACGTGACTTAAGAGCACGTTTAAAAAGGACCTCGCAGGTTGCTGAGAAGAACCTGCAGGACAGCCAAGTGCGCCAGAAAGGGTGGTTTGATAGGAAGGCCAAAAGCCGCCAATTAAGCATTGGTGAAAAGGTTTTGGTTCAAGTAGCAGGTACTGCCCCAAAATTTGAAGTGCAGTGGAAAGGGCCATGGAAGGTTGTTAGACAAGTGAGCCCAGTATCTTATGTGGTAGAAAATGCAAGAGGGCGTAGACAGACCTACCACATTAATGTACTTAAGTCTTGGAAGGAAAGGCCTGTAAATAATGAACCTGAAGCTAGCCAAGAAGTAGGTGAGCATCAAAAAGATAATACTCTCGTAGGTATTACGGACTGTAGGAAAGAGGTTTCACCAGTTACACCAGTCCGTAATAACTTAAGCAGGGGGGTATGTGATAAGGAAGCTTATCATAGTTCAGGAAGGAGCTATAATAGAGGTGAAGTGACTCTGAACAAGCAACCTGTCTTTGCTGGTAGAAATAATAAAACAGAATGTTTCCATAAAAGACTACCAGTCCCAGAATGCACCAGGTTTCCAACAGCCACTAGAAGAGCTGAAGTGGGAAAACGTGTGTTCAATCAGGAGAACTATGAGGTAATCCCCAAGCACTCATCTCCAAGGGCAGGGCTTGATTCAGCACAGCTGCGCTGTGCTGTGCTAGGGTGGAGCAGCCCTCTAAACAGGTTAAAAGTAAAGCCTATTCTATTCATCGGAATCTTCAGAATCTTCATGATCATCATCACCATCAGCAGGAGCAGAGGCAGCAGAAGCCAGAGCTCACGGACAGAGAGAGCAAGAAACACTTTGGAAGAAAGAAGAGAAAAGCATCTTGGAGGTCTAAAGGAGTCCATAGCAGTACGTGTGCTGGGAGACATTCCAGAGGCAAGCATAATCCATTGGACTGGAGGAAACCAGAGGAGTGGGGTTACAGAGCCAGGAATCCCCGGACGGCACCTGTGAGGGAGACGGCTGCATTTGGAAGGGGCCCTAAGACCAGTGCAAGAAAGTATGTGAAGAGAGACCCAGTGTCCAGGGATCTTGATTGGAAGGCTGGACATAAAAACTGGACTACATACTGGCCAGGATATTTAGAGAGGAACCCTAACAGCAATGGAAGCTCAGGTATGAACACTGATCTATGCCCTAGCTATTCACTTGGAAGACAGCAGGGAAACAAGTATTGTTCTGAGAATGCTCCATTAAGAAATTCCTCTGTGCCAATCCATGATATTGATTCTATGATAGTTGAAGAAGAAGGGGATATTGTAAATGAGCAGTGTGAATACATGGATTGCTCTCTGTCTAAACTTCTGTGGTAATATACTTTTACAAAGTACAACAACCATCACAAAGAAATATAAACTTGTTCTTTGATCTACTCAGAAAAGCTTTTGAGCAGGGTTTGAGCCACGTTTAGAAAGTAAACCAGCCAAGAGGTTTGCAGCTGGTTAATTGTTAGCAATTGAGCCTTGCCTAATTGCCGGTGAGCTCTGAAGAGACACTTCTGGGTGAGTGTAAAAATACCAGAAGTTAGCCTTGAAAAAGAACAGTTTTTCATTACTTTGTGGGTTTTGTTTGTTTTTGAAGCACTGCTAAAAAGATATTAGCAGGAGCCTACAGAAAAGACCTTTCTGTTCCCATCAAGGTCTTTATGGTTTGATTTAATTGCTTAAGAAGTTCAGTTGTTGTTTTTCCTGATTTTGTTTTTCTAAGTATAATACTGAAAGCAAGTATCCTTTCTGTGCTACCAAGCAAATCTGTGTTGGGAGAAATAACCCCATAAATAAAATACATTTTCTTTGCTTTACACTCGAGCAAGCACAACTAATTTATTGTGAACGGACTACATTTCCCACAATCCTTTGCAAGTCATATTAATATTTGCCTTTGCCAAGACTGTGGACATTCTCACCCAGCGCCCCCGTTTACAGGGTGTACTAATGACCGCCTGGTCAGAATGAGCATATGGATGATGAAATGCTCAAATAAATCAGGGAAGCTAACAAACGTTACAGCACAGTAATAATAATGGGTGATTTCAATTACCCCAGTATCGACTGGGTCAGTGTCCTGGCAGGATATACTAAGGAGATAAAGTTTCTAGATGAAATAATTGACTGCTTCTTGGAGCAGCTGGTTCATGAACCAACCAGAGGGGAAGCCATTTTGGACCTAGTCCTTAGTGGAACACAAGATCTGGTGCAAGAGATAAGGGTGTTGGGGCCACTTGGCAATAATGATATAGCTTGATCACCTTTGAATTAATAAATGGAGGAAGGACAGCAAAGAAATCCATAGTACTACCTTTTAACTTTCAAAAGGGAGACTATGATGAAATGAGGAAAATAGTTAAGACAAAACTAAAAGGAACAGTTTGAAAGGTTAAAGATTTTCATCAAGCATAGATGTTGTTTAAAAATACTATATTGGAAGTCCAGACCAGCTGTATTCCACACTTTAAGAAAAGTGGAAGGAAGTCCAAAAGAACTGCCAGCATGGTTTAAAGGTGAGATCAGAGAGGCTGTTATTGCCAAAAAAGCATCTTTCAGGAAATGGAAAAAGGAGACAAATGACGAAAACTGGAAACAACATAAGCACTGGCAAGTTAGATGCAAGGCATTGATAAGATAGGCATAGAGAGAATGTTAGAAGAAGTTTGCTGTGGAAGCAGAAACATATGAAAAACCTTTTATTAAGTACATTCATAGCAAAAATCCCGTGAGAGTCAGTTGGACCATTAGATGATAGAGGGATAAAAGGGGCACTAAAAGGAGACAAGGTCATAGTGGAGAGACTGAATGAATTCTTTGCTTCAGTCTTTACTGAGAAAGATGTAAGGATATTGCGCATGACTAAAATGGTATTTAAAGGTGATGCCGCAGAAGAATTGAAAGAAACATCGGGAAGATGTATCACAACTATTTGATAAACTGAAGAGTAGCAAATCACCTGGACCAGATGGTATACATCCAAGTGTGTTGAGAGAACTGAAATATGAGATTGCAGACCTACTATTAATAATCTGTGAAGTATCATTAAAATCTTCTGTAATACCTGAGGATTGGAGAGTGGCCAACGTAACGCCAATTTTTAAAAAGGATTCCAGGGGTGATATGGGAAACTACAGACTGCTGAACCTGACATCAGTACTGGGAAAAATTGTAGAAACAATTATAAAGAACAAAATTAGTGAACATGTAGATAGTCATGGCTTAATGAGAGACAGCCAACATGGCTTTAGCCAAGAAAGCTCTTGTCTTACTAATCTGTTATGTTTTTTTGAAGGTGTGAATAAACGGGTAGACAAAGGTGAGTCAGTTGATACAGTGTATCTGGATTTTCAAAAAGCCTTTGACAAGGTCCCCCCCTTGGTGAAATTAAAAAGTCATGAGATAGGAGACAGTGTACTCTTCGGGATCAGGAACTGGTTAAAAGATAGAAAGCAGAGGGTAGGGCTAAATGGCCAATTTTCCCAATGGAGAAAGGTGAATAGTGGAGTACCCCAGGGATCTGTGCTGAGTCCACTGCTTTTTAACATATTCGTAAATGACCTGGAAATTGGAAGAATGAGCGAAGTATTCAAATTTACAGATGACACAAAATTATTCAAAATTGTTAAAACCCAAGAGGATTGTGAAAAATTGCAAGAGGACCTTGATAAATTGGAAGACTGGGCATCCAAATGGCAGATGAAATTTAATGTGGACAAGTGCAAAGCTATGCACCTTGGAAAGAACAACCCAAACTATGGTTACACGATGCAAGGTTCCATATTAGGAACCACCACCCAGGAAAAAGATTTAGGCGTCATCGTGAATAACATGTTGAAACCTTCCACCCAGTGTGCAGTGGTGACCAAGAAAGCAAATAGAATGCTAGGAATCATAAAGAAGGGAATGGAGAATAAAACAAAGGATATTATAATGCCTCTGTATCATTCCATGGTGTGACCGCACCTTACATATTGTGTGCAATTCTGGTCACTGTATCTTAAAAAAGATATAGCATTATTAGAAAAGGTACAGAGAAGAGCCACCAAAATGGTAAAGGGAATGGAAGGATATGCCTATGAAGAGAGGCTAAAAAGTTGAGGGCTCTTGAATTTGGAAAAGAAACGGCTGAGAGGGAGATATGATAGAGGTCTATAAATTATTGAATGAAGTGAAAGGTGTAAATGTAGATTGATTGTTTACACCATCAAAATACAGAAAGACTAGGGGACATGCAATGAAGCTACAGTGTAACCTATTTAAGACTAATAAGAGAAAATATTTTTTCACTCCACATGTAATCAAACTCTGGAATTGGTTACCAGAGGATGTAGTAAAAGCTGTTAGTGTAGCTGGGTTTAAAAAAGGTTTGGAAAAGTTCCTGGAGGAAAGGTCCATAAACCATTATTAAAGGGGACCTGGGAAATCCACTGCTTGCCCCAGTACAAGCATTGTGGAACCTGTGTCTTTTGGGGAAACTGCTAGATACTTGTGACCTGGATTGGCCACTGTTGGAAATAGGATGCAATGCAATGTATGCCTTTGAGTCAGTCCTGACTCCTGGTGACCCAGAAGCTCCTGGGTTTTCTTGGCAGTGTCACCGGAAGTAGATTGCCAGGCCTTTCTTCCGAGGCAATGGAGGGTTAAGTGACTTGCCCAAGGCCACAAGGAATGCTAGTGGGAATCGAATCCTGGTTGCTTGGTTACCAAGCCAGTGTTCTAACCACTAGGCTACTCCTCCACTCCAGGATAGGAAATAGGATACTGGGTTTGATAGACCTTGGTCTGACCCAGTATGGCATATCTTATGTTCTTATGCCCCCTGCCGACCCTGCCCTTGGAGCCTCAGTGGCCCCCCTCAGGAGCTAGTGGCGGTTATAACTACTCTGGTTGAGGAGCTGGGCTCCTGAGAGAGGCAGTCGGTGGAGTCTACAGGGGGTATCAGGCCATAGAAAAGGTTCAGAGAAGAGTCACCAAAATGGTAAAGGGGATGGAAGGATACCCCTATGAAGAAAGGCTAAAAAGGTTAGGGCTCTTTAACCTGGAAAAGAGACGGCTGAGGGGAGATATGATAGAAGTCTATAAATTAATGAACGGAGTGGAACGGGTAAACGTAGATCGATTGTTTAACATTATCAGAATATACAAAGACTAGGGGACATGCAATGAAGCTACAGGGTAAACTATTTAAGACTAATAAAAGAAAATATTTTTTCACTCAACGTGTAATCAAACTCTGGAATTTGTTACCGGAGGATGCAGTAAAGGCTGTTAGTGTAGCTGGGTTTAAAAAAGGCTTGGACAAGTTACTGGAGGAAAGGTCCATAAACCATTATTAAGAAGGGACCCAGGATATCCATGCTTGACCCAATACAAGCATTGTGGCACCTGTGCCTTTTGGGGAAACTGCTAGGTATGTATGACCTAGATTGGCCACTGTTGGAAACAGGATACTGGGCTTGATGGACCTTTATATGACCCAATATGGCATATCTTATGTTCTTATGTTCTTGCAGAGCCACTGCCAGAGTCCCCTGGGGCCCTAGATTGATCTGGGGAAGAGTGGGGATGGCATGTGTGGAGAAGTTGGGGAGGGGCAATGTTGGCAGGGCTAATGGGAGGAGGGATTGAATGGGATGGAGGGTGGTGTTGGTGTGTTGTTCTAATAAAGGCCTTTTATTGTAACTCACTGTGCTGCATTGCCTCCTGCAACATAAGTGGGTGTCTGGCACAGTGGTACTGCAGATATTGGTTTGTAGTGTACAGGTTAGGGCCTGTGGCGGCTGCTGGGCCGGTGTTCGGGCCTGAGTGTAAACACATGGTATGTTGAGGGCACAGGCCAAGGTGGTGGCCAGGCCAGTAGTCCCACAGCGGCAAGGCTGAGGGACATCATGTAGTGCGGGGTGGGGAAGCATAGGAATAGTGTATGCTGTAAACCAGGTGCAGGTGCAGGATGGTAAGATACCAATCTGCTGATGGGACCTGCACTTTTAGGTGGGTGCATTGTCACATATGTGTGGGTATAGTGCAACACAGGTGGAGAGCATGGACAGTGCCTCTTGGAGCCTGGACATAGGCCCCGGGTAACATATGTGTGTTGTACCATTGTAGGGCATCTATGGAAATGGTAATGGGATGGGAGCAGGCACATAGCATGGGGGGGGGGGGGCCACATGGATGCTCATGTGGGTCACATAGGCACTTGATGCTATGTTGCACACATTCTTGGGTTCTGCTATAGGCAATGGCTGTGTCCTCACTGCACAATCATTGTACAATTAGGGAGACTAGTGTCAGACAGCATCCACTGAGGATAGATACCACTGCCTGCGCATGGCTGGGGCATGACAGAGATGCTTTACCACAGGATCTGTCCCTTTCTGGGTGACAGGGTTGTGGGAGTACTTGGGTAAGGGCAACTGGATAGGAGCTGCAGTACAGTGACAGGCCCCTACACACGTCAGGAAACAAGGTACAGCAATGTGAGTGACAAGGCAGGGGCCCAGGGCACGCGGCACATGACAGCAGCCCTGACAAGCCCCAGAGTGCAGCCCCCTGCCCTGGCTCAGTGGTACTGTTGGGGGCCATGGGCTGCTTGTGCTGCTTCCCTGGCCTCCCAGGTCAGGCGCCTATGTGACATGCCTTGTACCTCCCCTCTAGGGCCATAGCTCCCCTGCACTTCCCATTCCTCCCCCACACACAGCACTCCAGCGCCCAATGGTTTTGTGTCACTCTGTGAGTGCACACATCAATCCCTGTGCTCTTCCTCCAGACTGCACTGCTAGCTGTACACCCCTGTGCCTCGACCAGCAGCCACATACCTCATAAACTATATCCGGAAAAATGTAGAACCATGTGGGTAACGAATACATTTTCACCTATTCCAAGAATACTATAACCTTTCAGAAATAACATAAACCAAATATATTAAATATAAATCATATCATGATGGTCTCCCAACAACTCCATCCACATAAGATAACCCAATGAAAACAAAGAAAACTAAAAGGTAACCTATTAGACATGCATCATTACCCCTGTACGTCATTGTAAATATAATGTATATAGTTAGTTAAAAAATACTCTTTTATCTATGTAAATAGTTCAAAGTTGTGATTTGTGTTTATCTTATTGTTATATGTAACTGCTATGTAACTGCTATACAAGCAGAATTCAAATGTTATTAACTTTACCCCGGGACGGATGCTGTGGTCTATCGACTCTGGGCAGCAAACGGCTTATGTAACCTGGGACATGTGGTCGATGCGGAGGGGAACTCTAAATCTTTTCAGTCCCTTGCCCGGGAATATGACTTAGGACCGAAGCATGTCTTTGCGTACATGCAAGTGGCCCACTATGTAGGCTCTCTCCCGGGGGCGGAGCTACATGCAGAGCGATCTGCACAGATTCTGGAATTTTTTGATCTAGGGGGTGAGGGGAAGCCGACGATAAGAGCCTTTAGGGGTAAACTGGAGCAATACCGCCGTCGCCCGGATTTCCGTAGCATAGAGCAGGCATGGGGGGCGGAGATGGGGAGGGAGATACCCCCGGGAACGGTGCTCGATGGCCTTCGCCGAACCGGGACCCTGGCGGCCGGTGTTCGTTGGCGGGAGGTGCACGTTAAGTGTTTGACGAGAGTCCACTTCTCTCCCCGACGGGCTCTTCGATGCCACCTGCCTACGGATGGGCGCTGCCCACGCTGTGGGGAGCCTCAGGCCACTCTCCTCCATATGTGGTGGGGCTGTCGGTTGATCCGCCCCTACTGGAGGCGCGTATGTGCCTTCATGATGACCCTTTTGAGACAGCAGGTGGTGTGGGACGCCGCCCTGGTCACGTTAGATGTCTTGCGCGGTAACTCCCCGAAGGGGAAATGGGGTCGAGCCCTTGTGCGAAAGGCATGTCTGGTGGGTAAGGGACCCATTCTGCGCCGATGGCGAGAAAGCGCCCCCCCTTCTGTCTGGGAGTGGAGGAACTCCTTCCATCAATTGATGCTTTTGGAGTGTCGAGCCGCCCGAGGGAACGCGAAGCGATGGTCCGCTTTTCTCTTACTTTGGGAACCGTATCTCCATCAGTTGGGATCCCAGTGCCGCAATGCCGTCCTTGAATCGGGCAGGTAGGCCGCAGTCCTCTTCCAGAGCAGCCCTAGAGGCGGGTATCTGTTGTCCTCCGGAGAGACTGGCCCTCTTGTGTGTCTGGGTGTGATGGGGGGAGGAGGGAGGGTGGAAAGAGGGGGGTTGGAGGGGGGTGGGGGGGGGATGGGGTAATATGTAAAATGTGTTACCATCGCTGGGTCTCCTGGGGATCAGAGTCCACCTCAGGGAACGTATACTAATTGTTATTTGTTTGCTGTTTGTATTGATGGTTATAAATAAACTTATTAAAAAAAAAAAGAAAGAATTTGAAAAGAAGCTTGCCGTGGAAGCAAAAACTCATAATAAAAAAAAAAAAAAAAAATGTAAACTGCTGCTGATCATTGGAAGGAGCGGTATAAAAATTAAGTTCAAATAAATAAATAAATAAATTTTTGCTGGGGGTAGTGTCGCCTATTTTAAATGGCCATCCCGTGCCTGTGGTTCCCCATCTTAAGATCCTGGGTTTTATATTTGACAGCAATCTTATTTTCTCTTTTCAGATTTCTTATATGGTAAAGTCGTGTTTTTATTTTCTTCATACTATTAGAGCCCTTCGCCCCTATCTTGAGCAGCCTGCGCTTACTACTTTAATTTTGGCTTTAGTGATCAGAAAATTGGATTATGGGAATTTGCTTTATAATGGTCTCCCTGTTACTGCTGTTAAGTGCTTACAGAAAGTACAAAATATGGCTATCAAGCTTCTTACTCGTTCCCGACCTTCAGATCATGTTACCCCGCTATTGCGATCTCATTATTGGCTCCTTCTGATTTCCTAATTTCTTATGCCCCTTCTAGGGCCTTACAATTACAATCTCATAATTGCTTGCTGGTGCCTTCAGTACATCTTGCTCGGCTTGTCTCGTCTCATTTTTTGTTGAATTCCCTTCCCCTTTATCTTCAACAGGATAATTTTCTGAAGTCTTTTAAGAAAAATCTTAAGATGTATTTATTTGAACAAGCTTTTGGCAGTTTGTAGGGGCAGATGCTCCAAAGCGGCTGTTGAAACCTGGACTTTAATTGTTTATTGTTTTGTTTTTTTTGTATTTATTACATTATTTTTGTAAACTGCTTTAGTGCGTGTAAATAAAGGTGGTATATCAAATTTGGAAATAAAGATAAAGATGTTCCTCCCACTATATTGGCTCAGGGGCCAGCGTACACTGACCCATACCTGTCCAGAGGGAGCACGGTCTGGCTGTTTGGTGCATGGACCAATCCACAGCAATGGATACCTCAACATTCCCAAAGAAACATAGAATGTAGAAACATGTCAGCAGCAAAAGACCATATTGCCTATCTAGTCTGCCCTTCCATATCAAATACTATAGTCCTTTTTTTTCCCATTAGAGATCTTCAGTGTTTGTCCCATGCTTTCATGAATTCAGATACTGTCCTCGTCTCTAATACCTCCACTGGGAGACTATTCCACGCATCTATCACTCTTTCCATAAAGAAATATTTCTGTATATTACTCTGGAATTTATTCCCTTTTACCCTCATCCTATGCCCCTTTGTTGCAGAGCTTACTTTCATTCAAAAGAAGCTCTCCTCTGCATTTATGCCACAGAGGTATTTAAACATCTCTATCATATCTCCATTATCCCATCTTTCCTCTAACGTATACATATTAAGATCTTCAAGTCTGTCCCCATATGGTTTATTACGAAGACCACTGACCATTTTAGTAGCCATCCTCTGCATTGACTCCATCCTACTGTAATGGTGGTGTTAGGTGGCGGCTTTAGATACAGATGTTTAACGCGCCATAACCAAGAGTCCACTTGCCTGGTTTTATTCGTTAACCATGTACTAAACCAGATATTCCATTTACCCTGTTTCATTTGTTAACTGTGTAGTAAATGAGATATCCCATTTACCTGGTTTTGTTGGTGAACTGCGCAAGGGCCAATATTCCGCTTACCTGGTTGCCTTGGTTAACCAGTCAATATGCTGAATATCCATGGTTGGCCTCTTCCACAGATATGGCAGCTCCCAGCATGCACCATTAGTACTGATATTTGGCCTTCCTGCACATGCATCTTACATGGGTTTCTCTTATTCTTTTGGGTGGGGCAAGGCATTCCTGGGGTGCAGCCTCATAACCGCATATCCCTTCCATCTCCCTTGTGGTTAGTCATTTGGATGCCACAGCCAGTGCACTTGGCCATGAAACGCATCCATAAGACTAATTTCACAACCTCAGAGATAGCCATGGCCCTAGGGCTCATCATGAAGGAGCATGCTACCCTCTTCGGCTCAGAGGATGCCAGCACACAACAGTGTGGCTGGCAGGAGATTGCTTGCAAAGTTAATGCTGTGCACCACAACAACCGGGATGTGGAGCAGTTGAAAAAAAAAGTGGTGAGTACCACAGCAGAGTGCAAAGGAGAAGAAGGCAGCTAACAGCAAGAGCCCCCTGGAAGAACAGGTGCTGTAATTTATGGATGACATTGCCATTACTGGCATTTCAGGTCACGATAGCTCTGCTCCTGCCACACAAGAGGGTGAGTAGCTCCTGTTCCCTGGCTGGTGTATCACATACTAGATTGCTTTACCAAATGGCACAGGGTGCTGGACTGTCATCCATATTGTTGTTGCATGCCTGACATTCCACTCCCATGTATCAACGCCTACCCTCTCCCTCACTCCTGGCCTCAGCATGCTATCCACCAAGCACTAGTGTTTCCTTGTGCCATCCTCAGTGCCCTCCCATGGCCCATCCTGACTGCCATCTCACTACTACTAACTCACCTGGCCATTCCCCCCCTCCCAACATTTGTTCATAGATAGAGACTCAGATGTGTTATCACTTGCCCCATTGTTGGGTCAAGGAGTGGTTTATTGTACCATCAAGGAAAGAACCGTATAGAGTTATAACACCACTGCTGTCCCTTGGGACTCCATTCTGTGCATCCAGAAGCACATTAGAACTGTTCCCTCATAGGTGATGTGACTCATACGTGCAAAGTACAGTTTGGGACAGTTATGAGTAAGAGGTATACCCCTACAGTAGACTTCATGGTGTGTTTGCATATTGTGATGGCGAAGACAGCCAAGTCCCTATGGAAGTGGAAAAAGTACAGGCAATTTCCCCTAGGCAGAGCGAAAGGGAAAAAAATGCTCAGTTTAAAAGTGCAGCTAAGGTTGAAAAAAAGAACCTGTCAAAAGTTGTTGACCAAAAGCCACGCCCCAGCTCCATAGCAACTGAGGGTGGTGATGCAGCACAGCTGGGGGCGGGGTGGAAAGATACCGGCCAGTCACATGGTTATAAGCCCCAGAGAACAGAGAGAGAGAGACTCACAGGATCAGAAAGATTCTCAAGCTTCCCGGGAGAGGAAGAGAGAGTGGCAAGGATCCAAAGAGAGGCAAGGAGATTGCCAGGACAAGAGAGGAAGAGAGCTGACTCTGTTTCAGAGGAGGAGTCTGAAAGGGAGCCTTACTCAGGACACGAGGTTCATGTCTCCAGGAGAAAGAGAGACGAGAAGGCTGCTTTAACCCAGAGACAGCATGGCCAGGGAAAGAGCAAGGAACCCCTGCTAAGGAAACTCCCAAAAGGTAATGCTGATAAACCTATTAACCAGAGGTCTCAGGAAGAGTTCCCAGACTGCCAGCTCCCAGTGTTTAACCAGAAGCAAGGTTACAGAAAGCCTCTCAGCAAGGAAGGGTTAAATGTTTTAAAACTGGTTCAGCGTATGCTGAGAGACCAGGAGGTAATTAGCAGAGAGAAGAATTCTGTGTACCGAGGGAAAGCACAGCTGCTTGTTGACAACGTCACAGAACACTCTTGCTCAGACTGCGAATCTATGGATATCGGGGAAAACATTCTTTTAAGTGACCTGGAGGAGCCAATGGAATGTGAGTTATCCCAGATAGTAAAATAATAGTGTGAGAATATATGTGTTGAAGAAAAACTCCATTTCTCTGCTATGCCTAATGTGTTACAGAGCTCATAAGTTTTAATTAGTAAGCTTGCTGCCATGAATGAGACTTGATCAGGAGTGCTGCTAGAAGTCCCAGAATCACTGATTAAAACCAGTAAAAGCTCTGAAACAAAAGGAGAAAAGTTTAACTGCTGAACTTATTTGCATTGAAGATTTCAATGAACATTTTGGTTTGAAGCACTGTGAAGAGAAGCTTTATAAGTGAATGGAAAGTTTTGTTTGCTGAAGTAAGCAATTAGTTTTTTTTCTTACCTGAGTTTCCTGTGAATAAGTGTACCCGTGTTATACCAAGCTTCATTGTGAAGTTCCCGCTACTAAGGGAGGCTAATAAAAATATTCCTGCGTTTGCTTTCAAATCTCGGCTCAGCTTTTGCTTTACAACTACACATGCTCTGAACACTACAAATCCCAGAAGCCTTTGCTTTGGAAGTTACTTGAAAGTAACATTCGCTCCCCCTTCACCTCGTCAGGCAGCCGCCTAGGCGGGGGAAGGGCGCGACAGGTGGCGTAGTATTAAGGATCAAGCCTTGGTCACGTGGTCCTAAAAACACCGGATTTACAAGGAAGAAGAAAAAAGAAAAATGAAAAGAGGAAAAGTGTTTTTTTTTTCTTTGGGCTGTGATACAAGCTGCTGCTGGAGGAGGCCAGGATCAACAGCTGAGGATCGGAGTGGAGCAGTTCCGGAGGCCGTTCCTGCTGCTTGATAAGCCTGAGTCTACACCGGCTTAAGGTAATAGGTATTCATAAGGGAATACAAAAGGATACCAGAGCCGGGTGGGACTGCAGCAGTACAGCAGGGTCAAAGAGAGAGGGCCTATACCTTTGAAAGGCCGCACTTGGTGTTCTTTCTCTGTTTTATCTCATTTCAGCTACTACCCAACATGGAGCAGGCGGAGCTACTAAGATGGATGGCTGAGCGGTTCCAAGAACAACAGGAAATGTCAGCACGGACACTAGAACAGACGGCAGCCCTGCTCCAGGCACAGCAGAAGCCGCTATTGGAGAAGATGGACGGTTGGCTGGGCCTGCAGAAACCAACATCAGAGACATCCAGGACAGTACCAGGTCACTTGGGTGATATCCCAGGGTGGGGCATGTATGGTACTGGGACATTTGCCTTTGGACAGTTAACCAAAGAGGACAATGTGGATGACTTTCTCGCCGCATTTGAGAGAGTAGCCTTATTATCAGGCTGGGATGAGAAGCAGTGGGCCATACGCCTTGCCGCTTCATTAACTGGGGAAGCGCTAGCGGCGTATAGAGCCATGCCCGTAGAATTAGCTACGGATTACAAAGAAGTGCAAAAGGCGATAAGAGACCGCCTAGGGCTAAGTCCCATGGTCTACCGCCGCCTTCTGAGAAGCGCCAGGTTAAAGCCCGGTGAAACACCGCGTGCGCTATGCCAACGTATTAAGGGGTTAGCGGTAAAATGGCTAACGCCCGAGACACAGACAAAAGAGTCTTTATTGGATAGTGTCATATTGGAGCAGTTTATGGATGCTGTTCCGCGAGAGATGAGGTCCTTCCTGATCCTACAAGACTGCAGGACCACAGAGGCAGCTACCTCACTGGCCGAGCGTTACCTGGAGGCCAGTGTGGCGAGCCCAGTTAAAGTAGGTGGTCTGTCCTCTGCAGTAAATGTAGCATCAGAAAGGAAGGAAAAACATGTATGGAAAGAAGGTGTGAAAACAATGTCCTTGGCTAAACCTGATTATGTAACCAGGAAATGTTTTGCATGTGGAGAAGAAGGCCATATGAAAAGAAACTGCCGAGCTAGGACAGCATTGATGACCTCCCACTCTGAAGAGAGCGGAGAAGGTTTTCTCCTAGAGGTAGAGGTAGAGGGTGTATCTGTGGAGGCTTTATTGGACTCCGGAGCAGACCAATCAATGATTTCGAGGAAGCTTTGGAGAGAAATAGCATCCCGGACTGGTCTGACTCTCGAGCCTCAAGAAAGGTCCATAAAAGAGATATAAAAGAGAACCAGCGCAGCAAGCAGCTCAACAGGGCAAACACCGGATAGTCCAAAAGCTCCAGCAAATCTACAGGAAAGAGACCACACCGCTTCGAAACCCCAGGTACTCTGTCACAACATGCCGCCCTTCCTAACCCCCATCTACTTTCTCACTCCTATCCTAACACTATACCCCCACCCAAGCACACTCAGCAATCCTCTCTACGCAGACACACTAACAGGCACAACCTCTTCTGCACAGACACCATACCCTCACCCCACCGCACCTATTGACCTCCCATACACAGGAACCACAGAACCGCAACCCACAAACATCTACAACAACACGAACAACCCAACACACACACACACCACACGCCAGCCAAAAGCACCAATCACACCAGCCACCTGCACCTCTCCATCTCACTCATAAACGCACGCTCCACCAGGAACAAATACCACATGCTCCAAGACCTGATCATATCTGAGAAGACTGACATCCTATGCATAACGGAAACCTGGCTAACAGAAACGGACACAGTAATAATGAACCAACTGACACCAACCGGATACAGCTTTCATCACTGTTCCCGAACGCACGCAAAAGGCGGAGGAATAGCCATCATCGCAAAGGACAACCTCCACCTGCGGACCCACACCTCTGAAACCTCCGACGAAGCAGACATCCTCACCCTCACTAACAAAAACCTCACAATATGCCTGGTCTACAGAACACCCGCTGCAAACTCTGACTTACCAAGGATACTGCACCTCATCTCCGAGAGCATCGACCCATCAAAGGAACCAATTATATTGGGAGACTTCAATCTCCCATCCCTCCAAGACACGCAAATGGAAACATTCCTTAACGCCATGACAGCAATGAACCTGTCACAGATCATAAATGAACCAACACACGAAAAAGGAAACACACTGGACCTCATATTTCTGAACTCCCAGACATCCACCTCATGCAGCAGTCCAACAATCTCACCAGTCCCATGGTCAGACCACTACATCATCCACCTCTCCCACGCATATCAACCAAATACAAACAGAGGAAACACTCAACACACACGGAGATTCAAAGCATTCAACAAAGAAGACTTCCTGACACTGACCCTACCTAACCTACTTACGAATTCAAACAACCTTGATGACCTCATGGACAACTGGAACACCACAATCTCCTCAGCATCCAGAGCAACTATAAACAAAACCAGCAACAAACTCATCTCCTCAAAGGCCCGCTGGTTCACCCCTGACCTCCGGAAACTAAAAACAAAACTTAGAAGAGCAGAAAGAAAATGGAGGAAAACCAAAAATGACATAGACAAAAAGCAATACCTCTATGAACTCACTGCCTACCACTCAGAAACCGACAATACGAAGAGAAACTACCACACCAAAATCATCACGACAGCTGCAAACAAACCTCGAGAACTCTTCCAAATTGCCAAAAAACTGACAAAGGCACCGACCACTTCCGATCAACTCCCAGATATCCCCTCGGATCTCTTGGCCCGACAATACAAACAATTTCAGCAACCTCAACAACCTTACCGCTGCGCTACAGCCACAAGAACATACCCCGGAATCACCATAAACGCTGACTGGAATACATTCAATGAAACCTCAAAGGAAGATATATCCTCCACCATCTCCTGTCTGAACACCACTACCTCCCCACTAGACCCCTGCCCTACAGAATGGATAAAGAAAACCAAGGAAGACCTGAGTGCCCCACTAACTCACATCTTAAACGAATCCTTTAAACAAGGATACATACCAGATGCCCTCAAAACATCAATCATTCGACCAACCATAAAGAAGAACAACCTGGACCCCATGGACCCCGCCTCCTACAGACCAGTGGCAAGCCTCCCCCTCGCCACCAAGATAATAGAAAAGATAGTCCAACACCAGCTTCAAGATCATCTAGACACCAACGACATACTTGACCCACAGCAACACGGTTTCCGACCACTACATGGAGTTGAGACCCTCATGACCATCCTAATGAACACACTCATCATCGGAACCCAAGAAAAAAATTCGGGATACATCCTGATCTTCCTAGACATATCAGCGGCCTTTGACACAATCTCCCACGAAATCCTCATACGCAGACTACAAACAATTGGAATCAAAGACACTGTACTCCAATGGTTCAGATCCTACTTAACTAACAGACAGCAACGGATCCGCACCCTCTCCACAACCTCGCCCCCCTACCAACAACTACAAGGAGTACCCCAAGGATCCACCCTATCAGCCATGTTGTTCAACATATATCTCCGTCCATTATGCTCAATCATATGCACCCACAACATCAACTTCCACATCTACGCAGACAACATAATGCTCTACGCACCAATTACAACCACCAACCCAAAAAACGAACAGCTATCAGCCTGCTTCAACGACGTGGCCAACTGGCTACAGGAGAACAATCTATCCATCAACATAAAGAAAACCGAAGCCCTAATAGTAACAAAAGAACCCGACTTCAAACCACCTACCCACCTCAACATGGGAACCACACAAATCCAAATCCAGCCTCAAATAAGATATCTAGGCGTCATCATTGACCAAGCTCTCACCTTCAAACAACAAATCAACAAAACCGCTGGGATGATATTCCACAAAGCCAAAACTGTTCAACGCCTCCGGCCCCTCCTAGAACCTCACGACTTCAGGACAGTAATGCAAGCTGTGACACTCCCTCATCTTTAACAAGTCAGGTAAGACGCCTGGCCTAATCTGTCCAGCAACTCTTCTATCCTGGGCATGGGATAGGCGTCAAACCGGGAGATGGCATTCACCTTACGGAAATCAATGCAAAACCGCATTGTCCCGTCTGGCTTGGGTACCAGCACTCTGGGGCTGTTCCAGGGGCTATGGGATTCTTCGATTATCCCCATCTTAATCATGTCCTGCACTTGGGAAACTACCTCTTGGCGTTTGCCTCAGGCAACCGGTAGGGTCTCTGGCGTACTATCTCCCCTGGAAGGGTAACAATCTCGTGAGCCACGAGTCTTGTCTCACCTGGAATAGGCGTTAATACATCGGGATATTTCTTTAGTAGCCCTAATATCTCCTGCTGCTGGGACCAGGAAAGTTCCTCCCCTAACCTGGGGACTGGATCTGCCTTGCAATCGGGTAATTGCGGGCCTAGATCCTCCCTCATATTTAACAAGTTTTACCATATTTAGTCATTCATGATTAATGTATATTGCAAAATTGTACCAAGTTAACAAATGTTCCATGTAAAACAGCTACATTGTACCTAGTTAACAAATGTTCCATGTAAAACAGACTTGTAAATCTGTTCATTCTTGTTCATTGTAAACCGCACCTGATCTGTGGAAGGTAGCGGTATATAAGCAACTGTTAAATAAATAAAAAAATAAAATCTGGATTTCTGCAACATAATCTATCATAGACTTCCTGCCTCGCACACCAACTCCCTCCGTACTGCCTTAAATACTACAGCAAGGATTATTCAGAATGCAAAAAAACGGGAGCACATCACCCCAATCCTAAGAGACCTTCACCTCCTTCCAGTGCAAGCAAGAATCAAGTACAAAGCTATCTTACTCATCCACAAAACTATCCACCAAACACGGAACACCTCACTCCACTCCTTACTGCCTCGACCATCCCACAACAGATCAACCAGACATTCCTCCAATAACTCTATCGTTGTCCCCCACAAAAGAACCAAATCCACACAACGGACCTGCAACAGAGCATTCGAACTTTATGCTCCATCCCTCTGGAACTCTCTACCAAACCACATCAGGAACAACGCTGACATCACATCATTTAAGAAACAGCTGAAGACAATCCTATTCCGTGAACATCTCTGAACGGAAACACCACCATGACCTAATACTTAGATTCAGCAGAAGTAAACATGTCCATGTCTACCCAAATCATTAATTGTTGACCTTGGTGATGGCCCCACCCTAAAAAATTACCCCTTCCTATGTTACATGTTACACCGCTTTGACCCGGTGAAAAGCGGGATATAAATGCAGTTAAATAAATAAAATAAATAAATAAAGATAAGGTGCATTCATGGGGCAGCCTCATCGTACCCCATTTATACTGTGTCTATAAAAGGCTTAGGGATAAAGCGCCAAATACCAGTTGCAGTAGTCCCCAGGCTCCCACAAGCACTAGTCCTGGGAAGAGATTGGCCCCAGTTCAGGCGTGGGATGGCAGAGGGTCTTCAGAGCAAGGCAGGTAAAGCGTCCGCTTTAGCACCACCCAAAGCCAAGGAAAAACCCTCATCAGGGGCTTCACCTCATTTGGAGGGGGGGGAGAGTACCCCAGGTAAAGGAGAGTGAGGGAGAGCAAGTCCCACCTACAGGTATAGGGAGCACTAAGGCTAGGCCAGTCCCTCAACCATTATTTGGAACCCAGCAGCAACAGGCAAAAGGGGAGGTAGCTAGGAGGGAGGACACCCCTAAGAAATGCCCATTTGTTCTTAGGTTTTGTCGCACTACCCCCAATGCCAAAGTTCCTAAGCGGGCTACCCAGATGGCAGCGGGATTTGACCTATGTAGTGCCGAGGAGACAGTTGTTCCCCATCAAGGAAAGGCCCTAGTAGAGACGGGCATACAAGTGCAAATACCCCCAGGTTGTTATGGGCGTCTTGCACCCCGTTCGGGCATAGCCTGGAAGAATTTTATAGATGTAGGTGCCGGCGTAATCGATCCGGACTACCGAGGGACGATTAAGGTCCTACTCTTTAACTTTGCCAAGGAGGATTTCAGGATAAACATAGGGGATCGTATAGCCCAGATGATTTGTGAGCGGGTGGGTTTTCCGGCCCTGGAGGAGGCAACGGAATTAACTCCTACCACCAGGGGGACCGGAGGTTTCGGATCCACCGGTAAAACAGCGGTGAGAGGTTTAGCTGCTAGTTGTGAGGTGACTGAGGAGGAGGATCTAGGCCCGCAATTACCCGATTGCAAGGCAGATCCAGTCCCCAGGTTAGGGGAGGAACTTTCCTGGTCCCAGCAGCAGGAGATATTAGGGCTACTAAAGAAATATCCCGATGTATTAACGCCTATTCCAGGTGAGACAAGACTCGTGGCTCACGAGATTGTTACCCTTCCAGGGGAGATAGTACGCCAGAGACCCTACCGGTTGCCTGAGGCAAACGCCAAGAGGTAGTTTCCCAAGTGCAGGACATGATTAAGATGGGGATAATCGAAGAATCCCATAGCCCCTGGAACAGCCCCAGAGTGCTGGTACCTAAGCCAGACGGGACAATGCGGTTTTGCATTGATTTCCGTAAGGTGAATGCCATCTCCCGGTTTGACGCCTATCCCATGCCCAGGATAGAAGAGTTGCTGGACAGATTAGGCCAGGCGTCTTACCTGACTACCCTTGATATGACCAAGGGGTATTGGCAGATTCCCCTCACCAGGGAATCTCGCCCAAAGACCGCATTCAGTACCCCTATTGGTTTGTACCAGTTTCGTCGCATGCCTTTTGGATTGCATGGGGCCGCTGCGACTTGCCAGCAATTAGTTGATGCCATCCTTCGTCCTCATCAACAATACGCGACCGCGTACATGGACGATATAGTGATCCATAGCTCTCGCTGGGACGAGCACTTGGCACGCATTGAGGCGGTTGTAAAAGCCTTGCGTGGGGCGGGTATTACTTTAAACCCGGCCAAGTGTATGTTTGGGGGAAAGCAAGTAAAGTACTTAGGACATTTGGTAGGGAGGGGCACAGTAAAACCCCTGATAGAGAAGGTAGAGAGTGTTAGGACATTTCCTAGGCCCTTGACAAAAAGGAACTCCGTGGGTTCCTGGGTTTAATCGGCTATTACCGCCGATTTATTCCCCATTTCGCTACCAAGAGCGCTGCCTTAACTGAGGGGCTGAAGAAAAATGCACCTAACCAGGTCAAATGGTCAGTGGAAGCAGAACAGGCTTTTTCTAGTCTGAAGGAAGAGCTATGTCAGGCACCCATATTAAGGGGGGTGGATTTTAGTAAATCCTTTATCGTACAGACAGGCGCCTCCGACACAGGGTTAGGCGCTGTGTTGTCCCAAAAATTTGAGGGAGAGGAACATCCGATTATGTTCCTCAGCAGAAAATTGACACCACCAGAGAGGAAATACTCGGTAGTGGAAAGGGAATGTCTGGCCATAAGGTGGGCGGTGGACGCCTTGCGTTTTTATCTGACAGGCCGCAAGTTTTTATTAGTAATGGATCATGCCCCGTTACGCTGGCTGAATCAGATGAAGGATCATAATCCCCGTCTTACCCGTTGGTACATGGCCTTACAGGCGTACGACTTCCATATAGAGCATAGGGCTGGGAAGTTACACACCAACGCTGACGCCCTTAGCCGTATTACGTGCTGTGCGGAAGAAAATGCACCAGCCCGTAATATCTTAAGTGGGGGGATATGTGATGGCGAAGACAGCCAAGTCCCTATGGAAGTGGAAAAAGTACAGGCAATTTCCCCTAGGCAGAGTGAAAGGGAAAAAAATGCTCAGTTTAAAAGTGCAGCTAAGGTTGAAAAAAAGAACCTGTCAAAAGATGTTGACCAAAAGCCACGCCCCAGCTCCATAGCAACTGAGGGTGGTGATGCAGCACAGCTGGGGGCGGGGTGGAAAGATACCGGCCAGTCACATGGTTATAAGCCCCAGAGAACAGAGAGAGAGAGAGACTCACAGGATCAGAAAGATTCTCAAGCTTCCCGGGAGAGGAAGAGAGAGTGGCAAGGATCCAAAGAGAGGCAAGGAGATTGCCAGGACAAGAGAGGAAGAGAGCTGACTCTGTTTCAGAGGAGGAGTCTGAAAGGGAGCCTTACTCAGGACACGAGGTTCATGTCTCCAGGAGAAAGAGAGACGAGAAGGCTGCTTTAACCCAGAGACAGCATGGCCAGGGAAAGAGCAAGGAACCCCTGCTAAGGAAACTCCCAAAAGGTAATGCTGATAAACCTATTAACCAGAGGTCTCAGGAAGAGTTCCCAGACTGCCAGCTCCCAGTGTTTAACCAGAAGCAAGGTTACAGAAAGCCTCTCAGCAAGGAAGGGTTAAATGTTTTAAAACTGGTTCAGCGTATGCTGAGAGACCAGGAGGTAATTAGCAGAGAGAAGAATTCTGTGTACCGAGGGAAAGCACAGCTGCTTGTTGACAACGTCACAGAACACTCTTGCTCAGACTGCGAATCTATGGATATCGGGGAAAACATTCTTTTAAGTGACCTGGAGGAGCCAATGGAATGTGAGTTATCCCAGATAGTAAAATAATAGTGTGAGAATATATGTGTTGAAGAAAAACTCCATTTCTCTGCTATGCCTAATGTGTTACAGAGCTCATAAGTTTTAATTAGTAAGCTTGCTGCCATGAATGAGACTTGATCAGGATTGCTGCTAGAAGTCCCAGAATCACTGATTAAAACCAGTAAAAGCTCTGAAACAAAAGGAGAAAAGTTTAACTGCTGAACTTATTTGCATTGAAGATTTCAATGAACATTTTGGTTTGAAGCACTGTGAAGAGAAGCTTTATAAGTGAATGGAAAGTTTTGTTTGCTGAAGTAAGCAATTAGTTTTTTTTCTTACCTGAGTTTCCTGTGAATAAGTGTACCCGTGTTATACCAAGCTTCATTGTGAAGTTCCCGCTACTAAGGGAGGCTAATAAAATATTCCTGCGTTTGCTTTCAAATCTCGGCTCAGCTTTTGCTTTACAACTACACATGCTCTGAACACTACAACTCCCAGAAGCCTTTGCTTTGGAAGTTACTTGAAAGTAACATTCGCTCCCCCTTCACCTCGTCAGGCAGCCGCCTAGGCGGGGGAAGGGCGCGACAATATGCACAGGTGTGACGGATTCCAGGGCTCTTTACAGTGTCTGCTCAGCGTGCCCTGGGCACATATACTGTAAACATAGATGAGCAGACAGGATCATGTAGACCTTCCGCCTTGTGGCCTGCTCCTTGATGTGTAGCTGCTTAGTAGCTGGCTGCCACTTTGGGCATGTGCTGTGGGAATCTGTAGCAGGCAGGTGCTATGTTGCCAGATATGCACATCCACCCACTGTAGCTTTCTGCAGGCTGCATGCAAAACCTGAACAGACCTGCTTTACAAACTACTGCTGTATGCCACTTCTCCACTGTTTGCAAAACACTGTAACTGTACCTCTCACACCTATCTGATGTAGAGATACAGCTACAGTGGCAGGGAGCTGCACTGGGGACATCGGCCCCTCTTTTATCAGGGCTGGTGCACACTCAGTGCATTCCCTCCCCTGTTTGGCTAATGCCGAGGCCTGACTTGTATTGCTGTCCTGTAGACCAGCCAGAGCCAGGACCATTGCAGCCCACAGTGGCTTAAGCAGACAACATCCAACCAGGGAATGGCGGCTCCAGTGTTCCTGCAGATGCAGTGCAGGAACCTCAGACAACCCCCATTAGTACTGGAGTAGATCAGCGCACTATGACAAGCAAGGATCAGGAACCTGACTCTGCACAGCCTGTAGCTGGTGAACTGGAGATATTTGGGCAGACAAGGTAGACAAACAGATGCTCCAGGAGGGGTTGTGTTTGCTCGCGTGCACAGAGGACATTCACTCTGAGTTGTGCGCCATCTGCCAAGAGCTACAGGCAAGCAGTCAGATGCTGCTGGACCACCACATGATGGAGCAGAGGCACAGGGAGGAACAGGGTTGGCTCCTCTGGGAGATGATAACCTACATGGCTTCCATGTCAAACACCTGTTACCAGTTGTTGACCTCTTGCCAGGGGCAGGATGCAGCTGTCCTTCAAGAGGGGTACCCTGTAGCAGCAATCAGAGGCTGATGAGGTGCATAAAACAGGCTCCATTACAGGACAGGGTGATGACACAGCGAGCAATGTCTCAGCGACTGCACCTTTTGGGAAAGCGGGCAGGGCCTAATCACGAGCTGGGTGTTAAGGGTGGTAAGAGGGCACCATTTATGTAATGTTTGATTGATTGCACTGTAAAGCACAGTTACTTACCTGTAACAGGTGATCTCTGGGAACAGCAGGAATTAGTTTTCACATATGGGTATCGTCGGTACCGACGGAGCCTGCACGGGAACGCTCCCCAGCGTCCAGTAGGAAAGCTTTTGGGAGCATCCCACAGCACCTGCGCACTGCCTTCCCGCCTTTCCCAACCGCCTCTCTCCAGTTCGAGTTTTAAAGGTGAGACAAAGAGAGAGAGAGGAAAGGAAAGATAGATAGAGAGATACAACTCCTAGGGGAGGTGGGTGAGTTGTGAAGACTAATTCCTGCTGTTCCCAGAGATCACCTGTTATAGATAAGTAACTGTGCTATCTCCAGGAACAAGCAGGAATGAGTCTTCACATAAGGGGACTCCCCAGCTAGAGATGCCTGGGAGATCACCCAGATTGTGAGTCCCTGGAAGGGCTCCGCCTCCATCCATGAATCTCAGGCATCCAGTCAGGGATGGAGGGTAGGAGTTGATTAGGTATGGAACAGGTGTTTGAGAACAGCCTGACCAAACAAGGCATCCCGGCGGGAGTCCTTGTCCAAGCAGTAATGGGCTGTGAAGGTATGAACCGATGCCCAGGTGGCCGCTCGACAGATTTGGTCGATGGACACAGAGTTTAGATGAGCCATAGAGGCTGCCATGGCCCTCACATTGTGAGCTGTGACATGGCCCTCCAGAGAAAGGTTCTTACTCTGGTAGGCGAAGGAAATACACTGAGCAATCCAATTGGACAGAGTTCTCTTAGAGACTGGAAGTCCTAAATGAGAAGGATCAAAAGCAACAAAAAGTTGAGAGGACTTTCTATGTTGCTGTGTCCTTTGTAAATAGAAGGCAAGTGCTCTTTTACAATCCAGGGTATGAAGACTCCTCTCTGCACTTGATGCATGAGGCCCTGGAAAGAAGACAGGTAAATAAACCTCCTGGTTCAGATGAAAAGGTGAGACCACTTTAGGCATAAAGTGTGGATTAGTTCTGAGGACTACCTTGTCATGATGGAACCTTGTATAAGGAGAATTAGCCACTAGAGCTTGCAACTCACTGATACGGCGAGCTGAGGTGACTGCAATGAGAAAAATAACCTTCCAGGAAAGGAATTTCAAGGAGGTAGTGGCTAAGGGTTCAAAGGGTGGCTTCATAAGCTGGCCAAGAACCAGATTCAAGTCCCATGCCACTGGAGGTGGTCTAATGGGAGGTTTAGTCAAAAGAAGGCCTCTCATGAATCTTGCTATGAGAGGATGAGAGGAAATAAGTTGTCCATTGAGAGGCTTCATGGATGCTGCAATAGCACTCAAATGGACTCTGACTGAATTTGTTTTAAGGCCTGCATGGGATAAATGCAGCAAATAGTCTAGTAAAGAATTCAAAGGTATTGCAGAAGGGTTAAGACCATTTTCTGCACACCAAATGGAAAACCTTTTCCATGTAAAAGCATAAGAACGTCTAGTGGAAGACTTTCTGGAAGCATGAAGGATATCCTTCACTTGCTGAGAAAGGTGTAAATCCTGAAGGTCTAGGCCTTCAGCAACCAGGCCCTGAGATGAAGAGACTGAGGATTTGGGTGCCACAAGGTTCCCTCCTCCTGGGAGAGGAGATCTGGAGCAGACCCCAGGTCTAGGAAGGGAGCTTGAGAGAGATGCAGAAGTAGAGGGTACCACACCTGGCGTGGCCAAAGTGGTGCTATGAGGGTCATAGACCCCTTGTCTCTCTGGAGCTTGAACAGAATCTTGGGGATGAGGGGAATAGGTGGAAAGGCATAGAGGAAGTCTTGCCCCCAATGAAGGAGGAAGGCATCCCTGGCCTGAACTCCCTGACATGGAATCCTGGAACAAAACCGGGGAAGTTTGGCATTCCACGGACTTGCAAACAGGTCTATGTCTGGGGTACCCCAAATCCGAAAAATCCTAGCTATCTGGTCCCCATGGAGGGACCATTCGTGTGGAAGCAGAACTCGACTGAGTCTGTCTGCCCAAGAGTTTTCAACCCCTGGAAGATACACTGCCATGAGATGGATTTGATGCTCTCTGGCGAAAGCCCACAATCTCAGAGCTTCGTTGCAAAGCGACAGAGAGCCAGTCCCTCCCTGCTTGTTCACGTAGAACATGGCTACCTGGTTGTCCGTGTGGATGAGGACTGTCTTGTAGCTGAGCAGGGAGTGGAAGACTCTGAGAGCTAGAAAGATTGCTCTGAGCTCCAAGAGGTTGATATGTAGAGATGTCTCCTGTGGAGACCAAATGCCCTGGGTGGAGAGATCTTGTAGATGAGCTCCCCAACCCTTTGGAGAGGCATCTGTTGTAAGGGTTGCTTGGGGTAACACCTGTTGAAAGGGGGACCCCAGCAACAGATTTTGAGTGGACTTCCACCAGTGGAGGGACCAAAAAAGGTGACTGGAGGTTGCTATTTTGTCTGACAGGCAACCTGAGGCCTGGGTCCATTGGGTGGATAGAGTCCACTGAGCTGCCCTCATGTGAAGGCGAGCATAAGGAACCGCATGCACCGTGGATGCCATGTGGCCTAAGAGTTGCAACATCTCTCGAGCAGTTAAATGGGATTTTAACTGAATCTGGGAGGCTAACTGCACCAAGCGTAGGCAACGGGCCTGGGGAAGATAGGCCCTTGCAGTTGTGGTATTCAGTAAGGCCCCTATGAATTCTAGAGACTGAGTAGGGGTGAGATGGGATTTTGGAATGTTGATTACCAGTCCCAGATACTGAAGAACACGCCTTGTGCAGGCCAGGGAAGCCTGGGCCTCTGACTGGGATGGAGCTCGGATGAGCCAGTCGTCCAGATATGGGAATATGAATATCCCTAGAGTGCGTAAAAATGCAGCTACCACTGCCATGCATTTTGTGAACACTCTTGGAGCAGAGGCCAGACCGAAAGGAAGCACTTTGTATTGGTAGTGCTTTCCTTGGTAAAGGAACCGAAGGAACCTTCTGTGTGTTGGATGGATGAGGACATGGGTGTACGCATCCTTGAGATCTAGAGAACAAAGCCAGTCCCGACTCTGGAGGTAGGGAAGGAGAGTTCCGAGAGAAATCATCTTGAATTTCTCCTTGCATAGAAACTTGTTCAACTCTCTGAGATCTAGTATGGGTCTGTAGCCCCCTATTTTCTTTGGGATGAGAAAATAGGGGGAGTAGAACCCTGAGCCCTGTTGAAGAAGGGGTACTTCTTCTATTGCCCCTTGGGCAAGAAGGGTAGCAATCTCTTGACCTAGAAGGTCGAGGAGAGATATTGAAGAATTGAACTGTTACACCATGGTGTGAGGAGGAAGTTTTAAGAAATGAAGCTTGTACCCCTCCCTTATGATGGAGAGGGTCCATTGCTCTGCTGTGATTTGTTCCCATCTGGGAGCAAAGTGAGCTAACCTTCCTGGGATGGTGAGAGGCTCTGGATGTTCTAGAGCCAGAAAGGCTAAGTTCTCTAGTGGAAAGTCAAAGGCCCTGAGGAGGCTGAGGCTGTTGGGCCGCAGCAGTCCTCGCAGCCTGAGGCTTGGCCTGTTTTGGTTGTTGCTGTCTCTTTGTAGCAAAACGACCTTGAGAAGAGGCCTGACCATAACCAGAAGAAAATTTCCCTTTTTTTGGGAAAGATCCTTTTTTGAATATCCTCTTCTTAAAAGGAGCAGTAGTAGACTTTATCTAAAGCAGAATTTTCAGCATTCATCTGGTTGGCTTTAGCTTGCCAATCTTTGCCAAACAGGTTTTCCCCTGTACAGGGCAGGTTACCTAGGCCATCCTGTACCCAGGATTCCAAATCAGAGGCTTGTAACCAAGCTACTCTGCGTGCGCCTATGGCAATAGCCGAAGTTCTACTGGCACCCTCAAAAGAGTCAAAGGCTGCACGGTTGGAAAACTTGGATACATCCTGTGCATGTTTAAGCCAAGCAATATATTCCTCTCTCTTATCTTCTGACATAAAAGGAGATAAGGTGTGCAGATGATCTGTAACTTCTTTCAGAAACATCCCCATATAGAGACTATAGGAGTTGATTCTGGCTACAAGCATACTGGCCTGGAAAATTTTCCTGCCAAAAGCATCTAAGGTTCTGCATTCTCTTCCTGGAGGAGCAGAGGAGTGCCTTTTTGTACTCTTGATTTTTTTCATAGCAGACTCTACCACAATAGAGTGGTGAGGAAGCTGAGTCTTATGTAACCCAGGACAAGGAGGAACACGATACATGGTGTCCAACCTACGAGAAAAAGGAGAGGTGGAAAGAGGAGTTTCCCATATACCCAACATGTGATCATAAAGAATCTCATGTATTGGTAAGATGGCTGCCTCTTTAGGAGCCTTAGGATATTGTAGAATATCTAATTTCTTGGCTCTTGGCTCAGTTTCAGAGGCTACTGAGATGGACAGGCCTCTGGCCACCTCTCTGATGAAGTCTTGAAAAGACAAGTCTTCAGGAGGAGACATTCTCCTTTTTGGAGAAGAGGGTTCCTGAGGAAGGATCCCCGATGCTTTAATGGAGGCCTCTGATGAATCCGATTCTTCAGAGGAATCGAAGTATCGACTGTCTGGATACTCTCGCAGAGCCCGATACGAGTACTGGGGGGTATCGACATCGGGAGTCATCGGTACCGAGTCGGTACTAATGGGCATCACTAGATAGCGTATCGCTGCTGTCGACGTTGATGTCGATGCAAGCGGTACCGGTATCGGAACCGGTGCCGGATCTGGTACCGGAATCGGTACCGACAACGGAGTTTGTTGCGGTACCGTAGGCGTCGCAGCCTGTATGAATGCCGTGATGGCACGCTGCATGGTCAGAATATTCTGATCCATCGACGCCACCAATATCTGGATGTCGGTACCGGTAGGAACCGCCGGTACCCCAGAACACTGTAACAGGTGATCGGTCGAGACCGAGCCATCGATGTCAACCTGTGACCCCATAGATAATGCTTTGGAAGCCGGAGCCTCCCGCCGGGGTAATTTTGCCGGTGTGGATTCCTCAAGAGTAAGCTTGGGGACATCTCGATACTTAGAGGGAGATGTACCCTTTGAGGACCGACCGGACTTAAGTTTTGTTACCTGAGATCCATGGGATGAAGAAGAAGCCCTGGAAGACGTCGATGCCACAGAAGCTGCATCGGAGGGAAACAGGGTACTGAGCTTGGCTGCCCGATTTTGTAACCCTCTTTTAGACATCATGGAGCAGGACTCACAATCCGCGATGGAATGGTCAGGACCTAAACCTTTTAGACACCAGTCATGGGTGTCAGTGACAGAAATAGTGCCACTGCACTTCGTGCACTTTTTAAACCCAGAGGCGGGTTTTTCCATGAGGAAAATATATCTGTAGGCCTAAGGCCACAGAAGAAAATGCACTGAAGTAGAAAGAAAAGTTTTTTGTTTTTTTTTAGAAGAAAGAAAAAAGACCGGTGGTACCGGTCCTCGAGAAGGCAGACACGCGACTAAAGAAAAATAAAAGAAAATAAGAAATTCTTCAGCGGTGACAGGAAACACGACCTGCTGGCTCCGCAGAAAAGAAGAACTGGAGAGAGGCGGTTGGGAAAGGCGGGAAGGCAGCGCGCAGGCGCTGTGGGATGCTCCCAAAAGCTTTCCTACTGGACGCTGGGGAGCGTTCCCGCGCAGGCTCCGTCGGTACCGACGATACCCATATGTGAAGACTCATTCCTGCTTGTTCCTGGAGATTAAATATGACAGCACTTACTCTAGATTTCACAGATGAGTCTGTTCATGGTGGTATGAGCTAATGCCATCTGCTGTTGGTTCCCCTGTGCCCCTTCCTCTTCTGCAGCCTCGGCAGCATTTGTCCCCTCTATCACTTCACCCTTAAGGACAGGGGATGCTGTGCTGCAAAGCAAGGTTATGTAGGGTGCACTTAAGGTCCAATGCGACTTGTCACCCTTACACCCACTCCCTAACCTTGAGGGTTAAGGAGGGATGGGCCTTGTGTAGTTGTGGGGGCCAATTAAAGTCGGGAACAAGAAAATTTATATTCACAAGGATTTTATTTTCCCCGCTCCTTGGTGGTCAGGAACAGGTGAGAAGGTTAAGCAATCAGGAATTATACAAAACAAAGGCTTTCAATGCTGTGCTTCAACTTATGCTTCTCTGAGGAAACACATTACCTCATGTGTCTTCTCTGTGCTGTTTTCACAAAAATGCTTTGGTAAGAAATAATGTTGTTTCTCTTGCAATTAGGATACAGTCCAGCTTATTTCAAACTTCAATAAGCTTCCCTTTCAATTGCTCAGAACAGAATTTCTTTTCATATGCTTTTCACATATTCTGGGTTAGCATAACCAGAATCAACTGTCAGGTATAAACATTCAAGCTTTGCATTTATCAGTTTTCTCAATTAGCCCAATTGAGCAGTCCATCGGCTGGTTAATTTCAAGCATGGGCCGTGGAGCCGATGTGGGAATTCCTATTCCAGGATTACTCCCTGCTTGAATGCTAGCTTCTTCTGAAACAGCTCTTTTATTCAAGAATTGTCTAAATTCACTCAGGAGTTGCTCTGCCTGTCTCCTAGCAGGACTATTGGGTAAATCTTCTCCTGGCTTGGGCAGGTAATTATCTGCTCCTGGTAAGCAAACACTGCTCTCCCTCTTTAGACACTCTGTGCCCGTGGTGGAGTTACCCCTCCCCCACTTATCTCCGTTAGTGAGTGGTGTAATCAGAGGTTCCTTTGCACAAGCTCTGCTTTTAAGAAAAGCTTCAAAGGTAGGACCTTCAGTATCAATATAGCCCAGCGATGGCGAACCTATGGCACGCGTGCCAGCTGTGGCACGCGAAGGCCTTACAGCTGGCACGCGGGAAGGTCCGCAATCGAAAAAAAAAAAAAACCCTGTCTGCTGCCGCTGTCGGGGCCGCCGCCGCAGAATCGAGCGTGCCGCGGGGCCCCCCTGTACCCGGCAGATCCTGCCCTCCCCGTAGCAGCTCTCTCTTAGGAGCTACAGTCAGACGCGCCGGCTTGCAGAGCGCGAAGGGAAGAGTTTCCCTTTCGCGACTCCGTTAAGCCCGCGGGGGCTGATGGGAACTCCCATCAGCCCCCGCGGGCTTAACAGAGCAGCGAGGGAACTCTTCCCTCGCGCTCTGCAAGCCGGCGCGTCTGACTGCAGCTCCAAAGAGAGAGCTGCTACGGGGAGGGCAGGCTCTGCCGGGTGGGTACAGGGGGGCCCCGCGGCACGCTCGATTCTGCCGCGGCGGCCCCCGACAGCGGCAGCAGACAGGTTTTCTTTTTTTTTTAAATTTTCCCTGGGCTGGCTGGGGGGGGTTAGGAGTGGTGATGGGCACTGGGCTGGGCTGGGGGGGGGGGTGGGGTTAGGAGTGGTGATGGGCTGGGCTGGGCTGGGGGGGTTAGGAGTGGTGATGGGCTGGAGGGGGTGTTAGGAGTGGTGATGGGCTGGGCTGGGCTGGGGGGGTTAGGAGTGGTGTTGGGCTGGGCTGGGCTGGGGGGGTTAGGAGTGGTGATGGGCTGGGCTGGGCTGGGCTGGGGGGTTAGGAGTGGTGATGGGCTGGGCTGGGGGGGGTTAGGAGTAGTGATGGGCTGGGCTGGGCTGGGGGGTGTTAGGAGTAGTGATGGGCTGGGTTGGGGTTAGGAGTGGTGATGGGCTGGGCTGGGCTGGGGTGGGGTGGGGGTTAGGAGTGGTGATGGGCTGGGCTGGGCTGGGGGGTTAGGAGTGGTGATGGGCTGGAGGGGGGGTTAGGAGTGGTGATGGGCTGGGCTGGGCTGGGGGGGTTAGGAGTGGTGATGGGCTGGGCTCGGGGGGTGAGGAGTGGTGATGGGCTGGGCTGGGGGGGTTAGGAGTGGTGATGGGCTGGGCTGGGCTGGGGGGGTTAGGAGTAGTGATGGGCTGGGCTGGGCTGGGGGGTGTTAGGAGTAGTGATGGGCTGGGGTGGGGGGGGGGTTAGGAGTGGTGATGGGCAATGGGCTGGGGGGGTTAGGAGTGGTGATGGACACTGGGCTGGCTGGGGGGGGGTTAGGAGTGGTGATGGGCACTGGGCTGGCTGGGGGGGTTAGGAGTGGTGATGGGTGCTGGGCTGGGGGGGTTAGGAGTGGTGATGGGCGCTGGGGGGGGTTAGGAGTGGTGATAGGTGCTGGGGGGGCTTAAACTAAAAATTGAGTGATGGGGGATTAGGACTGGGAGTGGGCTGATGGGGAGGTTAGGACTGGAAATGGGCTGGTGGGATTAGGACTGGGAGTGGGCTATGGGGGGCTAGGACTGGTAATGGGTTGGGGGGGTTGCTAGGACTGGAAATGGGCTGAGTGGAAGGGGGCTTGAACTGCAAATAGCTGTTGGGGATGGGGCTTGGAATGGAAATGGGCTGAGGGGAAGTGGGGGGCTTGAACTGCAAATAGCTGATGGGGACGGGGCTTGGAATGGAAATGGGCTGAGGGGAAGTGGGGGGCTTGAAGAAGGGAATGGATGCTTGGTGAGACTGGAACTAGAAGGGAGCTGATGTTGGGGGAGGATTAGAATGGGATGGGGCTGGGAGAGTAAAATGGAGAGGGGAAAAATATTTTGTGTAGGAGGGATGAAAAATCTACAATTGGCCAGGTATTGGGAGAGTAATTGGGGATTGAGGATGGAGGGGTAAAATTTGTGTGGATGAAATAGGAATGAGGAAAGAGCAAAAGGAGAAAGATTAGTATGTTAAAGCAGATGTAGAGAGAGAGAGAATGGAAAAAAAACTAGAAGAGAGAAGAAAGGACAAATGGACAGCAGACGATGGAGAGTTAGCAGAAAACATGAAGAAGAAACCAGAAGAAAATGGCTGGACCAATTGCAACTGAAAAAAAATGCACAAAAGGTAGAAAGATATCTCTTTATTTTGAATTTATTAACTGGAATATGTCAGCTCTGGGAAATGTGCATCATTAACATCTGCGCTTTGTTTGGTACAAGAGGAAATTCCTATTTGACGTTGCCACTTGTTCTCTTTCCCCAGTATTCACTGAAATGTATTGGTTTAATATTTGCAGTGTTGCCTTTTGATAGGTAGGGTATGGTGCTTTGTGAGTCCTGGTAATGCTGTCAGGATACGGCGGGTTTGCTATGGGTTCTAAATGGGCAGCGTTTGTAGTAGTTCCTAATGTGCCTGGCGGTTGGCACTGGATTATAGTAATGTAGAAATCTTTTAGTCTTTCTTTATCCATACACTCATTAAGAGACATGTTTACTAAAAGTTAGTGTATGGTAACATTATGCAAATATTTATGCAAATAAGACCACTTATGCAAATGACGTGCTGGCACTTTGAGGAAATTCTTTGGTTTTGTGCGGCAGTTTGGGCACTCGGGCTCAAAAAGGTTAGCCATCACTGATATAGCCTAATCTCTTTGTAAACAATTTGGCTGGGTTTCTTTCGTCAGCTTGCTTGTTAAAAGCAGGAATTACTGGCTGAGAAAAGCTTGGCTTATTTAGAGAGCTTTCAGGCTGTAACCAACGTCTTTCACTTTGCCTGGAACTATCCTGTACTCTAAAATCAGGATTCTCTCTTTCTGACTGGTAAAACTTATGAAAGGAATTAAGAGCAGGAGGTACCTTAGAATGAGGCCGGTCAGAAAATGCCTTGCCAGCGTGCCTTTCTCTCCAAGGGTAAAAACTGTTTCCCCACAACGTAGGCTTTACTCCTGGTTCAGGATCAGTTCCCCTTCTGTTGCAGCTGGGCAGTGTTTCTGTAGCAGGGTCAAAGGGTTCTGCAATCAAGAGAGCTTCTTGCCTTCCCAATGCCTTTTGCCTTCTCTCTTGTGGATTCAAACCACCTTTTCTTCTCAATCCGTTTGTAGTGCTCACTTCTCCATTCCTTCTCATTCCCTTTCCTCTTCCTGTTCCGATTCTCCATCTATCTGTGTCTTCCCTCTCTCTTCTTAACAAGGGGTCCCTGTTCTGGGAGGCCCGCCTCCTACTAGGGCGTGCCCAATCCATAGCTCTGCTTCTCTCCTCCCCTGAGGTGAGCTGATTGGTTGCCTGTAAGTTATGCTGAGAGTGGAAAACTCTGTCTTTTCTTGCAGTACCTGAACTAACCAGAGGGTCAGTATCAGTTTCCATGGCTTCTGCTGTTGCCACTGCGTCACAGACTGGGCCACAGTGATCCTGATAGCTCCACAGTGAAACATAGAAACATGATGACAGAAAAAGACCACATGGCCTATCTAGTCTGTCCTTCCATATCAACAACCACAACAGTCCACTTTTTACCTTTAGAGATCCTCTGTGTTGGTCCCATGCTTTTTTGAATTCAGTTACTGTCCTCATCTCTACCACCTCCACTGGGAGACTATTCCACGGATCCACTATTCTTTCCGTAAAGAAATATTTCCGCATATCACTCCTGAATCTATCTCCCTTCATGCTCATCCCATGTCCCCTCGTAGCAGAACTTGCTTTCAATTGAAAGAGGCTCTCTCCCTGAACATTTATGCCACCGAGGTATTTAAACATCTCAATCATATCACCTCTATCCCGCCTTTCCTCTAAGGTGTACATATTAAGATCCTTAAGTCTGTCCTCATATGCTTTATAATGAAGCCCACTAATCATTTTAGTAGCCACCCTCTGCACCGACTCCATCCTGTTCACATCCTTTTGAAGGTGCGGTCTCCAGAATTGCACACTATACTCCAAATGAGGTCGCACCAAAGACTTATACAGAAGCATTATCACCTCCTTTTTTCTGCTAGCCATTCCTCTCCGGATGCATCCAAGCATCCTTCTAGCTTTTGCCGTCGCCTTTTCTACCTGTTTAGCTACTTTAAGATCATCAGACACAACCACGCCTAGGTCCCGCTCTTCTTTAGTGGACAAAAGTACTTCACCTCCTATACTGTATTGCTCCCTTGGATTGCTGCAGCCCAAATGCATGACCTTACATTTTTTAACATTAAATCCCAGCTGCCAAATTCTAGACCATTCTTCAAGCTTAGCTAGATCCCTCCTCATGTTATCTACACCTTCCTGGGTGTCTACTCTATTGCAGATTTTGGTATCATCTGCAAAGAGGCAAACCTTACCCGACAGCCCTTCTGCTATATCACTAACAAAGATGTTAAAAAGAATCGGACCAAGGACAGATCCCTGGGGCACACCACTGGTAACATCCTTCTCCTCAGAGTGAGCTCCATTTACTTGTACTCTTTGTCGCCTCCCACCCAACCAATTTCTAACCCAAGCAGTAACTTTAGGGTCCATCCCTAGGGTGCTCAGTTTGTTTATAAGTTGCCTGTGAGGAACAATGTCAAAGGCTTTACTGAAATCTAAATACACCACATCTAGAACTCTCCCTCGGTCCAACTCCCTGGTCACCCAGTCAAAGAAATCAATCAGATTTGTCTGACAAAACCTGCCTCTGGTGAATCCATGCTGCCTCGGATCCTGTAATCCGCTGGACTCCAGAAACCTCACTATTTTCTCTTTCAGCAGCGTTTCCAATAAGTTAAACTAACCAGCCTGTTGTTTTCAACCACATCCTTACTTCCGCTTTTGTGTAAAGGCACCACATGAGCCTCTCTCCAGTCCTTTGGCACCACTCCCGACTCCAACAAGACATTGAAAAGGTCACTCAGTGGAGTTGCTAGAACATCCCCAAGCTCCCTCAGTATTCTAGGGTGTATCCCATCCGGACCCATCGCTTTGTCTACTTTAAGTTGAGCTAGTTTGTCACGAACACAGTCTTCTGAAAATTGTTCAAGATGTCCCTCCCTTCTGTTCCTATTTGTGGGTGTTTTCTGAGGTCCTGCTCCTATTCCTTTTGCCTTTATTTACCATTTTAACAAAAAGGTTGGTTGCCCTTAAAATACCCCCTTTCAGTTTTGCCCACTGTTTTTCTACATCCCCCAGCTGTTGCCATCCCACTAACAACTCCCTGAGGTATTGGCCCATCTTCACAAAGTTAGTCTTCCTACATAAGAACATAAGATATGCCATACTGGGTCAGACCAAGGTCCATCAAGCCCAGTATTCTGTTTCCAACAGTGGCCAATCTAGGTCATACGTACCTAGCAGTTTCCCCAAGGGACACAGGTTCCACAATGCTTGTATTGGTTCAAGCATTGATATCCTGGGTCCCTTCTTAATAATGGTTTATGGACCTTTCCTCCAGAAACTTGTCCAAACCTTTTTTAAACCCAGCTACACTAACAGCCTTTACTACATCCTCCGGTAACAAATTCCAGAGTTTGATTACACGTTGAGTGAAAAAATATTTTCTTTTATTAGTCTTAAATAGTTTACCCTGCAGCTTCATTGCATGTCCCCTAGTCTTTCTATATTCTGATAAGGTAAACAATCGATCTACGTTTACCCGTTCCACTCCATTCATTAATTTATAGACTTCTATCATATCTCCCCTCAGCCGTCTCTTTTCCAGGTTAAAGAGCCCCAACCTTTTTAGCCTTTCTTCATAGGAGTATCCTTCCATCCCCTTTACCATTTTGGTGGCTCTTCTCTGAACCTTTTCTAAAATCGCTATATCCTTTTTAAGATACGGTGACCAGAATTGCACACAATATTCAAGGTGCGGTCTCACCATGGAACGATATAGAGGCATTATAATATCTTTTGTTTTATTTTCCATTCCTTTCCTTATCATACCTAGCATTCTATTTGCTCTCTTGGCCACCGCTGCACACTGGGCCGAGGGTTTTAACATGGTATCCACAATGACGCCTAAATCTTTTTCCTGGGTGGTGGTTCCTAATGTGGAACCTTGCATCGTGTAACCATAGTTTGGGTTGTTCTTCCCTAGGTGCATAACCTTGCACTTCTCCACATTAAATTTCATCTGCCATTTTGATGCCCAGTCTTCCAATTTATCAAGATCCTCTTGCAATTTTCCACAATCCTCCTGGGTTTTAACAACTTTAAATAGTTTTGTGTCATCTGCAAATTTGATAACCTCACTCGTTATTCCACTTTCCAGGTCATTTATGAATATGTCAAAAAGCAGCGGACCCAGCACAGATCCCTGGGGTACACCACTATTCACCTTTCTCCATTGGGAAAATTGGCCATTTAGCCCTACCCTCTGCTTTCTATCTTTTAACCAGTTCCTGATCCACAATAGTACACTGCCTCCTATCCCATGACTCTTTAGTTTTCCAAAAGTCTCTCATGAGAGACCTTGTCAAAGGCTTTCTGAAAGTCCAGATACACAATATCAACCGACTCACCTTTGTCCACCTGTTTATTCACTCCTTCAAAAAAACATAACAGATTAGTAAGACAGGATCTTCCCTGTCTAAAGCCATGTTGGCTGTCTCCCATTAGGTCGTGACTATCTACATGCTGAGTAATTTTATTCTTTATGATGGTTTCTACCATTTTTCCCGGTACTGATGTCAGGCTCACCGGTCTGTAGTTTCCCGGATCACCCCTGGAACCCTTTTTAAAAATTGGTGTTACATTGGCGATCCTCCAATCCTCAGGTATTAGAGATGATTTTAATGATAGTTCACAGATTACTGATAGCAGGTCTGCAATCTCAAATTTCAGTTCTTTCAACACCCTTGAATGTATACCATCCGGCCCAGGTGATTTGCTACTCTTCAGTTTATCTAATAGTTGTAAGACATCTTCCCGATGTATCGATATTTCCTTCAATTCTTCCACACCTTTAAATACCACTTCAGTCATGGGTAACATCCCTACATCTTCCTCAGTAAAGACCGAAGCAAAGAATTCATTCAGTCTCTCCGCTATCGCCTTGTCGCCTCTTAGTGCTCCTTTAACCCCTTTATCATCTAATGGACCAACTGACTCTCTCACAGGTTTTTTGCTACGAATGTACTTGAAAAGGTCTTTATTTCGCGTTTTTGCTTCTGCAGCAAGCTTCTTCTCAAATTCTCTCTTTGCCTGCCTTATCAATGCCTTGCATTTGACTTGCCAGTGCTTGTGCTGTTTCCAGGTTCCATCGTTTGGCTCTCTTTTCCATTTCCTGAAAGATGCTTTTTTGGCAACAACAGCCTCTCTGACCTCACCTTTAAACCATGCTGGCAGTTTTTTGGACTTCCTTCCACTTTTCTTAAAGCGTGGAATACAGCTGGTCTGGGCTTCCAAGATAGTATTTTTCAACAACACCCAAGCTTGATGTACGTTTTTAACCTTTGCAACTGCTCCTTTTAGTTTTTTCTTAACTGTTTTCCTCATTTTATCATAGTCTCCCTTTCGAAAGTTAAAGGGTAATACTGTGGATTTCCTTACTATCCCTCCTCCACTAATTAAATCAAAGGTGATCATGCTATGATCACTATTGCCAAGTGGCCCCAACACCCTTATCTCTTGCACTACCATCTGGTGTTCCACTAAGGACTAGGTCTAATATTGCTTCCCCTCTGGTCGGTTCATGAACCAGCTGCTCCAAGAAGCAGTCATTTATTTCATCTAGGAACTTTATCTCCCTAGCATGTCCTGTTGTGACACTGACCCAGTCGATGCCGGGGTAATTGAAATCACCCATTATTATTACTGCACTGTAACTTTTGCTAGCTTCCTTGATTTCTTTGAGCATTTCATCATCCATTTGTTCATTCTGGCCAGGCCAGTCTATGATCCTCACCTTGGAATGGATTCTAACAGCCCTAGTCCTAATACTGAACCACACCATCTGGTGATCACTGGATGCAAAATGATCTCCCACTACAACATCAGAAACATTTTCACCATTGGTAAGCACCAAGTCCAGTATGGCCCCTTCACGTGTGGGGTCTGTTACCAATTGCCTGAATAGCTCTCCCTGTAGAGAATCCAGGATCTCCTTACTTCTAGATGATATGCAGCAGGAATGTGCCAATCAAATCTGGCATATTGAAATCTCCTATCAGTAGCACTTCCCCTTTCCTAGCAATGCTGCGTATGTCTTCAATTAACTCTCTGTCCACCTCTTCCTCTTGTGAAGGAGGTCTGTATATCACACCAATGCAAATAGATTTCTCTTTCCCTCTTTCTAGTTTAACCCACAATGCCTCCTCTCTCCCTTTTAAGCTCTTAAATTCCAAAGCTTTAATAGTAGTTTTTACATATAGTGCCACTCCTCCTCCCCTTCTTCCTACCCTGTCCTTTCTGAATAAAGTATAGCCAGGTATAGTTACATCCCAGTCATGGTTTTCTGTGAACCATGTTTCTGTAACTGCCACTAAATCCAAGTCAGCCACTCCCACCAAAGCTTCAACATCAGGGATCTTATTTCCCATGCTACGGGCATTTATACACACTGCTTTCCATATGTTACCCCTGTTACCCATTTCCATAAAGATATTTAATGTATCATCTACCTGGGGGCTTTTACTTACCTGGGGGCTTTCTTCACCTATCCCCAACGAATCTAGTTTAAAGCCCTCTTCAGTAGATTAGCCAGTCTACTACCGAAGATGTGTTGACCTTTCTTGGACAGATGGATGCCATCTCTGCTCTGCAACCCTTGGAACAGCATCCCATGGTCTAGGAAACCAAAACGCTCTCGATGACACCATCCACGCAGCCATGCATTCATCTCCAGGATGCGAGCCTCTCTGCCTTGGCCTTTACCCTCAACAGAGAGGATTGAAGAGAACACCGCCTGTGCACCTAACTGCTTCACCCTCTGTCCCAGAGCCATGAAGTCACTTATGATACGTTCCGAGGTATATCTGGCAGTATCATTTGTTCCAACATGGATTAGCAACATTGGGTAATAGTCAGTGGGCTTGATGAGTCTCGGCAAACTCTCCATAACATCTTGGATTTTGGCACCAGGCAGACTGCATACCTCTCTGGACATCAAGTCTGGTCGGCAGATGGACGCCTCAGTACCCCTCAGAAGAGAGTCTCCAACCACCACTAACCTTCGTTTCCTTCTGGTCACTGATTCTGCAACTTTGGGGTACTTGAACTCTGGTTCTTCCCTTTCCAGGGATGCTTTCACCTCCTCCACTTCCAGGGCTGCAACATGGTTCTTTAATTCAAGGGCAGGAGAAGTTGGATTGGTGATTTTGCAGGCCTTGGTGACTTGTGTCCAACCATCGACATTCTGTTGGCACCCATCTTCTCCTGTGCTGGAGAGCTTGGTTGCTGCAAAAAGCATCTCATCAGTGTACTTCTGATGGAGCTTGTGTCTCTTGGGGAAACTGCTAGGTACATATGACCTAGATTGGCCACTGTTGGAAACAGAATACTGGGCTTGATGGACCTTTGTCTGACCCAGTATGGCATATCTTATGTTCTTATGTCTTGAATGCTCCTCAGCCTCGCCACCTCCTCTCTGAGTTCCTCCACTTGTTTCCTCAGAGCTTCAGCATGCAGGCACCCTGCACATGGAACTGGTCCTTCAACTGGCATTTGGACCTCTGTGTGGACCGAGGCAGAAGCTGTAATGGGGGCAACAGCTTTAGCAATACGATTTTTCCCAGCCATTGTTCTGTTCGTGGAGCTTAGGTATCTGTTAAAGCAAAAGAGTGAGATCTACCAAGTACCAGCCGGTTTCACAGCTGTCCTTTCAGAGAAAAAGCAGTTAAATCTCTTTAATTAAATTCAAAATGTGCTGGTCCAATTCTCTGTGATTTGTTAAAGGGGGAGGTGCCCTATAAAGCAAGACTGCTCACTAGGGGTGGGTGGGAGTCGGGGTGGGTAGGGAGGGAACTAACACCTGATTAGGTGTTAGCAGTTTCCAAACCTGAGGAGGTTACTAGAGTTCAGCAACTTACTGTGTTCAAGGAAAGTTCCCCTAAAGCACCAAAAAGAAAGTAACCTTGCTTTAAAAAATATACAAAAAACCCTTTTAAGAGTTCCCAGTCAGAGAGCTAGCAATGTAATATAATAAAAACAAACAAACAAACCCTCAAATCCTTACTGTTTGTTGATCTGTAGAGCCCTGGTTAGGAAAGCCTCAACAGGGCAGGGCACTGGAGCCTTTTATGCAGGCCTCAGCTGCACTCAGTAAATCAGGCCCACTAACTCCTGATTAGGTGTTAGCAGTTTCTAAACCTGAGGAGGTTACTGGAGTTCAGCAACCTACTGTGCTCAAGGAAAGTTCCCCTAAAGCACCAAAAAGAAAGTGGGCCAGGCATCCATGGTTTCCCCTGCTTCTCTGCCTGTCCACGGTGTCCCCGGTTCCCCTCGGGCGTGACACAGGCCTACTGATGCAGGAAGAGGGCTCTCTCCTGCACCCCAACCTGTGGTCCTTGATGCTTATGGCCTGGCTGCTGAGCAGGTAGCCCTGGCTCCTTTCAGTCTCTCTATAGAGATGGAGAATGTGCTCCTGGCTTCCTTTGAGATCTCCATCCATCGAGTGTATGCCTTCAAATAGTAGAGGTTCTCCTTCTGGTATGTGGCGAGGCGGATCAATCCCTTCTCCTGCTCTATACAGCTGGTGCTGCAGTATTTGCTTCTCCTGTCTCAGACAGACATGAAGACTAACTCAGTTAGGATGCACCTCAGCACTCTGATGACGCACTACCATCTAATCGAGGGCAAACCCTTCTTTGTTCAGCCATTAGTGGCTCACCTCCTGAGAGGACTCCCTCCTCTCAAAGCCTCCCATCTGTCCCCCGGTGGGAGTGGGACTTGAAAGTGGTACTCTCAAAGCTTACCGCGCCATCCTTTGAGCCTCTCGGCTTCTGCCATCTTAAGTATCTCACTTGGAGGTGGTGTTCCTTGTGGCACTCAGGTCTGCTCGCCGAGTCAGTGAACTCTAAGCTTTGGTGACGGACCCACCATACACCAGGTTCTATAGGAACAGGGTTATGCGCGGCACACACCCCAAGTTCCTGCCCAAGGTGGTGTCTCTATTCCACCTTAACCAGCAGGTGGTTCTGCCCACCTTCTTTCTGCAGCCCCAAGCCAGCAGGGCGGAGGCCATTCTATATACACTGGACTGTAAGCGGGCACTTTCCCTTCTACCTGCAGTGCACCCAGGGCCACTGCCGAGCTTCTCAGCTCTTTGTCTCCTTTAACCCAAGTCAGTTGGGGGACAGTGGTCTCTAAACGCACCCTGTCCACCTGGGTGGTGGACTGCATCACCTTTGTTTACAAGCAGGCTGGTCTCTTGCTGGAGCACCATGTCTCGGCACACAGTGTCCGGGCCATGGCACCCTCAGTGGCAAATCTGCGTTCATTCCTTGTCAGAAATCTGCCATGCCGACACCTGGTCCTCAGTCTATACCTCTGCGCTTATTACTGCCTGGAGAGGAAGTCCTGTTGGGACAGTGCCTTCGACTAGGCAGTACTCCGTCATTTGTTTGGGGTGTAGGCATCTTCTGCCCTCCAGTCCTTGCTGTGTTCGGGCTACCGCTGAACTAGTTCCTTGTTGGCACTTGGGTCACTCATGGTCTGTTGTCTCTTGGTACAGTTGCTGCTGTTCACGGCTCACCTTTTTCTGGTCACCTGTGGCTTTTTACAGGTTTTTGGTAGCCTGTAGCTGGAGAGTCCCATATATGAGGGCCGACTTCCTGCTTGTTCCTGGAGAAAGTATAGTTACTCACCTGTAACAGATGTTCTCCGGGGACAGCAGGAATCAGTCCTCACAACTCTCTCTCCTCCCTGTGAAGTTGCTTCTTGCTATTTTTTTGCCGTCTTGTGCTATGATATCATACTGAGGCAAGATGGCACCCTTAGGCGGGAAGGAGACCACACATGCATGGTGTAGCTCCCAAAGGCTTTCTTTGAAAGCTGGGGAGAGATTACCGCATGGGCTCCGTCGGCGTAGACGTCACCCATATGTGAGGACTGATTCCTGCTGTCCCCGGAAAACATGTATTACAGGTTTATAACTATGCTTTCTCTTAAGGCTCTCTCTCTCAGCCACACACTTTCTTCCTTTCCCTCTCCCCAGGCAGTCTAGTTTTAATTTTTATCTCTCCCTTCCCCGGCACTTTCGCTTTCTCTTCCTATTCTCCAACCTCAAGGCATTTTCTCCTCCCTCTCCTCCCCTCCCTTCAACACTATTTCTTTCTTCTCCCTCCCTGGCTTCTGTGGCTCAGCTGATACCATCACATTTTGGCTCTTATGGGCTCTATGGCTCCTGATGCTGTGATTTTTCAGCCACTTGAGACATCTAGCTGGCTATTTCCCTAGTAAGTCTGCCTCTTGCTGTTGAGGTGTGCATGTGCCCTCCTCCCAAAAACGCCACACATTTCCATACCCCGAGCACGACTATATGTGTGTTTCACCTAAAATCACTGTCATGTCAGGACAATCAATGTATAAAACAGGACTATCTGAGGGGATCACGTGATGTAGTGAGAGCGGGCGGACGGGAAACGCTCATGCTCCGGACCCCTCACCCTCTTACCGGCATTTGACCACTGTGATTTAGCCTCGGGCAGCCTCAAAAAGCTGTGTGTTGCTGGTGAAGATGCGGGGGAGCGACGAGGAAAGATTGCAGAGCATAGCGGCATCTGTAAAAGCGAACCGCCGCGAAAAGGACCGTGCGACGGAGTCCCACATGATGGTGGTATCCCCTGCAGTACCTAGCTCGCCGGTCTCCCTGGCGGTGGTGGAAGAGATATCTGTGGCTGTAGTGGGGGCCCTATCAGCACAGTTTGAAGCGCTGAATAACAAGATGGATCTGCTGCATAACTCAGTGAGCTCTTTGGGTCACCGATTGCAGGAGATGGAGGCCCGGGTGGTGCAAGCAGAGGAGACTCGCTGGCACATGAGGTTGGGAGAGTGCAGGCCACGCTGAAGGCGCACGAGGCAAAACTGGATGACCTAGAGAATAGGTCCCGCCGGAACAGCCTTCGTTTTTTGGGCATTCCAGAGACTATCCCCGACAGAGATCTGAGAGCCCAGGTGGAATCTTTGGTAGCTGCTATATTTGGCAGGAGTGAACACTCTGGCTCGATTGTAATACAGCATGCCCACAGAGTGGGGCCTAAGCAAGCCAGAGACCAACGGCCCCGTGTTGTTCTGGAGAAATTTCTGCAGTTTCAGCAGAAGGAAGCCGTATTGAAAGCGGCTAGACACCAAGGGGTGATTGTGCGGGACAGTATGAAGCTGCATATCACACAGGATTATTCGGCAGCCCTCAGCCAGCGGCGACGAGCCTATGTGCCTGTCTGCTAGAAACTGGTGGATGCTAAGATCAAATTTATTGTGCAGTACCCGGCTAGACTCCGTATCATCCATGAAGGAGCGAGCAAGGTGCTTGAGTCTGTGACAGAGGCATCCCAGTATGTGGAGGAGCTACTAAGACATGAGGTCACAGACAGCGCAGAGCCGGCTAGAACATCGTGAAACTGGATTTCGGCGGACGTGCAGCAGATGGGACACTGGATGAGCAACGTGACGGGAATGGACAATACACAATAATAAAGGACTATGTTTGTTGTGCCAGGTTTGGGGGATGTGTGGAGCGGGGTTGGAGTAGTGGAAGGGGGAAGTGGCGCCCTCTCCGGCACTGTAAAAATATGGGGGGAGAGGAGGTAGGGCATTGAGGGGTGGGTAGACTAGTATGGGGATGATCTGACCTAGGTTGCATTGCTATACTGAACGGGGGAGAGCCCCCTGCATTGGAGGGGGAGTGTAGGTAGGCTCCGCGAGAGGGGCTTGGAAGGGCGGGGGGAGTGGGGGAAGCGGAGTTGGGAAGGGGCCAAGGCACCTGAGTGGTAGGGGATGGCGGATGTGGGGATGGCTGGGTGGTAAGGGGGGTAAGGATAAGGAGTAGAAGGGGGTGAGGGGATCCGTACACATCATTAGTGATCTTGCAATGGAGGTGAGGAGGGGTGTAGGGAGCAAAAGGGGGGAATAGAGATGCAGGGTACTGGGAATGCACAGGGAGAGGGGAGGGGGGAGCAGAGGGGGGAAAGGAGGGGGATTCACAGTCTCATAGTGGTAAGTAGGATTAAGCTAGGGAACACACGAGGTATGGGAGGGGGAGGGTCTCAGGCTGGGGAGGCTTCTTCCTTACAAAATTTGTATGTCATGAAAATCGAACTTTATGGTAGTCTACCGACGTGAAGATTATTTCATGGAATGTATGTGGAATAGGTAGCCCTATCAAGCACTATAAAGTGTTACAGGCCTTAGCCAGGCAAAAATGTGATATTGCGATGCTACAAGGAACCCACCAGACTGCTGAGGAACATGCTAAATTAAAGAGAGATTGGATGGGACAAGAGTGGGGGGCCCTGGTGAAAGGGAAGAAAGGTGGAGTGGTCATTTTGATACACAAGAGGCTAAGGTTTATTAGGGAACGTGACTATATAGACCCGGATGGCAGATATGTGTTGTTGTACGGAATGTTGGAGGGTAAGCCGGTTGTGCTGGGTAACCTTTATAGTCCGAATGTGTTAGACCGGGCACTGTATGCCCATCTGGGCTCTCGGGTGGAACAACTGCCCGATGTTCCATTGATTCTGGCTGGAGATTTCAACGGGGTGCTGGATGTGGAGCTGGATACATCTGGAGGGGGTGGAGGGGGCGCACGGACGATGACTGCAAGGGCGTTGCAAGGCTTGCGGCGCAGACTTGGGGCAGTTGATCCTTGGCGCTTGCTGCACCCGACCGAGCGGGACTTCACTCACCAATCCCAAGCGCATGGTACGAGTGCCCGCATCGATTATGTGTTGTCTCGGAAAGACTCTTTGCCCAAGTAGCAGATGCGCAGATTGGCCCTTCCGAGATCTTTGATCATGCCCTTATATGGGTGGAGTTGGAGTGGCATGATGCCGCCTCGCAGACACGGATTTGGCGATTTCCTGTGGATATGTATAGGGATGTGGAGTTTCTTATCTTCTTGAAGCAGAAGTGGCAAGACTTTGTGGAGTATAATGCCTGCCACCAAGATGATCCCAAGTTATTTTGGGAGACGGCGAAGGTGGTCCTGCGCGGAGACATAATTGGATATGTGGCCCGTAGGTGGAAATTGATTGCGCAGCGGATTTTTAAACTAGAGAAGCAGGTGAGTAGGGATAGAAGGCGGCAAGCATTTCACCCGTCTGCAGCAAATAGGAAGACGTTGTGGGAGACCCAAACAGCCCTCAATGAACTCCTCCATCAGAGGGCCAAGAAATCCTTTATGTATTATAAATACCAACTTTATAGGTTTGAAGATAAGCCGGGGAAGTTGCTGGCAAGATGCCTTCGGGGTAGTGGTGGTGCTCGGGCAGTGGCCGCTCTGCGGGATGATCAGGGGAGACTATGAAAGGAGAACCGGGAGATTGCACAGGGGTTTCGCTCCTTCTTCCAAAGACTGTACTCAAGGAGTGAGGGCTCGCTGGCAGCCATGGAAGCCTACATGCGGGAGGTGCAGCTGCCCAGATTGGAGGCAGCCCAGAGGGCAAGTTGGACGCGCCGATTACCATCGAGGACGTCTTTCAGGTGATCCAAAAGGCGAGTTGTTATAAGGTGCCTGGACCCGATGGATTCGGGGCGGAATTTTACAAACTTTTGAGCGACCTGATACCCCCGGCCCTAGTAGCAGTATATCATCGCAGGGTCGACCAAGGGGCATTTGAGTGGGGCAAGAATCATGCGCACATTATTTTGTTTTATAAGTTTTTATTAGCAACTTTTTCATATACATTATCAACTTTGCCATAACCTTACATTACTATCAACCATCGCCCGTACATCAAACACTTCCTCCCTATGTACATTGCTATCATCCTATCAACTTTTTACAGACAACAAACCATTCCTGTCACTTCTCATACCATAGGGTTAGCTATCAGCTTGCACAGAAATCCATACCTGCAATCCCCCCATTTTCATACCCCTGTGTAGTCCTAGGATCAAGAAGTACACACTGGGTACTGGACAATCTGATTATCCACAATCACATTGTACAGAATAGCATTACCCTGCCCCTTTCTACTATCCCTTACACCCCTTAAACTGGCAAGGTTCATTCCTCTCTAACCCCCTAGTCTCCCTCCCCACCTCCCCCCCCAACCCCTCCCTCCCCCCACCCTCCCTCATGTAGCCATTTCCAAACCCCCGCCCACCGCTTCTCAACTTGTTCCCCTCTTCCCCCTCTCTCCCCCGTCATTTTATACATTGCATATAGAAAAGACACTCTTCCTGCAAAACTAGCTATGGAAGGCAGATTCGGCCGCTTCCAGTACCATGCTATTTCACTCCGTGCCGCTGTCACGCAATACCAAATGATTCTCCAGTCTCCTTCCCACCTCCCATCCGGTTTATGCAGAAGACACATTTCAGGACCAAGCACAATACTACTCGCCCCCACCATTTTATTAATGCACTCCCCTATTTTGCGCCAATACTCTCTCACTACTGGACACGTCCACCACATATGTAACCAAGAGCCCCGCTCCCCACACATCCGCCAGCAATCATCCGTCTGACGCACTCCTGCCCTAAACAATCTCTCCGGTGTGAGGTACCAGCGAGTCAACACCTTATAGGCATTCTCTCGCAGGGATGTGGCAATAGAAAACCTAGCTGTACCCATTACTATCACCTCCCAGTCATCCACACCCCACTCTACCCCTAAATCCTTTTCCCACTCTTCCATATACTTCAGCTTCCTTTCCCCTCTGGCAATCAGGCCTCTATAAATCCTAGAGAGCATCCCTTGTTGCCCCATGGAGCCTAAACAGGCCCCTTCGAACCACTCTCCTCCCCCTCTGCCCACCTGCTCCCTTCCCTTTTTCCGAATCACCGAGCACATCTGCAGATACGCGAACCTATCCGCCTCTCCTAAGCGGTTATAAATCACGCATTCCCTCAAATTCTCTGCACTGTGTCCCGACCACTAGCTGGGAAGCCTGGGTCAGGCCCCGCGCCTCCCATCTCCGGAGTACTGCCGCCTTCGGGCCTATGCCTTCCGCACAACAGGCCTGCAGGGACATGGTTGGCGACCATTTCTTTTCTCCCACCAACCGCCGCCTATACCTTCTCCACACCTGCAGTGTATGTCTCACTATCGGATTCTGACCTCTGTCTCCTCCCCCCTCCCATACTATCCGTTCCAATTCCCCTGGGCGGTACTCGTCCACCTCCATCCTTACCCACTGCTTGTATGGTTCCCGCATCCACGCGTAGACGGCTCGCAATTGCGCTGCCGCATAATACAAACTAAAGTTGGGGATCCCCATCCCCCCCTCTCCCACCAGCACCTGCGTCGTTCTGGCCGCCACCCGTGGCCTCTTCCCCCCCCAGATAAATCTCTCTACCTGTTGCTGTACCCGCCGTAATGCTCTTCGGGGTATCGGTATAGGCAATACTTGGAAGAGGAATAGAAACTGGGGAAGAAGCATCATCTTCACCGACGCCACCCTCCCAAACCACGAGTAATACCCGCGACTCCAGCCCTGTAATCGCTCCTCCACCCGCGCTACCAGTTTATGATAGTTCAACGCATATAAGGCCTCCAAATTCCTCCCCAGCTGTACTCCAAGGTATCGAATCGACGTCTGCGCCCATTTAAAGGGAAAACACCGTTGCCACTCCCGTTGCTCCCCCTCCTCACCTACTATTCTTAATATCTCTGATTTCCCCCAATTAATCCGAAAACCCGCCTTCTCGCCGTATTTCTGTATCTCACTCATCACTGCCTGTAACGTTTCTCTGGGTTTCATGATAGTCAATAAAATGTCATCTGCGAAAAGGGAGATTTTGTATTCCTGACTTCCCACCCGAACCCCCGCCACCTCGGGATTGGCTCTTAACCTCGCCGCTAAGGGCTCGAGGGAGAGCGCAAATAGTAACGGGGATAGCGGGCATCCCTGCCTAGTCCCTCGTTCCAGTGGAAAGAACTCTGAATAACCTCCATTTACTCGTACACATGCTTTTGGGCTATAATATAGAGCCCCTATCCATTGCACAAACCCTGGCCCAAACCCCAATTGTCCCAATACGGAGTATAAAAATGACCAAGACACTTGGTCAAAGGCCTTTTCAGCATCCAATGAGACCAACAGAGTCTCCCTCCCCTTCTTTTGGGCCGACCAAATCACATTCAGCACTTTCCGTATGTTGTCTGCCACCTGTCGGCCCGGCACAAACCCCGCCTGGTCGGGATGTACCAGTTTCCCCAAATGCTTATTAAGTCTAGTAGCCAGCACTTTTGCCAACAACTTCGCATCTACATTTAATAAAGAAATGGGCCGGTATGACGCACACTCCTGAGGATCCTTCCCTTCCTTATGGATGAGGGTAATACCAGCCCATCCCATGGTCTCCGCTAATTTCTCCCCCCTGCGTGGTCCATTAAACACCGTAATCAACGGCTGCACTATCTGGCTACTAAACTGTTTATAGAAGCGCGCCGTTAGGCCGTCGAGCCCCGGGGCTTTGCCGGCCTTTAACGCCTTAATAGCCAGCAAGACTTCCTCCGGTTGGATGTCTCTATCTAGCCCTTCCTGCTCATCCGCCGTCAATACCGGGAGCCCAGCTCCTCTCACATACTCCAAAGTATCCTCCCGCGACCCCACCTCACGAGCCTTATACAAATTGCTATAGTAGGCCACGAATTCCTCTCTAATGCGCCGAGCATCTCGCACCCCTGCCCCCCTGCTCTTAATCTGAGCGATCCTATTCCACTCTCTTCTCTTCTGCAACTGCCTCGCGAGATATCTCCCCACTTTGTTACCCCCTTCGAAGTATCTTTGCTTCATCAACTGTAGGCGAAACTGTATCTTTTCTGCCTCTATTGCATTAACTTTGGCTCTGAGTTCCAAGACTGTCCCACTATGCCGCCTTCCCCCCTCCTGCATATCCCTCTCCTCCGCCTCGCGAAGTTGTTGCCGCAACTGCTCCTCACGTGCTGCCCTCTCCCTCTTAATACGTGCCCCCCACTTAATGAACACCCCCCTTACCACTGCCTTAAAGGCATCCCAGAGCACTCCCTCTTTTACTTCTCCTCCCCCATTCTGCCCAAAATACTCTGGAATTAGACTCCGTACTTCAGTTACCACCCTCGCATCCTCCAACAGACCCTCATTCAATTTCCAAAATTGTCGTCCCTTATCTTCCCCTGCCACCCGCACTTGTACCACCACTGGGGCGTGATCGGACCAGGTAATCGGTTCTATTTCCCCTCCCGTGATCCTCCCCGCTAACTCCTTTCCTACCCATATTGCATCTAATCTAGAATACGTCCCATGCGCTGCTGAGTAGAAGGTAAATTGCCGTCGGCCCGGATGAAGCATCCTCCACACATCAATCAAGTCATTCTCCTGCACAAATTTCTGATAATACTTCCTATCCTTCCCCCTCCCTTCTCGGTGGCCCGTCGTGTCTCTCCCCACCTCCCAGGCCAGATTGAAATCCCCCCCACAAAGCATCACACCCTCCCCCATTACCGCTACCTGCTCTCTCAGATCCTTCCAGAACTCGGTTTGAGCTCCCGTAGGGGCATACACATTCACCACACAGAACCATTCCGTCCCCTGCTTCACTCGCAGCAAGAGATATCGTCCCCCTTTATCCGGGATATCAGCTGGACCTCAGTTTGCGCTTCCCCCTTAACGAGGACCGCGACCCCGCCTTTCTTTTTCTCTTTAAGATTAGAAGCGAATAGGCGATGCTTATACCCCCTGGGTTGCACCAGTGCCTCGTGCTGTTTCTGTAAATGTGTCTCCTGCAGCATTACTATATCAGCATTGTGCCTCATTAATTCTTTATACAATTTCTGTCGTTTCCAAGATGAATTTAATCCTTTAACATTCAACGTTAGTATTTTCAATTCCCCTCCTACTCCCCTTCCCCCCCTTCCATCTCGCTCTCGCTGACTCTGCCTCTGCCCCCCTACCCCCCTACCCCCCCCTCCTCCCCCCTCTACCCCCCTCCTCCCCCCCCTTCCCCCAGTCTTCCTCCCCCATTCCCCCCTCCCCCCTCCCCCCCTCTCAGAAATCTCCGCTGTGGAGACTTAACTTCCATATCAGCGACTCCTTCCACCTCCCCACCAGATCTTCCCCCCTTAGCCCCCCTTCGCCCATCCCCCCATCCTCATCCCGCTCTCCCCGCTGTCCCTTCTCCCTCCTATCCCCCACCGCTTCCCTCCCCTCTAAGCACCTCTCTTCCCCCCCTGTACATTACCTACCGCTCCCTCCCTTCTCCCGGTATCCCATTATCCTATCCTCGCCCTCCCCCGAAGCCTGTCAACCCAGCATACTTAAAGATACCAGTCCTTTGGTGGAATATCACCGCTCAGCCAGCCTCTTGCTCTGATGCCGGACTCCGGTGACCCCCTTTAGACGTCCTGGCCAATCTCCTGCCGCTCGCCCTCTGCCATTTCGCACTCTCCATCTTTCCTGGTCTGGATTCCATGCGTGGAGAAGTAGCGGTGCTATCAATCATCTCAGGCAGCTGTTCTGCTCCCAGCTCTCTCAAGGCTTTCCAAGCCTCCGCGCTGGATCGTACCGTACGCGATCGCCCTTTCACCGTGATCAATAGTCCAAATGGAAACAGCCACTTATATCGCAGGTCTGCTCTCCGCAGGTAGGCCGTTACTTCTCTGATCTCCCTCCGTCGTTGCAGCGTTCCCTGGGACAGGTCTTGATATAACTCCACTTTATGTCCCTCCCATTGGAAGCTTCTCAACTTACGGCTGGCTCCAAGCAGAAGTTCCTTGCTTTTGTAGGAGCTCAGGCATACTACTATGTCTCTGGGCCTATTGTCTCGTATTGGCCCCAGGCCTCTATGCGCTCGTTCTATGTTCAGGTGGGATACCTCCGCTTCCTTCCCATATCCAGCTTCCACCAGGAGGCTTTGGAATATTTTGTAGGCCACTTCCTCACTATTCTTGTACTTAAGCTCTTCCGGCACACCTCGCACTCGGAGATTGCATCTCCGAGAGCGATCTTCGAGATCTTCTGCTTTGGCTTTAAGGGCCTCTTGCGTCGTCTGCAGTTCATCCCAGCTCTGCTGGAGCTGCGTCAGAGTCTCTCCTTGACTATCCAGTCTAGTTTCAGCTTCGTCCACTCGTTCGCCCAGCTCCAGGATGTCTTGGCGCATCGTCCGCACGGCCTCCATGATCTCAGTTTTCACCCCACACATCTCCACCTTCAGTTCTTCCTTTAACTCGAGAAGCCACTGCTTAATCTGTTCCGCTGCTGTCAAGCACTCCTCGCCACTTTCACTCGCTCCCGGGCTGTGTGGGGTTTCCTTCTCCGATTTGCCAGATTTCTCCCCTTCCTTCCCTCCTTTAGACGTAGCATAGGGGGACCTGAATTCAGCTAGTTTCTTTTTCATCAAGCCCTCTTTTTTGGCACTTATTTTCTCCATGATAGGTCTGAGCCCTTCACCCCCAGCCGGCTACCGGGCCTGCACTCTGGGCTCACCTCCTCCCTTTGCTCTTGGATGAGGGGAGTGGCTAGGCGTTATACCCTGACCTCTACCACGGCTGATGCTCTTCCCAGGTGATATCTGGCTTTTGAAGAGCCTCCCGGAGGGCCCACTTCTACTCCTCACCTGGCTGGTGCCACTTCTCCCACTGCTTTCCTCTGCCTGTAGGTTGCAGCCTGGCTCAGGTGTTTGCCACTGCTCTGCCCCCACCACGTGGCCGACTGCACTCCTCCGAGAAGGCTAAGCACCACAGCGTTGTGCAGGGAGGTTTTATTTTAGCCTTGCTTTCAGCTCTCCCCGACTAAAGCGGGCTTCTCCCTGGACGGAGTGCTCCTCTGCTCCTGCCGCTCTCTCAGCCCACCTCCCGGCGAACTCCGTTTGCTCGTGGTCGGCTCACCTCCGTTAGGCCGCACTTCCCACGCGGTGCCTAGCTGCCGCTCCAGCGGCGCGTTCAGCTCCCTGTTCAGCGTTCCGCTCTCTCGGGTCAGCGGTGAGGTTGGGCAGCTCTCCCTTAGCCACTCCCGCTCTCCTTTCCGCCCAAAACAATGCCCGTAGGGGCTATCACAGCTTTATTTAGCTCATTGGTGGCGGAGCTCTCGCACTACGCCGCCATTCAGGTGGATGACGTCACCGGAAGTCGCGCACATTATTTTGATACCCAAGCCTGCAAAAGACCATACGCAAGCCGCGTCTTATAGGCCCATTTCTTTGCTTAATTTTGATTTGAAGATATTCGCTAAGGTATTGGTGGAGTGATTGGCAAAGGTCTTGGGAGATTTGGTGCACGATTCTCAGGTGGGATTCGTGAAAGGATGATATGCAGTGCGGAATCTGCGGAAGATCTTAGCATCATTAGAGTGGGTCCAGGAACATGGGCTGCCCTCGCTTTTGAGTAGTTTTGATGCCGAAAAGGCATTTGATAGGGTGAGCTGGCCGTATTTGAAATATCTTTTGCCGAAGTATGGTCTCGGGACTTTCTTTTGTAAGATGGTCGAACTTTTGTATGTGCAACCCACGGCGAGTGTGCTTTGTAATGGGGTGCTGTTGGATTATTTTCGCCTAGAGAGAGGTAAGAGGCAGGGGTGCCCTCTTTCCCCCTTGTTGTTTGTGCTGTCATTGGATCCCTAGGTGAGGAAGGTAGAGCTGGCTAAAGAAATTCGCGGGGTGTGTATTGGTCAATTTGGATTTAAGATGGCCACCTTTGCTGACGACATGTTGGTACACTTGCTGTCCCCGCAAACATCGCTGCTTAGTCTACTAGAGGAATTCACTCGCTTTGGAAGTTTTGCAGGGCTGCGCATCAATATGGACAAATTGGAGGCATTGGATGTAGAGGGCACCCTTAGAGGGCGATGGAACGGAATCTTCCCTCTCAGGTGGGCAGAAGATTCTTTTGTATATTTAGGCATTTTGTTGACTAGAGACCCGAAACAGTTATATAAGAAAAATCTGGAGTGGGTTCTACTTAAAGTACGTACGTAGCTTCAGTCGTGGATCCCCCTTCCGCTCTCCCTGCTGGGTAGGGCGGCAGCGCTGGGGATAGTAATTTTGCCCCGCCTCTTGTATTGGCTGCAGACTCTCCCAGTGTGGTTACGGAAGCGAGACTTAAACTGTATTGACCAAGAAATAAGGCGATTCCTGTGGAAAGGGGCGAGGGCTCGCATCCCACTGCATAGATTGCGGAGAAGGTGGAGGGAGGGGAGGATTGGGGTCCCAGACTTGTGGCTCTATGTGCTGGCTTTCCAGGCGCGACATATTGGGGACTGGCTAGGGAGGACGGAAGTGTACACACCGCAGTTATTGGAAGAAGCCCTCATGGCTCCACACACATTGACGGCGACCCTGCACCTGGAGGGCTCGAGCCTACCAAGCAGGGTGACCAGTAGTGTGCTGGTGCTGCCAGCACAGTACACTTGGCAGTACCTGAATAGATGTTGGGGTGAGCCTCCTGAAGTTTTGAGTTGGTTGCCTTTGCAGGGCAACGTACGGTTTACCCCAGGATCAGAAACGCCCACGTTTCGGATCTGGGAGCGGCTGGGAATACGAAACCTAGGGCAAACCCTTTGAGACTCTTTGTGGGGAGTATGAGCTGAGTACCCACCATCTCTTTGCCTATGTACAACTATCCCATTGTGTTGTTTCACTCCTGCAGAGAGGACTTTTGGTGGAGCGATTGGCACAAATCTTGGAGTTTTTCGCATTGGGAGCAGACTCCCCACCCACAATTGCAGAGTTTAAGAAACGTTTGGACGTGTATGCTCCCATGCTGGACTATTCTGCGGAAGAGACAGTGTGGGCGAGGGAGCTGAGTTTGGTGGTGGAGCCGGGCTCCCTTAATAGAGCCTTGGGTAGGATCGCGGGGTTGGTAGACGGGGCTCGATGGAGGGAGATACAGTTCATGTGTATCATGTGGGCCCATTTCTCCCCCCGAGCCTTGCGGAGCCATCTCAACTCTGATGGCGGTTGCCCAAAGTGTTCTTGTCCCTTGGCAGACTTGGGTCATATATGGTGGAGATGTCAGACAGTCCGTCAGTACTGGAGGCGGATTAGTACTTATTTGAGTAGGGTACTTAATCAACCGATCTGTTGGACGGGAGCACTTGTGGTGTTCGATCAATTTAAACCACTCCGCCCTAAGGGAAGATGGGAGCAAATACTGATCCGGAAAGCATGTCTGGTGGGTAAGGGCCCTTTGCTCCGCAGATGGAGAGAGCCTATGCCGCCTACTTTTTGGGAGTGGCGTAACTGTTTCCATCACTTGATGCTCTTATAGAGGAGAGGAGCCAGAGGAACGGTTCAGGGCTGGGCCTCCTTTCTGCTGATTTGGGAGCCATATATTCAAACTCTAAGGCCAGGCACTCGTAATGAAGTATTGCAAGTGAACTAAAGCGGGGTCTAGATGATGTGATTGAGGGCTTGTTGTGGCAATGTTCTCCACGATAATTAGCTCGATGTTATCACTTGGTAAGTTCCTTAAGAGGGGGGATTGGAAGGTAGGAGCTGCGAGGAGGGTGGGGGTGGGGTGGGGTGGGGATGGGGGGGCGGGGTGGGAGGGGGGAGGGTCCTGGGGGAGGAATAAAGTAATATTAATCTGGACAGTACCATGACACTGACCTGTTCAAGATCCTGGATCGGAGGACAAGAAATAGCCTCGCCCGGGAAATTATGTTCTGTATCTTTTGCAGAGTGTTGTTGTGACATGTTGTTGTGCCTTTAATAAACAGAGTTTATAAAAAAAAAAACAGGACTATCTGATAGCATGAACATTTCTATTGATTTTGGCAGTGACAAGGAGCTTGTTAGAACATCTAAAGGGTATCAGCATTCAGTGCAATTAATCACAGAGGTATGTATGATTTTATGCACACTAAAGGGCATGTCAGAAAACCAAAATAATCTGATTTACAGCTATTTACCAGAAATAATAGTAAATATTTATATTCAAATTTTCACTGGAAACTATTGCTCGAGATGAATGGGATGAAAATGTGATTGCTTGAACTGTGTGGCTGTCACCATTTCAGCCATCACAGAATACACTGAAAAACAGGATGGTGACGGTTTTAGATATAATCAGGGGAAATTCAATGCTGACTGTCCTGCGGTTTTAACATTTTTCAGACTGGTGCTAATGTAGTTATATACTGCATTTAAGATCTGTTTCAAATCATGAGTTTGGGAACTGGTTTCCATTCTTTTTTTTAACTGTTAAAATGGTGGTGAAAGAACTCTGTCCTCAATTCACTGTGCAATATTTCTCAAGTGTACTATGTGCCTTGCAAGGCCTAACAGCACACAAATTTGCACATACTCCAAAGCGGTTGTAGATGTGTGCACGTAAACGGGGGTGCTTGTTGTGAAAGTTCCACAATCTTGGCAAGGACATGAATTTACTTGACCTGCAAAGGATTGTGGGTCTTGTAGTTCCTTCACACAAAAACTAGCCGTTTAACAAGAATAAAGAATTGTAGTTGCTCGAGTGTAAAGCAGAAAACAGATTTTATTTATGGGGTGTTATTCCCTCGCACAGATATGCTTGGTAACATCAACAGGATAATTTTCTCAAGGAGTTTTATTCAGGAAACAAAACAAATAAGGCAACTGAATTAGTTATGCAACAACTTAGTAAAGACCTTGAGGGAACAGAAAAGGTCTTTCTTCTAGCCCCTGCTAATAAACTTTCTTAGCAGTGCTGGAATGAAAAATAAACCCAAAAGGAAAATTCTCTTTATAAAAAAAAAAAACAGCTTTCTTCCTTTCACACAGAGAAGAAGCTTTTTTTCAAAGTCCCACGTGCACTTGTGCCTTGCTGTAATCACAGGTGCTCAACCAGCTGCAAACCATTGCTGGTCCACTCTCCACGTGGCTCCAACTTTCCCCAAAGCTTTCTCTCAAAGAAACTTTTCTGGGAAGTTAAAATTCAGTACAGTTCCTTTTGGTGTTTGATCCTTATCTGAGGATTACTTTAGAACAGCAGCTTAGAAAGAGAACAATCCATGCATTCAACTTCCTCATCTGATATTTCCCCTTGCTCTTGAAATATCATAGGATCACTTTCATACACTGGCTCAGAGGATTTCTCTAACTGATCTCTACCAGGATAGAAACTGTTTCCCTGCTGTCTTCCTTGTGCAAAGCTAGGGAACAGATCAGAGTTCATACCTGAGATCACGTTGGCATTAGGTTTCCTCTCTGGGTATTTTGGCCAGTAGGTAGCAAAACTTCTGTGCCCAGCTCTCCAGTCAGAATCTCTGGACTTTAGGTCTCTTTTCCCATACCTCCTTAAATAGGTATTAGAGCTCCTTCTTTCTGTAGATGCAGCCGTCTCCCTTACAGGTGCTGTCCGAGGGTTCCTGGCTGTATATCTCCAAGCCTCTGGCTTCTTCCAGTCCAATGAAGAATGCTTGCCTCAGGAATCTCTCCCAGTATACGTACTGCCTTGGGCTCCTTTCTTAGACCTTCTGGACGTCTTGCTGTTCTTCCTTCTGTTCACGATCAGTCTCTCCTTCTCCAGCTCCCGTTGCTGTCCTTGCTGTCCTTTCTCTCCTTGCTCTCTTTGCTGTCTGTATGATGAATTTCTTCTAGCTTTAAAGTGCCTAGATGGCTGCTCCACCCTAGCACACTGCAGGTGTTCTGAATTAAGCCCTGCCCTAGGAGATGTGTGATTAGGGATTACATCATTGCTTCTCTGATTAGGCACACGTTTCCCTACTTCAGCTCTCCTAGAGGCTTTCTGTAAATCAGTGCACTCTGGGTCTGGTAGTCTTTTAGGTAAACACTCTGTTTTAGTGCTTTTACCAGCCAGCACAGGTTGCTTATTCAGAGCCAATTCACCTCTTGTATTATTTCTTCCTGAACTATGATAAGCTTCCTTATCACAACGTGCCATCTGCTTGTGCATATGTATTTTATAAAAGACATGGGCCAGTCATAGCTCCACTCAGAGTACACCCCCAGGAATTCCTATGCTTGCATGTGAACTTGTACACAAGTATTACCCTGCATCAGTGGCATTCTGAGGCTATTTGGCACTCGGAGTGGATGCATCCTCATGCCCACATGGCAGAAGTGTCCACTGCAAATTTACCTTTACATCTTTGCTGGTTTGCAGTGTTGCCTCTGTTCCAGGCCTGGTGGCTGTTCCCGCCAGGCCAAAGTCAGGTTAATTATTGGGCAAACTAGGTGGCTACCTAGGGTGGCAACGTAGGATAGGTCACGTTAGTGGGGGGGGGGGGGAATCTCAAACCCCATTCTATCCTATCCTATCCTAAATCCCTCTTGCTCCGCCTTGATGGCTCCCCTCCTCTATATTTCCTTCTGATTTATGCACCTCCAATTATGCCACTCCCATCTTTGGGACTCTTTTCTTACTATTCACTCTGAGGCTTCTCTTTGCTATCCCCATCTTTTGCTCTTAGGTGACTTCAATGTCCACTATGCCTCCATCCACGCAAAGTGCTTATGACAGGTCCCTCCTTCCAACTTTTCTCTGACTTATCTTTTCTACAACGTATCTTTCCCTATGCATTCTGCTGGCCATACTCTTGGTCTTATCCTTTCCTACCCACCTTTATTCCCGGCCCTCTCGTCTTTCTCACCCCTCCCCATTCCCTGGTCAGACCACTTCTGTATCCTTTTCTCTCTACTGTATCTTTCATCTGCTTCTCAATCTACTCCCTCACAAGGTTTATTTGCCTCTCATAGACACAATCTCTCTTCTCATACCCTCAAAATCATCTGCTAGAGACATTTTCCCAGATGATTTCTTCTCTCTTCCAGTCGATGCACAAGCAGATCTTTGGTACTTGTCACTCTCTTCCACTCTTCATTCTGTTGCTCCTCTCCGCCCTCATAATCGTCCCACCAGGAACCATCAGCTTTGGTTCCACCATGGTCTCTTTCTACTTCGTCGCCAATTACATTGGTCTGATTGACTGTGGAGGAAACATCTGTCCCCATCCTCTCTTCAACATTTAAAAAGCCTTCATTCCTTTTATTTCGCTGCCATCCATTCCACAAAGAAGGACTCTTACTCTATGATTGCCTCCTTTGTTAATTCCTCTCGTCATCTCTACTCCATCCTTACTTCAATCTCAAATCTGTCTATCTTGGCTACTCCTCCTTCTGAATCCCTCCTTCCTCATCTCAAGATCTTGCTGACTACTTTTATAATAAAGTCTCCTCTCTCAGGTCTACCTTTCCAAATTGTCCCTCGCCCTTCTCTCTGGATTTCGTGACCATCTTGCTCTAATTTCCCCACCTGATCCTTCTCTTTCTCATTCAAGAAAACCAGTCAGTACTAGAGGACATCAAACCTAAGCTTTCCTTAGAAGTTCAGATGACAAGACTTCGACTTTCATACTTTGGACACCATGTGAAGAGAGAGATCATAAGAGAAAGACATAATGCTTGGCAAGGTAGGTCAACACAAAAGAGGAAGGCTGGCAATGAGATGGATCAATACAATAATAGCAGCTATGGGTGCCACTCTATCAACAATGAACTGACTGACAAATGAACACAGTTTAGGTCAACTAACCAGAGGGTCACCATGAGTTGACACCAACTCAAGGGCACTTAACAACAGCAACATTCAAATGATAAATAGTAGTAGTAGTAATAGTAGTTTAATAGGCTATAAGCCATCTTTTGTTCATGGGATCTGATCATGCATTTTTACAATAAAATTCCTGGTTTTCAACCTGTTTCTATATTAACCTTCTTCCCCTTCCCATCTGGTCAGGATGGTAAACTCAGATCTTCGTTGCTCAGCTCTATAAGCAACATCTTTTATTATTTCCATATCTTGTCCATTTGCTTCCAGCAGCTTCCTCAGGAGCTCAGGCACTAGAGTACTAACAATCCAAATTATTTTTTCCCCATGAGGTTTCGTTTTCAGTAACCTCTCTCATCTGGCAAATACTACTTCTCTACACATGCTGTCCCAAGCACAGTTTCAGCAAATGATTTTGTTATGGGATGGACTGCAGGCCTTATGTGATTTTCAAGCCATTCAAGCATAATTCAAGGTACTGGACAAGGGCTCTTTCTCAGACTTAGAACATAAGGCTGCAGCTGATCAACTACCATCTTTACAATGAGAATGCTCCTAATGGGATCTTTAAAGTCCAATTTATTATTTATTTTCTTTCTTCCTTGTCCATCCTGTATCTATGTGCTTGACTTGCTGTTATGTTGCAATGGTGCATCTCTAAGTTCTGTCAGTAGGTCATCCTCCCTGTCCTCCTCAATTTGGAAACCCTGGGTCATCTTTGACACTTCCTTCTCTTTCTCCGCAGAAATCTAAAACCTGTCATTTCTATGGGATCATAAAAATTCATCCTTTCCTTTCTGAAAACACTATGAAAAACTACATTCACTTTCTCATCACCTTCTGATTAGACAACTTAAGTTTGATCCTCATAGATTTCCCATTGAACCATGTCTATCCCCTTCCATCTGTTCAAAATTCAGCTGCATGACTAATCTTCAGCCAGTATTGCTATGCTCACATGACCCCTCTTCTCAAGTCACTTCACTGGCTCACTATTCATTTATGCATACAGTTCAAACTTCTCACTGACCTAACAAGTGTATTCATTCTGCAGCTCCTCATTATCTGTCTTATCTCTCCTTATACTCCTCCTCTGGAACTCTGCTTATCAGCTAAGTCACTCTTATCTATGCCCTTCTCCTCCACCAACAACTCCAGATTCCATTTTTGCTGTGCCACACACTTGAAATACACTTCCCCTTATCTTAACCTCTGGCATCTTAACCCCTTTTTCTCCTGTTTAATACGCATGCTGTTAATCAATGAGATACCCTAATCTCCGATTTGTGCTGTTTCTCTGTCTTGAATAGAATGTAAGCTCTATCAAGCAGGGACTCTCTCTTACCTGTTCAAGAACATAACATTACAGAAATGATAAGCAGCAGTGGAAGCAACCTAGTTTATAGTAAATCAATTCGTAACCATTGGGAATGCCACATATAAATCTTTACACCACATTTTTGAGTTTATCACCCAGTAAAACATTTAGGAGACAATTTTCACCATTGGCAATGAGCATACAAATTTAAACAGTGGTGCTGGTGTTTAAATTTATAAGTATATTCAGCTGTGCTATATAAAAGTGAGTGGCACTGAATATGCGTAATCTGCTGTTATATAGAAACATGATGACAGAAAAAGACCACATGGTCTATCTAGTCTGTCCTTCCATATCAACCACTACAGCAGTCCCCTTTTTTCCTTTAGAGATCCTCTGTATTTGTCCCATGCTTATTTGAATTCAGATACTGTCCTCATTTCTACCACCTCCACTGGGAGACTATTCCACGGATCCACCACTCTTTCTGTAAAGAAATATTTCCGCATATCACTCCTGAATCTATCCCCTTTCACCCTCATCCCATGTCCCCTCATAGAAGAGCTTGCTTTCAATTGAAAGAGGTTCTCCTCCTGTGTATTTATGCCATGGAGATATTAAATGTCTCAATCATATCACCTCTATTCCGCCTTTCCTCTAAGGTGTACATATTAAGATCCTTAAGTCTATCCTCATATGTTTTATAATGAAGACCACTAACCATTTTAGTAGCCACCCTCTGTACTGACTCCAGCTTGTTTATATCCTTTTGAAGGTGCGGTCTTCAGAATTGCACACAATACTTCAAATGAGATTGCACCAAATACTTATACAGAGGCACTATCACCCCCTTCTTCTGCTGGCCATTCCCCTCCCTATGCACCCAAACATCCTTCTAGCTTTTGCTTTCGCCTTTTCTACCTATTTAGCTACTTTAAGATCATTGGACACAATCACACCTAGGACCCTCTCTTCTTTAGTGGACAAAAGTACTTCACCCCTATACTATAGCGCTCCCTTGGATTGCTGCAGCCCTAATGCATGACCTTACATTTTTTAACATTAAGGGGCTTGTTTACAAAGCCGTGGTAGTGGTTCGCGATCGTTATCGGAGCCGCAGCCCCATTGATTTCAATGGGGCCGCGGCTCCGATAACGATCGCGAATCGCTACCGCGGCTTTGTAAACAAGCCCCTAAATCTCAGCTGCCAAATTCTAGACCATTTCTCAATCTTAGCTAGATCCCTCTTCATGTTATCTACACCTTCCTTGGTTTCTACTCTATTGCAGATTTTGGTATCATCCGCAAAGGCGCAAAACTTACCCGATAGCCCTTCTGCTATATCACTAACAAAGATGTTAAAAAGAATCAGATCAAGGACAGATCCCTGGGGCACACCACTGGTAAACTCCTTCTCCTCAGAGTGAGCTCCATTTACCTGTACTCTTTGTTGCCTCCCACTCAACCAATTTCCAACCCAAGCAATAACTTTAGGATCCATTCCTAGGGTGCTCAGTTTGTTTATAAGTCGCCTGTGAGGAACAGTGTCAAAGGCTTTACTGAAATCAAAATACACCACATCTAGGGCTCTCCCTCAGTCCAACTCCCTGGTAACCCAGTCAAAGAAATCAATCAGATTTGTCTGACAAGACCTGCCTCTGGTGAATCCATGCTGCCTCAGATCCTGTAATCTGCTAGACTCCAGAAACCTCACTATTTTCTCTTCCAGCAGCGTTTCCAATCATTTTCTGACTACCGAAGTTAAACTAACCGGCCTGTAGTTTTCAACCACATCCTTACTTCCTCTTTTGTATAAAGGGACCACATGAGCCTCTCTCCTTGGCACCACTCCAGACTCCAATGAGGCATTGAAAAGGTTAGTCAGTGGAGCTGCTATAACGTCCCCAAGTTCCCTCAGTATTCTAGGGTGTATCCCATCCGGTCCCATCGCTTTGTTTACTTTAAGTTTAGCTAGTTTCTCATGAACACAGTCTTCTGAAAATTGTTCAAGATGCCCCTCGCTTCTGTTCCTGTTTGTGGGTGTTTTCTGAGGTCCTGCTCCTGGTTCTTCATCTGTCAACACAGAACATAAATATTTGTTAAGCAATTCCGCTTTATCCTTATCAGCTTCTACATATTCCTCCCCTGCACCCTTGAATCTGACAATACCACTTTTGCCCTTCCTCTTCTCACTAACATATCTAAAAAATGTCTTATCCCCCCATTTTATTGCATTGGCTATTTCCTCCTCTTTTTGAATCTTTGCTTTCCTGACTACTTTGCTAGCTTCTCTTTTCCAAATATAGATGCCTGTCTTCCTCTCTCTGTAATCTCTTGTATTTCATGAAGACCTCCCTCTTTTTCTTCACCTTTTCAGCTACTTCTTTCGAAAACCATAGCAGTCTCCTTTTTCTGTTACCTTTATTTACAATTTGAACAAAAAGGTTGGTTGCCCTTAAAACATCCCCTTTTTGTTTTGCCCACTGTTTTTCTATATCCCCCAGCTGTTCCCATCCCGCTAATCCAAGTTCTCTGACCTTGTTCTCTGTAAAACCTAACAGTTTGTTGTTATGGTATGTTGTTATATTGTGAACCGCGCTGATTCTGAATAGAGCGGTATATAAGAGCCTGTAATAAATAAAAATAAATAAATAAATAAATAATGACTCCCTGAGTTTTTGGCCCATCCTAGCAAAGTTAGTTTTCCTAAAATCTAAGACCCTTGCTTTTGAATGGATTCTAACAGCCCTAGTCCTAATACTGAACCACACCATCTGGTGATCACTGGATGCAAAATGATCTCCCACTATAACATCAGAAACACTTTCACCATTGGTAAGCACCAAGTCCAGCCCCTTCATGTGTGGGTTCTGTTATCAATTGCCTGAAGAGTTCTCCCTTTAGAGAATTCAGGATCTCCTTACTTCTAGATGATACTGCAGCAGGAATGTGCCAATCAACATCTGGCATATTGAAATCCCCTATCAGTAGCCCTTCCCCTTTCCTGGCAATGCTACGTATGTCTTCAATTAACTCTCCGTCCACCTCTTCCTCCTGTGTGGGAGGTCTGTATATCACGCCAATGGAAATAGATTTCTCTTTCCCTCTTTCTAGTTTAAACACAGTACCTCCTCTCTCCCTTTTTAGCTCTGTAGTTCCAAAGCTTTAATATTATTTTTACATATAGTGCCACTCCTCCTCCCCTTCGTCCTACCCTGTCCTTTCTGAATAAAGTATAGCTTAGTATAGTTACATCCCAGTGATGGTTTTCTGTGAACTGTGTTTCTGTAACTGCCACTAAATCCAAGTCAGCCTCTCCCATTAAAGCTTCAACAACTGGGATCTTATTTCCTATGCTACAGGCATTTATACACACCGCTTTCCATATGTTGCCCTTTTTACCCATTTTCATAAAGGTATTTAATGTTTCACTTACCTGGGGCTTTCACTTACCTAGGGGCTTTCTTCACCCATCCCCAATGAATCTAGTTTAAAGCCCTCTTAAGTAGATTAGCTAGTCTGCTACTGAAGACACGTCGACCTTTCTTGGAAAGATGGTCCCCATCTCTGCTCTGCAACCCTTAGAACAGCATCCCATGGTGCAGGAAACCAAAACACTCTCGATGACACCATCCACGCAGTTACCACCATGGTTGCTCTATCTTTAGTTTAGGCTGCTATTTAGCAAAAGTATGCAGAAAAGCAGGCCTTAACTAAACATAGAACTGATCTGGACAGTGGCTGATAACTGCCACTATCTGGAACATTTTGCAGCACCTCTCTCGCTCTGCCCCTTCACTATACAGATAGAGGGTAATTCTATAATGAGCTGTGGACATTTGCATGCCATCAAGGCATGCAGGTCACATACTTTATATGTGAAAATTTTTATTATGACTATAGACACCAGAAACAGTTTAAACACCCCAGGCATAAGTGTCAACTGAACATACAGATCTACATAGCCTTAATTTAAAAGCAATTCCAACATTGACCCCTTACCTAGCATATATTTTCAGAGGAAAAGAAAAATAAATAAATAAATAAAATATCCTCTCAATTTGTTAACTTGTTTAACAGTACTATGAACATTTAGTTTCCTCATCTTGCCTCCCCCCTTTTCCTTACCCTACCCCACCTCCCACCCCCCTCCAGTCCCTCCCTCTGGGGCAATTTATATCTTCTTCATCTCCTTTCTAGATGGTTAATATGTCATTCCTTGCCTTAGTAGAGATACCATCCAGATATAGAGACCAAACAAGCAAGAACAATGCTCTTTTTCACATGCTGTTTAGAGGCCTCTCCCTCCCACAAAACCAGCTGATGCAACATATTTCTCCACTCCCAGAAGCCAGGGCCAGCCAAATCGCGCCATCTGTGAAGATTACACTGGCGACAAGGCAGCATTTCCTAATCATTAACTTATTCCCAGCCTTGGTGAGTCCCAGGGGATCAGGGGTATCTAAAATAGCCAACCTGGGAGTTAGCATTAGAGTCTGCCCCATTAGACTCCCCAAGTATTTCTGGATCCTATTCCAAAATTTACCGACTTTCTCACATCCCCAAAACATATGTCCCAGGTGTGCCCCCCCACCTCACATCACGGGCATTTATTGTGTTCTGAAAATTGTACTCTCTGCGCTCTGTGGGGCGAGATATACGCTCGCTCTAGGATCCTAAACTGCATATCTCTGTGCCTGGCCCCTAATGTCAACCCAGGGATTCTCCCCACCGCTGTCCTCCAAGCGAATGTGCCTAAATCTATTCCCAACTCCATCCCCCATTGTATAGTGAGGTGTACATAACTCTTGTCTGGGGCAATCCCACTAATTGCTCTGCCATAGCTAGCCACTTCAATTCGTTCTTTGTCCTCCAATTGAAACCAACTGGTTAATTTGCCAAAATTCTCCTGTCCTAGGTCATGCTGTCTATCTTGAAAAGTAGCCAAATAGTATTTTAATTGTACGTAGGCATAATAATGCCCATTTGCTAAATCATATTGCTCCCTCAATTTTGGGAAAGACCTTAATTCTCCATCCTCATTAACTACCTGCCTCAGCTCAGTTATGCCCCGCACCGCCCATTTACCAAAAAAACTAGAATCTATACTTGGCAAAAAGGACACATTTCCCTGTAAAGGCAGGTATCTGGATGTCTCCTGCAAAATTTCTAATTAAGCACACAATTTACTCCATCCCCAGCGGACCCCTTCATAAAGGATATTATTCCGAAAACAATCTGGCATCTTTGAGTGAGGAGCATGTAACACAGATAGAAGGGAATAGGGAGTCACCAGTGCTGATTCAAAATCGTATGGGGTGAACACTGACGTTACCCCCAACCAATCCCACACATGTCTCAACATACACCCCAAATTATACTGCTCTATTTGTGGGAGCCCCATTCCGCCCTTCTGCTATCGACCCTGTAGTCGTCTAATTCTAAGTCTCGGCTTCTTCCCCCTCCAAACAAAAGACTGTATCACTCGATCTAACCTTTGGATGTCTTGTCTTATCACCCTTAAGGGAAGCAATTGCATGATGTATAATAGTTTGGGGAAGAGCATCATTTTGTAAGCTGCCACCCGACCCAATGAGGAAAGCGGAAGCGGCGTCCAGTCCTTTAATTTATCCTGAATATTCTGTATCAAAGGCTGGGCATTTAACTGGTACAGCTTTGTAGGGTCTCGTGGCAACCAAATTCCCAAGTACCTAAATTTGTGGTCTGCCCATCTAAGGGGAAATGTCCCATTCCAAGTCGTTCATAGACCCCCTAAAACATCCAAAGCTTCAGATTTCACCATATTCAATTTTAAACCCGCTAAGGTACCATAATGTGCTATAACGTCTAACAATTTTTGCAGGGAAGTCTGCTGATCATGACCTACAGGTCGTCAGCAAAGGCCGAGACCTTAAACGTACAGGGCTCCAGTATTACCCCCGCTATGTCCTCCCTCATATAGATCATTCTCAACAGTGGATCCAGGGAGAGCACGAACAATAATGGGGAAAGCGGGCACCCCTGCCATGTCTCCCACTCTATTTCGAAGTTGGCTGTCACTGCCCCATTAACCCCCACCACTGCCATCGGTTTCTGATGCAAACCCCGGACCCTTTGGATAAACTGATCTCCCAACCCATATGTTTCAAGAACCTCAAACATGTATGTCCAGCCAACCCTGTCAAAAGCTTTCTCTGCATTGAAACTCACAAGTAGTGAGGGGATACTCTGTCTGTGCACCCACCCTAGTGTTCCCATGATACATTGCACATTTTTTGCTGGGTATCTTCCCTTTTCAAACCCAGTTTGATAAACATGTATAATAAATTAGGGAGATATAACATCAAACGGCCCGCTAAGCTCTTGGCAAACAATTTAAGATCATAATTGATTAGAGAAATTGGATGGTATGACCCAACTTCTGTTGGGTCTTTCCCTGGTTTAGGTAGTACCACTATATGGGCTGTATTGCTATTGTACTTAAGAGTTCCACTATCTAGCCAGGAGTTGAACACTGCCACCAGTACTGGAGCCACTTGAGCTGATATAAGTTTATAATATTCAGCTCGAAACCCGTCTGGTCCCGGAGCTTGGTAGGCAGCTGCCTTGTCAATACTTCGTTGAACCTCTTCCATTGTCACTAGGGACGCAAGATGGCCCTGCTGCTCTTATGACAATTGTGGTGGAGCCACTTTAGCTAGAAACTGCCTAATCTGGAGACGTGAGGCATCGGCTCTCGAATACAACCGGCGATTTCCCAGCTCCATCCTTTATTAGTGGTACAAATCTAGATCCCTGATCACAGGCTAGACAATGTGCCAGGAGCTTCCCAGTTTTATCCCCAAATTTAAATAATTGGAATTTATAATAGACCAAGGATTTTTTGGCTCTCTGATGTAACATATTGAGGGTAGCCTGTGTTGTTAATACCTGCTCTCTATTGGCCACTGTCGGGTGACGCACCAATATCCGGCGTTCCCTACAAACCTGCTTTTCCAATCTTAAGATCCTCACCGCCATTTCTTTTTTCCTGCGAATCCCATAAGCTATAATAATCTCCTCTCATTAGTACTTTAGAAGCCTCCCAAACGAGCTCGGCCTCCTTTCGGTGTACCTGGTTATTCCTAGCATAGTCGTTCCATTTATCTATTAGGAAACCCTTAAAATTTTCATCCTGACATAAATCTAATGGTAGACGCCAGTTTATCCTGTTACAATCTGCGTGCCCACTTGTCCAATCTATCCAGACCAGCGAATGATCCAATATTTCATATGGCCCAATTGTTGCTCTGTTATTGTTTGAAAAAGTTCCTCTGAAACCAGTATTACATCCAAACGTGCACTGGTCCCATGAGCTCTGGACAAATGTGTATAGTCTCTCTCCATTGGATGGAGGGCATGCCATACATCCATCACCTAGCATCTCTGACGAAACCGCCTCAAATACCGAGTAGTGAAAACGTGATTCCCTCGTTGCCCCCCTGAGACATCCAGAGTCAGATCAAATACCCCATTCCAATCGCCTCCCAAGATAATTGGAGACTCAGGCATTTTGCCAATCTCTGTGCCTACTGTTACAAAAAAAATTGGATCTGGCACATTTGGCGCATACACACTTCCCAACATGATTTTTCGCCCTTGCAAATCACCCTGTATTAAAACAAAACGACCTTCTGGGTCAGCCACCATGCGTCCCATCTGAAACCCTACCCCTTTCCGAATTAGAATTGCAACCCCGCCTTTCTTACCTTTCGCAGAAGCCCCATAAATAGCCTCTACCTCCCCCCCCCCCTTCAGCCTATTTAGGTCCTCAATGGCCTGGTGTGTTTCTTGTAGCAATATGACATCCCCCCAAAGCTCGTAAAATTTTTCACCGCTTCAGCGGGCTAGCTAACCCACAAACATTCCAGGAAAATACTCTCAGCCCACTATGTGTATTTGTTGCATACTACCGAAAGATACTTTGATCTTGTATTTTTATCTATATTTATTGGGGGGGTCCTCCCAGCCTAGAATCCCCCCAGGCTCCCACCAACTAATCAGGCCTCTTATTTCAACCTCTGGGTTGCTTAGTTTATCTACTACCCCAGAATATTCTATGTCCCTCCTACCCCCACCCCCCTCTACAGCCCTCTCCTCCCCTTACCCCCAAACCCACTCATCTCCTCCTCCAGATATGTTGGTCACTATTGACGTTAGTGATCCCCCACCTCTCAATCTACCCTTACTGTCTTCACCAATCTCCCAACTCCTAAACCTCCCCTATCAAACCAGGAACATTCTATCCCCTCTCCCACCTCCTCTGTTCTCCCCATTACAAGTTAGGGCATGCCTCAAAGACCAAACATAAGGGTTTCATTGACATCAACGATATGAAAATGACATCATTGCCCTTACTCCTCAATTCACCCATATAACCTCCCTCTCGCGTTGCTATATAAGTCCAAGAAAAAAGGCGGGGAAAGGAATAATTCAATAGAAATAAAGCACCTATCACATTTCCTTGCAGGCTTCCTATACAGTTCTCATTTCCCCACAGCATACAAGCATTTCAAGGCAACTGTCTTTTAGTCTCCTAACCAGTCATGGCTCTCATCCGATCATTCAGGATCCTCTTTGTTGATTATTTAATTGTCCCTGAAGCCAGTTCTGAATGTCACCACCGAACCGGCATGAAAGACCCGTAGTCTAGCCAGATACTGAACTACAAATTTCATGTGAGCTGCTATCAGTTGCTGGCACATCGCGGAGTATGCCTTGCGCCGCTGTCCCAGTTGGGCCGAATAGTCCTGAAAGAGTTGAATGCGAGCTCCTTCATATTGCAAAGGACCTTTCTGTCTAGCTGCCAATAGGACATTATCCTTATGCAAGAAGTTCAAGAATCTGGCAAGCACCATCCTAGGCCGCGAATCCCCTGCATGAACCGGCCCCAATTGGTGTATCCATTCAATGATGATCTGGGCGTCCTCCTCGCCAAGGCATAAAGATGAAATCATGTCCATGAAGTATTTGCATAAATCCGCATCTTTAGCTGTTTCTGGTATGCGGACAATCCTGAGATTCTTCCTACGTCCCCGATTTTCCAGATCATCAAGCTTCTCTCCATGCTTAGATACTGTGGCCTGCAATGCTGCAATCTCTCTTCCCACGCTCTGCAGATCATCCTCTGTCATATGCGGCCTTCTTCCGCTTGCATTCTCTTGCCAACATCTTCTAGCTGTTTACTGATGCTGTCCAACTGTCCTGTAATGGCATCAAATCTGCAGCTCAATGCACTCACCACTGCATTTGTTACGTCTTCCGAGGACACTGTCGGTTGACATGGGGAAGGAGGCCCGTCCGCCATTTTTGCAGCTCCCGCAGTAGTTTTCTTCCTTTCTTTACGAGCTTGTTTCATGTCGCACAGCTCTCTGGAGAGTTTGTAATGACCACCACCTTCCCAGGATCTCCAGTCACCTTTTTCAATGTAATTTGCTGCGTTTAGGGTGTTTTAGGATTCATTAGGTGAAGGGGAGCACCGGAGCCAGCCCAAAAGACGTCCGAGCTAGCTCAGCACATCACGTGACCTCCTGTAGGCCACATACTTTAAATGACTTACACATGGGGATGGACACGTGTGTTCCTTTTCCCTAGTCGTACCCTTGTTCTCAGCTATTGTATTGTCTGTCTTGATTAGATTGTAAGCTCTGACAAGCAGGGACCGTCTTTTACATGTATCTGTACAGCACGTCCGCCTTATAAATTATTAATAGTAGTAGTAGGCTGCTGTTCTGTAAGTATGCACATCAGGGTGATGGTGCATAGCTTTGGGGTGGGTGAGTACAGGGGTGGAGCTTGGGTGGAGAGTAGGCACAGTGCAAATGTACATGCATAATTTATAACTTATGCACATTTCCTAGAAATCTAGTTGCAGGCATCTATACCAAGTCTAGGGTTGGTATAAATAGTCACGCTTAGATTTGGCACATATATCTCACCACTTATGCCACTAATCTATAAAGTACGCATGTATCTTATAGAATAGGTGCCAAATATGTGCGTGACTATGCGCATCAATCTAAGTGGCCCGTATAGAATTGCCCTCACAGTATGGGTCGGATAGTGGGATTTTTGGCTTGACATTAGCCATATGGCAAATTAAAATACATGGACATCGGAGTTATATTGTTCATTGGCCACCACTGCACATATAACTGCAATATCGGGACCATTAGCTTTTATTCAGCCAAAACCTGAACAGAATTTTGGATACTTTTGGGTTACTGAAGAGTGAGTGATGTGAGAAGAAGTGTCCACGAAATACAGAGTTTTGGAATTAAATAAAGTCCTCCCCCCTCCACCCTGCCATCACACACAAGTCCAGGAGATAAGAATGTCTTCTCCTTGGATCTGGGAGTGAGGGAAGTACCAGGGAAGGATTGCAAATGCTATGTGTGCCTTCAAGTCAAGGCTGACTCCTGGCAACCCAGCAGCTCCTGGGTTTTCTTGGCAGTGTGACCAGAAGTAGATTGCCAGGCCTTTCTTCCAAGGCAATGGAGGGTTAAGTGATTTGCCCAAGACTACAAGCAGCACTAGTTGGAATCAAACCCTGGTCTGTTGGGTGTGAAGCCAGTGCTCTAACCATTAGGCTACTCCTCCATTCTAGGGAAGGGTTACACTTAATAACACATTAATTAGCAATAGAAGAATCAGACATTAAAAAATACAGTTTAGGCTTGCCCAGCTGGATACTTGTCTGGTTCCTAGCTCCAAGGCATTTCATGTTAAAATTCCAAATTTCTGAACTACCTCCTATTTTTGTATTACTTTTGTTTAATGTCTTACGTGAGACCCAGCAGACTATTTGTACAGGTTGGCTCAGTTTTCAAATGCACACTGGCCCCAGTGTGTGCAGTTCCAGGTGGGGTGGACAGGAAGATTTCTTGGCATAAGTGGAGCTTTCACATCCAAGTTGTCGGGGAGCAACCTTGCTTGATGTGCCAAGCAGGACTGGCCCGACCATCAGGAAAACTAGGCAGTCGCCTTAGTGGTGGCTTCTGGGAATGGGGGGGGGGGGAGGTGGCACTGGCAAGAAGCAGGACATTAAAAGCTAAACAATATATTCTGAAAGCCGGAGGGGGGGGTGGAGGGGGGGGGGAAGGGAAATACAGCTTAAGATTTGCCTAAGGTACCAACACCTTGAAGCAACTCTGGTGCCAAGTGAGGATCCAGTTCACAAGTTCTTTCCATATTCCTTATGAGTTGCAGGGAAAAACTGGGACTCAAAGCTATGTGGGCTTTTGGCAGGCTAGCTCTAGCAGGCTTCAATTTCACCCAGAGAATATGGGAAGGGGGAGTCCAAGCCACAATAGACTCTGCATTCAAACTCCATAGCCTGCATTAAATTTGAGCTGACTCACACATACCTAGTGCATATTCTGCATTTAGCTTTTAAATACAGAAATAAAAGGCTATTGCTGATTTTATGCTTCCTATTGAATTGAGGCTTAATCCATTTTCGTAAGATGCAGACCACATTTCTTAACTCATGGCAACAGCAGGTTCATGAAAAGAGTTGTTTGCATCAATAATATTGGAGATTCAGTAATACACATGATATTCTATTGCGTTCAGTAGGACTTAAGTAGTCACCAAATTCATGAATCAAATTGCCATGTAAGCCTTTGTTCTTTTGGAGAGAGGTTTTCTTTTTAAGCTTGTGCAATACATGCATGTATTTACATTTGCTATACTACTTTTCATAGATAACTGCAAAGCAGTTTACACTTTTTGCATTCAGCCACTGAAATACCTGATAATTAGAGTCGTTTTTTCCTTCTAGTTCAATGTGGGAAACAGGGCTGGCTCAAGAAATAGGCAAAATAAGCCTAGAGGAACAGAGTCAGTAGGGCAGCACTTTATGCCTTGAGTCAGCTCTGTCTGCGGCACAGTTGCTAGCTGCAGCAGTAGCAGCACTTGTTGTGTGAATGTTGGGAATGGGAGAGAGTGTGCACCTCTCCAGTGGGTTCGGTAAGGAGAGAAAGCCCATGCCTCGGGAAGGGTGAGAAAGGCACTGTAGGAAATACAAGCATTGGCCAGCTCCAAGTCCCCAAGGCCAGTGCTGCTAGAAGCCATGCTTAGGACCGACTCAGATAATGGTGCAGCTTCAAAACGTTAACAGGTAGGTAGGGGAAAAAGGAGGCAAGAGGAATGGGTGTGGGCATTAAGGGGGTAGCAAAGTTTGAAGCACCTGAGATGGGGAAAACGTTGAGTGAATCCTGGTCGGAGCATGCCATGGATGTGAACTGCATTCTCCTTCATAAGAGACACATGCAAGGTGTTTCACAAAAAGTACAATATAAGTCCTAAAATGACTTGAAGAGGAGCATATGGTACCGAAAAGGAAAAGAGGTATAAAGGGACACCAGAGTGGACCATTTTATGAATTATCGGAAGCAGCTTGTATTGAGAATGGTAGGAAAGTGGAAGCCAGTGCGATGGTATGAAGAGTGGAGTAATATGATCGAATCCGGATGCATAATGAAGTAGCCATATGGCCATATTCTGAACAGACTGAAGATGTTTAATTTGATAATGAGGAAGACCAAGATACATGATGTTGCAGTAATCAAGCTTGGCAATGACAAGCAGACATGTTGTGATAGAATAGATGATGGAGAGAGAAAAGATTGAATAGCATGGATCTGTTGTAGAGTATAGAAACATCGTTTCACTACTGAGCTAATGTGGAACTGGAAGGAGAGAGCTGAATCTAGGACAACACCAAGGTACCTATGCTGTGTGACAATTGGGTTGTGAAGCCCATTAAGGGAAGGACCAACAAAGGGCGGAGAGAATGGACTGGAGAGCCACAATGTAGATATTTTTGTTGGAATCAATTTCAAATGATTGGTATTGAGCCAAGATGCAACAGATGCCAAGCAGGTATTGACTGAGGAAAGATCAGGAAAACCAGCATTCATAGGAAACAGCAGCAAGATGTCATCTGCATAAAAATATGTTGAAACCCCGGTTGCTGAATCAGGGTAGCAAGAGGAGAGGGGTAAGGACAACTCCTTGAGGTACACCACAATGAAGAGTATGATAGGAAGAATCAGAACCCTGATAGGAAATATGAAAAGACCTAGAAGAGAGAGAAAAGAATAAAACCAGTGCAGTATAGTATCTGCCAAGCCTGCTGAGGAAAGACTAGCAAGTAAAAGAGACTGATCTACAAGATCTAAGGAGACAGCCAATGTGACATCACCCTTATCTAGTGCAGTTTGAACCTCATTCAAAACAGAGCCAGATTGGCGTGAATGCAAGAAATTAGTCTGGGAGAAATATGTTGAGACTGACCTCCATTTCCACCTGAGCCATGCAACCAACACACCATCCATAGATGCAATCACAATTACCAACAAACACTGCTCCTTCAACCTAATATACAGGGCCCCATCTACTGACCCCGACTCCCTTGCAACGACAATTGATCTCGCATCCAACTCACAACACCCAAACACACCAAGCTGGGTTATAGGAGACTTCAATTTACCATCCTTGCCAGAGGCACAAGCCTCAGCTTTCCTCAATGCCCGCGAGGAATTAGGATACACACAGCTGATCCACGAGCCCACCCATGTGAAAGGTGGTACACTGGACCTTGTCTTTGCCCCACAGAATACAGGCAACACAATAAACACTACTATACTCTCCAACACTGCAGTCCCCTGGTCCGACCACACATTAATCATTTTTCAAATATTACTGCAAAACAAACTCCAGAACAATCCCGATAAGTCCAACAATACCACAAAAGCAGCACCATGTAAGTTCCATGCCTTTGATAAAGACGCGATCCTCGACCAAACTCGTTCACTCCTCGACTTGACATCGATCGACCCTGATGAGCTGGTATCTGCCTAGAATGAAAAGTTCGCTGCTATTGCTCTGTGACCACCAGCAAACAATCCAACTAAGAAAAGAACCTCTGCAGCCTGGTACTCCGCTGAACTTAGAGCATCATTAACCTGCCTAAGAAAAATGGAAAGACGCTGGCGCAGAACCCACTCCACGGATGATCTAAAAGCATACAATGTGCAACTGGAAAAACACCGCCAAGCAATATCCGAGAGCACAAAAAGATTCCACACAGACACACTAAAGCGGTCCCTAAACAAACCACACGACCTATTCACCCTGGTAAAGAACCTAACAAAAGAGCCAGCACCTGAGAAACCTAGCCTGATCCATCCTCAAGTCTTCGCTGACTTCTTACAAACGAAGCTGTGCCAGACCAATAAGTTCACTGCCCTCAACACTCCAGTCAAACCAGGATCACTAGCACCACTGTCCATTTTTTCCAAGCCATCTAAAAAACAAATTGAAGATATAATCGCCGGAATCAACACAACCACTGCACAAACCGACCCTTGCCCGGTGTTCTGGATAAAAGAGCTACGATCAACTGTCAGCCCTTTTCTATCCAAGCTAACGGACTGCTCCTTCACAAATGGGACCTTTCCCCAATCCCTCAAACGTACCTCTATCAGGCCACTACTAAAGAACAGTAAGCTTGACCCTAAGAAGCCAGACTCATATAGGCCGATATCAAGCATCCCACTCTTGGCGAAAATCATCGAAAAAGAAGTTCAAACACAAATCCAAGAACATATTGATGCTTCTGCCCCACTTGATTCTTGTCAGCACAGTTTTAGAGCTGCTCACGGTGTGGAGACTCTCCTCACCATCCTAACAGGAACTGATAACATACGCCAGGGATATGTGCTCATCTTCTTAGACATCGCAGCCGCGTTCGACTCAGTCTGCCATGATCTCCTCCTACACCGCCTCCAGGAGAAGGGGATATGTGACTCTGCACTTAAATGGTGCAAGTCGTATCTCTCCGATAGATGGCAACACGTAAGATCAGGAGAAACAACATCAGAACCTTTCCACCAGAGTCAAGGGGTCCCGCAAGGATCATCTCTCTCTGCACTCATGTTTAATATATATATGCAACCTATCTGCGAGATCATCCGGTCCTTCAAGGTGAGCTGTCTGTTGTACGCTGACAATGTTCTCCTATATATGCTATTCACTACTGAGAACCCTGACCTTTCCCCACTGACAGACTGTTTCGACGCAGTATCCAGCTGGCTCCAAACGCAAAATCTTCGGATACAACATAAGAAAACCAAAGTCCTTTTCATCACAAGGAACCCAATTTCATCACTCCTCCTTACTTGAAGGTCCAAGAAGCAGAACCTCTGACCAAATCCTCCATCAGATACCTGGGAGTCACACTTGACCAGCGACTAGACATGAAGACCCATATAAGCAATGTAGCAAGAGCCGTATACCATAAAATCTGATCCCTCAGACACCTATGCTTCCTACTTGAACCAGATGACTTCCGGACAGTGTATCAAGCTCTGGTCTTACCACATATCGACTATGCCAATGCAATACTCCATGGCCTACCACAATCCACTTTGCTTCCATTACAGCTAGCAATGAACTCAGCAGCACGAGTTCTCCAGGGCGCTGCCATGAGGGAACACATGACACTCATCCTGAAACAATTACACTGGCTCCCTATAAAAGGCAGGATCACATTCAAGACCATACTAATGACCTTCAAGATCATAAACAGACTCGCCCCATCTTCCTTATCCGATCTCATACTGATAACCCCCTCTAATAGATCTAGAAGAGCTCATGCCGCCAATAAACTAGTAGTCCCAATAGAAACGACCAAGTGTTGCCAAAGCACAATGAACAGGGCTTTTAAGCTCACCGCACCTAAATGCTGAAACACCCTTCCACACAGTATCTGTGATATCACCAATCTAACCCAGTTTAGAAAAGCCGTGAAACATTACCTCTTCCTTTTACATTACCCGGATGACAGCACCACTGATCACTCACCATCCAGCTAGGCAAATCTATGCAAATGTCCAATCAATTCACATTGTACAGATGTAAATAGTTACCCCTGTTTCTTTCCAAGTTCTATTCCTGTTCATTGTAAACACAAACCAAGTCATTTGAAATGTGTATGTAAAATGTTCCATGTAAACCGCACTGATGGAAAATAGCGCGGTATATAAGAAAATGTAAATAAATAAATAAATAAATGTTGAGAGTTGTTCAAAAACAAGTCGTTCAAGAAGTTTGAAAGACATGGTAAATATGAGAAGGGGCGAAAGTTAGAAAGAAGGGACAATAATGGCATGTTTCCAGCATTGTGGAAAGGTTCCTTTATTAAGACTATTGTTAAAAATGAGGAGTATGGCAGGTAAGAGAGCCAGAGAAGGTTCAGAAATATAGGCAGAAGGTATGGGATACAAGGAACACATGTGATGCAGTAACAGCTTTAGAAAGAGTAATGGGAGTAAAATATGACCAGACATTGGAGAAGTTTGACATACATTGTACTGTAATTAACAAAAACCTCCGCACAAGGTAAAACCAAACAGAATCCAACTAAACCCTGGCGTGATACATAAGAACCTCTGAAACAATAACTTTTTGTAGGAGTGATCATTCAAAAGAGGGAGGAATCAAAACCCTCCCCTCGCTGTGACCACTTCTTTTAATCATTTGAAAAACAGTGTAATGAATAAAACACTTAACTTATAGACTTTCCACGAGCTTAGAGAAACCACAGAAATAGTGATGGATGACGTGGCACGTTTCGGGTCAGAAAATTTCTGACCCTGCATTAGGTTGAAATGAATCCTGTAGTAGAAAAAGCCTCAATGTCCAAAGAGCAGAGTGTTCCAACCTTTAAAGAATCGACATGTGACGTAAACGCTTAACAAACTCGTGATCATCATTGAAGAACAATCTGACCTATCACAGAATAGGGAGCTTGCTATAGCCAGTGGAATGTGGGGAAACACTATGAGTTATGGAATCCCCTGTTCCTATTGGTTAAAAACAGGAGATTGACCAATTGTATAACAAAAATTGACATACCGAGTTAAATCATGCTGTAGCATTCCAGGGAGCATTTAGACCCGAAGGGGAGACAGTTCCCAGTTTGTAGATCCATCGTTGTTCCAGTTTTTGTAATTTAGAAATACGGTTGCCTCCCCTAGGGCCCGGAGGAACGCTGTCAAGAACACGTTATTTCAGATGGTCAAAAGCATGTGTTTTTTGCAAACAGTGTTCCACTAAAGGTGCTGTTAAAGTCTTCGTGCGGAGACGGGAAGCATGTTCTCCTAAACGGACCTTAATACTTCTCATGGTGCGTCCAATGTAATATAGTAAACATGGGCATTGGATTAAATAAACCACAAAAGTGGAATCGCAATTGGTATGCCATTTGGATCTATAAACAACTGAAGTATGAACATCTGTCCAGAGAGGGCCCAAAAGAGCCATTTGGCAATAGCGGCAGGAGTCACATGTATAATGACCTGGGTCTGAATGGACTGTAAGAGGCCGGTCAAGAGGAGATGTAGTCTTGACCACCATATCCCACAAATTAGGTTCTCTGGAATAGGCAATCATAAGACGTTTATTAGAAAAACAAGGATGTAAACTTAAAATTGGCCAAAAATGATGTAATATTTTTACAACCCTAGGTATTCCACCAAGGTATGGGAACACCCTTGTAATTTTGTCTTCAGAAAATTGCTCATTTTGAGATGATCGATGAGGTGTCAGAAGCTATTCTCTATGAGAAAATCGTGCACGCTTATACGCTGTTCTAAGCAGAGCATAAGGGTAACCACGAAGTAATAAACGATGTTGAAGATCTAACGCATGTCGCTAAAATTCATCCAATGTAGAGCAGTTTCGACGAAGCCTGAGGAATTGTCCATATGGAAGACCCCGTTTAAGAGCAATAGGATGATAATTTGAAAAGTTTAGTAATGTGTTTCGTTGCACTGATTTATGGTATAAAGTGGTATTTAAACCATCTGCAGTCAATTGAATAATAATATCAAGAAATTGTATTTGAGACTGCTCAATTTGAGCCGTAAACCAGATATTAGGCATATGATTATTCAATGATTTTATAAACATGTCCAAATCACTAGCCGATCTCGTCCAAAGGAAAAAAATATCATCCAGAAAACGGCGCCAGAATGCTACATAGCAAAATAGAGGTGATGTATACACATATAACTCTTCAAATTGAGACATATAGATGGTAGCTATAGAAGGAACCATACGGCTACTTCATTATGCATCCGGATTCAATCATATTACAGGGTCTTCCATATGCACAATTCCTCAGGCTTCGTCGAAACTGCTTTACATTGGATGAATTTCAGTGACATGCGTTAGATCTTCAACATCCCTTATGCTCTGTTTAGAACAGCGTATAAGCGTGCACGATTTTCTCATAGAGAATAGCTTCTGATACCTCATCGATCATCTCAAAATGAGCAATTTTCTGAAGGCAAAATTACAGGGGTGTTCCCATACCTTGGTGGAATACCTAGGGTTGTAAAAATATGACATCATTTTTGGCCAATTTTAAGTTTACATCCTTGTTTTTCTAATAAACGTCTTATGATTGCCTATTCCAGAGGACCTAATTTGCGGGATATGGTGGTCAAGACTACATCTCCTCTTGACCGGCCTCTTACAGTCCATTCAGACCCAGGTCATTATACATGTGACTCCTGCCGCTATTGCCAAATGGCTCTTTTGGGCCCTCTCTGGACAGATGTTCATACTAGTTGTTTATAGATCCAAATGGCATACCAAATGTGATTCCACTTTTGTGGTTTATTTAATCCAATGCCCATGTTTACTATATTACGTTGGACGCACCATGAGAAGTATTAAGGTCCGTTTAGGAGAACATGCGTCCCGTCTCCGCACGAAGAATTTAACAGCACCTTTAGTGGAACACTGTTTGCAAAAAACACATGCTTGTGACCATCTGAAATAGCATGTTCTTGACAGTGTTCCTCCGGGCCCTAGGGAAGGCGACCGTATTTCTAAATTACAAAAACTGGAACAACGATGGATCTACAAACTGGGAACTGTCTCCCCTTCAGGTCTAAATGCATCCCTGGAATGGTACAGCACGATTTAACTTGGTATGTCAATTTTTGTTATACAATTGGTCAATCTCCTGTTTTTAACCAATAGGAACAGGGGATTCCCTGACTCATAGTGTTTCCCCACGTTCCACTGGCTATAGCAAGCTCCCTATTCTGTGATAGGTCAGATTGTTCTTCAATGATGATCACGAGTTTGTTAAGCGTTTACGTCACACGCCGATTCTTTAAAGGTTGGAACACTCTGCTCTTTGGACATTGAAGCGTTTTTCTACTATAGGATTCATTCAACCTGATGCAGGGTCAGAAATTTTTCTGACCCGAAACGTGCCACATCATCCATCACTATTTCTGTGGTTTCTCTAAGCTCGTGGAAAGTCTATAAGTTAAGTGTTTTATTCATTACACTGTTTTTCAATGATTAAAAGGAGTGGTCACGGCGAGGGGAGGGTTTTGATTCCTCCCTCTTTTGAATGATCACTCCGACAAAAAGTTATTGTTTCAGAGGTTCTTATGTATCACGCCAGGCTTTAGTTGTATACATTGTACTGTGACAGAGGAAAGGGTAAAAGACTCACCAAAGGAGCATTTTGGAGATTCTGATTGAGGTACACAGAACTGAGCCCGAAGATCAGATATCTTGTCAGAGAAATAAGAAACCAGAACATCAGCTGTAAGTCTGGAAGAGGAAGGGGTAGACACCGGGTGGTGAATTAAATGTGATACCATGGAAAAAAGTTGCTTGGATCGATTACTAGCATGGTTTATAAGAGCTTCTTTTTGATAGTAAGAATAGCTTGCCTATAAGTATTGTGAACTTGCTTGGATGAAATGGAAGTGCACAGAATACGCTGGTGATGCCAGAATTGTTCTGCCCTTCACATCTGACATTGGAGAAGAAAGAGACCAGAATGAAACCAGGGCTGTCTATGGGGTTTACAGGGAGATTGAGTAGGGCGTAGAGGCACTAGTAAGTAAAGTGCCTTTCTGAGAGCAGTGTTCCAAGCAGACACTTGCTCATCCATCGATAAGGCGTCAAAACGTAGAGGGAATAACTAGTTGGAAGAGGGAAAAGCCTGTAACGTATTTGCAGAGATATGCCACCCAGACTAGAGAACAGACCCAGAATTTGGAGTATCAGAAAGAGAGGACAGAGAGCAGGATAATTGAAAATAGACAGCAAGGCGATCAGTCCAGGGAAGAGCCATGCTCAATAAGCCAGACAGAGGCAGATGGGAAGCAGTGGATGTCATGATGAGGTCTAATGTGTGACCAGCACAATGTGTGGGAAACTGGACATATTGCGGCAGAGACAAATCAGCAGTCATAGCAAGAAATGTTCTGTCCTTAAGATGAGTAGGAGCATCTATATGAACACTGAAATCAGCTAGCAGATATGGCAAAGTAGTGGAGGTCTCGGTGATTGTGGTGAAGAGAGATTCCCATGAATTGGAGGATGTTTTAGGAGGAATATAAACCAATAGAATATGAAATGGGTGAGATGAATGGAATTTCAAAAGCAAGCATTCCGAATTTATTTTTTTTATTTATTTAGCTGGTTTTATATACTGCCTTATTAAAGTGTCAAGGCGGTTTACAGGTAACACTTTAAACTGAATGTATACGGAACACAGTAGGCAAAATTAACGTGAGCAAACTTGAAGTCAGGCAAATGTTATGAGGCAAAGTCATGAGCAAGTATAGTCTTAGACTGGAGAGAGTTTATTTCTCAAACTGAGACTTCCCTTTCGGGAACTTTGCATCAATTTTCGTGGCTAATTTTTCTCAGCATGACCTACAGTTGGTATCCATGGATTCTTGTCTTGGTAAGACTGAGTATCAAGTATCCCCGCTTCATGCTGTTATAACATGATCAATGAAAGACAGATGAAAGATGGAATAGTTGGAAAATGTTTCAACAGCAAAAAATTTTCATTCTTTACATTTTCCAGTTACTCAATACTTTTCACCTTTAATTGTGTTTCAAAAGTACCTGAGTAGGTGGGGAGGGGCCACCAATGATATTCTAATGTGGAAACGTTACACTTGAATAACATTTACTATTTGCCTAGAGGTGTTAAAACAAATAGGGTGGAGGGTAGAGAGGACAGATCAAATCTCCTCTGTGGATAGTTTAAAGCAGTAGCTCCCAAACTTGGGGTCGGGACCCCAAATGGGCTCACATCATCAGTGGATGGGGTCACAGAAACATGGCCATTTCCCCTCCTCTTTGGACTTTCACTGTGAGCTATGCCTAGTAGTGACAGCTACCCATCAGCATGTGGTCTGGGAGTCAGTGAACATTCACAGGTTCTTGCTCCCACCTGGATAAGCTTCTGGTTAGAATGGAAACCCATGCTGCGTACTGAGGTCAGTAAGCACACACTGGCACAAAGGACCCGGTGCTGCTGTTACCGCTGCTTACTCTTTAGATGAGAAGGAAGGAGGCTGGAGACCTGCTATTTTCATTTCATCATCATTTGGGGGTCACGTGAATTTTCAGTTGTTAAAATGGGGTCATATGGGATAAAAGTTTGAAAAGAACTGGTTTAGAGTGATTTCAGCTGTTTTAGAATCATCTAGAGATGAGATCCAACCACTGTTAATTTCATTTAATTCTGAGTTGGATAAGAATGCTATTTTTTAAATGTTTGATTCTTGTTTATTTTTTAGGTAGAGTGTTCTTTATTTTCCGGGTGCCCAATGACCACTAGTCATTAAATATTATCTATTAAATATTTGATATGCTATGTTCTCCTATCCTACCCAGTATGTGGACTAGATGATGATTATTTTGTTTAAATTGTATTTCCTTTGTTTACTTTTCTTATTCATATGCCTTAATGATATTTCATTTGTAGATAATGAAATGCTTAATAAAAAAAAAAAAAAAGAATTGCTATACTGGGCCAGACTAAAGGTCCATCAAGTCCAGTATCCTGTTTCCAACTGTGGCCAATCTAGGACAAAGTACCTGGCAGTAGGCCCAGATTTCCCCTTAGACAAAATAGGCAGTTTCTTCTGGCATCAAAATTTTGAAGGTGCCTCACAGAAACCCATTGTCCTGATAATGAACCGAGCCCAGCCTAGCCTAGCCTTCCTGCAGAGTGCCAGTTTTTTGTTTATTTATTTTATTTAGAATATTTTATACCACCTTTCACATAATCAAAGCGGTTTACAATGAACAGTAATCAAGTACATTATAACAGTAGTAAGTATTACAGTAAAATATGGCAGAAGGGCTTTGATACAATGACGTTCAATACAATTACAAATGATTAAATTAGGGGATAATGTTAATTTCAGGTCAAATCAATGGAATATAAATCAACTTTTTACAATCTAATCATTTTGAAGACAAGAATTTATACAGTGCCATGGTAATGGAAACATGGGAGCACAGGGCGTCTTTGTCTTGGGGTTTTCATGTGTAGTGTTTACTGTTGAGCGATGATTTGGGTGAAATGGTGTATGAGTGCAAGTTTGAGTTAATCTTGTCCTTTATATTTGGATCACCAAAATGCTTGATGAATAAGTGTTTTTTCCAAGCATATAACATAAATCAAGTAGAAGGAAAGGGAAGGGAAGGGGAGAGGCTGGGGATGGAGCAAGGGAAGGGAAGGGAAGGAGAGATGCTGGACATGGAGGAAGGGGAAGGGAAGGGAAATGTTAAGACACTGAGCAGGGGAGAGGGAGGGAAGGGAAAGAAGGGAAATTCTGGACATGGAGGGGGATGGGAGAGAGGGAGAATTAGTGAGAGGTTAGGGAAGGAGAGAGAGAAAGAAAGAGATGGGGAATGGGAGAGTTGGGGTGAAGGAGATGGAAAGCTTCGGTACAGTAAAAAAGAGGGAGATTGAAGACTGAATAGGGAGAACAAAGGGTGAAATCTGAGTGGACAGAGAAGCGGAAAAAATGGAAGAAAGTTGAAAGTGACAGATCAATGTCAGAGATGAATATAGAGTATGAAGTGAAAACAAAAAGACAGAAAAAAAGTAACAAATGGACAAGAGACCTTGGGAACAGAGAAGACAGACAGAGATACAGCAGAAACCAGAGACTAGTAGTGAGACAATTATAAAAATAAAATGGCCAGACAACAAAAGTGGAAAAACTATTTTCGATTGACTAATAGGCATGTGTCAATTTTTGAAATTTACATCGAGATCAGACCAAAGATCCATGAAGCCCAGCATCCTATCTCCAACAGTGACTAATCTAGGTCCCAGGTACCCAGCAGGATTCCAAAGAATAGATTCTATCTTTCTTTCTCAAAACCAGGGTTAAGCAATGGTTTTCCAGAGCTAATAATAATTTAAGGACTTTTCCTCTAGGAACTTGTGTAAACCCTTTCTAAATCCAGATACGTTAATTGCTATCACTACCAAATCCTCTGGCAACAAATTCCATAGTGCGCGGAGGGAAAACTCTTTCTAATTTGTGTTACCACCCATTAGCTTTATAGAGTGTCCCCCAAACCTAGCGCTATTTGAAAGGTCAAGTAACTGTTCCACCTCACTCATATTATAGACATCTGTTATGCCTCTTATCAGTCGCCTCTTCTCCTTGCTAAAAAGCCCTAACCTGTTCAGCTTTTCATCACTGGAGCTATTCCATCTTCCTTTATCAGCATTAAATGCAGCAGAAGCTATTATATGGGGCACGGCCCTGTGATAATTTTGTCTTTAAATTAGTTTATTATCTCCAGTTTTGTTTTGATTCTGTGTGAAAAGCAAAGCTGCACAACTGAATTAAGAAACTTAGAAGGTTCTTTGGATAAGTATTTTAGTGAGCCTGGACCATCTTTTCCACAGACATCTTCAATTTCAACAGTAAGAGAAGTGGCACCAGGGCCCGTGCAAGGATATGAGGCGCCCTAGGCACAAACCGTCACTCCTGCTGCCCCCCCTGTTCTCACCCCCGCTCCCACTGTAGGGGAAGCAATGACATTAGAACACAGTGCTTCTGCCCCCTCCGATGCAGACTTCCTGTTTGCACTGGGGACAGAAGTGGCTGGTGAAAGCACAGCGTCAGAGGGTTTGGGTAAGCGCTGTATATTAATGTCCTTGCCACTGCTGCAGGTCCCATCGAGGGGCAACAGCAGCAACGTGCTGCCCTTGGAACGCTGGTGCTCTAGGCATCCGTCTTGTTTATCTAATGGGCAGCGCTAGCTCCGAGTGGTACCCTTGGATGATTTATCACAAGTTCAATGGAAATTACTAGAATGACAAACATGATGAGAAACCCTAACTTGGAATACAAAGTAAAGATGATCAAGATAAACCATCGACACCAGTTCCAGCCACTACTGTAATTGTCCTGTTTCCACATCGCACTTCAAGTACAGCGTTCCACAGGTACTTAAACTACTTCATAATCCAAGGAAAAGAATCTAGTCTCTTACCTTCCAACTGCTTATTACAATATATTAAATTAAAGCACTTTCTGCAATAGTTGCGTTGAAGAGGAGCACTGGTCTGATTCAGCATGCAGCAGGCACTCGTGTGCGAGTTTTATCTTTTTTTTTCCTCCTTTTCTTACTGAAATGTATTTTTTTTCTTTTGGAATAGCCACTGTACTTATTTAAAGAAAAGTTCCTATTTCTTTGTTACTGTATCTTCAATCTGATCTCGGGGGGTGGGAATCTCCTCCCCCCTCTGAGAAACGCCCTCCCCCTGGCAAGAGAACAATTCTAAATTTAATACCTTTGGGAAACAAAAGCTTAAATCCAGCCCTGGTAATATGAAATCAATTTACCCAAATCTGTCAGTTCCATGCAAGTTACAGCATCCAATACTGGATTAACTTGCAGAAGTAGGTAAATCTGATGCTATCACTAATAGTGTCATTATAAGGTATTCCACGTGCAAGGACAATGATATCATACTAATCAGGGCCGGATTTACCTTGAGTGAGGCCCTACGCCAACAAAAATTGTGGGCCCCCAGAAAAAATAAAAACGAGATCAACTTACCAAAACAGAAATGGCAATAGATGTATAGAATTGCCTGACATAAAGAGGCAATAGGGACAAAATCAGCATCGGAATTCAAGAAATACATTAAAAAAGACATATTCCAGTTAATAAATTCAAAATAAAAAGTATTTTTCTACCTTCTGTTTGGGCATTTTTTCAGTTGCAATTGCTCCAGTCACTTTCTTCTGGTTTCTTCGTGTCTTCTGCTAGCTATCCATTTGTCCTTTCTTCTCTTTTAGATGTTTTCCATTCTCTCTCTATTTCTGCTTTAACATACTGATTGTTTCCCTTTTGCTCTTTCCCCCAATTCTTTCCTTATTCCTTTATCATCCATTTAAATTTCACCCTTCCATTTTCAAGCCCCTCTTACTCTCCCAATACCCAGCCCATCATAGACTTTTCTTCCACACAAAATATTTTTCCCCTCTCCATTCTCATTCCCCATCCATTCTAGTCCTCCCCCAAAATCAGTTCCCTTATAGTTCTAGACCCACCCAGCATCCACTCCCTTCTAGTCCCATTCTCCCATGCCCCACATCAGCCCATTTCCAGTCCTATTCTAGCTCTTCATCAGCCCATTTCCAGTGCTAGCCTTCACATCACAGGCCATTTCCAGTCCTAGCCCCCCCCCATCACAGCCTATTTCCAGTCCTAGCCCCACCATCACATCCCATTTGCAGTCCGAGTCCCCCTTCACCATCACAGCCCATTTGCAGTCCTTGTTCCCCCCCCCCATCAAAGACCATTTGCAGTACAAGTTTCCCCCCCCCCCAATAGCCCTTTTCCGGTCCAGGTCCCCCCCCCCCATCACAACCCATTTCCAGTCCAAGTCCCCCCCCCCCCATAGCCCTTTTCCGGTCCAGGTCCCCCTCCCCATCACAACCCATTTCCAGTCCATGTCCCCCCCCCTCCATAGCCCTTTTACAGTTCAGGTCCCCCCCATCACAGCCCATTTCTTTCCAGTCCAAGTCCCCCCCCCATATCCTTTTTCCGGTCGTGGTCCCCCCCCTTCACAACCCATTTCCAGTCCAAGTCCCCCCCCCATAGCCCTTTTACAGTTCAGGTCCCCCCCCCATCACAGCCCATTTCTTTCCAGTCCAAGTCCCCCCCCCCCATAGCCCTTTTCCGGTCCAGGTCCCCCCCCCATCACAACCCATTTCCAGTCCAAGTCCCCCCCCCCATAGCCCTTTTACAGTTCAGGTTCCCCACCCCCATATATCACAGCCCATTTCTTTCCAGTCCAAGTCCCCCCCCCCAGCCCTTTTCCGGTCCAGGTCCCCCCCCAATCACAGCCCATGCAGTCCTTGGCCCCCCCGACCAGCACCACGGCTGTCTGAGAGGCTTCAGAGGGAGCCGGGTAAGCTCGCGCGAGGCCCCGGCTCCCTCTGTACAGCCGCCAGCGTGAAGAGCCTTTTCCTTCACGCTGGCGGCTGTATCTGTGAAGCCGCGAATGCTGGGAAAGGTTAAAGGGCATTGCCTTTAACCTTTCCCAGCAATCGCGGCTTTACAGATACAGCCGCCAGTGTGAAGGAAAAGGCTCTTCACGCTGGCGGCTGTGCAGAGGGAGCCGGGGCCTCGCGCGAGCTTACCCTGCTCCCTCTGAAGCCCTGCGGTGGGTGGGCCCTTGCCAGCTGTGGGCCCTACGCCATGGCGTACATGGCGTACAGGTAAATCCGACCCTGATACTAATAGCAGTTTGCCATGGGAAAGGCACATTTTGTACTATGTCACAATAGCGGTAATGTAGATAGACATTGCCAAGTCTGATATGTACCACCCCCCACAAGCAAGCAACTCAAAATGCATATGGTCACCAGCTGCAAGTAAATATCATCAGTGTACACATGAAAACATGCATTTTTCCTCATGAGAAACTGCCAGCGTACAAAGGTTTCTCTCAACTGCTCAGGATAACGCACAGGGCCTTCACTGAAGAATGACCCTTACCTCTTGCAGCTACTATCTCCAACTGTAGTTTATTTATTTAACGAGTTTTTATATACCGCCCCTTCCAGAGATCAGGGGCGGTTTACATAGAACAATTGAAACACTTTACATTGAACAGGATAACTTATGTACAGTTAATGTATGGAACTATCTTACAGAAATTATATACATAGTTTGAGTACAATTTTGCAGGAAGGGTTAGTATTCTTAATGAACCAGAGAATTTGGGTGTGTCAGTGTATCTGGAGGTTGGGTGGTATTATGGCAGCTTCCATAATTCTCATTGAACAAGTATGTCTTTAGTTCTTTTCTGAACTGGAAGAGATATTTTACAGCTCTAAGGTTGTGAGGGAGGGCATTCCATATTGTAGGGGCAACATAGGAAAAGGCTCTGGAGCTGATAGAGTGGTTGGTATTCCGGATGTGGTTTGGTATATTATAGGTGTTTTGTGAGCAATTTCTTCAAAGTCTAGATTCCGAAGGAGATATGAGGAGGGAAGACAGGGGAGTTAAGGATATTTTGTTATGGTGCTTGAATATGATCATCAGGTATTTGTATTCCATCCTTGCTCCAACTAGTAACCAATGAAGGTTGTAGAGGATTGGGATGATGTGATCAGTGCGGTGAGCCTTATATAAGATGTGTGCTGCCAGGTTCTGGGCTAGTTGTAACTGGTGATTAGATTTCTTAGGGAGGCCTAGTAGGATATTGTTGCAGTAATCAATGTGGGGGGTTATTAGTGCTTGTAGGACTGTTCTAAAGTCATGTTCTTCTAAGAAGGGCCTAAGTTGTTGGATCATGTGTAGTTTGAAATACACAGTTTTTGTGATTGATTTTATATGGGAGATCATGTATAGTGATTGGTCTAGGATTACGCCGAGGTATTTTACCTCCTTCTTGACTTCAAGTTCTATATCTTGTATTGTTTATTGTCATTCTCTGATCTTGTGCGTCTCTGTTTATGTTCAATTGAGCGCAGTTTTTGTTTTAGTCTCCTTAATTCAGTTGTGTACCAGATTTTCGTGGTATTTTTCTTTGTTTTCTTGGGTCTGAGAGGAGCTAGGGCTTATCAGTTATGGTGGAATTCCAATTCTGTATAATATCATCCAGATCAGTGAGGGATTGATCCAGCTGGGGTAAAGTATTATTAAGGAAGGCTTCCTTGTCAAAAGGTTTGTTTTTACTATGGAATGTTTGGTGTTCATAATGTGTATTTAGGGCAGGTGATGTAGTTATTATGCATTCTATAAGGAAATGGTCCATCCATGGTAGTGGGGTGGATCTTGGCTTTTTATAGTGCATGCCTTGAATGATATTATTTTGAAGGAAGATTACGTCCAAAATGTTACCTTTTCTATATGTTGGGAACTGGATGATTTGTTGGAAGCCAATGTCAGACATGGCATTAATGAAATGAGCCGAGTGAGTGCTGTGGAGAGTCGGGAGATTTAGATCTCCCAGGATAATATGGGATTTATTTAGTGTTGTGGTGCAAGCTGTTTCCAGTATAGATGCAAGGTTGTCTGGGGATGTAGCAGGGGGTCTACAGTGGTGTGCAAAACTGTGGAATCACTTGTGAGTTTTGCGTTTTTTGTACTTTCTAACTTTTTAAAAAAAATTTGCATTAGCCCAGCATATTCATCTTTCTACCGCGTTAAAAGGGATACATTTGGCTATTAGAGTTGACTTTTTTGCATTCCTTGCTTCCAATTTAAATACTTTACAGACACTGGGAGATAGCTACTGCGATTTTTGTGGATCCTGAGTCAAAACTGGATCGAGATTATCCAGTATGCACACTTTATTTCTGACCAATCAGGAAGCTGGTTTCACTAACCAATCACAAATGCAGATATCTAGCCAACAGTGCAACTATAAAAACACGCTGAATTTTTGAATTTCTTACGCTTTATGGATCGACCATGAAGATGACTTGGATCCTGACATTGGAGGACCGTGTTCGTGTGTCCTTTATGAGCGAGGAAGGATTTTCAAGCTGTCAGATAGCCAGGAAAGTTGGCTGCAGTCAGAGCGCTGTTGTTAAGATTGTACAGAAGAAGAAAAATGGGTTCAGTGGTGGACAAGCCTCGTTCAGGTCGTCCACAGGAATCAACATCACGCCAGGCCCGCGCACTACGACGCATTTCACTGACTAATCGCAAGTTGACCTCTCCTCAGCTACTTTGAGAGTGGTCAGACAAGAGTGAGGTCAGTGTCAGCTCATCAACAGTTCATTGCCGGTGCCTGCAGTTTGGTCTCCGGGGTTGCAAAGCACGGAATAAGCCACTTATGACTGATATACAAAGGCACAACCGGATCATGTGGGCGAGAAAGCATTCAACCTGGTCGACTGAAATGTGGGAAAAGGTGATATTCAGCGATGAAAGCACCTTCTGCCTGTTTGGTAACCGGGCCCACACCTATGTGAGGAGATTTCTCGGAGAGGAATTCAAGCCTGAGTGACTCAACCTCACTGTGAAGCATCCTTTGAAGGTCATGGTCTGGGGCTGCATGGCTGCCAGTGGCGTTGGACGTCTTCACATCGTCGATGGAATGGTCAACGGGGCCAAGTACATCACCATACTGCAAAAGTGTATGGTGCCATCAGCACACCAGCTGTTTCCTGGCCAGTTCCTGTTCCAAGATGACAATGTACCCTGCCATCGCTCCAGACAGGTGATCAGCTGGAAGCAGCGGAACAACATCAAGTCAATGGACTGGCCTGCCCAGTCTCCAGATCTGTATCCAGTCGAGAACCTGTGGCACAAGGTGGCCTTGGAAATATCCAAGAGGCATCCGACATCAAAGCGTGAACTGATTGAGTCACTCATTGCAGCTTGGAACTGCATTGTCACCAACGATCACCTTGTCAGACTGGTTCATTCAATGCCGACAAGGTGCAGTCAGGTGATCAAGAACAAAGGGTGGCCCATCAAATACTAAGCGATCACTGACACATAAAAACGGCCTTTTTCAAGGCCACATACATTAATTTGAAGGAAACCTGGCGTGTGTCCATAATATTTTAAAGCATACTTACAATAATATATCGTTGGCCAACGATGTACATTACGCGATTTTCACAGAAAATCTATCAACAGGACAACTATGGGGAACAAGCTCAGAAAATAAGGGCCAAACCAATACTAAAAGTTGGCCCTAATAGCCAAATCTATCACTTATCATGAGATACACAGAAAAAGCCACTGGGAGGAAAAAGAAATTAAGATATAAGGTCACGAAGTTGAAAAAACATCAAATTTACTAGTGATTCCATACTTTTGCACACCACTGTATATATTAGACTAATTAATATGTCTTTATTTTCAATGGTTAGTAGGTCCATATCCTCAATGTTTTTGCTAGTACGTAGAGTTATAATTTAGTTCTTTCCTAGATAGAATTATGACACCTCCTCCATGTTTAATTGATCTAGGACAATGGTATAATTTATAGTCGGGGACTGCTAATTAGTTTATCAAAACTGAATCTGCTTCAGTAAACCACATTTCTGTATGGCAGAGTATGTCTGGGGTATTGTCTTCAATAAGATCCAATATGATAGGGATTTTGCTTCTAGCTGACTTTGTGTTTAGGAAGAGGCATTTTATGGGGATGGAATGATAAAGAGGGTAGTTTTAGATGATGTGATGTTTGAGGATTTATGTGAATAAGCCTGCTATTACGTTGTAGGAGTGGTGGGGGTGGTAGCAAGACGGGTAGTCCCTGTGATGATGTTGGATTATAGGGATATTATAGTGTTGTGATGTAGCAGGGTGGAGTGATTGGGTAGGTGGTGCGAGTAGGAGTAGTAGAAGGACTAGGTGGTAAAGCATATTGCGTTTTCCATTGTGTTTGGTGATAGGATTAGTTAACAGTAAAAATATCAATAGGTTTAAGTAGATACAAAATCTGATGGAGAAATGAAAATAAACTTTATATTATGTGGGAGGGTGGAAATCTCCTTTTTGACTTATAGCAGAGGTATGAGTATTTAATTAATTTAGCAAGCAGAATGTAACTGTAAATGGCGTTCTCAGGACAAGATATGTATTAGATGACCAGAAAACTGATGAATTAACATTTGCATGTTAAGTATTCGCTAATTAGCTGTAAAATTGGATATTTTATATATATATATATATATTGTCACGGGGTTCCCGGTGACACAAAGATTTTACGCCACTATGTAGAGACGTTAATGATCAAAGAGACCAGGTGGAGGGAAATAAAGGCTTTTATTCCCTGTTTAAAGCAAGGTTCAACTAAGAGATAATTCCAGATAACAGAAACAGTCCTTTGTCTTAAAAGGTACCAATATTCACTGAGCACTTAACTGTTACTTCACAGTTAAGGCAAGTTTTTCCATAGTAGCATTCAGTATAAGAAACATTAAATTATATTTCACTTATTCTTCTATGGTATGTGGAACATACAGACTTTGGAGCATAGGCAGTGCACCAATCACATTCCATTAACTCTGGCATAGGTGAGGGAACAGTGCTTGGGTAATCCACTTCCATAGATTCTTCTCCCCTGTACTCATTCAAGGAGCATTCACTGTCCCTGTCTATCTCAGCATGGTAGTTTAAAACTTGGGAGTCTGGCTTCCCATAGCCAGGGATTCTCAGGGCTGGTGGTAGTTTACTAAACCAGTCTTGATTCTTGTTTCTCATAGAAGGAATACTTGTTTTAGCAGAGCTTTTAGTAGTACAATTATCACAGTCAATGTCTAATGCCTCATACCTTGGCTTTGGTGAGATAAAATCCACAGTGCTTCTTTTTCCTGCACCTCTCCCTTGGTAGCTGCACTTCTGCCTGCCAACCGGATGCCGAGGTGTGCTTCTAGGCAGTGGAATAAAACTGCTGTTGGATTCTCCTCTCACTCTGGGTAAAAACTTCTGTTGCCTATAAAAGTGCTTTTCCCTCTGAACAGGTGAAACTGGGCAATGATCCTCTAGAGATAATAAGCTTCTGTCAGAACCTTTCTCTCTGGTTCTTGGCTTTCTTCTCTCTATGCTATATCGAGGCAAAGTATAGGAACTAGGCGTGGCAGACGCTCTCACCTTGGGGTAACTTCCACCAAACTCCCCTTGTACAACAGGATCAGTTTGGGCCTTCTGGCTTCCCACCTTGTGAGGTCTGTTTCTCCTCCAGCTCCCAGCTTTGCTTCCTTCACAGCAATCAGGCTTATCTCCTTGGTAGCCTCCAGGCTTCTCTGCTGTTTCTCCTTCTCCTTCTTCTACTACCAGCTCTACTCGTTCCCCTTCCTCTTTCTCTTCCTGTCCAGAAGCATTCTGCTCTGGCTTATAAAGTGAACGGTTACTGATGACTTCCTGGTTCCCTTTCAGCTGCAGGTCATCAGAGAGCTTAGGTTCATTAAGTCCGGCATGTCTGTTCCTGCTCCCTCTAGCTGTGCCTGGGGGTAACTGCACCTCTAGTTCCTCTAAAGAAACAGGATTTCTTTTCTTCAAAACAACTTTATCAGTGCCCACATCATGACAATATATATATATAGCACAGTTACTTACCTGTAACAGGTGATCTCTGGGAACAGCAGGAATTAGTCCTCACATATGGGTACGTCGGTACCGACGGAGCCTGCGCGGGAAAGCTCCCCAGCTTCCTAGATTGGAAGCTTTTGGGACCTCCCACTGCACATGCGCACTGCCTTCCCGCCTTCCTGAACAGCTCTCCTCAGTTTCGAGTTTATAGCTGAGTCAATAGAGAGAGGACAGGAAGATAGATAGATAAAAGATACAACTCCTAGGGAGGTGGGTGGGTTGTGAGGACTAATTCCTGCTGTTCCCAGAGATCACCTGTTACAGGTAAGTAACTGTGCTATCTCCAGGAACAAGCAGGAATAAGTCCTCACATATGGGGACTCCCTAGCTTAGATGCGTGGGATCCCCTGTCAAGGTTCGCCATCTTCGTATGGATCTCAGGCATCCATCCTGGGAAGGTGGGCAGGAGTTGTCTAAGAATGGAACAGGTGTTTGAGGACAGCCTGGCCAAACAAGGCATCCCGGCGGGAGTCCTTGTCCAAACAGTAATGGGCTGTGAAGGTATGAACCGAGGCCCAGGTAGCGGCTCGACAGATCTGATCAATGGAAACAGAGTGCAGATGAGCCATAGAAGTTGCCATGGCTCTCACATTGTGAGCTGTGACATGGCCTTCCAGAGAAATGTTTTTACTCTGGTAAGCAAAGGAAATACACTGAGCAATCCAATTGGAAAGTGTACGCTTGGAGACTGGAAGTCCCAAATGTGAAGGATCAAAAGCCACGAAAAGTTGAGAAGACTTTCGATGTGGCTGAGTCCTATTAAGGTAAAAGGCTAGAGCTCTTTTACAATCCAGAGTATGAAGGTTCCTCTCTGCACTGGAGGCATGAGGAGCCGGAAAAAATACAGGTAGATATACCTCTTGATTAAGATGAAAAGGCGAGACCACTTTAGGCATAAAGTGGGGATTCGTCCTAAGGACCACCTTGTCATGATGAAATCTTGTATAAGGTGGATTAGCCACTAGAGCCTGCAGTTCGCTGATGCGACGAGCGGAAGTGACTGCAATTAGGAATAGTACCTTCCAGAAAAGAAATTTCAAGGAGGTAGAAAATAACGGCTCAAAAGGTGGCTTCATAAGCTGACCAAGCACTAGATTCAAATCCCATGCGACCGGGGGGGGTCTGATGGGAGGTTTAGTGAGGGTCAGGCCTCTCATGAATCTTGCAACAAGAGGATGAGAGGAGATAGGTTGTCCATTTACAGGTTTCAGGGATGCTGAAATAGCACTTAAATGGACTCTTACAGAATTCGTCTTAAGGCCTGCATTGGAAAGATGCAGGAGATAGTCTAAGAGGGAATTCAAAGGAAGTGCCAGAGGGTCAAGGCCCTGCTGAGCACACCAAATGGAAAAACGTTTCCATTTGAAAGCATAAGACCGCCTCGTGGAAGGTTTCCTAGAGGCATGAAGGATATCTTTCACAGGTTGAGAAAGATTAAAGTCTTGAAGACTTAAGCCTTCAGTAACCAAGCTCGGAGATGTAGGGATTTGGGGTTTGGGTGCCACAAAGTCCCGTCCTCCTGAGACAGAAGGTCTGGTGCAGCTCCTAAGTCCAGGGAGGATCCCTGGGAGAGCTGTAGAAGCAGAGGGAACCACACTTGGCGTGGCCAGCGTGGAGCTATGAGGATCATAGAGCCGTGATCTCTCTGGAGTTTGAATAGAGTCTTGGGAATCAGCGGAATGGGTGGAAAGGCATATAGGAACGCCTGACCCCAATGGAGGAGAAAGGCGTCCGTGGCCTGAGCTTCCTGACACGGAGTCCTGGAACAGAACCGGGGAAGTTTGGCATTCCACGGACTTGCAAAGAGGTCTATGTCCGGGGTCCCCCATTCCTGAAAGATTCTGGTTATCTGGTCCACGTGTAGGGACCACTCGTGTGGCAGCAGAACTCGACTGAGCCTGTCTGCTCGAGAGTTTTGAACTCCTGGAAGATACACTGCTAGCAGATGAATTTGGTGCTCTCTGGCGAAGGCCCATAATCTGAGAGCTTCGTTGCAAAGCGACAGAGAGCCCGTCCCTCCTTGTTTGTTTATGTAAAACATGGCCACCTGATTGTCTGTCTGAACCAGGACAGTCAGGTTGGCAAGGAGGGTATGGAAGACCTTGAGGGCAAGGTAAATTGCTCGCAGTTCCAGGAGGTTGATATGAAGGGTGGCCTCCTGTGGAGACCAAGTGCCCTGAGTGGAGAGAGTTAGCAGATGGGCTCCCCACCCCAATTGGGAGGCATCTGTTGTGAGGGTTGCTTGGGGTAGCAAGGGCTGAAAGGGAGCCCCCAACAACAGATTCTTGGTGGATATCCACCAATGGAGGGACCAAGACAGACGGTTTGAGGTTTGTATTTGGTCTGAGAGTGCTCCCGACGCCTGAGTCCACTGGGTGGCCAGGGTCCATTGAGCTGCTCTCATATGAAGACGAGCGTAGGGCACCACATGTACTGTGGAGGCCATATGGCCCAGGAGGCGTAGCATTTCCCTGGCTGTCAAGTGAGTACTGGACTGGGCTTGGGAGGCCAAGCTCAGCAGACGCTGACCCCGAACCAGTGGAAGGTAGGCTCTTGCAGTGGTGGTGTCCAACTGGGCCCCTATGAATTCTAGAGACTGAGTAGGGCTGAGTTGAGACTTGGGAAGGTTTATCACCAGTCCCAGATACTGCAGAAGGCTCCTTGTGCGGTCTAGGGAAATCTGCGCCTGCGACTGAGTTGGAGCTCGAATGAGCCAGTCGTCCAGATATGGGAATACGAAAATCCCCATGCTTCTGAGAAATGCGGCTACGACTGCCATGCATTTGGTAAAGACTCTTGGGGCAGAGGCGAGACCGAAGGGAAGTACTCTGTATTGGTAATGACTTCCCCTGAACAGAAAGCGAAGATATTTTCTGTGGGATGGATGGATGAGTAGATGTGTATACGCATCCTGGAGGTCTAGAGAACAAAGCCAGTCCTGACTCTGAAGGTATGGAAGGAGAATGCCCAAAGAGAGCATTTTGAATTTCTCCTTGTACAGAAATTTGTTCAATTCTCTCAGATCTAGGATTGGTCTGAATCCCCCTGTCTTCTTTGGAATGAGAAAATAGGGGGAGTAGAAACCTGACCCCTGTTGATGAAGAGGAACCTCTTCTATGGCCCCTTGGGCAAGCAGAGAAGAGATCTCCCGATCCAACAGAGCTAGGAGAGGAGATGGAGAATTGAAGGGTCTCACCATGTGATGAGGAGGAAGGTTGGAGAAATGAAGTTTGTAACCCTCTCGGATGATAGAGAGGGTCCATTGTTCTGTTGTAATTTGTTCCCATCTGGGAGCAAAGTGAGCTAACCTTCCAGGTATGGTGAGAGGTTCTGGTTGGTCCAGAACCAGGAATGGCAAGTTCTCTAGGGGCAAGTCAAAACCCCTGAGGGGGTGGAGCCTGTTGAGCTGCAGTAGCTGCTGCAGGCTTTGCTCTTGCTTGTTTCGTTTGCTGACGTTTAGCCGCAAAACGAGGTTGAGAAGATTGCTGGCCAGTATTGGAAGCATATCTGGCCTTCTTATAATAAGGCCTCTTGAAAGACTTCTTCTTAGTGGAAGTAGAAGTGGACTTAGAAAGTCTCTCTAAGGTGGCATTTTCAGCGTCCATTTGAGTGGCCTTAACTTGCCACTCTGCACCGAATAAGTTCTCACCTGTACAGGGCAGATTCCGTAAGCCATCTAGAACCCAGGGTTCCAGATCAGAAGCCTGGAGCCAAGCTAGACGTCTGGCTGCAATAGCAATGCCAGAAGCTCTGCTGGCTCCCTCGAAGGAATCAAAGGCAGCTCTGTTGGAGAACTTAGAAACATCTGAAAGTTGTTTAACAATAGAAAGGAAGTCCTCCTGTTTATCCTCAGGGATAAGGGGGCAAAATGCCGTACTTTCTTGGCAAGTTCCCCTAGGAACATGCCCATATAGAGGCTGTAGGAATTAATCCTGGCTATAAGCATACTAGCCTGGAAGATTTTCCTACCAAAAGAGTCCAGTGTCTTACATTCCCTTCCTGGAGGTGTAGAAGAGTGCCTTTTAGTACTCTTGATCTTTTTCATTGCAGATTTTACCACAATAGAGTGGTGAGGCAATTGAGTTTTCTGAAAACCAGGAGAAGGAGGGACCCGATACATGGTGTCCAACCTACGGGAATAAGGAGACAGAGTTAAAGGGTTCTCCCAGAAATCCATCAATTGTTCCTGAAGGATTTCATGGATAGGCAGGGTAACTGCTTCTTTAGGAGACTTAGAGTATCCTAAAATATCCAATCTTTTTGACCTTGGTTCCTTTTCAGAGGAGGTAGTGATAGAAAGGCCTTTAGCCATTTCTAAAATAAAGTCCTGAAAGGACAAATCCTCTGGAGGAGACATTCTCCTTTTTGGAGAAGAAGGTTCCTCAGGAAGGTCAAGGGAGAGCTCTGCAGACTCATCAGAGGAGCCAAAATCCTCAGAGGAATCGGTGTATTCTCTAGCTTCCTCCAACGCACGATACGCATACCGATCGGTATCGACATCGGGCGTACCGGGTATGGAAGCGGTATGGAGCGAAAGCCCATACGGTACCGATTTGCGTTTAGAAGAGGAAGGCCTGGGTTCCGGCATGGCGGACGATACCGGAACCGGGCCCGGAACCGCTGGAAGCGGTACCGATGGCGTTGCAGCTTTAATGAAAGCCATGACGGCCTGCTGCATGGATTGGACAGTATTGCCCATAGACGCCACGGCTGCCTGGATGTCGGTACCGGTATGGGCCGGTACCCCAGAGCAGTCCAACAGGTGATCTGTCGAGGCCGTGCCATCGATGTCAACCTGTAGCCCCTGTATTGGCGTTTTGGAAGGTAGGGCTTCCCGCCGGGGCTGTTTGGCTGGGGCAGGGTCCTCAAAACTAAGAGCCTCTCGATGCTTTGAAGGAGATTTGCTCTTTGAGGACTTGCCCACAGAAGGTTTGGTTACCTGAGATCCATCCGGAGATGATGACCTGGATGACTGTGATGTTGGATTCTCTGAAGCAAACAGCACATGGAATTTGTTGGCCCGGTTCTGCAGCCCACGCTTAGACATTTGGGAGCAGGAAGGGCAGTCCGGAATGGAGTGGTCAGGCCCCAAACATTTAAGACACCATTCATGGGTGTCTGTGACTGATATTACAGCAGTACACTTGGTACACTTCTTAAATCCAGGGGCTGGCTTCTCCATGTGGAGAATTAAAGTAGGCCTGAAGGCCTAACTGAAGTGACCAAGTGCTGAAAAAATAATAAAAGAAAAGAAAATAATTTTTTAAGAAAGAAAAAGGAAGACCGGCGATACCGGTATCGGTATGGGAAGGCAGGTACGCGGTCTAAAGAAACAAAACAAAAAACTACAATTTCTTCAGCGGTGACAGGATACACGACCTGCTGGCTCCGCGGAAAAAGAGAAACTGAGGAGAGCTGTTCAGGAAGGCGGGAAGGCAGTGCGCATGTGCAGTGGGAGGTCCCAAAAGCTTCCAATCTAGGAAGCTGGGGAGCTTTCCCGCGCAGGCTCCGTCGGTACCGACGTACCCATATGTGAGGACTTATTCCTGCTTGTTCCTGGAGATACATACATACACACACAGTATATACAGTATATCTATCTATCTGCAAAGTGGTTTCTACATATAGTTACTGCAGGAAGGTAGTCTTGTATTTATAGAGAGCCTACATTTGGTCTTTAGTGCTGCCACCTCTCAATGGACACCATACTCCCTGTTAGGTACAGAAAACATAGTGCTATCCATTAAGAACAATAATTTGAAACATAGTAGATTCCACAGCCTCCTTCAAAACCTGCTTTCTAATAAGCTTCTCTCCCCCTAGCTGATCCTTCCTATCATATAGCATATACAGTGTAGCCTGCCTTTCCCTTTACGGACTCATCTCCAATTTCCCTCTGCCAGTATTCTTTGTCACAATATCAGTTTTGTCCTTGATCACCAGCAGTTCTGATGATGTTCGCTGGTAGCATTGTGTCATGGCACATGCCTAAGAGTTGCATCTTCCCCAACTCCCCCAGATCCCATGTTGTGCACTTCCCTTCTCTCATATCAAGTCCTCGGGACAATAGTATTCAGAATGCCTTAATTACATAGGTTCAGAATGGCTGTGTACCCTCACCTGTGATACTAGAGCATGGGTCCCACGTTTCTATTAAGATATTTATTAAGGAGACTTACCAATAGAGAGAAGTGCCCCAAATGGGCATTAAGGGCAGTACAAGTAATAGTGGCACCCCTGCCAAGTCACTGACTCCCACCACTGGCAGAACTCATGTAAGCCCAATTGAAGTTATTGGCCAATGGCTATGAAGACCTGCACAGTGGACATACCCCACTAATGATCCACAAATCTCATCTACTTGAAATATGGAGATAGGCTCAAGGAAAAAGCAAACTTAACCTCTGCAGCACCCTCTAAATATCTCTCCACACTTGGTTAGCAAGACAGAGGCTGGGTCTCCTGGACCTCCTGCCATGGGGGTAGAGGACTTCCTCCCATTATAATATCAGCTTGGTTATCAGGCTGATCCACTCCAAGACGTTTTCCTGCCTTCATGGAGCTGTCATTTTTGCAGGATGCTAAATATATCATTAGAGGATGCTAGACCCGAGGGGGAACCAATGACAGGTGTTTTTTCTTATACATAGAAACACAAACCACGAAAACATCTCTTATGGGGCAAGATGGTGGCGGGTTGTTGCTGCCGTTGAGACACTCTGCACTCACTGCCCTCGTCCGGTCTCATCGGCAGCTCTGGAAATGGGGCGTCGAAAGAGAAAACAGACTGCCCTTCCCTCTGGGTTGGCTTCTTCTGCTACTCCCGGGCAGAGGACGCTGGTGGCGTGTAGATTTTCAGTGGCAACTGGTGGAGCAGTATTTTCAGCAGAGCCCTCGGCATTTGAACCATCGGTTCTGGGTGTATCCGGGGTTTGGCTGTCTCCAGAGCAGCGCGCCCCCCTCCCCTGCCTCGACCTGAGAGTGCTATCCCGGCTTTTGGAGTACCTCCCCCCGGTTTGCCGATGTGCTCGCCGGTTAAAGGAGGTGAAGAGGGCTCTGGCGGGTCTTTGAAAACTTCCTCACCCCTGGTAGAAACCGCAGTAGAAGGAGTTGGAGCAGGAAGCTTCAGCTCCCCTGTTGGGATACCTGCAACTGCGGCCGGAGGTTTTGATAGAATTCCAGGTCTGAGTGGCTTGACAAAACCAGCTGTTATAAATTTAGAAGCACTGTGGGATGCGGTGGCCATCATGAATGCTTCACTACTGGCTGTTGTGGGTGTTGTTAAAATGGACTCTCTTTCGTTGAGGAGTGATATTGCAGAGGCGAAAAGGATGCAGGAGGAACAGGCTCGGCGTTTGACTGGTGTGGAAATGGAGCTGGAACATCTTCGAGGACTCTGTGCTGCTCAGGTTAAGGATAAAATCTTGCTGTCTAAAAAAGCTGAATATTTGGAAAATTATGTGTGTAGAAATAACTTGAGGTTATTGAATTTTCCAAAATCTCCAATTATGTTGCCTTTGGAGATGGTTTGCAAATATCTCCGAGAAGTGCTTAAACTTCCCGGTGAAATTTTGCCTCCTATTGTGCGTGCACAGTACCTAACCATAGGCCCTGTGTCTAAGGGCCCCACTTCGGAGAATTTGCTTCAGGGTGCCGGAAATCTTACGGCTTTCTTGGAGGATTCTTTAGAAGTGGTGACCGGTTGAACCACCTTGCTTGTGACTTTAGCCTTGGAGCCGGATAAGTCTTTGATTCTTCAAGCATATTTTAGAAATTTCAATGTTACTTTCTTGGGTTCTAAATTATGTTTCCTGATTTAACTTGTGTTACCCAGTTGAGGAGAAAGGAATTTCTCGGTCTTCGATCTAGAGTTATTTCCCTCCGGGGTAGTTTTGTGTTAAGATTTCCTTCTCGATGTGTAATTACCTTGGATGATAAGTTTTTTTCTTTTCTTTGAACCTAGTCAGTTATTGGAATTTCTTGTAGGTAGGGAAGGTATTGTGGTCCATACTTCTTCCAACATGGCTAATACGTAAGGCTCCACCCTGCTATGATGATTTTTGTTATATGAAATTTATTTTTCCTGTAGCCCTCTGGAATTGCCTAAAAATTGTGGGCTAAATTAAGGATATATCATTGTTTGATGTTGTTATTGTTTAATGTTTCCTTTATGTTTATGCCATTCTATGTATCATCCTATTGCTTTCATTCTTGTTCTGCTTGAATGTTTTGGGAAATTAATAAAAAATTTAAATAATAAAAAAAAGAACAAGAAACACAAACCACAACATGTGCAAATTCATATACACATATATACATGGATGTTATCTGTTCAGAACTGGCTAATATTCAAAGCTAGGAGGTGACTATAGATAGATAGATAGATATATACACACAAACACACACACATACATTCTAGCATGCCATCATAGACATCTACTGAGCTGACATTCAGCAGTGGTGGTCAGCTGCTGCCACTGAAACTAAACCCTGATATTCAGCACCGCAACTTATCCAACATCTGATGCTGAATATCTAGTTTCACCATTGAGAGGAATTACTCTCCAGTTAGCGGCAATATTCAGCTGCTAACCAGAGAGCAACAACCACATTGACCTGTCCTAACTTTAATGCAGTTTTCCTATCCGGTTAGCATATAAATATCGCTGCTAACTGGAGTGTCACTGGTACTGCCCCAGCTCCACCCACGGACCACTCAGAAACTGGGCCGCACATTTCTACAGCGGTCTGTAGGAATCTTCAGCAGCACTAATGGGTTAGTGCTGTTGAATATTGGGAAGAGCAGTATTTAGCCTGTTAGCAGGTCCAGTCAGCAGGAGATATATCGTCTACCATATTGTACTAAATATTTAGGTAGGACTGGCACAAAACAGTAAGTGAGGTAAGCATGGCAGGGGGAAGGTGGAAGAGGTATATTAAAATGTTAAATAAATAAGGTGCCACAATGCAGAAAAATAAAAAAAAAATAGGAAATTTTAAAAAATGAAAAAATTAAGAATAAAAAAAAGAAAACAGCAAAGAGTGAAAGAAATATTAAAAACGAACATTAAAAAACAGCATTATGGTTGAAGCCATGGGCTATTGGCTAATGGGAAAGGCATGTGCCGATTTATAGGTTAAAGAGGGACACAGAAATCCCAGCACCAGCCCTGTATTTAGGTCCTATGCCTCTAAGGGATTTAAAGACCATAAAGACCAAAATACTTAACAGTTTGGCTTCTGGTTCAGAAGAAGATTATGTTCAATGTAGGGCTAAAAAGAGAGGACTTGCTTGTTCCCATCTCTTAAATTCAGTAATGGCTTTAGTGCAGTATTTTCAATTGGTTGTACACACAAGCACGTGTCATTTTTGAAAAACCCAGGTAGATTATATTACAATAGTTTAAATGTGAAATAACAAAACCTTGCACAGTTTGTTTTAGATTTGATCAGTTTAATCAACCGCATGTTGATAAATGCTTTCTGTATAATCAATTTGCCTGGGTAAGACAGCTGCGATGCAGAGATCATGGTACTGGGTTTTTGTATTCCCCCAGATGTCACCTACTTGTAAATATAGTACCTCCTAATAGCACTGTACCAGATAATTACTACAAAACCCATGGTGTTTGAAAGATTTCCAGCAAAAGCATTACAGAAACCAATGGTCAGATTTGAGATTCATCAATGTCATTTCTTTCTGTTTCTGTTGGCACTCTAATTGTTTCATAAAGTACTGATTCACTGCCTTGCTAGTTAAAGGGAGCGCTCATCTCAAAATGCTCCTTTCTAACTATATGGTGGTTGGAAGCTATCCTAGCAGTTATTATTGTGCAGCATTAATGTATCTATTTTAAATGGCTACTGTATAATAGTTAATAGAGGTATGCACTATCAAAACAAATTGGTTTGCATTCCTTTAAAGTAAGATTTTCCAAATTTTTAGATTTCTTTTTTTCAGTTCTTTGACATACTCATTTTTTAAAAAGCAATCAATAAAATGCACTACTACTTAGCCAGGAAGTCATAAAAAACCCTTTATCAAATAAGTTAAATCCAATGTCATCAAAGGACCATCAAAATTGGGAGCAAAACAACTTGATATAAATCTCATGTTGCTACACTAGCAATAATTTATCAATCATCAGTCCAATGTTATTTAAAATCTCTTCATTTTTTATGTTAAGCATTTTTAGAGTTTTAAGAAATGTTTATATATTGAATAAACACTTTTTTTCTCTAATCAGAAGGTAGTTTTTTTATATTAACGGTACAAACATTCACATATTAATCCATATGTTTATCCAAATGTTAAGACTTATCTTCATAAAAAAGTGTCCATATCCGATATGATGATATGTTTCAAAAAATAATGCTTACATCAGGGATCAAGAACTCCTTATAATCAGTCCAAATATTATGTTTGTTAAATTTATCCCACTGTGTTTGACTTGACTGCAGCTTGTGATGCTGCAGACCCTCTGAGAGGGGAAGAAAATGTTTTAAATGCAGGAAAAGTCAAGCACAACCTGCAATATCGCGAGGAACCACATAGGGGGAGCAGGAGGGACCTCCGAGGAACAGAGGAACCACACCTCCTAGGTCATGAGGTAATACCAGCCAGCTTCCAATCAAGAAAGAGAGGAGTGCCTCTTAAAGGGAATTTGGAAGGTTGGAAGCCAGAACAGGCAGAGCGGCCAGAATTAGAACCGGGAGCAGGACAGGCGGAACTGGCAGAACGGCCAGGACAAGAACAGCTTGAGAAAGGAGAACAAGCTGGGAAAGAGGAACCGCTCTGGAGAGGAGGATGTTCTGAGGAGACAGGACAGCCCGGGAGAAAGGCACAGGCAGGACGGCCTGGGAAAGGAGGACTGCCAGGAGAACCAGCAGAACCAGCAGGTTGGGCAGGACATCCGAGTGAAGGGGCTGGATATCCAGAAGGAGCAGTAATCCCTGACCAACGGTTTTGCAGGAGGCAGCAGCAGCCTCAGAGGTTTGAAGAAAGGAGTCCCCGTGGAGAAGGTGGGACAACTCCAGCCAGAGTGAGTGTTTGTTGTACAGAGAGGCAAAGGCGTGGCTGTGACTGTGGTCTAAAGCCAACAGCAAGACGGTTGGAGAGCACAAGGCCTATTGCTCAGGCCAGGCAGGATCCCAACTGGAGCGGGCCTCAAACCTCACCTGGAGCAGACAAGCCGAGAAGAAAAGATAACCCATATTTAACTAAAAGCAGGATCCAAACTGCTGATGTATGGGGAGTACAGGGAGCACAGGAATATTATCCTTGTGAGAATGCTTATGAGATAAGGTGCAAGAAACACGCACCAACCAAGAGACTTGTTAGTGACCAAGCTTTACAGAAAGCAAAGACAAAACACTTGCAAAAGGAAGACAGTTCCCAGTATCTGAGGGCGCAGGACCGACGCCCTGTATTCAACCCTGAGCATTGGGAGGTTGTGCAGAAGATATTTAAAAAGCCTTATTACAACTTACCCACAAATACTGACTTAGGCTCAGAGGCTTCAGAAGGGGAACCGATGCAGGTGGAATTTGCATCAGACACCGAGATGGACTGTAGCTTCTGTAAGACAGGAAAGCTTGGAGTCTTTACTGAGCAACTAAGCTAGGTCTTGGGAGTTGAGACTGTTTGTTTGCCTGCTATTCCATTTACTGTGAAGATAACAGTTTTCCTTTAATGCTTTCTTTTTCTTTTACCTGAAGCAAGGAATTTGTGTTTGACGTTTTTGTGTCCAAGCATATGAACCTTTTTGCATGAAAGGGGAAATAAATGCCTTTTGTTTTCCCTCCACTCGGACCTATTGTTTTCTGTGGGATTTTGGTACCAAAGGACGCTACCAGGGCTGAAAGTCCCTGGGCCCTGTAAGTTATTGGCCAAACCCAACCTTAAATGTTTTTATGTCCCACCTACCTCGCTCCAGTATGCTGCCAAGGTAGGCCTTGTGACAAGCTATATTCTATTTTTTTTTTGTTTTGCACAATCTATGCCTGCATGCAAGAACTTTTTTAAGCATGCAAATTGATAGCATATGTGTTCATTCATGCTTAAAATATTTTCGGGCCCTGAACCAAATGCATGTTCACAAACACACACTCCTGATAGCTAAAAGTGGCATTTTAGAAAGGACATCTAGGGAGCATCTGGGACGTCCAGAGCACAAAGTCCAAAAAGCCGGGGAATGGTTGAAGTGAAGGGGGGGACGTTTTAAGTGCTCTCTACAATCACTTCTGATCCGCCCCGAAAGATGGGCATCCCCGTAGCCGAGAACAGAAGCGGGTCTGTCAGGCTGGGTACGTGCCCTGCTGTGGATCATTTTAGAAAGGTGGACATCTCAAAATTGGATAGCCGCAAAAATGGTCTCTTGAACATCCTGGCCTGTGATTTTCAGAAGGGAGACATCCTTGGTCAGTGACAGTGCAGACACTCAGACATGCGGGGGTGTGCTAGTAATCTGTTTGAGGGTTATATTTACATGCAGCCTTCTTTTGCCAGGAAATATTGACTTTGGCAGTGACAGCACACTTTTCTTTTCCCCCTGGAAGCACTGCAGCTATAAAACGAGCACTTTTTTTGTTTTTTATTTGCGGTGAGGAGCAGGTATAGGAATGGTCACCTCAGCAACCAGGGCCAGATGTGTTTGTGCTATTCTGAAATTGCACCATGATGTGCATCTTCGTTGCTTCACCCAGGCCACTCCTCCAGCCTGCCACCATTATACTTGGGTGTCCTTATGCCAGGGACGTCCATATACCCGATTTCTAAAATGGCTCTGGGAATATCCTTGTGATTTGGATATCTGCATGCCATTTTCAGATTCCAAAACACAAATAGGGCTTCTAAAATGCCCCCCTCCCCACCAAGTGCACCATGGGTTTGAGGCAGCTGTCAATCACAACCAAGCTTGAAGCCTTACATATCACCCTGCTACCTCTTAGCACAGACAGAACAGTGCTTGAAGATACATAACCTGAAGCGGAGGTTAGTGCGGCAGACTCGTAGTCAGCTGAGCCCTGAAAACTATTTTCTTTGTGTCCAAACTTTTTAAAAACAGCTATATAGTTCAGCTATATTGGAAGTTATTATTGTGTAGCACCCTGCTGGATAATAATGACTTCTCAGTATGTAGTAGCTGTAATCTTATATTTTAGAAGTGCTAATCTAGGTACTTCTCATTGTGGAATTTAAAATCTTTCTTGCCTCTCATTTTTCGGTGTCTCATTATAGCATAAATACATCAGAGTTTATGCTTGCTAGACATCAATAAAAACACAATTTTTGTATAACCCAACCCTATGGGTTGCCTCCACTATGGGGAAGTATCAAGGCATACTTCCCCATAGTGGGGGCAATTTGATAAAGCTTTTTCTTTCTGTAGATCATGTTTTATACATGGAAACGGAATTTTATAAAACTGCACATAGGTATGCACAAATATGTAGCAGGATACCACAATCTTCTCTCTAGGCTTAGAATGAGGAAAATTCTGGAGTCTCTGCCCTTAAACTGACCCTATATACAGCGAGATAATGGAAGTTGGGCCTGCCTTTCCATCATGGAGCAGGGAGTATCGTCTCCTGTATTTACAGTGCCTTGTGAAAGTATTCATCTCCTCGGTTTTTGTCCTGTTTTGTCACATTACAACCTGGAATGAAAATGGAGGTTCATTTGGATGTTAGTAGGTAATGGACCTAGTCCAAATTGGTGAAATGGAATGACAATAAAATACCTTGTATATATAAAAAATAAGTAAAAAATGAAAAGTTGTATTCATCCCTTTTGCTATGAAACCCCTAAATAAGATCTTGTCCAACCAATTAAACTCAGAAGTCACATAATTAGTTGATGAGGGTCCACCTGTGTGCAAGCAGTGTCACATGATCTGTCACATGATGCCTGTATAAATATAGCTGTTCTGAAAAGCCCCTGACTGCAACACCACTAAGCAAGCAACATGAAGACCAAGAACACTCCAAAACAGGTCAGAGACAAAGTTGTGGAGAAGTATAGATCAGGGTTGGGTTATAAAAAAATATCCCAAATTCAGAATATCCCACGGAGCACCATTAAATTCATTATAACAAAATGGAAAGAATATGGCACCACTACAGACCTGACAATAGAAGGCCGTGCACCAAAACTCACAGACCAGGCAAGGAGGGCATTAATCAGAGATGCCACAAAGACACCAAGGATAACACTAAAGAAGCTGTAAAGATCCACAGTGGAGATGGGAGTATCTGTCCATAGGACCACTTTAAGCTGTGCACGCCACAGAGTGGAGCTTTATGGAAGAGTGGCCAGAAAAAAGCCATTGCTTAAAGAAATAAGAAAACACATTTGGAGTTTGCAAGACAGCATGTGGCAGACCCCCCAAACACATGGAAGAAGGTTCTCTGGTTAGATGAGATGAAATTGAACTTTTTGGCCATCAAGGGAAAAGCCATGTGTGGCGCAAACTCAACACTTCCCATCACCCTGAGAACACCATTCCCACAGTGAAACATGGTGGTGCTGTGGGGATGTTTTTCATCAGCAGGGACAGGAAAACTGGTCAGGATTGAAGGAACGATGGATGGCACTAAATACAGAGCAATTCTTGAGGAAAACCTATTTCAGTCTGCCAGAGATTTGAGACTGGGATGAAGGTTCACCTTCCAGCAGGACAATGACCCTAAACATATTGATAAAGCTGGTTTAAAGGGAAACATTTAAATGTCTTGGAATGGCCTAGTCAAAGTCCAGACCTCAATCCAATTGAGAATCTGTGGCATGACTTGAAGATTGCTGTACACCAATGCAACCCATCTAACTTGGAGTTGAAGCAGTTTTGCCTTGAGGAATGGGTGAAAATCACAGTGGCTAGATGTGCTAAGCTAATAGAGACATACCCCAAGAGACTTGCAGCTGTAATTGCAGCAAAAGGTGGCTCTACAAAGTATTGACTTGAGGGGCGGGGGGAATACATATGCATACTCTGATTTCTGTTTTTTTGTCTTAATTATTGCTTGTGTTGCAATAAATGATATATTGCACCTTCAAAGTGGTAGGCATGTTGTGTAAATCACATGCTGTTAACCCTCAAATCTCCATGTTAATTCCAGGTTGTAATGCGACAAAACAGGACAAACAATGAAGAGATGAATACTTTCACAAGGCACTGTGTTGATGTCGTTGTGCCATCAAGTCGGATTTGATTCTTGGTGACCCTCTGGATAGTTGACCTAAACTTTGTTTGGTCTTCAGCCAAGTGGCTCATTGTTGATAAAGTGGTATCCATAGCTGCTGTTATTTTATCGATCCAACTCATTGCTGGCCTTCCTCTTTTACGGTGACCTTCTACCTTGCCAAGCATTATGTCTTTCTCCAATAATCTCTCTCTTCACATGATATGTCCAAAGTATGAAAGTCAAAGTCTTGTCATCTGAGCTTCTAAGGAAAGCTTAGGTTTGATCTCCTCTAGGACTGACTGGTTTGTTCTTCGGGCAGTCCACAGTATACATAGTATTCGTTGCCAGCACCATAATTCAAAGGCATTGATTTTCTTTCTGTCTATCTTTTTCACTGTCCAACTTTCGCATCCATATGACATTGTAGGTTCAAATTTACAAGTCCTTAGGCGACAGGTAAATATAACCCGCCCTAAACTACTTCCGGAAAGATGAGAGCTAAAACCAAAATCCTTGATAACTACTTAAAACCCTGCTTAGCTGAGTCTGGAGACCTTCAGAGAGGGGATAGCAGAGAAGACTCTGCCAGGCGGTTCCCTAGGGGGGCTCAGGAACAGCACCGAGAGCTACTTCTCCCATAGCTAGCTAGGTCATACCAACCAAGCAGAGCAGTGTTCTTCTAAGTTGGCTAAGCCGGACCTATGGTGAAGGAAGGAGATGGAGGAGGATTACAGACCGAGGGAGAGTCTGAAGCAAGCAGCCTCAAGAGAAGAAACCTAGAAGCAGAACAAAATAGATGGACTCAGCCTAAGAGTCTTGGCCAGGGCCTGGCTGTCACATTTTCCTATTTAATAAAAGCGGGTGGGACCAGTCTACCCCCTGAGAGATCCAGCTTTGTGGTATGAAGGACCAATCTCCCTGCTGCATCCTGAACACACAGGCAGGAATTTTTAAGGCATTCCTGATGTTTTATTCTCTTGGGAAAGAGAATTTCTCCATTTTTGTAGTTCCCCAGAAGAAGTACTATATGTTTGGGGGATTTTTCTATGGAGAGCTCAGAGACATTAGAACTAGCAATACCTACCATTTTTTTTATTGCCATCAAGTCAATGCTAACTCCTTATAAACCCCTCAATAGTGGAATCGCAAAAATCACATCGGCCATAGGCATAGTGTCCAGTATTATTATCCATGGCATCTGCCTCAGTCTTCGAGGTCACTGATTTACTAATGTAAATCACTATATTTTTCTCCCATCGATATGCCACTATGGGAGTTTCCAAAAAACATGTATGAGACTAATATATTCCATTACTTATAAATGAATGAAGCTACTATAGGATAGGGGCTTTATCAGGAAATGGAAAAACACACAAACTAAAGGTGCAGTTTGACAATCAGACTTTTGTGACGGAAGAAGTAAATGTTCTCTTTGTGCATTTAAACCCCTTTTAAAAGCTTTTTCCACAACATTACATGGATATCCTCAATCTAAATATCATTGAAAGTATTTCTTGTAATTTCTATTCATCCTTATCATGACAGATCCTAAGATAGATGACAAAGCTTCAAATTTTGACGGTTTTCCAACAGAGGAGGTATGGCCCTTTTCCTCTTAGCTTGTACATCATAGCCTGGTTGTCTGTTTGAATCGTGATAATTTCATTGACCAGTCAATCTCATCTCAGCATTCGACTGCCCTTAATTCCAGGAAATGTATCTGGTGAAGTTTCTCCTGAGTGTGGAACCCATCTACATGGGCTCCCCAGCCCATCCGCCAGATCAGAGAGTCCCAGAGTGGTATCATGACAGATATGACATCTCTGAGTCTTTGAGCAACCTGGGTCCACTGTGTGCTCAAAGTCCATTTAGTTTATCTCATTTTGAGACTTGCTAAGGGAGTTACATGTACTACTGATGTCATGTAGCCCAACAATCTCAACATATTCAAACAGATGACAGCTGAATGTTTTGAACATTCTCTGCGACTGAGATCAAGGTGATGATTCTGTCTTGTGGAAATAGGCTTTAGCCTTAGTCATATCTAGCAGAGCTCCTGTGAATTCCAATAGGGTTGAAAAGCTCAAATTGGATCTTGGATAATTTATGATAATCCTAGCAACTTCAGCACCCGGATGGTGTCACCCGGTGAGGGTCCCCAGGGCTGGAGCCTGGGTAATTCACCGGGGCTACTTCAATACTAGCAAAAGTGGATGATTACAATGCCCTCCGGGAGTTGTAGTCCCAATTGCTGAATAAAGAAGGTGAGTCGTGGATGAATAGTAAGGCTTTCAAACAGGACTTTTAATTCCCCTTCCGGGTGGATTTTTAAAGCAATGGGAACAAAAGGCAAAACACCATGCTTCTGGTACAAAAATCAAAAGGAACAAACTGGAACCAAAATATGCTTATCTTCAGCTGAACTCAAAAGTAACACAAACAGTCCGCTCAAAACAGGTAAGTTTTCCTCACTGCAGTTTGCTTATACTTTAACAGCCTCTTCAACAGAAAGAAGTAATGTCATCTGACATAATTAAAGTACAGTCCATGCATGTATCTGATATTGCTTCTTCATAATCATTACATTGCATTTCCTCTGGTTCCTCCTCTGAATAACATTCTTCAGGGTTATAGAAAACGTTATCTTTAGGCAAACTCTGCTCTCGGTAATTACACTTCCCTTTTTCCTGGTTAAGAGAGTGTAGTGAATAATTACCACCTTCTCTTGAGAGCTCCCTTTGTGAGTCACACAACTCCTTATACGTACAGGGCAAATCACTATATTCGAAGGCTCTTCTATTAGAAGGAATTGGCCTACCTCCCAACTGCCTTTTCTCGGAGCTCCTGCGTGTGAGTGAGTTATCAGAGCACTGCTGAGACGGAGACGTTTCTCTGCCTTTCTGTCTTGGCTTTTCCTTCCGCATAAAACTTTCCCCAGGACAGATTTTCCCTCTTGTGCTGTACCTGGTTTTAGGAAGATAAAACTCCTCAGCTTTCCTGAGCCTGGCTTCTGTACCGTAGCTTCTCCTAGTTTTCTGGTAAGTTTCACCGGGCACGTCCTTAGCTGGGCACTGCTCTCTGCAACAGGCTGCTGTGTTTCTTCCCGTATACCTTTCAGCTCTGCTGGCTTCTGAACTCTCTCTCACTCCTGTGTCTCTGCTTCTAGAACTGGAACTTGTTCTGCTCGTCGCCCTGCCTCTTCTTCTCCTCTCCTCACTAACCTCAGGTGAGCATGTTTTAACTAAGCGTGTCCCTGTGCTTGGTTGGGCTCCACCCCTTCTCAGCTGCCCTTCATTTCCTAATGAATCAAGAACCTGCTTGCTGCTCGGGCGTGTTCTCCCACCATGTGATAGTGTTTGTTTTGGTTGCCTATAGCAACTATGCTCCATGTGCTGATCTGAGCTGTCATTTTCAGATCTGTTTTCATCTGTTCTACCTATTTCCATAGGCTCTGATGACTCTACCTCATGACAATGGTTATGCATATGGAGCTCTTGAGCAACCAATCATTCATATAGGAAAACATGTGCATGCCCAGTCTGCATAGATATGCTGTGACTACTTAGAGATATTTGGCAAATATGCAAGGAGCTGATGTGAGAGCAAATGACAATTTGTTATCCTGATAGCAGATACTTCCAAGTCACAGGTATTGGCATCTTTCAAGTCCACAGAACATAGCCAATCTCTTTTTTGAATGTAAGATTTAAAGGTGTCCATGAAAATCATACTGAACTTTTTCCTAATAAGATACTTGTTTCAATCCCTTAGCTCTAGGATGGGATGGAATCGCCCCATCTTTTTTATGACCAGGAAGTACTTGGAGTAGAATTCCTTCCCTTCTTCCTTTAGTGGAAGAGGTTTGACAGCATTTGTCTGTAGAAGAGAAACAAGCTCCTTTAGTAGCACTTCCTGGTGTGAGAGCTTGCCCAAGAGCCTCTTGGAGAAGCAATTTGGAGGGACATCCAAAAGATGTAAGGGGGATACCCAATGCAATTAACCCTAGCAGGCCTGCTAACTGTGTTAATCGCAGTCACCAGGATATTCAGTGACACTAACATGGGTACAGCCACTCAACACCCCAATGCTAGCTGGCTAGCAATAGGGTATATATTCCAGGGGTAGATGGAGGTGGCATCCAGTGATAACTGGGCAGCGAGGATATTGAGCTGCTGCCCAGTTACCACTAAATGGTGAAAGTTAGACACCTGAAAGGGTGGCCTTTTACGGCAGAAGCTAACTGGGCAGCTGCTGAATATTGCTGCTGCCCAGTTAGCTTCTCTGTTATCTGGTCGACTCGGATATTCATAGTAACATAGTAACATGGTAAATGACGGCAGATAAAGACCAGTATGGTCCATCTAGTCTGCCCAGTAAAATGGCAAGAGTAGGTGCACCTGCCGCTCCGTACAGGCCACTCCTCCCCATGTTTTTGTTTGGGGTGAACCCACCGCTCCCATGTAGGACACTCCTGTTTGTTGAGAATTTAGATAGTTACGTTTATTTTGATATTATCCTGTTGCTGTAAAGGGATCCACTGTGTCTGTCCCATGCTATTTTGAATTCTGTCACTGTATTTGCCCCCACCACTTCCATCGGGAGGGCATTCCAAGCATCCATTACCCTTTCAGTGAAAAAGTACTTCCTGACATTGCCTTTCAATTTACCCCTTGCAGCTTCATGTTATGCCCTCTAGTTTTACAGATTCCCCGTCTTTGGAAGAGGTTTGTTTGTTCATTATTTCTCTTTAAGTATTTAAAGGTCTGAATCATATCTCCCCTATCCCTCCTCTCCTCCAGAGTGTACATATTTAGGTCTTCAAGTCTCTTCTCATAAGGCTTCTGACACAGGCTCCAAATGATTTTGGTCGCCTTCCTCTGAACAGTTTCCAGTCTTTTTACATCCTTTGCAAGATATGGTCTCCAAAACTAAACACAGTATTCCAAGTGAGGCCTCACCAGTGACTTATACAGTGGCATTAGTACCTATTCCTTTCTGCTGGTATGTCAATGTCAGTAGTAGGATATGGCTTCAGCATTAAATATCCAGGTCTAATTCAGCGGCGGTTAGTAATGCTAATTGCCACAACTGAATATTGGGCCCTTAATCTGTATCCTAGCTGGACAATCTTTAGAACTCACCCTTGGAGATTATAAGGGGCCAACAGTTAACAAAGAATCACAGCCTTTCTCCCACTGGAACAGTGGCAGGCTGAGATGGAAATCCTACCTATGTTCTTCTGGAAATAATTTACTGAAAACTGAAAGCATAGTAACTCACCTGTAACAGGAGTTCTTCGGGGATAGCAGAAATCAGTCCTCACATATGGGTGATGTCGGTGCCGACAGAGCCCTCATGGAAGCATCTCCCCAGATTTCAAGGAAAGCCTTTGGGAAATGCACCACACATCTGTGATTCACTTCCAGCCCAACGGTGCCATCTTGCCTCAGTCTAATGACATAGCTAAGACAGCAAAAATATAAGATGGTAAAGAAGCAACTCCAAGGGGATGAGGAAGGGTTGCAAGGACTGATTCCTTCTGTCCCTGGAGAACACCTGTTACAGGTGAGTAACTACGCTTTCTCCAGGATCAAGCAGGAAGTCAGTCCTCACATATGGGACTCCCCAGCTACAGGCTACCGAGAACCTGTAACCAAAAGAAAAATGCCATGGCAACCTGCAAAGGGAGAGCCGTGACCAGCAGCAGTCGAGTCCCGAGGGAAAGACTCTCGCAAGACTCAAGTGTCCAGTGAACACCAGCACTCCAGTAGTCCAAACACAGAGGGGTAGGAGGGCAAAGACTGCCTACACCCCGTAAAGATTACAGAGTATGGCCTGGCTGAAGGCGCTGTCCCATTTGGACTCCCTCTCCAGGCAGTAGTGAACTGCGAAGGTATGGACCGAAAACTAGGTGGTGGCCCGGCAAATTTCCATCATGGGGACGGACTAGAAAAAGGGACTGTTACTTCTGGAGAGAGATCTGCAACTGTGAGTATATACTTCTGGTAATTTTCTAAAAGGAATTCTTTGTATTAAAGCTAATTAATCTGTGAACCCACTATTTTTGTTAAATCAGTCAGGGCCTAGTAGCAGCAGTTTAAGTTTAAATTTAAAACACACAGCTAAATCTCTTACCACCCTCCCTCTTACCATATCGACAAATTGTTTCTTCTACATTAGATATTTCAAATTTTTTGGAATCTTCCACGGATGAAATATCCTCTAGGGATACATTATTAGTTACTTTTGTATTGCATACGGATAAGGAGAGAGTTCTGAGGTCGTATTTCAAGAAGAAATCTGTGAAATTCTGTGGACAGCCCATTCAAATATTCCATGATGTTTCTAGGACTACACAAGTGCGACGCAAAGCTTTTTTGCAGTTGCGATCGCAAGTGGTGTCCTTGGGAGCCTCGTTCCATCTTAGGTTTCCTTGTAAATGCCAGGTGATATATCAAGGTAATCGTTTTGTTTTTTCTGAGGTGGAGCACTTACAGAATTTTCTTAAAGATAAATAATGGAATTTATATTTCTGATTCTCCTGACAAAGTATATTGGGCTTAGGATTGTATTCCAGGTCCAGTCGGTTGTTTGTTAGTATTATTTCTTTTTTGAATAGTGTGCTCCTTAATGTGGACTAATTTGTTACTTTTGTTTTTCTTATAGTAATGGTATTGTTATACTGTTATGGTGATATTTCTTTGTAATATTTTCAAATTTATAAATAAAAAATTTAAAAAAAAAAATTTAAAACACAGAGGAGAGCTTTCTGGTTACATTTGGAACCCAGCAGAGAGCTTGTAGTTTACATTTAATAGTCACTCAGGGCCTAGCATCAGCAAAGTACTTTTAGCTTAAATTTAAAACACAGAAGAGAGCTTTCTGGTTAAATTTAGAACCCAGCAGAGAGCTTGTAGTTTAAATTTCATAAGAAGTTAGAGCCTAGCAGCAGCTAAGAGCTATAATTTAAATCAAATCAGAATATAGCTTACCTCAGCAGCACAAGATAGGGTACTGTGTAGCAGCCCTCTTTTAATAAGTGTTATTTCCCTCCTTCCCCTGGGATAATCGTAGCTTTATAGGTACTTACACATCTTACAAGACAGGAGGTGCTCTCAGGTGAAGCTCATTACCCAAATCAGTCATACACTAAGGACCTGAGATTAGTTAAGCTTCAGGTGAACAAGGTATATTACACGTATTAGGTACAGTTTTATTAGTATAAATATCCATAGCAACCCTTAGTAAGTAAAGAACTTAGATCTAAACACAAACTTAAAACTAAGATGCAGACAGCAGTCCAGCAGCGGGATGGGGGCTTTCCAGTCTTTTGCATTGAGTGTCACATGTATGATTTTCTCCCAGTTGGTGAGAGGTCTTACGTGTGCACTAGGTGCAAGGAGCTCTTTGCTCTCAGGGAACGAGTCCGTTCTCTAGAGGCTAAAGTAGCAGACTTGGAAAGCATAAGACAGACAGAGAGGTACATAGACGAGACCTACAGGGATATAGTCCTGAAGTCCCACCTCCAGTCTGGCAGCATCCCTGTTGCCATGGAGGAGAGAGGTCACGTGACAGGACAGCATCACCCTGGTGTGGCAGGAAGTGATCCTGTAACTAGGACCTGTCCTCCAGGTGATGTAAAACCCTCTCGCACCGAGGAAGTTTCTCCAGGGCCATGTGCCCATGAGGGAAGGGTTAGGACAGCCGTTATAGTTGGTGATTCGATCATTAGGCATGTAGATAGCTGGGTGGCTGGTGGACGTGAGGATCGCCTGGTAACATGCCTGCCTGGTGCGAAGGTAGCGGACCTCACACGCCACCTAGATAAGGTCTTAGATAGTGCTGGGGAGGAGTCTGCTGTCTTGGTACATGTCGGTACCAATGACATAGGAAAATGTGGTAGGGAGGTTCTGGAGGCTAAATTTAGGCTTTTAGGTAGGAAGTTGAAATCCAGAACTTCCAGGGTAGCATTCTCTGAAATGCTTCCTGTTCCACGCGCAGGACCCAAAAGGCAGGCAGAGCTCCGGAGTCTCAATGCGTGGATGAGACAATGGTGCAGAGATGAGGGTTTTGGATTTGTTAGGAACTGGGGAACATTCTGGGGAAAGGAGGGGCTCTTCCGAAAGGATGGGCTTCACCTTAACCGGGATGGAACCAGGCTGCTGGCATTAACCTTTAAAAAGGAGATAGAGCAGCTTTTAAACTAGATATTAGGGGAAAGCCGACAGTCGCCCAAGAGCGGATGGTTCGGAAGAATGTATCTTTGAAGGATACTACCAAAAGCAGAGAGGTTCCACAAAAGAGTAAAGTAGCCCAAATGCCCTCAAGTATGGAGCAGACAGAGCTTAAAGATCCTAAATTACCCATGTCTAACAATAGCCAAATTAATATGAATAAAATACATTCTCTAAAATGCTTGTATGCAAATGCTAGAAGTCTAAAAAATAAGATGGCAGAGTTAGAATATATAGCACTAAATGAAAGGTTAGGTATGATTGGAATATCAGAGACATGGTGGAAGGAGGACAACCAATGGGACACTGTGATACCTGGGTACAAACTATATCGTAATGATAGAGCTGATCAAATTGGTGGAGGGGTTGCTCTCTATGTTAGAGAGGGCATTGAGTCAGAGAGGATTAAAGTTTTGCAGGAAACAAAATCTGCTGTAGAATCTATATGGATTGAAATTCCATGTAAAAGGGGGAAGGCAATGGCAGTGGGGGTGTACTATCGAGCGCCTGGCCAGAATGACCAAATGGATGATGAAATGCTCAAAGAAATCAAGGAAGCTAACAAAAGTTACAGCACAGTAATAATAATGGGTGATTTCAACTACCCCGGTATCAACTGGGTCAGTGTCACGGCAGGACATGCTAGGGAGATAAAGTTCCTAGATGAAATAAATGACTGCTTCTTAGAGCAGCTGGTTCATGAACCGACCAGAGGGGAAGCCATATTAGACCTAATCCTTAGTGGAACACCAGATCTAGTGCAAGAGATAAGGTTGTTGGGGCCACTTGGCAATAGTGATCATAGCATGATCGCCTTTGATTTAATTAGTGGAGGAGGGATAGTAAGGAAATCCACAGTACTACCTTTTAACTTTCGAAAGGGAGACTATGATAAAATGAGGAAAACAGTTAAGAAAAAACTAAAAGGAGCAGTTGCAAAGGTTAAAGACGTACATCAGGCTTGGCTGTTGTTGAAAAATACTATCTTGGAAGCCCAGACCAGCTGTATTCCACGCTTTAAGAAAAGTGGAAGGAAGTCCAAAAAACTGCCAGCATGGTTTAAAGGTGAGATCAGAGAGGCTGTTGCCAAAAAAGCATCTTTCAGGAAATGGAAAAAGGAGCCAAACGACGAAACCTGGAAACAGCACAAGCACTGGCAAGTCAAATGCAAGGCATTGATAAGGCAGGCAAAGGGAGAATTTGAGAAGAAGCTTGCTGCGGAAGCAAAAACGCGAGGTAAAGACCTTTTCAAGTACATTCGTAGCAAAAAAACTGTGAGAGAGTCAGTTGGTCCATTAGATGATAAAGGGGTTAAAGGAGCACTAAGAGGCAACAAGGCGATAGCGGAGAGACTGAATGAATTCTTTGCTGAGGAAGATGTAGGGATGTTACCCATGACTGAAGTGGTATTTAAAGGTGCGGAAGAATTGAAGGAAATATCGATACATCGGGAAGATGTATTACAACTATTAGATAAACTGAAGAGTAGCAAATCACCTGGGTCGGATGGTATACATCCAAGGGTGTTGAAAGAACTGAAATACGAGATTGCAGACCTGCTATTAGTAATCTGTGAACTATCATTAAAATCATCTCTAATACCTGAAGATTGGAGGATCGCCAATGTAACACCAATTTTTAAAAAAGGTTCCAGGGGTGATCCGGGAAACTACAGACCGGTGAGCCTGACATCAGTACTGGGAAAAATGGTAGAAACCATCATAAAGAATAAAATTACTCAGCATGTAGATAGTGTCACAGGGTGGACATAGGGCAGCCTGAGAAGGTGCAGAACAGTGTGAATGATCACGGTGAAAGTGACAGAATAAACAGGAGAATGTTTATTGGTTGCCAGGGACAATCTAAGCACACGTGCACAGAGCCCAGAAAGACACACCCAGAGAGCAAAGCAAGGGAGTCTGCTTTACCTAATAGAGTGCACCTGAGGGAAGCTGGAGTCAGGAAATACACAGATAAAACAGACTACCAAACATTTGGAGATAGGGAATCCTGGAGAGAGGAGCCAAGGAGGGAATCCTGGAGAGAGGAGCCAAGGAGGGAATCCTGGAGAGAGGAGTCAAGGAGGGAATCCTGGAGGGATGAGCCGAGGAGAGAATCCCTGAGAGAGGAATTAAAGCAGCAGAGGTCACAAGCTGAAAGGCAGCAGGGGAGCCGGTGTGAATGTTGGAAAGAGTCCAGAGACCTGTGTGGTTCTGGGGGAAGGCAACACCCTGACAGCGTGAATGTGTTTGGAAAGCAAGAAGAATACAGGAAGACTGCAACAGCAGGTACAGGGGCAAAGAGTAAATACAAGGGCTATTTGCCATTTGAAAGGGAAGGGCCCTGGAGGCTTAGAAATAGCCATATAAAGCCCAGATATTCAGAGGCTAATAATAGCTTTTCTCCTGATTATAGAAGTGTTAAAAGAAGAGGGCTTCACTTACTTAGAAAAGCTGAAGAAATCCCTTCTCACGGTGAGTTCCCAGCTTCTAGGGAAACACCGTTACACCGGTTGCAATCAGGCACAGTTGGGCCTGGAAAGCTAGGGCAGACCCGACAGGGACCCTATCAAAATTACCCAGCTAGCAGGTCAAACAAGGACCTGAGCTATGCATTGAGGCACCAGCGGGGACAGGGCTCTGAAAGACATCACTCAGAGTTTGGTGATACTCCCCAGAGAGGCAGTGCTGCTCACAGGAAGAGAAACTTCTTGACTGACGAGGCAAGCCTTCCATATTTTTATTCCACATTGGAAGTGGATAGTGGAGATACCAATGAGCAAGAAATAATGGAATATGAGAATTCTGAAGTATTAACAAATACAGAATTGATGGACTGTTCTTTCTCTGTGATAGAGCCAGAGATATCATTAAGGTAAATGTGATTTGTGTAACCTTAAATTCCAGTATACAAGTGGCAGAGCTGCAACTCTCTCCCTCTCCCTCTCTCCAAGCCAAGCAGTCAGTTAGGCTGTTTATTATTTACTTTTGGTTTAAAGTTATCAGCTGAAGGAAGCTACTTTTGTTACATAGTTATCTTGTGTTTGAAGCCAAGTGAGCTGTTAATTTCTGTTGTTTAAAAAGAAGAAACCTCAAGGGACGGGGAATAAAACCCTAAAAGAAAAAAAAGTTCTTCTGTGTGATTTATATATAGAAGCAAGGCACCACTACCACCCTCATAATAGCCCAACAATACCAGCAGTCACGGCTGGGGCGGATGAGGTGTGACAATAGTCATGACCTAATGGGAGACAGCCAACATGGCTTTAGACAAGGAAGATCTTGTCTTACTAATCTGTTATGTTTTTTTGAAGGAGTGAATAATCAGGTGGACAAAGGTGAGTCAGTTGATATTGTGTATCTGAACTTTCAGAAAGCCTTTGACAAGGTCCCTCATGAGAGACTTTTGGCAAAACTAAAGAGTCATGGGATAGGAGGCAGTGTACTATTGTGGATCAGGAACTGGTTAAAAGATAGAAAGCAGAAGGTAGGGCTAAATGGCCAATTTTCCCAATGGAGAAAGGTGAATAGTGGTGTACCCCAGGGATCTGTGCTGGGTCCGCTGCTTTTTGACATATTCATAAATGACCTGGAAAGTGGAATAACGAGTGAGGTTATCAAATTTGCAGATGACACAAAACTATTTAAAGTTGTTAAAACCCAAGAGCATTGTGGAAAATTGCAAGAGGATCTTGATAAATTGGAAGACTGGGCATCAAAATGGCAGATGAAATTTAATGTGGACAAGTGCAAGGTTATGCACCTAGGGAAGAACAACCCAAACTATGGTTACACGATGCAAGGTTCCACATTAGGAACCACCACCCAGGAAAAAGATGTAGGCATCATTGTGGATACCATGTTAAAATCCTCGGCCCAGTGTGCAGCGGCGGCCAAGAGAGCAAATAGAATGCTAGGTATGATAAGGAAAGGAATGGAAAATAAAACAAAAGATATTATAATGCCTCTATATCGTTCCATGGTGAGACCGCACCTTGAATATTGTGTGCAATTCTGGTCGCCGTATCTTAAAAAGGATATAGCGATTTTAGAAAAGGTTCAGAGAAGAGCCACCAAAATGGTAAAGGGGATGGAAGGATACTCCTATGAAGAAAGGCTAAAAAGGTTAGGGCTCTTCAACCTGGAAAAGAGACGGTTGAGGGGAGATATGATAGAAGTCTATAAATTAATGAACGGAGTGGAACGGGTAAACGTAGATCGATTTTTTACCTTATCAGAATATAGAAAGACTAGGGGACATGCAATGAAGCTACAGGGTAAACTATTTAAGACTAATAAAAGAAAATATTTTTTCATTCAACGTGTAATCAAACTCTGGAATTTGTTACCAGAGGATGTAGTAAAGGCTGTTAATGTAGCTGGGTTTAAAAAAGGTTTGGATAAGTTCCTGGAGGAAAGGTCCATAAACCATTATTAAGAAGGAACCCAGGATATCAATGCTTGAACCAATACAAGCATTGTGGAACCTGTGTCCCTTGGGGAAACTGCTAGGTACATATGACCTAGATTGGCCACTGTTGGAAACAGAATACTGGGCTTGATGGACCTTGGTCTGACCCAGTATGGCATATCTTATTTTCTTATGTTCTAACACAGATTGGCCATGGAAGTAACTATGGCTCTGACGTGGTGTGCCATGACTCTCTGAGCAAGCAGGGATCCCACTGGACCATAGGCAAGGGTAATGCAGTCCACCACCCCGGTGGAGAGAGTTTGCTTAGTTACTGGGAGCCTCAGATGACTGGGGTCATAGGATATGAAATGTTGTTGAGCTTTGTGGTGGTGCTGGGTCCATTGTAGGTAAAAGGACAGGGCTCTCTTGCAATCCATAGAATGGAGAATGGTCTCCACCCTGCTGGTGTGAGTCCTGGGGGTGAGATGGAATGAAGACACCACCTTCAGCAGAAACTTAGGGTGTGTGCGGAGCACCACCATGTTCTTGTAGAACCTTGTTTAAGGAGGCTCTGCCATCAAAGCCTGGAGCTCGCTAACTCTGCGAGTTGATGTGAGTGCTACCAGGAAGGCAACCTTCCAGGAGATGTACCGCAGGTGGCAGGTAGCTAAAGGCTCAAACGGAAGCTTAGCGAGTTGTGGGAGCACCACATTAAGGTCCCATTCCACTGCTGGAGGGCGGATGGGGGATTTGGACAACATGAGGTCCCTCAGGAATTGAGACACAAGGGGCAAAGCCAAGAGAGGCTTTCCCTCAATGGAGTGGTGATGCGCCGTGATGGCGCTTAGGTGTACTTTGACCGAGTTGGACTTCAGACCCACCTGTGATAGATGGAGCAGGTATTGAAGCACCAAGTGCACTGAACAGGAGAATGGGTTGATCTGTTTTTCTGTGCACCACAGTGAGAAATGTCACTACTTGAAGGTTGAATGGGGCTAATAAGACTCTTTCAACAGCCAAGCCATGAGCGAGAGGAACCCCAGGTTGGGATGCAGGAGAGTGCCCTGCTCCTGCAAGAGTAGTCCTAGGGCTTGATCCAGGAGAAATGGCATTACCATCGATAAGGAGAGGAGTAGTGAGAACCAGGGCTGTCTGGGCCACCGAGGGGCTATCAGCACTAGCGATGCTCTGTCACGTGAGCCTTGCACAGGGTCTTGGCTATCAGCGATATTGGGAGGAAGGCGTACAGGAGAGCTTGCATAACAGGATGAGGAATGCATCTGCCTCTACCCAAGACATGTGCAGTTGGCAGGAGCAGAAACGGGGCACTTGCGCGTTGTCCAGGCTGGCGAACAGGTCCATCACTGGGATGCCCCAGAGCCAGAACAGCCTTGAGACCACTGCTGGGTCCAGGCACCACTTAAGTGGCTGGAGTACCCTGCTCAGCTTGTCTGCCAAGATATTGTCTTGGCCCAGGAGGTAGACCGCTCTCAGGAGCTTCCTGCTGCATGTGGCATAACAGCAGAAGGCTACCGCCTCCTGGCAGAGGGGGTATGACCTCATTTCCCCCTGTTTGTTCAATGTAGAACATCATAACCTGATTGTTGGTCTGGATGAGCACTGCGTGGTGCTGAAGCTGGTGGCAGAAGGCCTTGAGGGCCAGGTTGATCTGCAATTCAGATTCTCTCTGTGATCAGCAGCCTTGTATCTGGAAGCTGTCACAATGTGCTCCCCAGTGATCCAGGGACACATTATTGGGTGTTGTGATAAGGAAGCTTATCATAGCTTAGGAAGGAGCTATAGAAAAGGTGAAGTGACTCTGAACAAGCAACCTGTCAGTTCTGGTAGGAATAAGAAAACAGAATTTTCCCATAAAAGACTACCAGTCCCAGAATGCACCAGGTTTCCACCAGCCATTAGAGGAGCTGAAGTGGGGAAACGTATGTTCAATCAGGAGGGCTATGAGGTAATCCCTAAGCACTCATCTCAAAGGGCAGGGCCTGATCCAGAACAGCTGCGCTGTGTTAGGGAGGAGCACTCATCTAAGCAGAATAAAGGTAGAGTTTATTCTACAGGGAATCAGCTTGAGCTTGATCATCTTCATCATCTGAAGGATCATCAGAAGCAGAAGCCAAACAGGACGGACAGAGAGGGAAAGAAACCCTTTGGAAGAAAGAGGAGAAAAGCCTTTGAGAGGTCTAGAAGAGTCCAGAGCAGTACGTATACTGGGAGGCATTCCAAGGGCCAGCATACACCATTGGACTGGGGAAAGCCAGAGGAATGGTGCTGCAGAGCTAGGAATCTCCAGACGGTACCTGTGAGGGAGACGGCTGCACGTGGAAGGGACCCTAAGACCCGTGCCAGAAGGTATGTGAAGAGAGATCCAGTGTCCAGGGATCTGGATTGGAAGGCTGGACATAAAAACTGGACTACATACTGGCCAGGCTATATAGAGAGGAACTCTAACAGCAATGGAAGCTCAGGTATGAACACTGATCTATGCCCTAGCTATAACCTTGAAAGACAGCAGGGAAACAAGTATTCTCCTGAAAGTGCTCCATTGGGAGATTCATCTGTGCCAATCCATGATATTGAACCCATGCTTGTTGAAGAAGAGGGGGTGATAGCAGATGAAGAATCTGTTTACATGGACTGCTCTCTGTCTAAACTCCTTTGGTGATTTTCTGTTACAAAGTACAGCAACCATCACAAAGAAATACAAACTTGTTCTTTAATCTACTCAGAAAAGCTCCTGAGTAGGATTTTTAGCCACGCAGTAGAAAGCAAGCCAGCTAAGGGGTTTCAGCTGGATAACTGCTAGCAATTGAGCCTTACCTAATTGCTTGTGTGCTCTGAGAGAATCACTTCTGAATCTATGTGGAAAGATATAAGAAGTTAACCTGAAAAGAACAGTTTTTCCTTTCTTTGTGGCTTTTGGTTTGTTTGATACATTGCTAAGAGAATATTAGCTAAAGCCTACAGAAAAGACCAGTTTGTTGCCAACCAGGTCTTATTTCTTTTGCTTTGATTGCCTGATAAGTTAAAATGTTGTTTTCCTGATTTTGTTTTTCCAAGTTTAACACTGAAAGCAAGTAACCTGATTTATGTGCTACCAAGCATATCTGTGTTGGGAGAAATAACCCCATAAATAAATATCTTATTGGCTTTACCCAAAAGCACAACTAATTATTGTGAGCAGCTGTGTCTGGTGTGAATGAACTGCATTGCCCACAATCCCTTGCAAATCATATAGATATATGCATTTGCCAAGACTGTGAAGATTCTCACCCAGGCAGCCGTCTGACAGTGTGTGAGGATGGCGCATAAGAATATGATTAGATGTCTTCTTGTGCTGGAGAAAGACCTTTGTGCTACAAGACAGCACTATGCAGCCTAGCCCACTGTGAATCATAAAGTGGCCATGACATCTATACAGGTGGAGCTGCATACCTTACTCCGTGACAGGGCGTATAAATCGCTTCTTTACTACTGGTACCAATTGCACCAGTTTGGTAATAAAACCAGGAAATTGTTGCTTTCATTGATCCATATGGGGGGACATCAAATGCAGGTCTGGGCCATTCGGCATGGTCAGAGACATATTCAGATGGCCAAAACTAAGGTGGAGGCAGTGTTTCAGGAGTTGTATTAACAATTGTACCAAGCAGAGCCAGGAGATGACTCGTGCGCAGGCGTATCTGTTTGAGGGTTGGTTACCTCGGATTACGGCTGAGCAATTGGCTAAAATGAATGTGCCTATACTTCCAATGGAGGTGCAGCGCTATTAAAGGACCTCCGGGTCTGCTGGGTCATAGTCCAGATAGGTATCACAATGAGTGCTATAAGTTAATAAGTCTATAGGTGGCCTGTCCTTTGGCTGAGTATTTCAGGAAGCTGGTGCGGCTGCAGTGTTTTCTGTATGAGCCCAAATTAGCTGTCATCATGGTCCTCTCCAAGCCAGGACACGATCTGCTGTTGTCAGGGTCCTATCACCCTATTTCACTGTTGAATATCTTTATTAAATTACTAGCCAAAATCACGGCTTACAGGCTGGTACCCTGTTTGCATCAATTAATCCACGAGTCGCAGGTGGATTTTGTTCAGGATTGGTACCTTGCTAAAAATAGGCTCCATATTTTGGTCTCGATGCATCACTGCCTCCGTCATCAGATCCCTTCGCTACTTATAAGTTTCAGCATTGAGAAGGCCTTTGATTGGGTCAACTGGGAGTACATGTACTTGGTGCTGGAGACAATGGGGATTACTGGCTTTTTCAAAGATGTTCTCTGCTTATTATATGCTAATCCTTGGAGTAGTGTACTTGTCAATGGCTCTTTGATGGCGGACTTCCTCCTTTGCAGAGGGACTTGGCAGGGATGCCCTTTATTGCTATTGCTTTTTGTTCTGATGCTCAAGCCACTTCTGGCTTGGGTGCGGTCTCATCCTCTTTTGGCAGGGGTCCACCTGGGGGGAGCAGAGTTTCAGGTGGCCGCTTTTGCAGATGACATGTTTGTGTTTTTCACCAGTCCTCAAGCAACATTGTCCACCCTATTGCAGGAGATTGATGCTTTTGGGACATTTTCTGGATTCAAGCTTAACTTAGATAAGTCTGAGGCCCTTCTGTTGCAGCCTGAGGTGCGTACAAGATCCTTCTTAAATGGGAGGATGGAGCGGTTCAAGTATTTGGGCATTCAATTACCTGCTAATCCAACCCAGCTTTATGACCATAATGTGTCCCCGCTTTTGGATGAGTTGTGACACAAGTTACTAAAGTGGCGTGATCTTCCTCTCTCTCTGGGGAGTTGGGTGGCATTGTTTAAGATAGCCATTTTTCCTAAGAGGCATTACGTCTTTCAGGTTTTGCCTCTTACTTCATCAGAGGGAGGTTTAGAGGCTTGGAAATCTCGTAAATGCCTTTTTGTGGATGGAGAGGCAGATGAGGGTGTGGCTGGGGGTGCTTCAGCATCCGTGGGCACAGTGGGTATGGGACTCCTGGACTTAGGCCAGTATAATGTCACTTGTCTTCTCCGATATGTCTGTGACTGGTTGTGGGGCACGGAGGATTACAGTCCCTTGGAGACTGAGTGGTGGCTCTGTTTGCTCTTCGATATGTCTTCCACTCATAAGGCTGCTGGGTCGCATATAGTGTTTAGGACTATGCAGCAGGTCTGGCACCTGCTTTGCCAGTGTCTGATGTGTAATTGGAAGTGTTCCCCCTATCTACCTTTATACTGTATGGGAATGGTGATTTTTTTGCCTGGGAATCAGGTGGTGGCATTCCGTGAGTTGGAAGTGCGTAGTCTAATCGGGTTGAAGCAGCTTGTCATAGAGGGTGGTAAACCGTTGGAGTTTGGAAAGTTGCAGCTTGCTAATGGGCTGATACTGTGGGATGTTTTCCACTACAAAACAGGTAAAATGCTATTTGCAGAACCTCAGGGAGGAGGACTTGCAGGGGGCAATCTGTACTAGAATGAAGGAGGTTCTCCTTTCGGGCGTATGGCAGTTTTATGCCAATCTTGGCAAACCCTAAGGGGCCTGGGAGGAGAGTGCTTTAGCGGCCAACTGGAGCAATGACCTGAATCTCCAGGTTTCTGCGGATAGTCTTCAAGCCTTTTGTGTGATACCATTGTTGAGAACATGACCTGCAATATAAGATTCTGAGACGGTTATATTTCGCTCACAATCAAGCCTTTGGCATGGGTTGTTGTCCGTCGGCGGCCTGCCCATGTTGTGCGGCTCTTCCCGCTATGCTGAGCCACATGAGTTGTAGCTCGTTTTTGGGGAGGGTTCATGAATATGCTGGTAAGGTACTGGGGTTTGGCTCAGGTGGCGGTGCTTGGGATCTTGATGGACTTTGACGATATGGAGGCCGCTGCTTCCTGCTGGCTGGGTCAGATGCTTTTAATGGCCTGGAAGAACATCCTGCACAATTGGCTCTTGGCAGCAGGCCCGCAATATTGGCAATGGCGTAATGACCTACATGGTCTTATGCTATTGGAGCTGGAGGGGTGAGAAGAGAGGAGCAGCAGTTGGAGACATTTTTGAAGGTTTAGGGGCCTTATGTCCAAACCTTGGCCCCGAGGGCTCATAGTAGAGTCCTCAATTCTGGTAGAGGGGTGATGGTTTTGGAGGCGGACTCGGGGGGCTTTCCCTATGCAGACTGGAGGGGAGGGGTGGGGGGAGTGCTTATTTTGTTTGTAAGGCCCTTCTGGGGGTATACACGCATTGGTTGCCTTTCTGATTACTCCCTCTTGGGGGTGCACAAGGAGGGGGATGGGAATTAGGCTTGGAATAACAGGAGCTCCTTTGTTGGACGGGTGTTTTGGGGAACTCTGATTGGGGGTGGGACGGGAGTTGGTATGGGGTATATATGTTAAAAAGGAAAAATGTTTGTTTGTTTATGGTTCGTGTGGCTGCTGGTTGGCTCCTGTGCTGCTGCTGATGATTATTTATTCATCCACTGTTTATTGCCACCCCAGGAACTGTATGCTCTTATTGGTTAGTCTATATCATTATTATTATTATTATTATTTGTCTTTTGTTTATGCTATTGCCTGTACTATCTTCTTACTTGATGACATTATTTTTGCACTGGAAATTTTGGCCTGCGTTTCTTTGTTTGCTCATGTTTGGAGCATATAATCACTTTTTTACCATATATGTTTATGTTTATTTCGAGTCTTGATATACCGCCCCCATTACATCAGGGCAGTTTACAATATTATTAGGAGACAAAAGGAAATAGAAAAGAAAAGGAACTACAAATTCATGTACAGGATAGAAAGAGAAAGCGATAGACAATCATACATACTCAGGGAGGGAGAAAAGGCTAAGGAAGGGTAGGTGAGTCAGGGAGGGAGATTAAAGGTGGAGGCAAAGAAGTGGGATTTCAGAAGGGACCGAAATTTAGGGAAGGGCTCCTCTAAACGCAGGGCTGTCAGAAGGGAGTTCCAAAGGGATGGGCCAAGGTAGAAAAAAGCAGATTGTCTGGTTGATTGCAGGTGGGCCTGAGTTGGAGAGGGTAGGTGGAGACGGTTAATGTGTACTGAACGCAAACTATGGGAAGGAGTGTGAAAAGTCAGTAGATCCACTAGGTACTGAGGAGTGCGAGTGTAAATGGCATGGTGTACCAATGTGAGTAGTTTGAATCTGATCCGGAAATCTAACGGAAGCCAGTGGAGCTGATAAAGGAGAGGGGTAATATGATCCCGTGGAGAGGCGTGAAAGATAAGCCGGGCTGCAGTATTTTGAATTAACTGTAGTCGATGGCGCTGGAATTTGGGAACACCAGTAAGAACAAGGTTACAAAAATCTAATCTTGAGATAACCAGTGAAAGCAGAAGAGTGGTGAGGGCTTGTGGAGAAAGAAACAGTCTGATTGCCCTTATCCGTCGAAGACAGAAAAAAGAACGCCGTGACATGAGTGAAACGTGATCATGAAAAGACAGGTTAGAATCCAGAAGGACACCCAGATAGCGAAGCTTGGGAACGATAGTGATAGGTGTACTTGCGAATGAAGGAATTAGTGAAGGACAAGGGGAACTATATACGGTAAGCAAAGCAGTTTACGATAAAATAGTATGTAAAATAAAAGGAACTCTATTATAAATAAAACTAGGACAGAACAAAAGAAAAAAAAGACAAGATATTGACACAGGAGAAATTAATTACAAGAAGGACAAATACAATAACAGAAAATTTAGCTGTTTCTAACTTTGTTCTCTTCCCAGGCCATCTAGTTAGTTCTGGGTTCTGAATGCTTGTTGGAATAGATGAGTTTTCAGTTGTGTTTTGAATTTAGGGTACAATTGTTCTAGTTGAAGTTGAAATGGAAGAGAGTTCCAGAACATGGGGAATGGGAAAAACATGCTGAACAGCACGTAGATGCCAGTCTTTCTTTGGAAGGTGGCGCAATGTGAAGTCTGTTATCATGAAGTGACCGCAAAGCAGGAGCAGGAGTATGAAAGGTAAGTAAAGAGTGGAGATAACCTGGCAGGCCAGAGTAGAGAGAGCTTTATGAGCAAGTGCCAACAAATTAAAATGTATGCTGTAGTACACAGGCAGCCAATGATGATGTTGCAGGAGGGGCGTAACATGATCCAATTTCTTCGCCAAAGACAGGATACGAATGGCTGTGTTTTGAACTGATTGTAACCATTTAATTTCAGAAAGTTTAATCCCAGCATAGATAGCATTACAGTAATTGAGACACGTGATCACAAAATTAAGAATAACGGAAATAAATGATGGTATGTCAAGAATGGATGAATTGCGTAGCATTGTTGGAGTGCATAGAATGACCTCTGAACTACAGAACTGTTATGGGAAGAAAATTATAACTCTGGGTCCAAAGTGGCACCAAGGTATTTTAATGTGGAAACTAATTGAATGGGGCTTCCATCAATTGATGGAGCAGTAGTTGATGGAGTAATACCTTCTGTAAACCAAATGGCTGACGTCTTACTATGATTAAGTTTCAAGCAGTTTAGACGTAACCAGGAAGAAACAGAGTTCGGGATATGATTAATGGAGGATAGATCAGGAGCGAAAGGACTATGGACTATCAGCAGTATGTCATCAACAAAATAGTATGTGGCAGTATTGAAGTCTTGGATTAGAGTTCTTAAAGGGCTAAGGAAAAGATTAAATAATGGAAGTGAAAGAACTGAACTTTGTGGCACCTCATAAGATTTATTTATTTAACAGGGTTTTTTTATATTGCTTTATAATGATAGTCAAAGCATTGTAACTTAAACTTGGTAATGTAGATTAAACAGGGACATTGATAACTTGAATTCTGCTGAGGAAATAGAGGATTAAGGTGACTTGCCAAAGGCTAAAAGGAGTGCTAGTGGGAATCAAACTCTGGTCTCTTGGTTCTCAAGCCAGTGCTGTAATCACTAGACTACTCCTCCACTCCTTCAGATACAGGCATAAACACCAAAGAGACTTGTCTATTGCTACTTTGAAAGAACGATCAGTGAGAAAAGATGCAAATCACTGATGAACTTGACCTCTGATTCCTATTTCCGAGAGACAGGTTAATAGAATGATCAACCAAATCAAAAGCCGGTTAGTGGTTAGAGCAGTGGCCTGGTGACCAGCAGACCAGGGTTCAATTTCCACTGACCCACTCCTTGTGGCCTTGGGTAAGTCAGTCACTTTACCCTCCATTGCCTTGGGGAAAAAAAGGCCTGGCAACTTCAGCACTGATTCAACAGCACACATTGCATTTTTTAGAAACATAGAAACATGACCGTAGAAAAAGACCATATGGCCTATCTAGTCTGCCCTTCCATATTAACTAATATAGTCCTTATTTTTCCTTTTAGAGATTTTATGTATTTGTCTGATGCTTTTTTGAATTCAGATACTGTCCTCGTCTCTACTACTTCCACTAGGAGACTATTCCATGCATCTACCACTCTTTCCGTAAAGAAATATTTCCGCATATTACTCCCAAGCCTATCCCCCCTCGTTGCGGAACTTCCTCTCAATTGAAAGAGGCTTTCCTGTGCATTTATTCCACTGAAGTATTTAAACGTCTCTATCCATTTCTCCTCTCACCAGTCTTTCTTCTAAAGTATACATATTGAGATCTTTAAGTTTGTCCACATATGTCTTATAATGAAAACCACTGACCATTTTGGTAGCCACCCTCTGCACCAGTTCCATCCTCTTTAAATCCTTTTGAAGGTGTGGTCTCCAGAATTGCACACAGTATGCCAAATGAGGTCCCACCAAAGACCTATACAGAGGCACTATCACCTCCTTTTTCTTACTGGCCATTCCTCTCCTCGTGCACCCAAGCATCCTTCTAGCTTTCAATGTCACATTTTCGACCTGTTTAGCCACTTTAAGATCATCAGAAACAATCACGCCCAGCTCCCACTCTTCTTTCGTAGACAGAAGTACTTCACCCTCTATATTGTACTGCTTGTTTGGATTTTTGCAGCCCAAATGGATGGCCCTGCAGTTTTTAGCATTAAATCTCAGCTGTCAAATTCTTGACCATTCTTCAAGCTTAGCTAGATCCCTCCTCATGTTATCTACTCCTTCCTGAGTGTCTACTGTATTGCAGATTTTGGTATCATCCGTGTCAGCATACATCAGCATGGCATAGGTGTCATGGCTTTTTCCCCAGACCTTGGATTTCATAAATTTCCATATTTTTCTGATCTGCAGTGGGAGAAGCTCTGTTTGTAAAACTAATTCCAGCCCCTGTGTCAATCAAAGCTAGTTTATCCTGACCCCCTATTCTACTGATAACATTGGGGCGTCCACAAGAGTCCAGTATCAAGGATGTTACAAGCCTTAAACTGTATTCTGGGCCTGTGTCTGTTTCATCATCCAGAGGCTCTGGAATTGAGTCCTCTGCTGAGAGAACAGAGGCAGGCTGGGCTATGAAGGCTTGAGACATTTTAATATCTGAACCCAAGAGGTCAGGACACCCCTATGCACTAGCCTTGTGTTTGTCCTGTGCTGCTTGTAAGTCCTGTTTTAATTTATCTATTTCTATCTGCAGTAGGTGTTTGTCCTGTTCCCATTTAATTTTCTCCTTTTCTAATCCATCTGTCTGTGCTTTGAGCTCTTGAAAGGGAATGCAACCTGAGGAATTTCTAAAAGTACCTCTGCTTTGTCCTCTCCAAGGTGTCTGTCCCCTGTATCCTTTGTCGGTGTTTTTTGTGTATTGGGAGGATCCCTCAGCTTGCCACTTCCGTGCTTCTGATACTGTTATGACCTGCGAGGGCTGGGTCTTCCAAACAGACCCAATTCTGAGCATTAAAGTATCAAAAGGGGTTGCTTTAGGGTCTTCAGAAAATAACAGAAGGTGTTTTGTAATCTCAGGGGATAGCAATTCTAATAAAAATGTTTTATGCGTGCTCTCCCCATAATCATCTGCATTGGGCCAGGAGTAGACTCCTGCTCATTAAGAACTGCTTTTAAAATCCAGGCTCTATATGCAAACTCTTCCAGTGTATCATTTGGTAGAGGTGAAATAATTTTAAATACTTGCATTGGGGAACAGTGAAATAGTTTCTCCATACCCCTTTTAACCAACTGGTATGGGTGAGTGAGAGAGCCAACTTTATAATAGTGTGGCCCCAGAGCTAGATGCATAAGTCTATCAAAGTCTAATTGTTTTCTTCTGTATTTCCCTAGACCCCAGTGAATCAGAATATTAATGGCCCATTTGCACCAATCATTTACATTAAAAGGCATAGGGTCAATTTTCTCAACTATTCTTTCCATGTCTGTCTTTTAAATTGTCCTGCAGCATCACTTTAACTGGTGCTCTGAGTTCAGTACTGGGTGCCATGTCTAAGTCATCTGAATTATCCTCCTGACACAGATCCTGATTATTGCTCTGTTCTGGCTGAGATAAACTATCAAGATTTTCTTCCTTAGATTCAGCTTTATTTTTTCCATTCCTAAGTCCAGCTATGCATTCTTTAGTATTCTTTTGTTTCTCAATAGCTTGTATGCATGGCTGATAGGGTGTGTCATAGGCATAAGGGGCTGAGGGAGAAATGGGCGTATATTTCTTTTGTCTTTCAGAGGCCAATTGATCCTTAACGTGCCTCAATTCAAGTTTAAGTGCTTCTAATTGCTCACTAACAGTTATAAAATAATTTGTGGCTTGGATCACTTGAGTCCTTTGCATAGAGATGCAAATTTGTGCCTCCTCAAGGTCTTTGGTCAATTGGGTACAATGAGAAGTCAGTTCAGTATTGTCCTATTTCATGCTAATGAGCCCCCTGCACATGCCTTGGATAAAAAGGCATTTTCTTTTATTTGTTTTCTTTTTGAATTCTTGATAATGGTTTAACATTTGTCTTTGAATATTATACCATGATGACTCAGGGAATTCACCTTCAAAGGGACCACCTTTCCTCTTACAGTATGCAACTACAATTTCTTTAAGTTCTTTAAAATCAAAGGCTTCCATATTTGAGACTGCAGAAAGGCTGTAGTTGGACTATCTCAAATGTGCAACCTTGGAAGGAGAAATGCTCACTTTTATGAAGAAGTGAGACTTAGAATTATAGTTGGAATGGCATAAATTTTATGGGTGTTCAGTAAAGAGTACTGGCATAAAGACCACGCCTTAAAATTATACCTGAATAAAAAGTGCTTATCAGCTTTTAACAGGGTGGAATTTAAGGATGAAATTATAGTAAGAAGGGTATTAGATTAACAGAATTGTCAGTTATACCTGACAGGAGACTGAGAAATAAAAGGCAAAAGGGACAGGAGGTAATAGCTTTATCAGGAAAGATGTATATTGTATTCAATGAGGGACTGTTTTACCTGTTGTGAGAGATAGTGAGTGATAGCTACCTCATATGACCCTATTAGGCAGCTGCCTAGGGTGTTAAGATTTAAGTTGCCTTTGATACAAAAAGAGTCTTGTAGTCAAGTGGTAAGGCAAAAATAATATTAGGGCTTTATTCCCTGCCCTGAGGGGATATTCCTGGGATACAACAAACAATATGAAACAAAAGAACTGTCGCACAGAAAAATATCTTCTTTCCTTTTAGGTACCATCAGCTGGTTGCTTTGCACACGTTCAACATAAAGATACAATATTGTCAGATGAACAAATTGTACAATCCATGGGTACAGGGTCAGAATTATAGCTGCTGTTCTCCCACTGAATTAACTCAGAGTCACTTACGATTGCATATGGGTCACACTCTTCACAGCTGCTGTCTTCCTTAAAACTCTCCTGTGAGTCATGGGCTAGCTTTTCTAGAAAGGGCTCTTTAAATCCAGGGCTCTGAATGCCTGGTATATTAAAAGCTTCCTTCTGGCTTTCCCTTCTTCTCCACGCTGGTGGAATTACTGTGTAACTTTCAGTGTCAAAGTTACTTCTGGTGCCACGCCCTTGCCTTTCAAACCAAACAGAACTTCTTGCCTTTTCTTTAGCAAAGCTAGGTTCCCACCTCTTAGTTGTGGTTCTGTCTCTTATATCTGGGCTTCTGGCAGCTCTCTCCTGGGCTCTCCAACTACCAGGAATCCTAGCAGGGTCCTGGGCACGATGCTGGCTGTTTCCTGCTCTGCTGCCACACCTACTGCTTCCTTCCCTCAGTGGATTTCCTCCAGCATGACGTGTGTTCACTGGATGCTGGCTTAGTCCTCCCAGGTCGCTGCCCCTACTGGCCTTCCCTGGTTCTACCCTGCAGCTTTTATCCTTGTTCTCTTTGCATGCTGCCTGGGTTTCTGAGAACAGGTGTTCCTGATTAGCCTTCCTGCTTCTAGCTACGTCAGGACTAGTGCAAGGACATTTTACTCTAATGCCTTTTTGCTTTTCTTGTGCTGAGTTTGTTTGCTGCTCAGCTAATTCTACATGTGCTGAGTTTGTCTACTGCTCAGCTAATTCTGAGGTAAGTTCCTTACTTTCCCCTAACTCCATGGGCTCTGTACCGTCTGCTGTGTCACACTGTGTAACTCTGTCTTTTCTTAGCAGCTCAAATACTATAGAAAAATCTGTAGCAAACCTATACATAAAAATAAGACAATTGCAAGCCACCCTATGTAATGTCCCTAGGTGTAGGTAATAATTAAAATTCAGGATTATTACAGAGCCTTTTGACAATAAAAATCTCACCTTGTCTAACCCACAAAACAAAGTTATCACTGGAACTTTTCACTAAATCCAGCCTGTAACCAAAATTGTAAATTGTAAATGGTCACAAGGGCTTTTGATTTTCCTGTCGCACCCTGTCTGAAATCCACTTTAATGTATCAAACAAAATTATTACTTACCCAACTGGAGATCTGCTGTGAAGTCTGAGACGGCCCCCAAAATGTAATCTTCTGACTTGTAATCTTCTGGTCTATTCTCTGTTTGGTCCTGGGTTCATTTCACAGAGACAGTAGGGTAAGCAGCATAAATAAGACAACCAAAACTGGTGTAAGAGTTTTATATCGAAATAGGCTTATTACATAGGTACAGAACAGAGTTAGGAGGTTGTTAGAAAGCTGCTTCAGTTTACTTCAATGAATCTGTGTGTGTGTGTGTGTGTGTGTGTGTGTGTGTGTGTGTGTGTGTGTGAGAGAGGTAAGAAAATGTGGGTCAGAGCCTCATAGTAAGAAGAATAGGGAGAGAAAGAGAGAACAAGGGGGAGGGGAGAGAATTGGGTGTCAGAGCCTCATGGCAAGGTGTGTCTGATGAAAATAGGAAGAGAGAGAGAGGGGGGAGGGATGAAGAGAAATGATGGTCAGAGCCTCCTGTCCTTCATGTCTGATGAAAATAGGAAGAGAGAGAGAAAGAGGAAGTATTTCTGTCCTTTATAGTGAATTTTCTCTAGCACCTCCCTTTGAGGTCTGCTATTGTTTCTAGCACCTCACTTTGAGGTCTTCTATTCTTGATTTAGCAAGGAGAGGCTGCAGACCAATCTCATCGGGCCCGGAGACTGACATCACCATGGGGTCAGAGTTAATCTCATCTTGTAAACTACCCTCATTAACTTTGGAGACTGATATCACCAAAGTAACAAAGCTGCATGAAATCCAAGGTCTGGGGAAAAAGCCATGACACCTATGCCATGCTGATGTATGCTGACATCAAAGAGGCAAACCTTACCCGACAGCCTTTCCGCAATATCACTATCAAAGATGTCAAAAAGAATTGGATCAAGGGCAGATCCCTATGGCACACCTCTGCTAACATCCTTCTCCTTACAGTGAGCTCCATTTACCAGTACCCTTTGTCGTCCCTCACTCAACCAATGTTTAACCCAGTCGGTCACTTTAGGGTCCATCCCTAGGAGTTCAATTTATTTAGAAGTTGCCTGTGTGGAATGGTGTCAAAGGCTTTACTGAAATCAAAATACACCAGATGTAGGGTTCTCCCTCAGTCCAGTTCTCTAGTCACACAGTCAAAGAAATCAATCAAATTTGTCTGAGAAGACCTGCCTCTAGTAAACCCATGCTGCCTCAGATCCTGCAATCCATTGGTCACCTCAGGAGCAGCATCACACTTTTCTTCCACTGTCAGCCACTTTGTAAAATAACAAAACTCTGCAAAGACATGGTATGGTATGGCAAGCAAACTTACCATACCATGGCAGCCCTAATTCCCAGACTCAAATTGCAACAATCCTTCCTATAAAAAGACACATTGTAAATATTACACTAGAGCCAAGAGCACCAATAAACCTAGTCAGGTAAAATAGAAGAAGCAAGATGCTATAGATCATATATAGACATTGCTCTCTAGCAGGATCCCTTACCTGAGCTACACATGCAGAACATGGACCGAACTTTACCTCATACAAAATAAGGGCCCACAAATTATAAATAAACATGCAGAAAACATCGGAAAGTGTAAACCTTGAGAAGTCAGGCTATAAGCAGTGCAACATCACAGAAACTAATAGTGATGCAGCAATTACAAGAGCCAGCAGAGGTTCCTGCTCCTCTGCCAGCTGAATGTGCAATTGGACTCATGGCAGCATGGTTTTTCCAAAGCGTTCAGGTGAGATGGCATGAGGTAGATGGGGAAAGATGGTAAAGGGTGGGAATGGATGGTAGAGGGAAGAAAGGGAACAAAAGGTAAGGGAGAGGCTGAGTCACACACATCTCCCTGTGCTCACTTCCCTGTCCACATTCAATACCCAGAACCAGAGTCCCCCTCCCCATCCACTCACTCGCTCTTTCAGTGTGCCCTCCACCCTTGATCCTCCCATCCACTCACTCAGTCGATTAGCCCCACCATGACTTATAACCCACATCCACTCACTCACTTATGCCTCCCCTCACTCGTGATACCTCTTCCACTTTCTTACTCAGACCCTTGCCTTTCATCATCCACTATCTCTTTCAGACCCCCTGCAGTTTTAACTCACCAACTATTCACTCATTCCTGACATTCATAATCTCTTCCATGTACTCAATCACTCAGTCCCACTGTAAGTCATTGCCCTATCCACCCAGTGACTCACTCACTCACTCACTCACCCATACATTCCTTCCACAAAACACACCTTTCTGTTATGCTTAGAGCATGCACTTTTCAATTTGTTCTATCTCTCTCTTCAAGTAACTGAAAGGAACAAACACACAGATGCACCATCTTACAGCCAACAAGGCACAGAGAAATGAAAACACAGCACACAGAAACAAACACCAACAAGCATCACACACAGACATAGACCACATCACACAAACATAGAGAAGCAGACACCCCACAAACAGACACACAGATATCAGAGATACATAGTCGCCTTTCAGCAGGCTCTCTTGCTTTCTCCTCTCCAGTCTGGATGAGCATCTCTCTCTCTCCAGACAGGCCAGCTGGTATATTGAACTAGCTGGACACCTCAATCTCTCTCTCTCTCATTCACTAGGTATACTACTGCTGTGCGATGATTAGGATGCCTTCCCTACTAGTCTAGTTCTGGCTGGCCTAGTGGTGAGCTGACCCCCAGAATACACAATTAAATATCTGATTTTATTTTCCCATTGCAAAAATAAAATTATGAAAAAGAATGTAGAATTCTTAAGATGTAATGTGAGACCTTGTTATGGCCAGCTCTTTCCTAATTTAATTTGGTATCCAGGAAACTATTGATGTGTGCACCATATGCTGATATTCGCCATCGATACCCAGAAGGCTTCCTTCTGCTACTGGAATAAACTTTCACTTTAGCAAATAGTCCCACTCACCCTTTCCCTCATGTCACAATCTATCTGCATAGCACAGCATCCTATTCACTTTTCCCCGCAGACACAAGCAGGAGAGTTCCTTAAGTGAAACCAGAAAGCTCCAGCTCCTTTTCTTTTTTTTTTAGAAAATGTGTAGACCCATGAGGATGAATTTGGAATTGGTCTCTGAAGTAATCTGAAAATTCCCAAGTCAATGCTCCCTTCATATTTTGCCTCCGTTTTCCAGCGTCTCATCTGTTAATCTAGTTTTAGTTCCATTCTTACCTTGGCCCCGTGAAGATGGAGCCAGATGTTATTTGTGCCTGTAGAAACATTTAAAACTTACTGTTAAATTGAAAGAAATATATAATTAAGAGCCTTGTGCCACAGGGCATGGTGGGTGAGATTAGTATGGCTGAGGGTGCCCTTCTCCACCATGCTTACTCCTTTCTCTCCTAACTCATCCTTCTTTGGAAGGCATGAAAATTCCTGCTGGGAGGCCTGCTGGAGATTTGAGGGGAAGGGCCAAGGAGCTATAAAGAGAATGGTTCATCTCAGGCTTGTCTTCTTTTGTCACTGAACTGGAATGATTTTGAGTGAGACTCCAACTCATCCGTTTCAATTACTAGTGCAATGGGAAAAGACCTCAGCATAGTGCACTGAAGTGGACTGATGATACAGATATCCAAAGAGAGTCTTTGGATCAAATCAACCCGACTGTGAACAAGATGGCATCTTCCAAGCCTCCTGATGCAGCCCAGATGAGTGGAATGACTACAGGAGACATATCGCCAGAGCATAATAAAATGACTAGGTGCACTTGCTGTGTTCAAGACTGGCAACAGCAGCAGATGTCCCCAACATGCTCGATACACTCCCAAGGACTTGGCTGACTTTAGTTTCAGTGGAACCCCCTTAGAACTGTACAAGACAAAATTAACAATGCTTCAGCAGCTCCAAAGTAGGCATGACAGGCTAAGAAGAAACCAGTATGGCAGCACTTTTATTTATTTAACCAGTTTTCGATACCGCCTTAGCCTTCAATCAAAGCGGTTTACATTATGTAGCTACTACAAACAGGTACTGGATATATTTGCTGAATAGCACAGAAGATGGCAGCCAGGCAAGGGTATATCCAGCATACTTGGGGGGCTCCATGAGGGCCAAGACCAGAGAACTACTGGGATGGGCCTCCTCAGACTGAGATGAGGGGCAGGGATGCTTCCTCTCTGCAGCATGGGGGCTACCTGCACCTAATGAAGGTTATTGCAACCCCTGGCATCAGCAGCCTCCAGTACTGTCAACAAAAGGTCATAACACAACCTCAGGAACAACATGGGACCCACTGAAAACCCATGCTATGGAAATGTTATGCTTGGAGCCCAGACCACCCCTTCACAGATGTCCAAGACAGAGGCTGTGCCAACATCTGACCCTCAACTGCTGAAGAGTCCTCCATTACTACTACTACTAATCATTTGTATAGTGCTCCACACAGAGTCCCCCTGCAATCTCGAGATGGTGGATAGGTGACAAGAACACGGAAACAAGAAGCAAACTCAAGATCCAGCGGTGAGTCTATCATACAAATCCAAATACTGTAAGGGCTAGCAATGGGGACATCTCTAGAAAGTCTTTGACTGACCAATACTAGTTTCTCATCTGATAACAATAATTTGAGGACGCTAACCACCAATGGGATTGGCCAGGCCCTGATCTTAATGAGAGAACACTGGGAGTGTCTCACAGTACTTGAAAAGAGAAGTAGAAAAGGAAAAATACAAATACAAAATTTTGGCTTTGTGGAATGTGGCTCATGTGGACAGTATTTAGAAACATAGAAATATGCAAGCAGAAAAAGACCATATGGCCTATCTAGTCTGCCTTTCCATATTAAAATACTATAGTCTTTTTTTTTTTTTTACTTTACAGATCTTCTGTGTCTGTCCCATGCTTTCTTGAATCCAGTTACTGTCCTCATCTCTACTACCTCTACTGGGAGACTATTCCATGCATCTACCACTCTTTCCACACAGAAATACAGTATTTCTGCATATTACTCCTGAGTCTATCCCCTTTCACCCTCATCCTATGCCCCCTTGTTGCAGAGCTTATGTTCATCGAGAGGCTCTCCTCCTGTGCAGTATTTAAACATCTATCACATCTCCTCTCACCTGCCTTTCCTTTAAAGCGGTGGTTCCCAACCCAGTCCTCAGGTACCCCCAGGCCAGTCAGGTTTTCAGGATATCCACAATGAATATGCATGAGATAGATATGCATACAATTGAAGAAGGGCATACTAATTTATCTCATGCATATTCATTGTGGATATCATGAGAACATGACTGACCTAGGGGTACATGAGGTCTGGGTTGGGAACCACTGCTCTAAATAATTCATATTGAGATATTTAAGTTTGTCCCCATATGTCTTATAATGAAGGCCACTGAACATTTTGGTAGCCACCTTCTGCACCGACTCCATCCTAAATATATCCTTTTGAAGATGTGGTCTCCAGATTTGCAAACAATACTCTAAATGAGGTCTCACAAAAAGACTTTACAGGGGTACTATCACTTCCTTCTTCCTGCTGGCCATTCATTTCCCTATACATCCAAGCATTCTTCTGGTTTTCAGTGTCATATTTTCTACCTGCTTAGCCAATTTAAGATCATCAGAAACAAATAAACTCAGGTCCTGCTCTTCTTTCATGGACAGAAGTACTTCACTCCCTAGAATGTACTGCTCCCTTGGATTTTTACAGCCCAAATAAATGATCCTATATTTCTTAGCATTAAATCTCAGCTGTCAAATTCTTGACAATCCTTCAAGCTTAGCTGGCTCCCTCCTCATGTTATCTACTCCTTCCTGGGTGTCTACTCTATTGTAGATTTTGGTATCGTCCACAAAGAGCAAACCTTACCTGACAGCCTTTCCACACTATCACCAACAAAGATGTTAAAAAGAATTTGACCACTGGTAACCTCCTTCTCCTCAGAGTGAGTTCCATTTACTGGTACAGTTTGTCACCTCCCACTCAACCAATTTTTAACCCAGCCAGTCACTCTAGGGTCCATCCCGAGGGTGCTCAATTTATTTATAAGTCATTTGTGCGGAACGGTGTCAAAGGCTTTATTGAAATCCAAGTACACCGTATCTAGGATTCTCCCTCGGTCCAACTCTCTAGTTGCTCAGTCAAAGAAATCAGATTTGTCTGACAAGACCTGCCTCTGGTAAACCCATGCTGCCTCAGATCCTGTAATCCATTGAATTTCAAAAACCTCATTATCCTCAGTTTTAGAAGCATTTCCATTAATCTACTCACCACAGAGGTCAGATTAACTGGACTGTAGTACTCAACCTTATCCTTACTTCCATTTTTCTGTAAAGGGACCACATGTGCCTTTCTCCAGTCCTCTGGGACCACTGCCGACCTTAAAGAAGCATTGAAAAGGTCAGTCAATGGAGCCGCTAGAACGTCCCCAAGTTTTTTCAATATTCTCAGATGTATCCCATCTGGCCACATCGCTTTGTCTACTTTTAGTTTAGCTAGTTCCTCATGAACACAGTCTTCTGAAAATCATTCAAGATCCCCTTCACTTCTGCTATTTGTGGGTGTTTTCTGAGGTTCTGCTCTGGCCCTTCATCTATGAACACAGAACAAAAATATTTATTAAGCAATTCCGCTTTTCTCCTCATCAGCTTCTACAGTGGAGGAGTAGGCTAATGGTTAAGAACACTGGCTTGGGAACCCAGAGACCAGGATTTGATTCCCACTAGCACTCCTTGTGGCCTTGGGCAAGTCACTTAACCCTCCATAGTCTCAGAAAAATCCAAGTTATCAATGTCCCTGTTTAATGTACATTACCAAGTTTAAATTTCAATGTAAACCACTTTGATTGAAATGATAAAGCGTTATATAAAACCTGTTAAATAAATAAATAAATACATATTCCTCCCCTTCCCCCTTGAGTCTGACAATACCACTTTTGCACTTCCTCCTCTTGCTAACGTATCTGAAAAATGTCTTGTGCCATTTTACTGCACTAGCTATCTCTTCTTCTTTTTGTATCTTTGCTTTCATGGCTACTTCCCTAGTTTTTCTAAGTTTTTACAAATATTATGCTTGTCTTCCTCTCTGTGATCTCTGATCTGGTTTACTTTTCTGAGCAATTTGCCTGAAAAGAAACTGGTAAGTTTTCCTTGATACACTGTGCTTAGTTTTGTTTTTAATTCATGCAGGAGCCATGATTTTAAATATTTGTCTTGTAGTTTTAGAATTGTCTAAGCCCCAGTCACAGGTGCAGATCACGGAACACCTGTTTGGAGCTGTAGTGAGTGTCAACATTTTATGTACATTAAATAACACATAGGGATAGTTTCCCACTTAAGGACCACATTTAGTTTGTTAAATGCATACCCAGGGGCTGCTCGGGATCTTATTCCTGTTTTGAAATGCTCAGCTCTAGTTCACTGGATAAGAAGAGACAACAGACTCCAGCATCATATAATACTTAGGATTTCCTATTTGTAGCAGCCAGCAACTTACCTTAGTGTTCATGGACCATAAAGAGCTCTCAGGTAATAGCACATAGCCTAGGGATCCCACTAATGACGAAGAAAACAGTCCCATTTCACAGTCAACATTACTAGCAATAGAACAGGACTCATACTATATGAGTCACCTCTGCCTGAAGCATATTAAAATACAATTTTAAATTATTATTAGTATTTAGTTCATGGCTTTCCAGTAGTAGCTCAAGGCAAGTTACAATCAGGTACAGTAGGCATTGTTCTATCCCTGGAGGGCTTATTAAGTTTGTACCTGAGGCAGTTGAGCAACTTGCCCAAAGCCACAAGAAATACCAGTGAGATATGAACCTTGATCTTTCTGGTCTCAGGTTGCTGCTCTAACCACTAGGTTACTCCTTCACCCTACATTCACCCAAGCCCAACCCGCACACTCCAGTTCTCCTGTCCATTTTCTCCCCATACACTCTATTAGTTACCCCATACCCAATTACCCATCCCTAGTTACAATTTTCCCTCACTTGGTTTGCAGCTTGTCGTGCTGTTAGGGCTTGTGTGCATCAGTGATGCTGAGGGCTAAGCTATCAGTAGTTTAACTATTGGCAGGGTCTCCCAAGATGGAAAGGTCTCAGCTGAGGTGCCAGATCAAGACAAACCACCCATCTGGGCAGCAAAAGAATGGGACAGTGTTGGTGGCGGAGGATCACATTTCTGTGACAACGGCAACACCACTAAACTTAAACTGTGCAGAGGAAAGACCTGGCAATCTACTTCTGTATGTTGCCATGAAAACCCAATGGATAGTCAAAACGAAACAAATTGCACTAAAGATGAGATCCCCAAGTCGGAAGGCACTCAACTAGCTACTCAGGAGGAGCTGAAGACTTAAAAGTAAAGCCAGCATTTATGATGTGGTTGGATCAAAGTCTTCAGGACATCTGACTGCTGATGTAGCTGCGCATGAAATGAGAGTCAGAAGCTGTAAAAATGTCTTACATATTGGGACTTGGAACATACGAAGCATGAACCAAGGGAGGTGGTCAAGAATGAAATGGAACATGTACAACTTGATCTGCTGGGTGTCAGCGAACTGAAATGGACTGGCATCGGGCACTTTGCATCAGATGATCACATGGTCTACTATGCTGGAAATGAAAGCAAATAAGAAATGATGTTGCATTTATAATAAAGAAGAAACTTGCAAGAACTGTAATGAAATACAATGCCGTCAGTGAACGCTTAATCTCTATTCATCTATGAGGAATGCCTATCAACACAACTATAATTCAAGTATATGCCCCAAGAGTTCTATGAACAAGTACAAGCAGAAATTGACAGAACATGCAAACAGGATATCCTGATAGTCATGGGTGAATGAAATGCAAAAATTTGCAACAAAGACAAAGTGGTTGGAAAATATGGACTTGGCAACAGAAATGGAGCAGGAGAAAGACTGATAGAATTCTGCAAGATCTATTCATCTTAAACACCTTCTTCCAGCAACACAAGCGGCGACTGTACACATGGACATTAACCAATGGATTGTACAAAAATCAAATTGACTACATCTGTGGATGTCAACGATGGAAAAGCTCTATAACATCAACAAAGAAAAAACCTGGAGCTGACTGTGGTACAGATCACCAACTACAAGTTGAAAGAGCAAGCCACTCATGAATGTAGCAAAATATGACCTTGAGAATATACCACTAGAATTTAAAGACTGCCTGCAAAATCGATTTGCTGCTTTAGATACAGAGCTCCAGAAGAGTTATGGAATGAAACATAGAAACACAGAAATATGACGACAGAAAAAGACCACATGGCCTATCTAGTCTGTCCTTTCATATCAACAACTACAACAGTCCCCTTTTTACCTTTAGAGATCCTCTGTGCTTGTCCCATGCTTTTTTTAATTCAGTTACTGTCCTCATCTCTACCACCTCCACTGGGAGACTATTCCACGGATCCACTACTCTTTCCATAAAGAAATATTTCCGCATATCACTCCTGAATCTATCTTCCTTCACCCTCATCCCATGTCCCCTCGTAGCAGAACTTGCTTTCAATTGAAAGAGGCTCTCTCCCTGAACATTTATGCCACAGAGGTATTTGAACATCTCAATCATATCACCTCTATCCCGCCTTTCCTCTAAGGTGTACATATTAAGATCCTTAAGTTTGTCCTCATATGCTTTATAATGAAGACCACTAATCATTTTAGTAGCCACCCTCTGCACCGACTCCATCCTTTTCACATCCTTTTGAAGGTGCGGTCTCCAGAATTGCACACTATACTCCAAATGAGGTCGCACCAAAGACTTATACAGAGGCATTATCACCTCCTTTTTCTGCTAGCCATTCCTCTCCGTATGCACTCAAGCATCCTTCTACTTTTGCCGTCGCCTTTTCTACCTGTTTAGCTACTTTAAGGTCATCAGACACAACCACGCCTAGGTCCTGCTCTTCTTTAGTGGACAAAAGTACTTTACCCCCTATACTATTTATTTATTAACATTTCTTATATACCGCACTATTTGCCATCAGCGCGGTTTACATAGAACAGAAACATCCGACAACTTACATATGTCTGGTCATTACATTTAACAGGAAATGGAACTTGGAGAACAGGGTAAACTATATACATAGGAAGTGTAATGAGAAAGGATACTGTTTGGTGTTTTACATTGTAGTGGACGCCTGTTGCGAGGGCTTGCCTGGTTGACTACTACTATTGTTGAGGTGCTCGCTATTCGAGTGGGACTGAGGTTCGGAGCTGTCAGTGAGATATTTGATGAAGAGGAAATGTTTAAGGGCCTTTCTGAACTGGCTCAAGTTGGGGATTGCTCTGATATGTGCTGGTAAGGTATTCCATAGACTTGGGGCACAGAGTCGGAAGGCTCTGTTAGCTGTTGTTTTGGTGCATCTTGTTGTTTCTTTTGGTATTGCTAGCATGTTTAACTCTGCGGTTCTTCTTGGTCTGTTAGGTGCAAGTGGTTGGATTAGGTCAGATAGCGAGGAGGAGGAGAGCCCCTTGCCAGCTTTGAAAGTCATCAGTAAGGTCTTAAAACTGATCCTGGCTTGAATGGGGAGTCAGTGTAACTGTTTCAGGAGGGGTGTCACATGGTCTCTCCTGGATGCCCCAAAGAGTACTCGCGCTGCACTGTTCATAGCAAGTTGCAGGGGGTTCAGGGTGGACCGGGGGAGCCCTTGTAGTATGAAGTTTGAAAAATCGAAATGGGGAATGATCAGGGCTTGGTAAATGGTGTGGAAATCTTCTGGTTCGAGTAACGGGCGTAGGTGTCTGAGGGATCTGATTTTAAAGTAGATCGCCTTTACGGTATTGGCTATGTGTTTCTTCATGTCGAGATTTTGGTCCAACGTCACTCCCAGGTAGCGTATAGCAGGTTTCACTTGAAGTTCGGCATCCTTTACCTTCACACAGCTGAGTGGTATGAAGTTTAGATTCCTCGATATGAAAAGAACCTCCGTCTTCTTGTGTTGGATTCGCAGATTTTGTGACAGGAGCCACTCCGATATGGTGTTGAAGCAATTAGTCAGAGGGGCGAGGTCTAGTTTATCCAATGATACTGGCATGTATAACAGCACATCGTCAGCATATATCATGCAACTAACATTGAAGGATCTAATGATGTTGCAGATGGGTTGGATGTATATATTAAACATCAAGAATGATAGGGAGGATCCTTGAGGCACTCCTTGACTTTGTTGAAATGGTTCCGATGTAGCCCCGTCCGCTCTAACATGCTGCCATCTTCCAGACAGGTAGGATCTGCACCATTCAAGCGCTGTTCCGCTGATACCTTTTTCTCTTAGCCGGCAGAGGAGAATCTCATGGCATGTTCTATATTGTACTATATTGCTCCCTTGGATTGCTGCAGCCCAAATGCATGACCTTACATTTTTTAACATTAAATCCCAGCTGCCAAATTCTAGACCATTCTATAAGCTTAGCTAGATCCCTCCTCATGTTATCTACACCTTCTTGGGTATCTACTCTATTGCAGATTTTGATATCATCGGCAAAGAGGCAAACCTTACCCGACAGCCCTTCCGCTATATCACTAACAAAGATGTTAAAAAGAATCGGACAAAAGACAGATCCCTGGGGCACACCACTGGTAACATCCTTCTCCTCAGAGTGAGCTCCATTTACCTGTACTCTTTGTCGCCTCCCACCCAACCAATTTCTAACCCAAGCAGTAACTTTAGGGTCCATCCCTAGGGTGCTCAGTTTGTTTATAAGTCGCCTGTGAGGAACAGTGTCAAAGGCTTTACTGAAATCCAAATACACCACATCTAGGGCTCTCCCTCAGTCCAATTCCCTGGTCACCCAGTCAAAGAAATCAATCAGATTTGTCTGACAAGACCTGCCTCTAGTGAATCCATGCTGCCTCGGATCCTGTAATCCGCTGGACTCCAGAAACCTCATTTTTTCTCGTTCAGAAGCGTTTCCAATTATTTACTCACCAGTGAAGTTAAACTAACCAGCCTGTAGTTTTCAACCACATCCTTACTTCCGCTTTTGTGTAAAGGCACCACATGAGCCTCTCTCCAGTCCATTGGCACCACTCCCGACTCCAATGAGGCATTGAAAAGGTCAGTCAGTGGAGCTGCTAGAACGTCTCCAAGTTCCCTCAGTATTCTAGGGTGTATCCCATCCAGTCCCATCGCTTTGTCTACTTTAAGTTGAGCTAGTTTCTCACGAACACAGTCTTCTGAAAATTGTTCAAGATGTCCCTCGCTTCTGTTCCTGTTTGTGGGCGTTTTCTGAGGTCCTGCTCCTGGATCTTCATCTGTGAACACAGAACAGAAATATTTGTTAAGCAATTCCGCTTTATCCTTATCAGCTTCTACATATTCCTCCCCTGCACCCTTGAGTCTGACAATACCACCTTTGCCCTTCCTCTTCTCACTAACATATCTGAAAAATGTCTTATCCCCCCGTTTTATTGCATTGGCTTTTCCTCCTCCTTTTGAATCTTTGCCTTCCTGACTACTTTGCTAGCTTCTCTAAGTTTTTCCAAATACAGATGCCTGTCTTCCTCTCTCTGTGATCTCTTGTATTTCATGAAGGCCTCCCTCTTTTTCTTCATTTTTTCAGCTACTTCTTTCGAAAGCCATAGCGGTCTCCTTATCCTTTTACCTTTATTTACCATTTTAAATAGGTTGGTTGCCCTTAAAATATCCCCTTTCAGTTTTGCCCACTGTTTTTCTACATCCCCCAGCTATTCCCATCCCACTAACAACTCCCTGAGGTATTGGCCCATCTTGGCAAAGTTAGTCTTCCTAAAGTCTAAGATCCTCACCTTTGAATGGATTCTAACAGCCCTAATCCTAATACTGAACCACACCATCTGGTGATCACTGGATGCAAAATGATCTCCCACTACAACATCAGAAACGCTTTCACCATAGGTAAGCACCAAGCCCAGTATGGCCCCTTCACGTGTGGGGTCTGTTACCAATTGCCTGAATAGCCCTGTAGAGAATCCAGGATCTCATTACTTCTAGATGATACTGCAGCAGGAATGTGCCAATCAACATCTGGCATATTGAAATCTCCTATCAGTAGCACTTCCTCTTTCCTAGCAATGATGTGTATGTCTTCAATTAACTCTCTGTCCATCTCTTCCTCTTGTGAGGGAGGTCTGTATATCACACCAATGCAAATAGATTTCTCTTTCCCTCTTTCTAGTTTAACCCACAATGCCTCCTCTCTCCCTTTTAAGCTCTGTAATTCCAAAGCTTTAATAGTAGTTTTTACATATAGTGCCACTCCTCCTCCCCTCTTCCTACTCTGTCCTTTCTGAATAAAGTAGAGCCAGGTATAGTTATATCCCAATCATGGTTTTCTGTGAACCATGTTTCTGTAACTGCCACTAAATCCAAGTCAGCCACTCCCACCAAAGCTTCAACATCAGGGATCTTATTTCCAATGCTACGGGCATTTATACACACTGCTTTCCATATGTTACCCCTATTACCCATTTCCATAAAGGTATTTAATGTGTCACCTACCTGGGGGCTTTCACCTACCTGGGGGCTTTCTTCACCCATCCCCAACGAATCTAGTTTAAAGCCCTCTTCAGTAGATTAGCCAGTCTACTACCGAAGACGCGTTGACCTTTCTTGGACAGATGGATGCCATCTCTGCTCTGCAACCCTTGGAACTGCATCCCATGGTCTAGGAAACCAAAACACTCTCGATGACACCTTCCACGCAGCCATGCATTCATCTCTAGGATGCGAGCCTCTCTGCCTTGGCCTTTACCCTCAACAGGGAGGATTGAAGAGAACACCACCTGTGCACCTAACTGCTTCACCCTCTGTCCCAGAGCCATGAAGTCACTTTTGATACGTTCCGAGGGATACCTGGCAGTATCATTTGTTCCAACATGGATTAGCAACACTGAGTAATAGTCAGTGGGCTTGATGAGTCTCGGCAAACTCTCCATAACATCTTGGATTTTGGCACCAGGCAGACAGCATACCTCTCTGGACATCAAGTCTGGTCGGCAGATGGACGCCTCAGCACCCCTCAGAAGAGAGTCTCAAACCACCACTACCCTTCGTTTCCTTGTGGTCAATGATTCTGCAACTTTGGGGTACTTGAACTCTGGTTCTTCCCTTTCCAGGGATGCTTTCACCTCCTCCACTTCCAGGGCTGCATAATGGTTCTTCAATTCAAGGGCTGGAGAAGTTGGATTGGTGATTTTGCAGGCCCTGGTGACTTGTGTCCAACCATCGACATTCTGTTGGCACCCATCTTCTCCTCTGCTGGAGAGCTTGGTTGCTGCAAGAAACATCTCATCAATGTACTTCTCACTGTCTTGAATGCTCCTCAGCCTCGCCACCTCCTCTCTGAGGTCCTCCACTTGTTTCCTCAGAGCTTCAGCATGCAGGCACCCTGCACATGGAACCGGTCCTTCAAGTGGCATTAGGACCTCTGTCTGGACAGAGGCAGAAGCTGTAATGGGGGCAACAGCTTTAGCGATACAATTTTTCCCAGCCATTGTTCTGTTCGTGGAGCTTAAGTATCTGTTAAAGCAAAAGAGAGAGATCTACCAAGTACCAGCTGGTTTCCCAGCTGTCCTTTCAGAGAAAAAGTAGTTAAATCTCTAATTATATTCAAAATGTGCTGGTCCAAGTCTCTGTGCTTTGTTAAATGGGGAGTTACCCTATAAAGCAAGACTGCTCACTAGGGGTGGGTAGGGAGGGACCTAACACCTGATTAGGTGTCAGCAGTTCCCAAAGCTGAGGAGGTTACTAGAGTTCAACAACCTACTCTGCTCAAGGAAATTTCTACTAAAGCACCAAAGAGAAAGTAACTTTGCTTTAAAAATATATAAAAAATCCTTTTAAGAGCTCCCAGTCAGAGAGCTAGCAATTTAATAAAAATAAACCCTCAAATCCTTACTGTCAAGAAGGTTGTATTGGAAGAAAGCGAGAAGTCTCTACAAAAGGTGAAAAAGCAAAAAATGGCCAAAATGGATGACGGAAGAAACAATGAAAATTGCCCAGAAATGCAGAGAAGCTAAAGCCAGAGGGGAAAGAAAGACAATTGCAGAACTCAAAGATTTCCAACGTGCAGCAAGACAGGACAAGGAAAAGTACTACAATGACACATGCAAGGAATCAGAAACAGAAACTATTAGAGGAAGAACAAAATCAGCTTTCCTAAAGCCATGAGAGTTTAAAAAAAAAAAAAAATTCCAGCCTCGAATTGGAATGTTACAAGATGCTCAAGGTTCAATGTTGAATGATGCCGAGAAGATCAAGAAAAGGTGGAAAGAATATACAGTTTTTATATGATAAAAATCAAGTGGACCAACAGTTATTTCAGCCTGTACCTTATGATCCGGAAGCATTGGTGATGAAAGAAGAAGTCGAAGCAGCATTGAAAGCCTTATCAAAGAATGAAGCACCAAGCATTGATAGCATTCCCATAGAAATATTACAGCAATCTGATGCTGCTGTTACTATACTTACAAGGCTCTGCCAAGAAATTTGGAAGAGAGCATCATGGCCAAATGACTGGAAAAGATCTGTGTTTATACTCTGTCAGACGGCTGCCTGGGTGAGAATGTTCACAGTCTTGGCAAGTGCATATATCAATATGATTTGCAAGGGATTGTGGGAAATGCAGTCCATTCACACCAAACACAGCCACTCACAATAATTAGTTGTGCTTGAGTGTAAAGCCAATAAGATATTTATTTATGGGGTTATTTCTCCCAACACAGATATGCTTGGTAGCACATAAAACAGGATACTTGCTTTCAGTGTTAAACTTGGAAAAACAAAATCAGGAAAACAACAGTTGAACTTGTCAGGCAATCAAAGCAAAAGAATAAAGACCTGGTTGGTAACAAACTGGTCTTTTCTGTAGGCTTTAGCTAATATTTTCTTAGCAGTGTTTCAAACAACAAGCAAAACCCACAAAGAAAGGAAAAACTGTTCTTTTCAGGTTAACTTCTTATATCTTCACACATAGACTCAGAAGTGATTCCATCAGAGCTCACAAGCAATTAGGTAAGGCTCAATTGCTAGCAGTTATCCAGCTGAAACCCCTTAGCTGGCTTAATTTCTACTGCATGACTCAAAATCCTACGCAGGAGCTTTTCTGAGTAGATTAAAGAACAAGTTTGTATTTCTTTGTGATGGTCGTTGTACTTTGTAACAGTAAATTACCAAAGGAGTTTAGACAGAGAGCAATCCATATATTCACAGCCTGTATCTAAGACCGCTCCCCCTTCTTCAACAATCATGGGTTCAATATCATGGATTGGCACAGAGGAATTTCTCAATGGAGCACTCTCAGGAGAATACTTGTTTCCCTGCTGTCTTTCAAGGGTATAGCTAGGGCACAGATCAGTGTTCATACCTGAGCTTCCATTGCTGTTAGAGTTCCTCTCTAAATAGCCTGGCCAGTAAGTAGTCCAGTTCTTATGTCCAGCCTTCCAATCCAGATCCCTGGACACTGGATCTCTCTTCACATACCTTCTGGCACGGGTCTTAGGGTCCCTTCCACGTGCAGCCGTCTCCCTCACAGGTACCGTCTGGAGATTCCTAGCCCTGCAGCACATTCCTCTGGCTTTCCCCAGTCCAATGGTGTATGCTGGCCCTTGGAATGCCTTCCAGTATACGTACTGCTCTGGACTCCTTTAGACCTCCCAAAGGCTTTTCTCTTCTTTCTTCCAAAGGGTTTCTTGCCCTCTCTGTCCGTCCGGTTTGGCTTCTGCTTCTGATGATCCTCCAGATGATAAAGCTGTCCAAGATGAATCTGAGGATCTCCCAGATGAAACTGAGGATGAGGATATCCAAGCTGATTCTGAGCATAATTCTCTGTAGAATAAACTCTACCCTTATTCTGCTTTGATGAGTGCTCCACCCTAGCACAGCGCAGCTGTGCTGAATCAGGCCCTGCCCTTTGAGATGAGTGCTTGGGGATTATCTCATAGCCCTCCTGATTGAACACACGTTTCCCCACTTCAGCTCCTCTAATGGCTGTTGGAAACCTGGTGCATTCTGGGACTGGTAGTCTTTTATGGGAAAATTCTGTTTTCTTATTTCTACCAGAACTGACAGGTTGCTTGTTCAGAGTCACTTCACCTTTTCTATAGCTCCTTCCTGAGCTATGATAAGCTTCCTTATCACAACTCGTACCAATACTAAAGAAAGGTGATCCAACTGACTGTGGAAATTATAGCACAATTGCTCTGATCCCACATGCCAGCAAGATTCTACTGAAGATTATTCAACAGAGACTACAACCATACCTGGAACAAGAACTACCTGAAGTGCAAGCAGGGTTCAGGAAAGGGCGAGGAATGAGAGACATCATTGCGGAAGTGAGATGGATCCTTGAAAAGACTAAAGAATACCAAAAGTGAGTGGAGGAGTGGCCTAGTGGTTGGGGCAAGGTACTTCAGGCCGGAAGGTCGGGGGTTCAAATCCCACTAGAGGACAGCAACCTTGGGCCGGAAGGACTGGGGTTTCTAGTCCCACAGGTGCTCCTTGTGGTCTTGGGCAAGCCACTTAACCCTCCATAGCCCATGTTCCCTGTAAAATAGTTATCTCCAAGTTATAATGCCCTGTTCAATGTAATTTCAGTTTGTTCAATGTAAACCGCACTGATGCAGAATAGCGCGGTATATAAGAGAATGTAAATAAATAAATAAATGAAAGGATATCTATTTGTGTTTTATCGACTACAGAAAGGTTTTTGACTGTGTAAACCATGAGAAACTTTGGGCCATATTAAGAAGCATGGGTGTACCAGAAAACCAGATCATTGATCAAGAAGCAACAGTCCGAACAGAACAAGGAGAAACAGAATGGTTTAAAATAAGCAAAGGTGTGCGACAAGGCTGCATACTTTCCCCCTACCTGTTTAATTTATATGCAGAACAAATCAGAGAAACAGGATTGTATGAAGACAAAAGAGGTGTGAAGATTGGTGGAAGACTCATTAACAATCTTCGCTATGCTGATGATACCACATTACTGGCTGAAAGTGAAAATGATCTGAAACATTTGCTTCTCGTGATCAAGGCACATAGTCTTAAAATGGGCCTGCACCTTAATGTAAAGAAGACAAAGTTCATGACAACTGGAAAATCAATAAGTTCATCATTGAAGGAGAAGAAATTGAAATCGTGGACAACTTTAACTGACTTGAATCAACTATCCACAAAGAAGCAATAAGCAGTCAAGAAATCAGATGACGCATTGCTCTTGGCAGAATGGCTATGAAGGACCTAGATAAGATTCTCAAGAGCAGAGATGTCTCTCTCCATACAAAGATTGTTGTGAGGACTGTAATCTTCTTGGTGGGTCATATAACTAGAACAAATCTTTCAAGTATAAAGGGCCATCTAAGAACAAAGCTCGGAAAACCAAGCAAAGGATCTTAAATTGCAGCTGATACTCAGGTGGGAGCCAATGTAATACAGCCAACATCAGGGAGATATGATTTGCTGATTTTTTATTCATCAAACATGGCGCTGTATTGTATACCAGTTGCAGCATCCTCAACTGGTACTTCAGTAGCCCACAATAACCTGCTGTTGCAATAATCTCACTTTGATGTAATAAAGACATGCACCAATATTACAAGATCGTCATGATCCAGCAAGGACTTGCAAAAGAAACTCTGCAATTGCAGTGAACTGATCATGCAATAACACCTCCAAATTTCTCATTGAAAAAGATACCCTCATAGCCCTGCAATCCTCAATAGGATGTCTGAAATTTGCATACAGGGTAGTCCGCATGGGACAGGTGCCCCTGCATAGGCTAGCTTTGGCCATTAAGGGAGTGATTGAACCCCATAATTTCATCTATACTGAAGGTAAAATTAGACTTACCTGCTAATTGTTGTTCCTGGAGCGGAACCAGTCTAGTCCCGGAACCTCTAGGTTCCCCATCTCATCTAGCAGCTTGGAGACTGAGAAACTCCCCTTTTTTGTGACATCAAGAGTATATCTCCCCGGAGTCCGCCCCCTGTGATCAGTAACCTATTGACAAAGCAGACTCAGCGGAGAAACAAGTAAGAAACTATGCATTAAATGTAAATACAACAGAACTAGTCCCCCTCCCAAACGCCCATAGAGGCACTCAAGCCCCTACAACAAACTGTGACCTATAACCTTTGCACAGACCACTCCCTCACTCAGCATAGGAGAGACGAAGTCTGAGAAAGAACCAGTATTTTTTTTTTCTTGTTATTTACACAGAGGAAATGAATCTTGTCTTACCTGTGCGACCCGCCACGCGATCTGCGGGCACCGGTTTGCCAACGAAGCCTGGGAGGGATACGGGACTAGACTGGTTCCGCTCCAGGAACAACAATTAGCAGGTAAGTCTAATTTTACCTTCCTGATCGCGTCCCCAGTCTAGTCCCGGAACCTCTGGGTCTGTACCAGAGCAGTGAAAAACTTAAACACGGGAGGGACCTGGCAAACCAGCCTGCAGAACAGCTGTACCAAACGAGGTCTCCTCCTGCATATGCACATCCAGCCGATAGTGACGAATAAAGGAATTCAGAGAGGACCATGTCGCCGCCTTACAAATGTCTGCCGGCGACACCAAACGAACCTCCGCCCAGGAAGTAGCCTGGGCCCTAGTGGAGTGTGCCCGTAAACCTTCCGGCACCACCCTACCTTTCAAAACATAAGACGACGCAATGGCCTCCTTAATCCAGCGCGCAATAGACGCCTTAGATGCTGCTTCACCTTTCCGCTGACCCGCAAAAAGGACAAAAAGCCTGTCCGACTTCTGAAAACTCTCCGTACGCCGCAGATACTTCTTCAACGCCCGTCGGACATCCAGCAAATGCAACTTTGTAGCCGAAGCTCCCTTGGTACCAGCAGGGAACACCAGCAAGGAAATCTCTTGGTTAAGGTGAAACGCCGAGATCACTTTCGGGAGAAAAGCCGGCACCGGCCGCAAGACGACCTTAGTCGCAAAGAAGGACAAGTACGGCTCCCGACAGGAAAGAGCCTGAAGCTCCGACACTTGCCTAGTGGAACAGACCGCCACTAAGAACACCACTTTCAAAGTAAGATCCTTAAGAGACGCGCGCGCCAAAGGCTCAAAGGGCTCGCGCTCTAACGCGTCCAGAACGAATGGCAGATGCCATTTAGGAACTATGTGCCTGGCCGGGGGCCTCGCGAGCGCTACCGCCCTGAGAAACCGCTTCATGTCTCGCTGAGCTCCGAGCGACTGGCCTGCGACCCTGCCCCTGTAGCAAGACAAAGCAGCCACCTGAACTCGTAACGACGATGCCGCCAAGCCCTTGTCGAAGCCATCCTGCAGAAACTCTAATATTTGTGGAAGAGTAGCTTTTAGAGCCTCGCCTTGTCTTACCGTGCACCACTCCTCGAAGATGCGCCAAACTCGGACATAAGCCAGCGAAGTAGAGCGCTTTCTAGACTTCAATAAGGTTGCAATAACTGCTCCCGAATACCCCCGGGATTTCAACCTAGCCCTTTCAATAGCCAGGCCGTAAGCGAGAACCGATCCACGTGCGGCATGACAAGGGGTCCCTGCGACAAGAGATCCCTTCTGCACGGAAGGCGCCAAGGCTTTGCCACCAACAACCGGACCAAGTCCCCTTACCAAGGGCGGCGCGGCCAATCCGGCGCTATCAGGATTACCTGACCACGAAACTTCTCCACCCTTTGCAGGACTCTCCCCACCATGGCCCACGGGGGAATGACATACAGCAGTTGTCCCTCCGGCCAGACCTGCATTAGAGCATCCAGACCCTCGGACATCCTTTCCCTGCGCCTGCTGAAGAAACGACCGGCCTTCGCGGAGGAGAACGTCACCATGAGATCCATGATGGGCGACCCCCACCTGCGCACAATCATGTTGAAGACTTCCGGGTTCAGAACACATTCCCCTGGATCCACTCGCACCCGGCTGAGGAAATCGGCCTCCACATTGTCGACCCCGGCGACATGCGCCGCCGACAGATCGAGGAGGTTGGACTCCGCCCAGGCGCACAGCATTTCGGCCTCTGTCTCTAACGCCACACTACTGGTGCCACCCTGTTTGTTGATGTACGCCACCGCCGTCGCGTTGTCGGATAGCACCCGGACTGCCTTGCCTGCGATTAACGGCCGGAACTCCCGCACTGCCAGATACACCGCTCGTAACTCCAGACAGTTGATAGCCCACGTCTTCTCCTGAGCGTCCCAGCACCCTTGTGCAAAGCGGCCCTGACAGTGAGCCCCCCAGCCCAGCAAGCTGGTGTCTGTCATCACCGCCTCCCAGACCGGGGCTTCCAGGTCTTTTCTGCGTACCAATGCCTTTGGCAGCAACCACCAAAGCAGAGCCTGACGGGTCTCCTCTGGACATATCAGCCGACGCGCCGAGTCCCGCTGATGAGACCAGCGGCATAGCAAGGCCCTTTGCAAGGGTCGCATGTGGGCGCGGGCCCACTGCACCGTCTCTATTGTTGCTGCCATGGTGCCCAACACCTGAAGGTAATGCCACGCCGAAGGAGCCTTTCGTCCCAGGAATGCTCTCAACAAGCGACGCAGACTCCGTGCCCGCTGCTCCGTGAGATACACCCATCCGATCCGAGTGTCGAAGCGCGCCCCCAGGTACTCCAGATTCTGGGAAGGCGTCAGGTGACTCTTCGTCAGGTTGACCACCCAGCTGAGGCTTTCCAGGAAGGTCACCACCCGGGCCGTGACCCGCTCGCTCTCCTCCCGCGACTTCGCCTGGATCAACCAATCGTCTAGGTAGGGGTGAACGAGAATACCTTCCTTGCGTAGAGCTGCCGCGACCACTACCATCACTTTGGTAAAGACTCTTGGCGCCGTGGCCAGCCCAAAGGGCAGCGCCTGGAACTGATAATGACCGGAATGCACTGCAAACCGAAGAAATTGGTGATGGTCTCGCCTGATGGGAATATGAAGGTAGGCTTCTGATAAATCTAGGGACGTGAGATACTCTCCCCGCTGAACCGCCACTATGACGGAGCGAAGAGTTTCCATGTGAAAATGGGACACCCGCAGGCAGCGATTGACCCCTTTGAGGTCTAGAATCGGCCGGACTCCGCCGCCGCGTTTCGACACAATGAAATAAATGGAGTAACGACCGCACCCGGACTGGCCTGCGGGGCGGGCGCTATCGCCCTGAGGTCCAGCAGTCGCTGCACCGTCTCCTGCAGTGCCAACCGCTTTGCAGTCGATCTGCCCGGAGACTGCACAAAGGATTCCCGCACTGGACGCTGGAATTCCAGAGCGTAACCATCCCGAATGACCTCCAGCACCCACTGATCTGTGGTGATTTGGGCCCAGGCACAGTAAAACTCCCGCAAACGTCCCCCCACTGGGGGAAGGGACGACTGGGCCCCCCTCATCTCATTGCGTTTTCTTGAAATTAGATGTGGCAGGGGAGGAGGAAGAACCGAAGCCTCTACCGGCTCCACGGAAGCCTCAAAACCCCTGGCCTCTGCTGGAAAAACGACCCCTTTGGCCTGGAAAAAACCTCTGGGAACGAAAACGGCGGGAGTCCCGAAACTGACCCCGACCGCCCGGGGCTCCACGGGATGGCTTAGGCTTATCCTCTGGTAACCTTCCCCCCTTGGACTCGCCTAGATCCTTAACCAGCTTCTCGAGATCCTCCCCGAAGAGAAGCCTACCCTTGAAGGGCAGCTTACTCAGCCTAGCCTTAGAGGAGGAATCTGCCGCCCAATTGCGAAGCCACAGGTACCGCCGCGCTGCTACCGCCGAGGCCATACTCTTGGACAAGCCTCGCATGAGGTCATAATGAATGTCCACTAGGTAAGCCGCCCCGGACTCCAACCTAGACGCCTCTCCTGCCAAGGCACCGGGCTGACCCTCCTGCACCTGCTGCGCCCAGCGGAGACATGCTCTAGCCACCCATGCACCGCAAATAGCTGCCTGCATGGAAACGGCGTTAACGTCAAAGACCTGCCTCAACAGGACATCTAACTTTCTGTCCTGACCGTCCTTAAGGGCAGCGCTACCTTCCACCGGGATGGTTGTTTTCTTGGTCACCGCCGAGACAGCCGCATCCACCTTAGGCGATTTGAAAACCTCTCTGTCCTGATCCAACAGAGGGTAGAGACGCCCCATGACCCTAGCGCCTTTCAATGGGGCTTCCGGAACATTCCACTCTTCTTGAATCATCTCTTGAAACACTCTGTGCACCGGGAAGGCCCTCTGAGACTTCCAGAATACCTGTAGAAGAGGGTCTTCCAGCGTGTCCTCCTCCCCTGCACCTGGGACCGGCATATTGAGCGCCTTCAGAGTCTCTACTATAAGCGCTGGTAACTCTTCTCTCCTAAAGACTCTCACGACCCGAGCCTGATCTTCCCTCTCGGAGATCTCGCCCTCTTCCAACTCCTCTTCAAACGCTAGGTCTCGGCTCTCCTCATCAGATAGCGGACCCTCGGCCAGTTCCGTTTGCTCCGTCAACTCCTCTTGAGCACGAGGCCGTTTACCCCCACCGGGACAAGCGTCACTCCGCGGGGACACGGAGCGCTTACGCGCTCCGCCACGGTCAGTGGAGAAAGCCTGCTGCTCCGCTCCGCTGCCAACTGCCTGCTGCAGCAATGCCACAAACTGTGGAGAAAAAATGGACGCCAGGTCCTTGGGGAAAACCCCCTGGATGGCTGGAGACCCCGAGCCGGTGGAGGAGCCGGCCACAGGCCCCTCCAGCGGAACCTCAGGCCCCCGGAGAGAAGAGGCCTCTGGTGGCGCCTCCGGACCCCCTATCTGCGGTTCCAGGAGTTGTGCCAGCTCCGGAGCCTGTCCTGCACATGACTTGCAGACTCCAGACACTGAGCCCTTCCGAGCCCCACACACCACACACAGGGGCTTCAAAGGCATCGTGGTCAAAGGCAACTTGTAGGCCAACCGCACAGAACAGGAGTGAAAAGCGTGAGACGTCCCCCCGGAAGCCCCCCCCCAAGAGCTGTATCAGCACACTGCCACAGCAAAGGAAATAGGAAAGAAATAGGAAAGAAATCCCCCCAAAGCTCTCTCGTATTGCCTCTTGGCTTAAGTATTTTCTTTATGCCTCCGGGAAGGCCCCCAAGCGGATTTCTGCCACTCTCCTGCCCGGGGCTGCAAGCAGGCCATGCCGCCGCCACGCGGTCAGGCCCAGCTCCCAAGCGCGCCAAAAAATGCGCTGACGAGACAAGAGATGCGCTGCGCGCCTGAACGGCTTACCGTACTGCTGAGCCGTCTCGCCCAGCAACGTCGGAAGGAGGCCGTCTGCCTCAAGCGCCGAAGCAAACAAGCAGCCCGGGTTCGCACACCCTCGTGCGCGTACCCCGGAGCCGCAAATGCTCTTCCGACGTAGAGAGGCCGCCGAGCGCACGAGCGGGTAGGTCGTTTGCGTGGCGCCGGCCCTCTCCACTTCCTGCCCGCTGACTCCACCGGTCGGTTTGGGCACTCCTGAAGGCTGCCGCGGTCCAGGCAAAACCTCCTGCTTAGCAAGCCTTTACCCCAGACCGTAAGTAAAATCGTCATCGGTAGTGGCAGGGGGGGGGGAGGGGGGAGCAGAAGAAAAGAAAAGGGCAGAAGAGAAAGAAAGCCAAGATGAAGGAACTGGACTGGAGCAAAGCTGATAGTCACAGGTCTCCTGAACTGCCAACCAATTCTCCTAAGAAAGTCAAAAGAACACTTCTAATTCCTAATTGTTTCTCCAGTGAGCCCGACCTTCCGGGCTCCCATCTCTCTAGCTGCTTGGAGACTGAGGCAACTGATCACAGGGGGCGGACTCCGGGGAGATATACTCTTGATGTCACAAAAAAGGGGAGTTTCTCAGTCTCCAAGCTGCTAGATGAGATGGGGAACCCAGAGGTTCCAGGACTAGACTGGGGACGCGATCAGGAATTTAATTTTAAAAAACATTTATATATCACTAACAATATATGTCATTCAAAGCTGACTACAATCAACAAAACCAATTACACAACTCAACCCCTTAAGCCCCTGTAAAAAACACTAAATAAGGAAGACCTTAGCATTTAGAATACATTTCTTCAGTCATAGAATGGTGCATCAGTCCAGCAGGCTCCATCACTATCAAATATAGCCATGGACCTATATTCAGATACAGCAGGCAGAATAGGTCTGAATGCCTATTTTCAAGGGGCAGCACCTTGACCAAAATAATAGACTGATAGGTTTCACCAGTAACATCACTTTTCTGGAGCTGTTTTCTGTCTTTGTAGTGTTGAATATTTGGAGAGAGTGCCTCTGGGGTGGAAGCTTCAGCATGTGGTGTGAGAAAATGGAAGTGATAAAAGTAATTAACAGGCAGTTTGAAAAAAGTGCCCCTAGGTGGCAGAATTGCTAAGTAGGTTTTCCCTAAAGTGTTTCCAGCTGAATGTTATTGTCAGGGCTAAGTGTATCACAGGCATGTAAACCTGCATAGCTAACTCTTTCTCGCTTTATGTTTTCTGAATTTAGGTCTCTAGCACAGAGTCTTTCAGTACATGCAAGAAGGGAAGCTTGACATGAACCAGCTTAGCATGATGCAAATACTACATCGGGCATTAACAGTATTTGAGATTGAGATCATGGGACTGGCATGCATGGACACAAAAATGAAACACACTTCAAAGCACAGTCATGTTGCATCTGGCTGGAGAGTCCTTTCTTTGCAAAGATCTAAGGCCGTGATGACCTTGGCAAGAACCCCTTGATCAAGAGGACTATGGTCAGCTGGATCAGGAAATTCCAGGGTGCCATGGACAACAGATAGCCAGGTCTTGATTAATAATATATCAACGCGCCCCCCCCCCCCCTCCAGTCATAATCACTCTTTCTATGCCTCCCTCCCCCCCCACCCCCCCCCCAGGATCTTTGTTCATGATCTATTCCAAGGCTACCAAACTTCACCTCTTAGTAATAAGGGCAGGGCTGGCACTACCTGGTAAGCAATGTAAGTGTGGCAGAGGGCGCTGGTGCTAGCCATACCCCTCCTTCCCTGCGATCAGAGGATCCTGCCCATGAGACTTGCTGCTCCCATGGGCAGAACAACTGTGCAAGGTTGCCCCAAACGGAGAATCCTGCCCACATGACTTGCACAATTTTTCTGCCAGTGGGAGCAGCACGGAAGAGAGGGAATTGCGGCCCCGAATAGAAGATCCTGACCACAGGACTTGGGCTCCCACGGGCAGAGGAAGTGCACAAGGCTGCAGTTGCAGAGTTTCAGGAAATGGAAAAAGGAGCCAAATGATGAAAACTGGAAACATAAGCACTGGCAAGATAGACACAAGGCATTGATAAGGCAGGCAAAGAGAGAATTTGAGAAGAAGCTTGCTGTGGAAGCAAAAGTGCATAAAGACTTTTTCAAGTACATTCATAGAAAACCTGTGAGAGAGTCAGTTGGACCATTAGATGATAGAGGGGTTAAAGGGGCACTAAAAGGGCACAAGGCCACAGCAAAGAGACTGAATGAATTCTTTGCTTCTTTCTTTACTGAAGATGGGAGGAGTGGCCTAGTGGTTGGGGCAAGGTACCTCGGGCCGGAAGGTCAGGGGTTCAAATCCCACTGGAGGACAGCAACCTTGGGCCAGAAGGACTGGGGTTTCTAGTCCCACAGGTGCTCCTTGTGGTCTTGGGCAAGCCACTTAACCCTCCATAGCCCATGTTCCCTGTAAAATAGTTCTCTGTGTGCTGTGCTTTCCTGTCTAATCAATGTGTTTATACCTCAAAAATTTCCTGTCATGATTTGACAATTTCCAATCTGTAATCAAACCGCGGCTGATCGCTGGAAGTAGCGGTATACAAAAATGTATACTAAATAAAAAATAAAATAAAATAAATGATGTAGGGAAGTTATCCATGACTGAAATGGTTTTTAAGGTGATGCATCAGAAGAATTGAAAGTATCGATAAACCGGGAAGATATATTAATTTGTTTAAATTATATTTAATTTGTTTTTACTGTAAACCGAGCTGATTTTAAAGAGTGCGGTATAAAAAAACTTCAAATAAATAAGTAAATATTATAACTATAGCTATTTGATAAACTAAACAGTAGCAAAACACCTGGACTGGATAGTGTACACCATCCATTCGTAAATGACCTGGAAATGGGAACAAGTGAGGTAGTCAACTTTGCAGAGGACACAAAATTATTCAAAGTTGTTAAAACCCAAAAGGATTTTGAAAAATTGCAAGAGGATCTTGATAAATTGGAAGACTGAACATTCAAACGGCAGAGGAAATTTAATTTGGACAAGTGCAAAGTTATGCACCTAGGAAAGAACAACCCAAACTATGGTTACATGATGCAAGGTTCCACATTAGGAACCACCACCCAGGAAAATGATTTAGGCATCATCGTGGATAATACGTTGAAACCCTCTGCCCAGTGTGCAGCGGTGGCCAAGAAGGCAAATAAAATGCTTGGAATCATAAAGAAAGGAATGGAGAATAAAACAAAGGATATTATAATGCCACTGTATCGTTCCATGGTGTGACTGCACCTTGAATATTGTGTGCAATTCTGATCGCAGTGTCTTAAAAAGGATATAGCAGAATTAGAAAAGGTACAGAGAAGAGCCACCAAAATGGTAAAGAGAATGGAAGAATACCCCTATAAGGAGAGGCTTAAAAGGTTAGGGCTTTTCAACCTGGAAAAGAGATAGCTGAGGGGAGATATGATAGAGGTCCATAAATTAATTAATAGAGTGTAATGGGTAAACGTAGATTGATTTTTTTAGTCCATCAAAAAGTAAAGACTAGGGGACATGCAATGAAGCTACAGTGTAACCCGTTTAAGATTAGTAAGAGAAAATATTTTTTCACTCAATGCGTAATCAAACTTTGGAATTCATTACCAGAAGATGTAGTAAAAGCTGTTAGTGGAGCTGGGTTTAAAAAAGGTTTGGACGAATTCCTGGAGGAAAGGTCCATAAACCATTAGTAAAAAGGACCCAGGTAATCCACTGCTTGTCCCAATACAAGCATTGTGGAACCTGTGTCTTTCTGGGAAACTGCCAGGTACTTGTGACCTTAATTGGCCACTGTTGGAAACAGGATACTGGGCTTGATGGACCTTGGTCTGACCCAGTATGGCATTTCTTTGTTCTTATGTTCTTAACAGAAGATCCTGCCCGTGGAAGCAGCAAGTTCCCATGGGCAGAAGAGCTGCCGGCCAGATCATGCCTGCTGCAGGGCCCGAGGTAAGAGTGCAAGAGCAAATGGAGAGCAAGGTGGTGAGGGTGCAAAGGGGAGGTGAAAAAAGCACAGAGTCTGGGAAGAGGAACAGAGAGTTGGGGGACAGCAGGAGAGAAGAAGAAAGATACTGGACATGAGGATGGAAGGCTAGGAAGATGGAGATACTGGACACAGGAGGGGCATAGGGAGATGGAGGGAAAATGTTGGACTCGGGGGTATCAAGAAAACAGGGAACATGCTGGACAAGGGGGGGGGGGAGTGAGGAAAACAGGGGAGATGCTGGATGTAGATGGGCAAAGGGAGACAGAGGCAAGATGCTGGACGTGGATAGGCACAGGGAGACAGAGGCGAGATGCCGAATGCAGAGTGGAATAGGGAGGCAGAGGAGACATACTAGCTGTGGGACTAGGGAGGTCAAGGGGAGATACTGGACATGAGAAGTGAGCACAAGGAGATGCAAGGCGTGCAGATTTCTGAGATGGAGTGGGGATACTGGGCATGGGGAGGTACAGGGAGACTATGGGACAATGCTGGACATGGGGGGGGGTGGAAGAGAGGGAAAAGGGAGATGCAGGGCACCAGGGTAATAGGGAGAGAGTGGAGAATATTGACACGGGGGTAAGTAGGGTGAGAAAGAAAAGGAGAGATGCTGGGCATGGGAGTAATAGGGCGGGGATGGTATGGAGATGGGGAAGATGCTGGACAAAGAGGGATAGGATGTAGGAGGGGGCATGGAAGGATAGGGAGAGAGAGAGTGGAGATGCTCAATGGAGGGAAAGAGCAAGAGAGATAGAGAGGAGAGAGAGACACTGGATGGGGGGGAGAGAGAGTGGAAGACTGGGGAATAATGGATCAGGGAAGAAGAGGTGGGGAATGGGAGAATTGGGGTGAGGATTGAAAAGTGGTAGGTATATGGAGTAAAAAAAAAAAGAGGGGGGTTGAGGACTGGATAGTAAATAGTAGTAGTGAAACCTGAGTGGACAGATAGATAGAAAAATAAATGGAAGAAAGCTGAAAACAAAGGATCAATATCTAAGATAGAAAGAAGTGAAGACAACAAAAGGGGAGACAAGAAATGGCAGATGAACTAGAGACCATAGAATGAGAGTTAAGAAAAGACACAGGAAAACAGAAATCAGACTGGGACCAGTATAATCAGAGAATAAAATGATCAGACAACAAATGTAGAAAGAATAATTTTTGTTTTAATTTAGTAATTGGACTTTTGCACTATCTTTATATTTTACACAGTACAGGGAAATGCCAGTTGTCATGATCTTTGTCTTCTTTACATTAAGGTGCAGGCCCATTTTAAGACTATGTTCCTTGATCGTGAGAAGCAAATGTTTCAGATCATCTTCACTTTCAGCCAGTAATTGCTCTTGGCAGAATGGCTATGAAAGACCTAGACAAGATTCTCAAGAGCAGAGATGTCTCTCTCCATACAAAGATTCGACATATTCAAGCCATGGTATTTTCAATAATGTCATATGGATGCAAAGGTTGGACACTGAAAAAGATAGACAGGAAGAAAATTGATGCCTTTGGATTATGGTGCTGGCAGCGAATACTGTGTATACCATGGACTGCCCGAAGAACAAACCAGTTGGTACTAGAGGAGATCAACCATAAGCTTTCTTTAGAAGCTCAGATGATAAGACTTCAACTTTCATACTTTGGACACATCATGCGAAGAAAGAGATCAATAGAGAAAGACATCATGCTTGGCAAGATAGAAGGTCACCGTAAAAGAGGAAGGCCAGCAATGAGATGGATCGATACAATAACAGCAGCTACGGGTACCAGTCTGTCAACAATGAGCCACCTGACTGAAGACCGAACACAATTCAGGACAACTATCCAGAGGGTCGCCATGAGTCGACACCGACTCAACGGCACTTAACAACAACAGGGAAATCCATCTATTTCTCTGGTGTTGCACTGCATGCAGAATCTAGCTTCTTGGGGTTTCATTTTACATTTTGTCTACATATTTTTTATTTTCAGGTTGTGGTCACTTATTCTGTCTTTGGTGAGGGTCTGTGTTCTGAGTGTGTGACAGAATTTGCACATAGGGATCTGCACTGTAGTAATCTGACTTGTTCAGTATATAGGTTTATGGGGACATGAGCCTTCCATCCTCATGTTCAGTATATATGTTCTAGGGACTGCTACTATATTTACAGTGCCATGTTTTTTCTGGGTAAGCTCCTTGTGTGAATTTTGGAAGTTAGTGCTGGTATGATATGGTAGATTTGCTCTGTAGATCCTCAGTGATTTTGTTGTAGGGGTTTGTATTAGTTCACAATATGCCTGGTACTGGAGAATGCTTACAAGATAACCAGAAGCAGATTTTTTTTTAAATATATGATGAAAGTCTTAGTTCAACTCTGCACCCTTGTCAAGGGAGGGGTTTCTGTAGATACAACATATATGTTCAAAAAGAAAAAGCAAGAACCATAACGCAGTTCATAACAAAATAAAATGAGTTATAATTTGGTTTATGTTTATTATGTTCATGTTTATTTGATATACCGCCCTATGTTACATCAGGGCGGTTTACAGGTACAAAGTCAAACTGGGATGGGAACAAGGTCCCGTAGCAGAAAAGGAACTACAAAAATTAAGACAGGAAAGAGAAGAATAGTAAGACATAGGACAAGATGTAAAGCGAGAGGGAGACAGGACATAGGTAAACATGGATAAACCAGGTCAGCTGGGTGTGGCCGGAAGGTTGTAAGCAGAGTTAAAGAAGTGAGTTTTGAGTAGTGACCTAAAGGCAATGTAGTTTTCTTCCAGACGGAGTGAGTGGGCAGAGGGTTCCAAAGGGCTGGACTATGAAAGAAGAAGGCAGAGTGACAAGTAGATTGTAAGTGAGCACGAGATGGTGGGGGGAGGTGGAGTCGATTGATATGGAAGGAACGAAGACTAAGTGTAGGGATGTGAAAGTGAAGAAGGTCAGCAAGGTATTGCGGCGTGTGTGTGTGTGTGTGTGTGTAGAGGACTCGATGAACCATGGTTAGTATCTTGAATTTAATACGATATTCTACCAGGAGCCAGTGCAAGAGAAACAGTAAGGGAGTAATATGGTCTCTGCGGGAGGAAAGGGAGATAATTCTGGCTGCGGTATTTTGAATGAGTTGTAGCCGACGAAGTTGGACCTTAGTGATGCCAGAAAAAACTGAATTGCAATAATCTAACCATGACAGGACTGTGGATAGCGTGAGAGTAGTTAGAGCCAAGGGAGACAGTAAAGAACGAATGGAACAAATTTGTCGAAGGAAGAAATATGACGTCTTAACTAGGTGTGATATGTGGTCTTTGAAAGTGAGATTGGAATCAAGGAGAATGTCAAGGTATTTGAAAGACGAAACAATAGGGATCACAGAACAGCCAAGAGAGGGAGCAAGGGAAGGGCAAGGATTTCCGAACGTGAACCATGTAGCTGAAGTTTTAGCGGAGTTGAGATGGAGACAGTTTGTGGATAGCCAACTGGAAACAAGAGTGAGACAAGAATTCAAGGGAGTGAGGTCAGGATGCTGTGGACTGGTGTGATGAATGATGATAATGTCATCCGCGTAGAAGGCGGCAGACATACTGTCTTCTAAATGCAAAGGGCCAGTGGTGCAAGGAAAAGATTGAACCATAAGGGGGCCAGAACAGAACCTTGGTGTTATAAACTGCACTGTGATTCTCACATTTTCTTTTAGTTTCTTGGTGTGCAAGCATCTTGAATTTCCTTTGTTTTTTGCAGAATATATATTTACATTAGCACCATGCTGGTCCAGTGTGCAGTTTCAGAGGAGTTATGTTGGGGTTGCCAAACCCCTCTTGTTGTTTGGCACATTTAGTGACATGTTTTTTAAGCTCCGCGCTGGTAACACATGTGCGGGCTGAGTTACCAGCGGAGGTCTGTAGGCTAACTGCAAGAGGGGGCAGGTACTGTACATCCCCCTGCAATTACCACACTTGAGGTGGCATTAGTTGCACACAGGGCTGGCCCATCCACTAGATGAACTAGGAAGTCACCTAGGGTGGTGGACCCTGGTGGGTGGCTTGGCCCTAGACATACCCGATGTGCCACCCCCACATCAAGCCTTTTACCAGGGGTTGATGGGCATCACGGCGATTATCTCTTTGAAGCCACGGCAGTCTTTAAAGTACGCGCATGTGTGCAGATGCGTCCTGTTGCACTTGCCCCCTCCAACAGGAAGTCGGAGGGGGCAGGAGCGGCAGAACATGAGTGTGCGGATGCATTTTAAGGCCTGTCGCGGCTTCAAAGAGGTGATTCCCCATGCCGCCCATCAATCCCCGGTGAGAGGCTGGATGTTGTACCACCCCCACCGCACCTCCTATCGAGCCTGCCTAGGGCAGCAAGAACCCTTGGGCCAACCTTTGTTGCACCGACACTGCTTGTACCGAGCCATTATGCTAGTTTCTGCCAACAATGCAGACATCTGTGTGTGAGTGTCTTTCCTTCTCCTCACTCTCACGGACAGCATAATTTTGAGAAAGAAATCCTGAAAACCTAGCAGTATTGGAAAAAGCATGGATCTTACTCCCTGGTCCAATCAGAAAGTGTCTGCGCTATTCTCGCTTTTCTCTCGTTTCAGCTTCATTTCCTACTGCCTGCACATTGACTGCATGACTGCCAAGCTGGAGAGAGAGAAAGCCAGAATAACACAGGCTTGATCAAGAATTAAAAAGAAATCCTGTGATCCAGCAAGGAGAAAGCATAGATTTATTGGGGAGGCAAGGGCAAATGATTTGTGACACCCATCGGAGCTCTGGGAGCTGTTTAAAAGATGCGGGATCAAGGTGGCCCTAAATGATCATCCTTTGCAATATCAGTTGGCCGTTTAAGGATGCGGAAGTCTGTGGAAGGCTGTTTATCTTAACAAGATCGGGTGCAGTAACAGATTCTAGGGAAAAATAGACATCAGATTGCTTTAACATATTTTATGGACACTATTTGGCCTTCCCGGTCCAATTTATTAAACAGTGAATTGCTTGGACATAACAAAACATTCTGAAATGCTGCCATATAAATAATTTATTTTTATTTATTTATTGTAAATTTTTATACCACATTTTTCCATTAGATCAAAAGTGGTTTACATTAAACAAAGATTTGAATAATACAGTAACAAGTATATATTCAGTACATGGAACAGAGTATATTTTCTTATTTTACAGCAGTCTAAACATAAACATAACGACATGTTTGTATACTGTTGGTCTATTTTACTAATTATTCTACACAGTGCTATAATTTATATCGTACTGGTTTGTCGTTGGAACCTACTTAATACATGTGATTTAAATTAGCAGAATATTAAAATCACAGTCTTCCTACAATGTTGCAACTATTCTTTGCATCAACAGTACACCAATTTTGCTTATAGGTTCTAGATGTACATTGACTGCATGGTTATCATGTTGTTGATGCCTATGTTCTGTACAAAATTGTTTTCCTGCATATTTTATCAACGAGTAAAATATTTCTGAGATGTCCATACTGCGGAGTGTTTTTCTTTTGATCTATATCTAAAATTAAGCATGTTCTTGGACTATAGCTTGTTCATGTGATGCTAAGTATTTACTGCTCAGTAGTTATTTTTATTCTGGCTATGTATTTGCCCCTTCACTGCAATTTCTTACATCACTGGTTTTGAAGGAGAAATACTAGCATCATGTGAAAAGAGTTCACAAAGGAGATTGGGGGAAAAGGGGGTGGGGTGTAGCCAGCATTAATAATGAGAGGGGGCACCGATCTATAGGTTGCAGGGGGGGGGGGGGGAGGGACGCCAGAAACCCTAGCACCGGCACTGAATGTGGGGAAAACTTCAGAGCCTATTTCTGGGTGTGGTGGAAGGAGTAGGTTGTGAGTGAGCATAGGGACTGTGCAAACACATGCTTCAAATGGAGTGGCTTAGTAGTTAGAGCAGTGAGCTGAGAATAAGAGAGGGTAGGCAAATCTTTTTCACCAGAAGTGCCAAGCATAGACTGTCCTAAAATTAGATTTATGGGCAATGTATCTGAGGTGTAATGTCGCACCATAGAACGATACAGAGGCATTATGCTCCTTGTGGTCTTGGGCAAGCCACTTAACCCTCCATAGCCCATGTTCCCTGTAAAATAGTTATCTCCAAGTTATAATGCCCTGTTCAATGTAATTTCAGTTTGTTCTATGTAAACCGCACTGATGCAGAATAGCGCGGTATATAAGAGAATGTAAATAAATAAAATGTAGGCCCCTCCATGCGGAAGTAGCAAACTTACTTCATTGTGTTTGCCGTGCTGCCTCCCCTCTTGTAAATTAGCTGCAGGCCCGGCGGCTGTTCCCTACTGGCTGAAGTCTTGTGGTGTGGCTGTTATCACGAGACTTCAGCCCAGCAAGGAACAGCCACTGAGCCTGCGGCAGACTTACAAGAGCGAAGGCAGCACGGCAAATAGGATAAAGTAAGGCTGCCACTGCTGTGTGGGTACCCTTTCTGCCCGCCCCCTCTCCCCCCCACATTGCAGGGGATGCTTGAATGGAATCTATGACACTGCTTCTACTTTTAACACTGGAAGCAGATAGGGCACACTCACTCACACAGGAGGGACAAGTAGAGAGCTATTAAGGTCTAAACTCTGGCTTCCAGATATAAATGCTGAAATCTATATAGACCTCAAAAAATCCAGACAGTTGCAACTCTAGTTTCCTCATGCGGAGCATATCTGACAGCTTCCCCACCCCAGGCATTTGAGCCGTAGACACATGCCTAGTTTGCCCGTGCCTTAATCATATCCTGTAGATAACCTCTCAAACACGAATCCTTGAGTGAACGTGGCACGTACTGGCCTGCATGTGCCATTTCCAATTTGAAGCGTGTTTGTTTTTAATGCAGCATACTACTCTGGTATCTTTGGAATCTGCCAGGTAGGCGAGTTTGTTCCTTCATTAATGCTGGGAACCTCAAGTTGGTTTGTTACTTAGGAATGTGCATGTTCAGGATGACAGTTTACATCTACAAGGCACAGATCCAAGACAGACCAGAAGAGAAAGGATTCCTTCTCACCGACTTTGACTCCTTGCTTATGGACCCATCTTCCCTTTCTCTCATTCTTGGGGGATTTTAATATTCATGCTGATGATCCCTTTAACTCTAATGCCCTAAAGTTCCTTGCCTTAACCTCCTCATTCAACCTCCAACTGTATTTTATTGCCCCTACTCACCAGCATGGCCACTGTCTCAACCTATTACTACTACTACTACAACTTTTCATTTGTATAGTGCTGCAAAGACAGACCTCATCTTTTTCTCCTTCTGCTCACCATCAAACTTCTCTTCCTCAGTTCTTCCTCTACCTAACCATCATCTTCTAACTTTCACTCTTACCCACCCCTCACCATAGTCTCATCCTGTCTCCATTAACACATTTAGGAATCTTCACACTACTGACCCCTCTACTCTCTCGACCGCTGACTCCTCCCCTCTCTCTTCCACTCTGTCATCAGTTGATGAGGCAGTTTCTTCCTATAAAAGTGTACTCTCCTCCACTTTGGATGCCGTCACTCCTCCCATTTCACACACTGAAGTGTACTATACCTCAGTCTTGGCTGACCACTAAAATCCACTACCTACGTTTTTCTATCTGTTATGCTGAGCATCTTTGGCTCAAATCCTGTAGCCATGCTGACTTCCTACATTTTAAATTCATGCTAACTTCTTTCCAATCTGCCAAAGTACTCACCAAGCAAGAGTAGAATGCCCATCTAACAAACTCTCTTGCCTCTGACCTTCGCTGTCTCTTTACAATGCTCAACTCTGTCTTCAAAGTGCTTCTGCCCCAACCCCTCTTTCCCTTTCTGCCCAAACCTTGGCTGAATAACCCCATAGTAAAGGTTCACCAAATCAGTCTTGAGTTCTTCACAAGACCACCTCCATCTCAAAACTTTCCTTCAATCTGTCACCCTTTCTTCCTTTTCTAAAATCACTGAGGAGGAAACTGCATATTTTCTTTCCTCTTCCAAACTCATTACCTGTTCCTCTGATCCTATTCCCACCCATTTATTAAGCTCCATCTCTCCTGCTGTTGTCCCTTCCGTCTGTCATATCCTCAATCTATTGAAACACACAGGACCAGCAAGAGAACAGCACTAGCCACTCGTAACTGAACAGGGACAAAACCAAAGGAGCGGTAGGTTCAAAGGCACGACTGCAAACAGGCTTGAAGGAATAATACATGTTTGCAGTCGTGCCTTTGGCGTTTCTTAAACAGAAAAGTTTTTTTATGGTATTAGTGACTTCAATTAAACTTTATGGGTATTGTGGAGTCAATGATCACCACACACCAGTCAGTGTGCCCTGATAACCCCTGATGAAGTGACACACGAAACACGGTCCTGTGTTGGGTTTAGGCCACTATTTGTTTCAATAAAGGTGTTGGGTGTTGAACCTACCGCTCCTTTGGTTTTGTCCATATCCTCAATCTATTACTTTCCACTGCAACTGTTCCTGCGGCCTTCAAACATGTTATAATTATACCTTTCCTCAAAAAACCTTCACTAGATCCTTCCTGCCCTTCCATTTATCGGGTCCATCTCCCTCCTCCATTTTGCATTTAAACTACTTGAACATGCGGTTCATCACTGCCGTCTCATAAGAACATAAGAAATGTCATATTGGGTCAGATCAAGGTCCATCAAGCTCAGTATCCTGTTTCCAACAGTAGCCAATTCAGGTCACAAGAAGCTGTAGTGTTCCCAAAAAGGAACATAGATTCAACTGTGCTTATCCCAGGATAAGCAGTGGATTTCCTTAGTCCTCTTTAATAAGATTTATGGACTTTTCCTCCAGGTATCTGTGTTAATAAAAGCTGTGGCATTTTTGCCAATGCTTTGTTCTGTGTAATTTGTTAAGAGGGTAAACAGAGAAAGGAGGGATCCATTCCCTTAACCTCAAGTAAAAGACTTTTTACTTCCAAAAAGGTGTAAAAACTTTCAAACTTTAGAGCAGAAGTCAAGACATGTTTTTAACTAACTGTTTCAGAATGGATGATCCATCACATTTCACTTACATAGATGTTAAGCTAATAGCAATATGTATTTGGTGCTTTGGATAAGACAAAGCTAAAAGGAGCAGCTGCAAAGTTAAAGATTTACATCAAGCAAGGGTGTTTAAAAATACTACCTTGGAAGCCCAGAATAGCTGTACTCCACACTTTAAGAAAAGTGGAAGGAAGTCCAAAAAACTGCCAGCATGTTGTAAAGGTGAGGCTGTTGTAGCCAAAAAATCATCTTTCAGGAAATGAAAAAAGGAGACAAATGATGAAAACTGGAAACATAAGCACTGGAAAGTTAGATGCAAGGCATTAATAAGGCAGTTAAAGAGAGAAATTGAAAAAAAGCTTGCTGTGGAAGCAAAAATGCATAATAAAACCGTTTCCAAGTATATTTGTAGCAAAAAACCTGTGTGAGAGTCAGTTGAACCTTTGGATGATAGAGGGGTAAAAGGGGCACTAAGAGAGGAGAAGGTTGTAGTGGAGAGACTGAATGAATTCTTTGCTTTGGTCTTTACTGAAGAAGATGTAAAGAAGTTACCCATGCCTGAAAATGGTATTTAAAGCTGATGCAGCAGAAAAATTGAAAGAAATATTGATAAATCGTGAAAATGTACTACAACTATTCAATAAACTGAAGCACAGCAAATCACCTGGACTGGATGGTATACATCCAAGGGTGTTGAAAGAACTGAAATATGAGATTGCAGACGTACTATTACTAATCTTTGAACTAGCATTAAAATCATCAGAAGATTTGAGGATGGCCAATGTAACACCAATTTTTAAAAAGGGTCCAGGGGTGATCCGAGAAACTACAGACCGGTGAGCCTGACGTCAGTACCGGGAAAAATGATAGAAACCATTATTAAGAACACAATTTCTGAACATGTAGATAGTCATGAATTAATGGGAGACAGCCAACATGGCTTTAGCCAGGGAAGGTCATGCCTTACTAATCTGTTATATTTTTTTGAAGGTGTAAATCAATAGGTAGACAAAGGTGGGTTGGTTGATGTAGTGTATCTGGATTTTCAGAAATCCATTGACAAGGCCCCTCGTGAGAAACTCTTGGCGAAATTAAAAAATCATGGGATAGGAAGCAGTGTACTATTGTGGATCAGGAAATGGTTAAAAGACAGAAAGACAAGGGTAGGGCTAAATGACCAATTTTCCCAATGGAGAAAGGGAATAGTGGAGTACCCCAGGGATCTGTGCTGTCAGCTGCTTTTTAACATATTCGTAAATGACCTGGAAATGGGAATAATGAGTGAGGTAATCAAATTTGCAGATGATACAAAATTATCCAAAGTTGTTAAAACCCAAGAGGATTGTGAAAAATTGCAAAAGGACCTTAATAAATTGGAAAGCTGGACTTTCAAACGGCAGATGCAATTTAATGTAGACAAGTGTGAAGTTATGCACCTAGGAAAGAACAATCCAAACTATGGTTGCACAATGCAAGGTTCCACATTAGGAACCACCACCCAGGAAAATGATTTAGGCATCATCATGGATAACATGTTAAAACCTCTGCCCAGTGTGCAGTGGTGGCCAAGAAAGCAAACAGAATGCTAGGAATCATAAGGAAAGGAATGGAGAATAAAACAAAGGATATTATAATTGTATTTATTTATTTTATTTATATTCTCTTATATACCGCGCTATTCTGCATCAGTGCGGTTTACATTGAACAAACTGAAATTACATTGAACAGGGCATTATAACTTGGAGATAACTATTTTACAGGGAACATGGGCTATGGAGGGTTAAGTGGCTTGCCCAAGACCACAAGGAGCATAATGCCTCTGTATCGTTCTATGGTGCGACTGCACCTTGAATATTGTGTGCAATTCTGGTTACCATATCTTAAAAAGGATATAGCAGAACTAGAAAAGGTACAGAAAAGAGCCACTAACATGGTAAAGGGGTTGGAAGTATACCCCTATGAGGAGAGGCTAAAAAGGTTAGGGCTCTTCAACCTGTAAAAGAGATGGCTGAGGGGAGATATGATAGAGGTCTATAAATTAATGATTGGAGTGGAACTGGTGAATGTAGATTGATTGTTTTTTACACCATCAAAATGTAGAAAGACTAGGGGACATGCAATGAAGCTACTGTGGTCTATAAATTAATGAATGGAGTGGAATGGGTAAACGTATATCAATTGTTTACATCAGAATATAAAAAGACTAGGGGACATGCAATGAAACTACAGCGTAACCTATTCAAGACTAATAAGAGAAACTATTTTTTCACTCAACGTGTAATCAAACTCTGGAATTCGTTACCAGAGGATGTAGTAAAAGCTGTTAGTGTAGCTGGGTTTAAAAAAGGTTTGAACAAGTTCCTGGAGGAAAGGTCCATAAACCATTATTAAAGGGGACCCAGGAAATCCACTGCTTGTCCCAATACAAGCACTGTGGAACCTGTATCTTCTGGGGAAACTGCTAGGTACTTGTGACCTAGATTGGCCACTGCTGGGAACGGGATACTGGGCTTGATGGATCTTGGTCTGACCCAGTTTGACATCTCTTATGTTCTTATGATATAGTGATTATGAAGATCAAACTACCTCCTTTGATATGATAAACGTTTTTGGGGGGTCCTATTCAAAGCCATTTAGGTGCTCAGTGAGATATTCAGTTGCACCGAATATCCCTGGTTTCGGCCCCTAAGTGCCTCAAACTAGCTGGCTATCATCAGGCTTTTTGGGGCAGAACGGAGGCAGCACCCAGGGATAATTGGCTAATGGCAACATTCAGCCACTAGCCAGTTATCCTAAAGCTTGAAAGGCTTGTTGGTGCATTGACAGGTTTTGCTGCAGGTTGTGTCTTGTTATTGTTAAGTGCCATCGAGTCGGAGTCGACTCATGGCGACCCTCTGAATAGCTATCCTAGTGTCTTACTCTATCTGATATGGGTTTGGCCATCAGAACCAGGAACCACATTACCACAACGACAGTTTTAAACACAATGGCTACACTACCTATTGTTACAAAGCATGTTTTAAATTTATAGGTGCTTTGTAATATATCTTGCACCCAGGACTATACCAAGCTAGAAATCTGCCCTGTGCAATTTGTGAACCTGGCGCCCCGCCTGTCTTCCCTCGCTCTTATTGTACTTCCTGAAAGCCAGCTGATGGCATTAGTGCCGTTCTGTACTTGTGCCCTGTGCAGCCACAGCACTCACTCAGCCCTTGGTATGGCTCTGCTTCCACCCAGTATTTGCTGTGGAAAGCATGAGAAATACAGGCAGGAAATATGCCAGCAGTGGAACGATCTGATTTGCTAAACACCCTGGGCCCTATGAGTTATATAATGCAGGCTACTTGTCTGAAAGCGTCCCTGCTTACCCTTTGAAGGTGCTGTTCCAACATGCTGTCACTTGCTCACAACTGACCCTGCAATCTGCTCTGGTGTTATTTTTCTCTCTCCTTTCTACGGTTATGGAAGCCAAAGTGAAATCAGCCCTTTGATGGACTATAGGCAAACAAGCAACTGATGGTAGCTATTGCCTCTTAAGAGTGCCAATACTTGCACACTGGTGGCCCCAAATGCTTATAAAAGAAACTCAGCCTTCCCAAGATATGATTTATGCTCAGCTAGGCAAGATCAAGGCATAAGCTAACAAAGCGCATCCCTAGGCCCCAGCCATTTCGAGGTCACCCTTTCAATTCAAATGGTTCCTAAGGCAGGCCCTGGTAAAGCAGCTGCTGACAGAAAGAAGTGGAAGAATGTCTGTTGGGGGAGGGAGAGAAACATTTCAAAGTACAATGCATTTAAGTTCCATGTTGACACGTTTATACGGCCGCTAGATAGCATGCGCTCATCCCTCACCGTTAAGAGTCAGTCGCTATGCCTCTGTCCTATTGCGCCGCTCTAGTGAGCCAAGAACCCGGGTCACCTACGGTCACCCACAGACTCTTGCTACCGAAAGCAGGGGGGCCGCCGCGTTTCCCCGCCTCCTTTGTGACGTCACAGAGTCAGCACCGCCCCTCTTCCCTCCTGTGCCCTCGGTACTCTTTTCTCACCTGCACCTCCGGGTCTCCGTTCCATAGGCACGGAGCGGGCGAGGAGGCGCAGCCCCCTTCTCGCCGCCGAGTTTCAGCATGGCCCCGGGTGGAGCCGTCGTGCTCAAGCCGGAGAAGCTGTCGGGCCGTTCCGACTGGGGCTGCCTTTGAGCGCCCCTCTTTTGTTTCCTTCCATGGGCTTTTGTTCCATGGCTGCGGGCAGCGGGCTCGCCCGATCTCCGTGCCTGTGCGTGGCTGCTCCTGCTCTCTAGCAAAGCTGGTTCTGGATATGGGTTCTCCCGGCTTCTGCCATTGCTCAGCTCCGCTGGCTTCGACCGCCGGCGAAAAGAGAGCAATGATGCTTGGCAGCTTCTTGACCGTAAGTAACAGCAGGGCAGCCCGGTGAGAGTGTTCCCTGGCATCAGATCGACATGTTTACAACCCGCTGCCAGCCTGCAAAGGACGCTGCCTAGTACCTGCTCTCTGCTATTCTCGCACCCCCCTGGCTCTAGCGCTTTCCTTTATCATTGTAGGGGGGCGATCCCACTGTTGGTATCGAGGAGTCTGCACTAGTGCGATGCCGCAGTGTTGCTGGCAGACCTGTGCGAAACCTGACATCCATCACTCTGAGCCCAGGCTGATCGTACCTGAATGCAGAGAGAAAGTGGTTTGGGGATAAATACAATCGTGTCAAGTTTGGGCGTGGTGGGGAAAACGGATCTGTCACCATTTATAGTTGGAAATTGTGTCGCTCGCACGTGGGAGTAGATCCTACCTAAGCTCTATTCCCTAGAGGCGCAGCGTACTCACTTGGGTGGGCCTCGTGGCGCGTCTGGCCGCTGAAGTGCCTCGAGGTGCTAAATGGGGCGGACGTTTACTAAAATCTCCTCTTCAAATGCACATTTTGGGGGTTGCGGGCGAAGATTTCCGTATCTTCATTAGCACGTATCAGTGTGCACGAGAAGGAAGCATGTTGAGCTGGGCTGGATATGTGTTCGTAGACATGCCGGTATTGTTTCCGTGAGGGTCTGTTTTCATAGCGCTGCTGGTGGTAAATATAATACAGCCTTGGTAAATAGTACGTGGGTAGGAACTCGTTTCTGCTGGTTTGCTGCGCTCTTAACGCTTTTAAGGTTAAGCCATCTACTTAACGTCCATGCCAGCTGCCCATCAGCAGGGTGGTGTTGGTTTCTGTACTTATTATCAGTAGCTACTGTGATGAGGCAGGCTTGGGGAGGGAGTTCCCTTTCTTCCTCTTCCCCATCCTTTTGATTGAGTCAGCAAATAGGACTGAGTCAGCAGTTTTATAAAGCTAGTTCTGCTATGGCCCTATCTACTCGTATTAATAGGTTCCCGGACATTAGTTTAGGTTCTGTAATTTTCAGTAAGAATTCATGGGCCTATAAGAAAAGACAGTGGTGCTTAAACATTTGTAATTGTACAAGTGCAGATGTTTTTATTACGATTTAGTTTGAGCACCTCCTTCCCCATTAAAGCCAGTGTATGAATTTAGCATGTAATGGAAAGGAGAAGGCATATAGATAATTCAGTTGACTGATTTGACCTGGAATTTACTCTGTATCCTGTTCTATATAGTAGAGAAGCACTTAGACCATTTCCTTGTAGTGTTTTTCTATTAATAATAATAGAATAGTGGTTGGGGCAAGGTACTTCAGGCCTGAAGGTCGGGGGATTCAAATCCCACTAGAGGACGGCAACCTTGGGCCGGAAAGACTGGGGTTTCTAGTCCCACAGGTGCTCCTTGTGGTCTTGGGCAAGCCACTTAACCCTCCATAGCCCATGTTCCCTGTAAAATAGTTATCTCCAAGTTATAATACCCTGTTCAATGTAATTTCAGTTTGTTCAATGTAAACCGCACTGATGCAGAATAGCGCGGTATATAAGAGAATATAAATAAATAAATAAATTCATCTTTTTGTTTTTAATTTCCAAAAAATGCTTACAGAGAGCATGACAGCTATTAGGAGCCAGGTCACCTGGCTACCTGATTAAGAAGAAACTAAACATACACACCAAACATGGAAAAAGAGAAAAAATATAAAAAAAAGAATAAAACAAAAGTCAGAACAAGTAAAACAGCAACAATCAAAATGCGAAGATTAAGGAGAAAAATTTCTTTGGCTGACATTTTTTAAATATATTTCCAATCCTGCATCTGCAAATATCTCTATAAAAATTCAGTCGGAATCCTTTTTAATAAGGTGAGGCATGCTGTGACAGATGTATCTTGTTCCAAGGTCCTTTTAGGGAACTTGGGCACAAATATTAAGACACAAATTCTAGCATGGTTTCAAATATTTCTGTGATTCAGTAAAATATCCCTGTCTATTAACATGTGATGATAATTAGTGTTCATAATAACCAAGGGAGAAAAGGTGTTTCAAATGGGATTTTGAAAGGATATGGTGAACTGATTACATGAACCAGGATCTGTGAATAGCTTTATTTTTAATCCTATGTTAATATTTTCATTTTTGGGTCAACACAGGCTGTTACTGAAAGCTGAATTCTTCTGTTTATCCACAAATTGATTTGAGCATGGACATGGATATTGCACCTTTTTTCTATGAAGTGGGGAGCAAAGGTGGTGGTGGTGGTGGTGGTGGTGGTGGTGGGGGGGGGGGGGGGGTGTCACAATCGCAGGCTTTGAGTGCCACCAGCAGGCCAAGTTACATATAAACATGTCAGCAGAAAAAGACCATGTGGTCTATCTAGTCTGTCCTTCCATATCAGATACTATAGTCCATTTTTTTCCTTTAGAGATCTTCTGTGTTTGTCCCATGCTTTCTTGAATTCAGATACAGTCCTTATCTCTACTACCTCCATTGGGAGAGACTATTCCATGCATCTACCACTCTTTCCATAAAGAAATATTTCTGCATATTACTCCTGAGTCTCTGCCCTTTCACTCTCATCCTAAGTTCCCTCATAGCAGAGCTTGCTTTAAATCGAAAGAGGCTCTCCTCCTGTGCTTTTATGCCAGAGAGGTATTTATACATTTTTATCATATTTCCTCTGTCCCGCTGTTCCTCTAACTTATACATATTAAGAGAGTTTTCAGGATATGTACAATAAACCTTTGTTAGATATATCTGGGAAGGGAATTTGAGTCTGGGAACCAAATTAATTGGTGTTTTAGTTACTTGAAAACCAGATCTGTTTGTGGGTGCTGGAGGATCAGATTTTGGGAACCACCATTGTGGAGAATAGTTTTCTCTTTGCTATTCAGTTATTGGTCTCAGTGGAGACTGCTTACAAGGATGCCTGTTGAGCTAGTAGCCTCCAATGTGCCCAACTCAGTATTGGGAATTGAAGTGAGGCCAGAAATGACTTCCACATTGTCATTGACTACTGAAAAAAAATCTTTTATCATTTTTATATTTATCTTTTTGCAATTTTGTTTGCCCTGGGTTTATCCACTAAGCTGTCAAGACTCTCTTGATTATTACTTTTTTTCAGGCTGGGAAACCATTTTAACAGTGAAATTACTGCATGTAGTACAAAATGGGTTGCTTAATAGCTATGTAAATGCTATCAAAATGATGTTCTGCAAAATAATTCACAACATTTTAGTACTAAAATGTATTTTCCTCTTTTGATGTAGCCATTATAGCTTTATAAAATGGTCTATAAAAATTGTTCCATGAAATTCTTAAAGAACTCCAATCTCAGAACATTTTGTTAGAATCAAGGTATGACCTCCGATGTTGCTGTAATTCTCTTTTATAGGATAGATGTTATAGTTTAGCAGTTAGAAACAATAATGTTAGCACATTGGGTACTAAAAGGCCTTCATTAGACTGTGCTGGTAGTTGCTGTAGTTCTTGTGAGGCAGTTTGCAGCAGCACCTAAATACAAAAGCATTCAAATGATAGATTCAAAATGTAGTTAGTACATAACAGTGTGTTGGCAGGGGGTAGGGGAAGAGGAAAGGAGGGACCTTGCTTGATCCATAGGTTTTCCTTGTTGGTAGTTTGCAGAGGGCTAGTGGATAAAAGCATATTAGAAACTGAAATACATGCACCCTCAAAAATAGTGAAAATGGTTATACATATCTTTTTTTTTTTTTTTTTTTTTCTTAGACTTCTAGTTTCCCACCTGCACTGAACTGGGGTCACCAAGAACCTTCCTTCATAGCCACTTGAGATTATTTTTTCTCATATTCTTTCAAATCCTATTCAGTGCAGCCATTGCAGTGACTTTCCTCTGGAGAGGCACAGATTGTGGTTCCTTTAAAAGGTATGCGCTGGCTCAGCTCCCCTCTCCCCTCTCCCCTTTAACAATTCCTGCCAAACCTGCGGGTCGGCTCCCGCTTGGTGTCTCCTTTCTAGCATCTCTACCCGCTGTAGTAGCCGGTCCTCCACTGCTCTCTTTTTCTTCTTCTCCTGGGCTGCTATGCTAATCAAGTGCCCCCTCACAACCACCTTCAACCCATCTCACACAGTTCCCGTGGACACCTTCCCATCCCAATTATGCTCCAGATAATCCCTGATCACCCTCTTGACTTTCCACATATTCCTTGTCATTCAAAAGTGATTCATTCAGCCTACAGACTCGCTCACCCTCATCCCTCCCCCCCCCCGATCAAATGCAATGTGCACTGGTGCATGATCGGACCATGTTATACTCCCTATTTCCACCTTATTCACCTTAGACACCCAACTTCCACTCACCCACAGCATATCCAACCTGCTATATGTACCATGTACTGCTGAGTAGAAAGTGTAGCTCTCTTCACCTTGATGCCGCACTCTCCACATATCCACCATGCCCAGTCGCTCCTTTAGTTTCAACAGGCTCCTCCCCTCCTCCACCACCCCCTCTATTATCCAACCTGGGATTCAGCGTAATATTAAAATCACCCCCCCCATTATCACCGGTATTGCCCCCCCCCCCACCCCTTCAACTCTGACATGAGCTTCTCATAGAAATCGTCTCTCTGTGTATTAGGCCCATAGATACTTACTACCCACACCTCTTCCCCTTTTATCTTTAGTTTAACTGCCACCCATCTTCCTTTGCGATCCCTCCGTACCTCCCCCACCGCGTCTCTATATTTATGTCCAATCATTATCCCTACCCCACCCTTCCTTGGTTGCTCTCTTTGACCCCCCAACAGCACTCTAGGATAGTTCCTAGTACTTATTAACCCTTCTTGGCCCACTTTCAAATGCGTCTCCTGTATGCATAAAAAATTTGCCTACAACCTTATGTCCTCCCGTTCCAGCAGGCGCTTCTTACGCCAGGAACCCTTTAGTGTTTACTGTTGCCACGATCAACCGCTCCTTATCCCTACCCCCTCTTCCCTTCAATTCCTTCATTCCTCTCCCTCCTCTCTCCTTCCCTGCCCCCCCTGCCTCGTCTCCAACCAGGCTAACTTGGAGTCATGAGTCACCCGCCATCCCCCGGTACTCCCCCCCCCCCCCCAATCTCTTCTACTCCCAGTCCCCTTCTACTCTTCCCGCCCCTTCTCCCTTCCCTCCCCGGTCCCCCCCCCTCCACACCCCGCCCTCCCCCCATAGCCCCCTTAACCTCCCAAAATCTTCCTTTTACACCAACCCTTTTATCCTGCAAGTACTTCAATCATCTGTTATCCCTTCACAATAAGTCCTCATGAGCAGCCCAACTTCCATTCGGGCTCACTGTCCATAATCTTTTCGTTCCTCTCCGCTGTGGTCTCCGGTAGTCTCCCTTGATCTCCAGGAACAAGCAGGAATAAGTCCTCACATATGGGTACGTCGGTACCGACGGAGCCCGTGCGGGAAAGCTCCCCAGCTTCTTAGAATAGAAGCTTTTGGGACCTCCCACTGCACATGCGCACTGCCTTCCCGCCTTCCTGAACAGCTCTCCTCAGTTTCTCTTTTTCCGCGGAGCCAGCAGGTCGTGTTCCTGTCACCGCTGAAGAAATTGTTATTTTATTTGTTTCTTTAGACCGCGTACCTGCCTTCCCCATACCGATACCGGTATCGCCGGTCTTTTCTTTCTTTCTTTAAAAAAAAAAAATTATAATTCTTTTTTCTTATTTTTTAGCTTTTTGGTCACTTCAGAGAGGCCTCTCGGCCTACTCAATTTCTCCTCATGGAGAAGCCAGCCCCTGGATTTAAGAAGTGTACCAAATGTAATGCTGTTATTTCAGTCACAGACACCCATGACTGGTGTCTGAAATGTTTGGGGCCTGACCATTCCATACCGGACTGCCCATCTTGCTCCCACATGTCTAAACGTGGGCTGCAGAACCGGGCCAACAAATTCCATGTGCTGTTTGCTTCAGAGAATACAGCATCACAGTCATCCAGGTCTTCTTCTCCGGATGGATCTCAGGTAACCAAACCTTCTGTGGGCAAGTCCTCAAAGAGCAAATCTCCTTCAAAGCATCGAGAGGCTCTTAGCTTAGAACTTGAGGACCCTGCCCCAGCCAAACAACCCCGGCGGGAAGTCCAACTTCCAAAAACGCCAATTCAGGGGTCTCAGGTTGATATCGATGCTACGGCCTCGACAGATCACCTGTTAGCCTGCTCTGGGGTACCGGGTCACTCCGGTACCGACATCCAGGCAGCTATGGCGTCCATGGGCGATACTGTACAGTCCATGCAGCAGGCCGTCATGGCTTTCATTAAAGCTGCAACGCCATCGGTTCCGCTTTCAGCGGTTCCGGGCCCGATACCGGTATCGTCCGCCATGCCGGTATCGAGGCCGTCCACCTCTAAACGCAAGTCGGTACCGTATGGGCTTTCGCTCCATACCGGTTCCATACCCGATACGCCCGATATCGATACCGATCGGTACGCGTATCGTGCGTTAGAGGAAAGCACCGATTCCTCTGAGGATTTTCACTCCTCTGATGATTCTGCTGAGTTTTCACTCAACTTACCTGAGGAGCCCTCTTCTCCTAAAAGGAGAATGTCCCCTCCAGAGGATTTGTCCTTCCAGGACTTTGTTTTAGATATGGCTACAGCCCTTTCTATTACCACATCCTCTGAAAAGGAACCCAGATCCAAAAAACTGGATATTTTGGGATACTCAAAGGCCCCTAAGGAGGCAGTTACCCTGCCTATCCATGAAATCCTTCAAGAACAACTGATGGATTTCTGGGAAAATCCTTTGACTTTGTCTCCTTATTCCCGTAGGTTGGACACCATGTATAGGGTCCCTCCTTCTCCTGGTTTCCAAAAGACTCAATTGCCCCACCACTCTATTGTGGTGAAGTCTGCAATGAAGAAGATTAGGAGTACCAAAAGGCACTCTTCCACCCCTCCAGGACGGGAATGTAAGACCTTGGACTCTTTTGGTAGGAAAATTTTCCAGGCTAGTATGCTTATAGCCAGGATTAATTCCTACAGTCTCTATATGGGCATGTTCCTGGAGGAACTTGCCAAAAAGGTGCGGCATTTTGCCCCCTTTATCCCTGAGGATAAAAAGCAGGGATTCCTTTCCCTAGTGAAACAACTCTTAGAGGTTTCTAAGTTCTCTAATAGGGCAGCATATGATTCCTTTGAGGGAGCCAGTAGGGCTTCGGGCATTGCTATTGCAGCCCGACGTCTTGCTTGGCTCCAGGCCTCTGATCTGGAACCTTGGGTTCTAGATGGCTTACGGAATCTGCCCTGTACAGGTGAGAACTTATTTGGGGAAGAGTGGCAAATCAAAGCCACCCAGATGGATGCTGAAAATGCCACCTTGGAAAGACTTTCAAAGTCCACTTCAATTCCTACTAAGAAAAAGTCTTTTAAAAGGCCTTACTATAAGAAGGCCAGAGTTGCTTCAAATACTGGCCAGCAGTCTTCTCAACCTCGCTATACTGCTAAGCGTCAGCAATCCAAACAAGCACGAACTAAGCCTGCAGCAGCTACTGTAGCTCAGCAGGCTCCAACCCCTCAGGGGTTTTGACTTGCTCCTAGGGAACTTGCCACTTCTGGTTCTAACACAACCAGAACCTCTCACCATACCCGGAAGGTTGGTTCACTTTGCTCCCAGATGGGAACAAATCACAACAGAACAATGGACCCTCTCTATCATTCGAGAGGGTTACAAACTTCATTTCTCCAGCCTTCCTCCCCATCATATGGTGAGACCATTCAATTCTCCCCCATCTCTCCTAACCCTGTTGGGTCAAGAGGTTTCCTCTCTTCTTGCCCAAGGGGCCATAGAAGAGGTTCCTCTTCCTCAACAAGGGTCCGGTTTCTACTCCCCTTATTTTCTCATTCCAAAGAAGACAGGGGGATTCAGACCAATCCTAGATCTGAGAGAATTGAACAAATTTCTCTTCAAGGAGAAATTCAAAATGCTGTCTCTCGGCATTCTCCTTCCTTACCTCCAGGGTCAGGACTGGCTTTGTTCTCTAGACCTACAGGATGCGTATACACATATACTCATCCATCCATCCCACAGAAAGTATCTTCGCTTTCTGTTTCAGGGAAAACATTTCCAATACAGAGTACTCCCCTTCGGTCTAGCCTCTGCTCCAAGAGTATTCACAAAATGCATGGCAGTCGTAGCCGCATTTCTAAGAGGCATGGGAATCTTTGTCTTCCCATATCTGGACGACTGGCTCATCCGAGCTCCAACTCAGTCACAGGCCCAGATTTCCCTGGACCACACAAGGAGCCTTTTGCAGTATCTGGGACTGGTAGTAAACCTTCCCAAGTCCCAACTCATCCCTACTCAATCTCTAGAATTCATAGGGGCCCAGTTGGACACCATCACTGCAAGGGCCTACCTTCCACATGTTCGAGGCCAGCGCCTCCTGAGTTTGGCCTCCCAAGCTCAGTCCAGCACTCACTTGACAGCCAGGGAAATGCTACGCCTACTGGGTCATATGGCCTCCACAGTGCATGTGGTGCCCTATGCTCGTCTTCATATGAGAGCAGCTCAATGGACCCTGGCCACTCAGTGGACTCAGGCGTCAGGAGCGCTCTCAGACCAAATACAAACCTCCGATCGTCTGTTTTGGTCCCTCCACTGGTGGACTTCCACCAAGAATCTGTTGTTGGGGTCTCCATTTCAACCATTGCTACCCCAAGCAACCCTCACAACAGATGCCTCCCAAACAGGGTGGGGAGCCCATCTGCAAACTCTCTCCACTCAGGGCACTTGGTCTCTACAGGAGTCCACCCTTCATATCAATCTTCTGGAACTGCGAGCAATTTACCTTGCCCTCAAGGTCTTCCACTCCCTCCTAGCCAACCTCACTGTCCTAGTTCAGACGGACAATCAGGTGGCCATGTTTTACATAAACAAACAAGGAGGGACGGGCTCTCTGTCGCTTTGCAACGAAGCTCTAAGACTATGGGCCTTCGCCAGAGAGCATCAGATTCACCTGCTAGCAGTGTATCTCCCAGAAGTTCAAAACTCTCGGGCAGACAGGCTCAGTCGAGTTCTGCTGCCACACGAATGGTCCCTACATTTGGACCAAATAAACCGAATCTTTCAGGAATGGGGGACCCCGGACATAGACCTCTTTGCAAGTCCGTGGAATGCCAAACTTCCCCGGTTCTGTTCCAGAACTCCGTGTCAGGGAGCTCAGGCTACAGACGCCTTTCTCCTGAATTGGAATCAGGCATTCCTATATGCCTTTCCACCCATTCCTTTGATTCCCAAGACTCTGTTCAAACTCCAGAGGGATCATGGAACTATGATCCTCATAGCTCCACGCTGGCCACGCCAAGTGTGGTTCCCTCTACTTCTACAGCTCTCCCAGGGATCCTACTTGGATCTGGGAGCTGCGCCAGACCTCCTGTCTCAGGAGGAGGGGACTTTGTGGCACCCAAACCCCAAATCCCTTCACCTCAGTGCTTGGTTACTGAAGGCTTAAGCCTTCAAGACTTTCATCTTTCCCAACCAGTGAAAGATATCCTTTCTGCCTCTAGGAAACCCTCTACCAGGCGTTCCTATGCTTTCAAATGGAAACGTTTTTCCATTTGGTGTGCTCAGCAGGGTCTTGACCCTCTGGCACTTCCTTTGAATTCTCTTCTTGATTATCTCCTGCATCTATCCAATGCAGGCCTCAAGACGAATTCGGTAAGAGTCCATTTAAGTGCTATTGCAGCATCCTTGAAACATATAAATGGACAACCTATCTCCTCTCATCCTCTTGTTGCAAGATTCATGAGAGGCCTGACTCTCACTAAACCTCCCATCAGACCACCCCCGGTCGCATGGGATTTGAATCTAGTGCTCGGTCAACTTATGAAGCCACCTTTTGAGCCAATGTTTTCCACCTCCTTGAAATTTCTTTCCTGGAAGGTCATCTTCCTCATTGCAGTCACTTCGGCTCGCCGCATCAGTGAGCTGCAGGCTTTAGTGGCTAATCCACCTTACACAAGATTTCATCATGATAAGGTGGTCCTTAGGACGAATCCCCACTTTATGCCTAAAGTGGTCTCGCCTTTTCATCTTAATCAAGAGGTATATCTACCTGTCTTTTTTCCAGCTCCTCATGCATCCAATGCAGAGAGGAACCTTCATACTCTGGATTGTAAAAGAGCTCTCGCTTTTTACCTTAATAGGACTCAGCCACATCGAAAGTCTTCTCAACTTTTTGTGGCCTTTGATCCTTCCCATTTGGGACTTCCAGTCTCCAAGCGTACACTTTCCAATTGGATTGCTCAGTGTATTTCTTTTGCTTACCAGAGCAAAAACATTTCTCTGGAAGGCCATGTCACTGCTCACAATGTGAGGGCCATGGCAACTTCTATGGCTCATCTGCACTCTGTTTCCATAGATCAGATCTGTCGAGCCGCTACCTGGGCCTCGGTTCATACCTTCACAGCCCATTACTGTTTGGACAAGGACTCCCGCCGGGATGCCTTGTTTGGCCAGGCTGTCCTCAAGCACCTGTTCCATTCCTAAACAACTCCTGCCCACCTTCCCAGAATGGATGCCTGAGATCCATACGAAGATGGCGAACCTTTACAGGGGATCCCATGCATCTAAGCTAGGGAGTCCCCATATGTGAGGACTTATTCCTGCTTGTTCCTGGAGATAGCACAGTTACTTACCTGTAACAGGTGATCTCTGGGAACAGCAGGAATTAGTCCTCACAACCCACCCACCTCCCCTAGGAGTTGTATCTTTTATCTATCTATCTTCCTGTCCTCTCTCTGTTGACTCAGCTATAAACTCGAAACTGAGGAGAGCTGTTCAGGAAGGCGGGAAGGCAGTGCGCATGTGCAGTGGGAGGTCCCAAAAGCTTCTATTCTAAGAAGCTGGGGAGCTTTCCCGCACGGGCTCCGTCGGTACCGACGTACCCATATGTGAGGACTAATTCCTGCTGTTCCCAGAGATCACCTGTTACAGGTAAGTAACTGTGCTTTCTCTCCATGCTGCTCCCGCTGCGCTCCTTCTTGCTGGTTCCTCATCACTCTCTCCTGCGCCACATTTGACCACTCAGCCCTAGTTTCCTCCGCTGGGCCTTCCATACCTGCCGCCTTCAGGACAGACCAAGCCACTGCCAAGGTTTTTACTCTCCAAGTCCTGTTGCCCTTTGAGAAGGCCAGTCCAAACGGGTAGAACCACCGATACCTCACCTCCTCTTTCCTGAGAGCTTTAGTAATTGGGGCAAACTCCCTCCTCTGCTGCAGGGTCCCCAAGGAGAGGTCAGCAAATATGGCCGCCGAGTAGCCCTGCCACTTGAAATTACTCAGTCCTCTCATTTTAGCTGCAATTTTCTCTTTTATAGTCCTTGAGCCATATAATTATGTCCCTGGGCTGTTTGTTGTGTACCAGGCCCAACGCCCTGTGGGCTCTATCCAGCTGTATTTTCTCCCCGATTTCCTCCTCACCTCCTTGCCTCAGGGCCTCCAGGCACCCCGCCTCCGCCACTTTTTCACAGTCTCTAAATTCCACATCTTCGGGGACTCCTTTTATTTGCAGATTATTTCTCCTGGAGCGATTCTCCAAATCCTCCAACTTCAATTTAATCTGCTCTCTTCTGCTTGTTGCCTCTCTTGCTGCAGCTCTAACGTTTCCAGGCGGTTTTCATGATCTCCCAGCCTGGCTGCTACCTCCCCCACCTCCTCCTTGAGCTTGTTCATAAGTCCTTCCAAGGCCGTTTTAGAAGCCTGCACCTCCGTTTTTACTTCGGCAAACCACTGCTTCAGCTCCTCTCTGGACACCAATGCAAGCCCGCTAGGCTCTGAGTCACTCTCCGCCCTCTCTAACTCCTTCACTCTCGACTCCACTTGTTCCCGCCGCGGGGCCTCTGCACCTGCCATCTTGCCTTCCCCCACCGGCGTGGTTGCTCTGCCATAGGCATACTCCTGCAGATCTGCGTTTTTTTTCCGGGTCATCATGTTCCCCTCTCTCTGTGCTGTCCACCGCGCCGCTTCTCCTGCCTCTTTCCATTGATTTGGTACATTTAAATCTCCTTATTCTCTGGGGTCGGTCCGGAGCTCGCCGCTCACACAGCCATTCGTGCGGGTGATGTCACTTCCTCCTCCCAACTGGCTTTTAAGGAGAAGCTTCTTTTTGGAGCCGATTCAGAGAAGCTAGTGAAGAACTTGGGCAAGACAAAATCTTCTCACCTTCCACAAGACAGGTCCAGGGGGCTTCTGAAGTGGACTGGTGCCTTTTTCTTGGTGGCCTCTGCCTGTCCACTGAGAGTGTGCTGGCTGGAACCCTGGTGGTCTCGCGACTCTCGTCATCCCTGACCTGGAAAATCTTTCTTCTCCTCTGCTTCTGTGCTTCAGAATCATTCTCAGTCCTTTTCATGTAACGCGTGGGTATGCGGTCTCTGTCCTGTCCAGAGGAGGACCTTCCCAGGCTGCACACTGAAGGTTTGGGGGCAGGCTTTGCTTTTTTTTTTTTTTTTTCAGGAATGGGCACGGGTTTCCAAGGATGCTGGGTGCTAGACACCATTCAGTAAGGTTATGTCCTGGAATGCAAAGAGCTGATGCTGGATGCCTTCATCATTTCCCCTTGTAGGTCTGCGATCAGAAGTGCCGCTGTGTGGGCCACCTTGGACAAGTTGCTGCTCCTACAGGCGGTGTTGCCTGTCCCCCCGGATGAGTGGGGCAAGGGCAGATACTCAATCTAATTTATGGTGCCAAAAAAGACAGTTCCTTTTGGCCCATTCTGGACTTCAAGTGTGTTGATAAGCACTTGTGTATCATGTACTTCTGGATGGAAACCGTGCGCCGAGGGGAGTTCTTGGCTTCTCTGGATCTGGCCGAGGTATATTTTCATATCCCAATCCGGGTGGATCAGCCAAAGTATCTGCGTTTTGCCATGCATGGCTCTTGCTGTCAGATCGCCGCCCTCCCTTTTTGATTATCTCCAACCCAAAGGATCTTCTCCAAGGTCATAGTGGTGATGGCTTTGGCGCCAAGCGAACTGTGTCCATCCATATCTGGTGACTGGCTCATCCAGGCCAATTCCCTTTCAGAAGCGTCTCAGGTGGCATCTCACATGGTGTCCTTTTTTGGAAAGCCTCGACTGGGTGATCAATTGGGGAAAGAGCCAGCTGTTGCCTTTCCATTCCCTGGAGTTTCTGGGAGTCTGTTTCGACACTTGAGTGGACAGAGTTTTCAGGCCAGAAGAAAATCAAGACACTTGGACTGCATGGCGCTGTTCTGAGTGCAGCAAGCTTCAGCACCTCAGATTGATGGTGGCGACTGTAAAGATGGTGCCATGGGTGTGTGCTCACATGTGGCTGCTCAAGCGGTTCTTGTTGACTTGGTGGTCTCTGAGTTCTCAGGAGTTTCTGTGCAGGCTCCCGCTCCCGATGATGGTGAAGGCTAGCCTGTGGTGGTGGCAGCAGCCCTGCCATCTGAGGAAGGGCATGCTACTGGATAATTTCTCCTGGATCCTTCAAGCAACAGATGCGAGCCTCTTGGGCTGGGGAGCCCATTGCCAAGACTGCTTGGCTCAGGGCCATTGGAACCACAGGGGTGTGATCCATTGGATGCTGTGAGATGGGGGCCATCAGCTTGGTTCTTATGCATTTCTGGCCCCTGGTCGAGGGCCGGGTGATTTGAGTGTTTCCAGACAAACACCGGGTAGTGGTTTATGTCAATTAGCAAGGCGACACAAAGAGTGCTGGTGTAGCTCTGGAGATGGCTATCCTGTGTGCCTGGGCAGAGAAGAACCTCCTAACCTTGGCGGCTCAGTACATTGTCAGGGTGGACTCCTCAACCGTCACTCTCTGGATACTGGAGAATGGGAATTGAGTTAGGAAGCATTTCAGTTTATTTTGCATCGCTGGGATCGCCCCAAAATGGATCTGATGGCAACCCACTCCAATGCCAAAGTTTGCTGCTTCTTCAGTCACCACACAGAGACAGGGTTTGAGGGTGTTTGCACTTGCTGTACATGTTCGTTTCTTCTATGCTGCTGGTGGGGATTTGGCAACCTGAGCAGGATTGTTCTGGTGGTGCTGGATTGGCCGAGGAGAGTGTGGTTTGGCAACCTAATGTAGATCCTGCAGGTGCCGCCTCTGGTGAATCCATGTTGCCTCGCATCCTGCAATCCATTGAACTCCAGAAACCTCACTACCTCTGCTTTATCTTTGTAGCCACGGTTGTGCAGTTCTTTCATAAACCCACCAAATAAGGAAGAGGTGATAAAAGCAGTTAGTGTAGCTAGGCTTAAAGGTTTGGATAAGTTCTTGGAGAAAAAGTCAATAGACTGGTAAGACAGACCTGGGGAAAGCCACTGCTATCCCTGGGGTGTAAGCTGCATGGTGGATACCTCCAGTGAGCACTAAGAGGCAGCATCAGTGTGAGAGAGGTTACTTGGCTGGGCTTTGGGATTTCTTTGAGGGTACTGCTTTGAAGCTGCAACTGTGAAACATGCAGAGACTTTGCTGGCATTGCAGTCCGGATGGATGAAAGTGGCAGGATCACTTCGTAGCCTCCCATGAGAGCCAAAGTGGTGTTCCTTGTAATAGAATGACAGTTATGCTACTCACAAGCTTCACGCCCTACGCTGGGGTACATGTATGTCTGATTCCGACTGACTAACACACTGCACCGGAAGCCCCTCTACTCTGTTCTTGACCTTCTAGTCTCTGGAAAATAAAGGTAAATACCACACTAGTAGCATGCCACAAGAGGGAAAGAGAGAGGTCTGGCATCTTTGGTACCTTGCAGTGAAGCTGAAACAAGTTGAAAAGTTTACACTTTACAGTGTGACACAATGCCACGTTTCCCTCACAGAATCAGACATTTGGGGTTTTTTTCTATGTGTAATAGAAGTGTTGAGGGGGGATCTGTGCATGTGTGTGTGTCAGTGGGTACATGTGTTTGTATCTTTCTGTGTGTCATGGAGACTCCTGGAGGCTACATACACACATGTGCTTCTATATGTGTGCCACAGGGACTATTGGGTGCAACATAACGCAAGAATGTTGGTATGTGTCATGGGGCCTGTTGAGGGAGATGTGTGTGTCTGTGTCATGGTGAGTATTAGGGGCTGCATGCGTTTGTGTCTGTGTGTCATGAGGAGTGTTGGGGCAGGGCTGTATATATTAATATCTGTCGGGGACTGTGTGTGCATGAAACAGCACACTTGCTGTGTGACAATGACATATTGCCCCGTCCTTCATTTGCATAGTCACACGTGTATGTGTGGAGAAAAGTTCAAAGGGAGATGATTTAGTGTGTCTCATTACAGTAGTAGGGCCTCTATGAGGAATTTCTATAACTAGTGTTGTGTGTGTATATATATATATATATATATATCTTCAGATAGTGGGTGCAGTGTTGGGGCAGGGTACCTGTCTCTCTGTGTGGTGTGGGGTTCGCGCATGTGTGTGTGTATGCTTCTAGTGGAGGTAGGGGCAGCATCTTTTAGCGCATATTCTTTGTGCTCTATTTTTCTACCCTCTATTCAACCTCCACCCCTTGCAATCGTACACCCCTCACTGCAGTCCCACAACTGCTTCCTCCCCACAACTCTGTTCCCTACCCAGCCTTTGTCCCTTTCTCCCTCCCCATACTCCTAGTTTTATCACCCCTTGCCCTCGATTACCTTCCCCCCATCGTTCTTTCCCAAACCCACTATGCCTTTAAATTTGTCCGTCCTTCCTTTCTCCTGTATGTCTGTGGCCCCAGTTTCTCTTCCTTCTGCACTCTTGGCTGCAATAGTGGCCTTCTTTGGCCTGCAGAACAGCTTGTTCCGCAGGTAGTGGACATCACTGCGCTGCTAGACATGATCTTGGCTTTCATTGCCCATGGGAACAGCCTGTCCCACAGGCTGAAGAAGAAAAGAAGGCTGTGATTGTGGAGAGTAATGCCCACGGACCGAAGAGCAGAACACCACTGTGCTGGTCCCAAGGGATAGGCTGTTCCTGCAGACACCGAACATCATTGTGCTGCTGATGGCTACAACTTTGACACAGTGCCCTCAAACACTGGTGCTGCGCTTACCCAGCTTACCGGATAGCACCGGCCCTGCTTACAGCCTCTGAAACTGTCCCACTCATAAGAAACACAGAAATATGACAGCAGATAAAGACCATACTGCCTATCTTGTCTGCCCTTTCATACGAACCACTAAGCTCTACATTACCTTTTTTTTTCTTTAGAGATCCTCTGTGTTTGTCCCATGTTTTCTTGAATTCATATACAGATTTTCTCTCTATGACCTCCATTGGGAGACTTTTCCATGCATCTAGCACTCTTTCCGTAAATAAATATTTCCGCTAATATCTCCTGAGTCTGTCCCCTCGTTGCAGAGTTTTTTTCGTTCAATTGAAAGAAGCTCTCCTGCTGTGCATTTATGCCATGGAGGTATTTAAACGTCTCTATCATATCTCCCCTCTCCCGTCTTTCTTCCAAAGCGTGGATATTGAGATCTTCAAGTCTGTCCCCATATGCCTTATGGTGAAGCCCACTGACCTACAACTGCCCTGCCACCCTGTATACTGACCCTTCCCCCAAAACTATCCCAGCTCTCCCACCACCTTGCCAACTGCCCCTTCTCTGCATTTGCCCACCATTCTGCAAACTGCCCCAACCTAAAAATCTACCACACCAGAATTGCTTCACTACCCTGAAAACTGTCCCCTCCAAAACTGCCTCTGATCTAACTCCACTTCTCAAAACTATATAACTCAGAAATGCCCCATCACTCCCAGTTCCCTTGTCCACAAACAAACATACATAGAACACAGGGATGAGTAATAACTTAAATGTAGTACATTATAATTAGGAATTTATTATATATTTCATTTTTCTTACTGTTTCTACTGTGAAAACTACTGATTGGATTTCCCAGCTTTCTTATTGGTTGTCATAAGGTAGTTTCTCCAGATGTTAGTTTTGCGCATACCATGACCATGAACCTTACTTCTAAGTCAGGGTATGTGGAGTATGATCTCAGTCCCTCAAATTTACAGCTAATGCTCGGTATAGTACTTGCATCGCGCAAAAGTGAGCTGCTATTTGGAGTTTGTAAGATGTAACATGTATGAACAATTTGTCAAGACGTGCTTAGAAATTCTTTTATCAAGCCTGTCGCTCCCAATATGATGGGAAATATTTCTCTATCTTTCTGCCACATTTTCTTGATTTCTGACTGCATTTCTAGGTACTTCAGGATCTTCTGTCTCTTCATGTGATTCTCAGCATAATCATTTGGAACCGACACCTCTATTCTGTTTTGGTGTTTTTCTCCTTATGCTCGCATCCAGTTTCTTATCCGTTGGAATGGGAATGTCCCAGTTGATCATAACCTCTTCATTCTCTGTAAATCTCTTAGGGTCATGATCCCAGTGCTTTTCAAGCACAGTGATGATGTAGTGTTTACAGAGTTTCCGATGTATGAGGTGTGCTACCTTGTTATGCCTTTCTGTGTAGAAATTTTCTGCCACCAGAATTTCACAGCCAGCTATGAGGTGAGTCACTGTTTCCTGGTCTTTCTTACAGAATCGACATGTCATCCTTCCAGTCCAGTCCAGATGCATATCATAAGAGACACAAGGAAGAGCACTGGCTCGCAAAGAGTCCAAAAAACCAAAAGGAACAAGCAGAGTGTGGGTCACTTGCGCTTTATTGAAAACCAAAACCCCGACGCGTTTCGGTGAAAGCCTTCATCAGGGGGCTAGAGGACTGCAAACAAATATAAACAATATAACTCAATAAACCATAATAAAAACATAAATGTAAAATCAACATAAATAGTTTAAAAGGACAAACATCAAAATTGTGTATATCATATTATACTTACACAATGTATTAAATCAATACAGTAGATGAAGCGCATAGGAATATATAACCAGTAATGCGGTTAATAATGCTGAAAAACAACAAACATATTAAAATACAAATGCAAAATAAGGTGCAAATAGTAAACCAATGATTAAACAATGCAATAAAAAAGAGACAGATGGGAAACCCAGACCTAGAACAGCAAAAATACATACATTTAAACTGCTAAAAAATGGAACAAGAACTAATACATGTATGTAATTAAACCATAAAAACTTTAAAGCACGTCACAAAAACATAGTGTTCTGTTTGTTTGAATGGGTTGTCAATTAAGGATGTCTTTGTGCATCCAACTACCGCTAAGAGGTTTTTCTTAAATCATTACTCCAACTGTGCTACGAGTAATGTTATATATGTTATGTGTCCCTGTAAGCTTCTCTACGTTGGGAAAACCACCCATCCTATTAAGACGCGTATTATTGAGCATCTCTTTTGTAAATGTATGTTAGTACATTAAGGTCTATATTTAGACCCTACTATGTGTGCTGTGTATTACCCCTGTTCTCTCTATCTATGCCCCAACTTTACTGTCTTGATTTTTGACAAATCCCAAAATTATAATCAAACCGCTTCTGATCGCTGGAAGTAGCGGTATATAAGTGTTTACTAAATAAATAAATAAATAAGAGTTGTTTAAGCAGACGGGTTGAAGATAAACCCTTAGTCCAGCATTGGATTAATAAAGGTCATCTGGTTTCTGATCTGAAGTTTTTCGTTATAAAGGTTGTGCATCCACATTGGTGGGGTGGCAACTTAGATCAGATTCTTCTCCGACTAGAACAACGCTTTATTTATGAGTTACAGTCTCTTGAACCATATGGTCTAAATCAGGAGTTCAACCTATCTGTGTTTTTATATTTTTTCCTTATTAAGCCCCCCTTTTTTGTATAAAATCTATGTTTCTTAAAGAGAGAGTTTTTTCCTGTTCTTGTAATGGGCCCTAGCCTTTACATCAATTTTTAGTGTTTCCCTGGGTGTCCCCTTGTTACCACCCCCCCACCCCACCCCACCCTTCCCCCTCCTCCCTCCCCTCCCCCTCCTTCCTTGATTGTATGAGGTTTTATTTTCTATCTTTTAGTCCGTGTTTGGTTTGTGAGCTTTTCAGGTCAGGGATTTGTCTTTGTAATATGTAATATCATAGTATGGCTGTCTCCATATTTTTATGGGTTTTCTTTTCTTTACATTTTGATATGCGAAGTTGAGTGCTGCTTTTCATCATACACGTGATGTGATACATAGCTTTTCATTAAATATGGATTATTCGTTATTTTGTTTTTCGATTCTTTCACAGTTTTTTAGTACGGCTCAAATGCCACTGCTATTTGATGATAATTATAGTTCTTTGCTTTTAAATAGTATCTTTTGAGATGATTATTTATAAAATCCTTCCTTTTTTCCTATGAATGGTAATTCCATTCGTTTGAGCATACAATCCTTCTTTTTTTCTTTTTTTTTAGCTGTTTTAGGTTTCATACATATGCATTTATGTTAATTATGTCTTCTGACCTTTAAAAACGCGCCAAATTCAGCGTCTCATGAAAGGTTTGTTTTGCTTTCACTGATAGTGCTGAAGGTATGTGTAGTTCTATTTTTGCAGAATTTAGCTTTTTTTAGCCGTTTTTTTGCTTTAATGCTTTTATTTTCAGATAATCCTTCTCACGCTGAAATATGTTCTCGTCGTTTGTTTTTCAGATCATAGCATCGCTTTGTTTAACGTTATTAATTCTTTTTAGTATTTATTTATTTATTTTTTTATGCAGGTACACTATACAATCTCTAATTGTTTTGTTTTCATGTACAATGGAATATCATGTTCTTTCTATAGCTCGTTCTTTTTACAGCACGCCACTTTTCCTTCTATACAACACTAGCAGTTGCTACTTGCCAATTTTGGCGGGTTCCGTTTTTCTCTTGAGTTTTGTTAAAGATACCATAGCCTAGCTGTTTTTCGTGGCCGCCATGGCCATAATATATATACACATCACTACGGGTTATTTTAACCCCATCTTCTTCGCGTTTGTTAGACTTTTTTTCAGCGCACCAAAATTCAGCGTATTATGAAAGGTTTTGTTTTCACTGTCGGCGCTGAAGGAGCATGTAGCGCTTGACTCCACTCTAGTTTGCTTAGCTTAGTCTTTTCATTCCTCTGCCTCCTCTTTAAACATGCTTGGGTGAAGTGTTCTTTTTTTGAATGGTAGATTTTTCTTTTTCTGTTTGAGTAGGATTTGCCGGTCCATATTGTCATGTATTATAGGTTGGCAGTTCCCACTTTTTCAACAAAATCCTTTCTTTTTTTACCAGCACAATTTGTAATTGGATTACATGTCTGATGACGTTTTGTTTTTTTGCCAAGTTTTTTTCTGTACACTGACACCGGTTTTAAATTGCATTTGTTCGCATGGATTTATGTCATACAGAGTATCCTCTATTATTTAATTTTTTGATTTATACCTGTGGTTTTTATATATATATAATTTTTTACATATATATATCTTTTAGCATGGTCAACATTGTCTTGTGACGTGTTCTTCCCTCCCCCCTTCCCCCCCCCCTTTTTTAGTGGCCTTTTTAATTCATATGGTATATTTAATATATGCTGATCTTTGGCTGTTTAATCAGCCGAGCATTTGTTTTTTTAAATATGGCTTAAATGCATATGTTTTTAAAGTATGCACACTGTTTTTATTTTCATATATTTTATGTTCACCCAGTATGACATCTATGTTTTTTAAAACTGATTGTTGTACAGATAGGTTACTTCAACACTCACTTTTTTATATATTACACTCTTTTTGAATTTTTTTATAACATGGCATCTTGGCTCCCATTCAGGTCTGATTTCGTGACCATCTTCTGATTTTTAATTTTGTTTAATTTTTAGTTGATTTTATTTTTTATATTACTAAGTTTTTTAAATTCACTATGTTTTTGTGACGTGCTTTAAAGTTTTTATGTTTTAATTACATATATGTATTAGTTCTTCCATTTTTTAGCAGTTTAAATGTATGTATTTTTGCTGTTCTAGGTCTGGGTTTCCCATCTGTCTCTTTTTTATTGCATTGTTTAATCATTGGTTTACTATTTGCACCTTATTTTGCATTTGTATTTTAATATGTTTGTTGTTTTTCAGCATTATTAACCGCATTACTGGTTATATATTCCTATGCGCTTCATCTACTGTATTGATTTAATACATTGTGTAAGTATAATATGATATACACAATTTTGATGTTTGTCCTTTTAAACTATTTATGTTGATTTTACATTTATACATTTGTTTTTATTATGGCTGGTTGAGTTATATTGTTTGTATTTGTTTGCAGTCCTCTAGCCCCCTGATGAAGGCTTTCACCGAAACGCGTCGGGGTTTTGGTTTTCAATAAAGCGCAAGTGACCCACACTCTGCTTGCTCCTTTTGTTTTTTTTCAGATGCATATCATATCCATATCATCCTTCCAGTCCAGATGCATGGGTTGTGCCCTCTCCCAACCAACAGATGAAGACTGAGCATGACCAGTTTTCTGATGTTTCCTACTTAGGGCACTGGGCATCAGGAGCCTGGCCAGTATTGCTCAGTCTCCAGCAGATGGGAGCTCCCTTTGCATCTGGGCCCTACTTTAGGGATTCTTGGAGCCTATCTAGGCTTGGAGTGCTCAGTTGAGTGTAGCCTTAGGGATATTCGTAACTTCTTTGTTAAAGAAGAGGTTTTCTTCTATCAATTGGCTATTTGTGGAGGCAGATTTTAAAAAAAAAGACTAAAGGAAAGGAGAAGGATTTTTAGTAGAATCGAAGGAGTCTCCTATTGGGCATTGAGTGAGTTGCCTCCAGAGCGGTGAGTGCCCCGAACCATTCTGGTTCGGTGACTGCCTCATCTGCAGTGGGGTGTACACCCAGGAGCCCCAGGTCCCTCCCTCCAACTCTGCACGAGGTGTTTATGTGGCTGAATCAGCGAGTGAGATTCACAGCTGTGTGTGTTTGTTGGTTGAGTTCTCTCTTGCTATCCTCCTTGATGGTTTGGGGGGGGGGAGGGAACCACATCTCTGCGTTCAGGGCTTTCATTTTCTTTATTGCTGTTTGGTTCTGTTCCCTTCAGGGGGTCTGGTCCGGCGAGTTGTGTGGCGATGAAAGACAGTGGAAAAAAATAAAACATTTCATGGCCGCCTCTAAGCTTATATGGGGCGCACCAGGGCACGGTTCTGGGTGTGGGTCTCTGCCGTCTGTGCTCAGAGGAGAAAAAGATAGCAGAGCAAGCCTTATATGCATTGTAGCAGTTGGCATGTCAAGGAGGTGCATGGGAGTCTGGCTCATTGGAGGCTTTCCTCCTGCCATGTGGTCAAGCTTTGGTGGCAAAGTCAGCCATCTTGGGTCGCATGGAGGGGGAAAAGTGAAAGGGGAAGCATTTAAGGACTCTGGCGCTATGGCTAAGTCCAAGAAGCACAATAGGTCAGTGGAACCTGCAGATATAGATTCAGGGATGCTTTTTTTCCCCCCAAATTCATGTTTCTGCTCCACAGGGCCTTCTGCTTGAAGCAGGGTCAGAGCACGGAGCTTCGGGGGAAGCGGCAGGGGAGCTATGGACCTTGATAGAAGTTAGGGAGGCCCCGCCAGTTAAAAAGAGGTGGGAATCAGAGTTGGAGGTCTTGGAGGACCTAGTCTCTCTGGGGTCCCCATCTTTGGTGGAAGCGGCGGAGGGAACCTCGGGAGATTGGGAGGAGGCCTACAGTTTGGAGGCAGACGGGGGTAATTGCCCTTCAGGCACTGAGCCTGCCATAGTGCAGGTATTGTGCAGGGAGGAGCTGGCAGCCCTCATCTCCCACTTCCTGGGGGTTCCCAATACGTTGGTAGGCCCGGCAACTGAAGAGCTTACCCTGGAAGATCTGCTGTTACAGGGGCTTCATTCTCCCAAGGATTTTTTCCCGGTACACAAGGTGATCAAGCAAATGATTGATGGCCGAATGGGAACTACTGGAGTCCAGTTTGCAGGATGTCCAGACCATGGCTCACCTATACCCTCTTGCTCCTGAGGAGAGGGAGCTTCTCAAGCTGCCAAAGATGGACGCATTGGTGACCAAACCACCACCATCTTGCTATGGGATGCACAGGATTTTCAGTGGAAATACTGCGATCAGTAATTGTAGCGGTGCAAAAGGGAGAGTTTCTTATGTTCTTAGGTCTAAAAGAGGCATATCCCCACATCCTGATCTGCAATGAACATCAGCCCTTGAGGTTCATGGTGCTCATGGGGGGCACGTTCATTTTTGCGCTCTGCCATTCGGGCTGGCCACCGCACTTTACATGTTTACAAAGGTCATGGTGATATTGGCTGTGGTTGCATCAGGAAGGCATCCTGGATGACTGGCTGATCAGGGCAGAGTCCCTCAAGGGGAGCCGGAGGGCCACTCAGCGAGTGGTGGAGCTCCTGCAGAGCCTAGGTTGGGTGGCGAACCTCGACAAGAGCCATCTGGAGCTTTCTCAGCAGCTGACTGACTTGGAAACAATCAACGCCAGTCTCTTCTGTTGGGAGGTGCATTGTCTGGCCCAGATTTTTCAGGGATTGTAGTCGGAGGTGGAATCAACGTGATCAATAAACCGGTTGGAGCTCAGAACTGGTGTTCCAGGTGCTGCAGCAATTCAAGTATCTCTTGCAAAGATCCAGGCAGTGTGAGTTTGTTTGGTTTTTTTTTTTTGGACAATCTGACATCAGTGGCCTGCATCAATCAACAGGGTGGCACGGCCAGGCAATGCTGATGGAGAAGGCGATGCCACTTCTCCAATGGGCGGAGGAGCACCTTCTTGTTCTCTCAGCGGCGCATGTGGCAGGCAAGGAGAATGTCTAGGTGGATTTCCTGAGCTGCCATTGGGTGGACCCAGCAGAATGGGCCTTGGCAGACTAGGTGTTTCAGATGATTGTCTGATGCTGGGCCAGCCGATAATGGATCTGATGGCCTGGACGGCCAATTCAAAGTTGAACTGGTTCTTCAGCAGATGGCACGAACACATGCCAGAAGGGCTCAACGTATTGGTGCAACCGTGGCCCCATGATGGCCTGCTATGTCTTTCTGTCCCTGGCCTCTGGGTGAGTACTTCACAGAGTAGGGCAGCACCGGTCATCGGTGATTCTGATTGCTCTGGACTGGCTGTGGATATCATGGTATGCACATCTCGATCACCTCAGTGGGGGGTCCCTGGCGGTTTCCCGTGAAGGATGGGCTGCTGCCCCAAGGGCCAGTGCGCATGCCCCAAGTGGATTGATTCTCACTTAAGGCTTGGCTCTTGAGAGGACAAGATTGAGCAGGCAGGGTTATTCGCCAGCAGTGGTGGTGACACTACTCAAAGTCCAGAAGTAATCTACTTCCTTGTCTGATGTCAGTGTGGAGAATTTTAGAGGAATGGTGCGGCACCAGGGGGTCTCGGCCTTCTCGGCCTCCATCCCGCAGATCTTGGTCTTTCTGCAGGCTGGGTTGGAGAAAGGGCTGGCTCATTGCGGATCCAGGTTGTGGCATTGGCTGATTATCGAGGCACAATATGGGGTACTTCGCTGACGGTTCATGCGGACAAAGTTTTTCTCAGGGCCATGAAGCAGGTACGGCCCCCTCGGAGGACGGTGGGTGCCGTCAGCCCAGGCGGGAGTACCATTTGAGCCTTTGAGGGAGGCTTCGTTGAAAGATCTCACGTTGAAAACTGTGTGTTTTGGTGGCGATCTGTTCTGCAAGACGCATCTCAGAGCTGCAGGCATTGTCATGCCAGAAACGTTCTTTTTTTTTCATTCGGAAAAGGTGGTACTGAGGGCAGAGCTTTCTGTTGTCTAAAGTGGTGAACCAACCCGTTTCCCTGCCCGTGTTGCAGGGAGAAGGAGATTCGAGGGAGGGCAGGCAGCTGCAGTTGCTTGATGCTAGAGTTCTCTGGCAGTATCTGCGATTTAATGGCAGCATTCTGGCTGTCCGACCATCTTTGTCCTGTTCAGAGGGGCACGGAAGGGGACAGCGGCCTCCAAGGTGTCCATAGCGTGATGGCTGAAAGAGGCCATTGCGGCAGCATATCTCCTGAGGCGCAGACCAGTGCTCAGGGTTTCAAGTGCACTTGACCAGAGTGCAAGTGCTGTCCTGTGGCTAGTACCAATTGGGTCAGGTGCTACATTGCTTTTTCCTGTGGCTAGGACTAATTGGGTCTGCATTGGCTTAAATTATGCTTTGTAACTCCAATACCAGCCAGGCTCCTGATGCATAGTGCCCTTAGTAGGTGACATCAGCAAAGCTGGTCATAGTCTGTTTCCATTTGTTGGTTGGGAGGCATACCCCATGCATCTGGACTGGATTGGAGGGTTTCATGGAAAGACAATTAGCAGGTAAGGCCTTTTTACACCTTCGGTGCTTGCTGTAAACCATCTCATCTGTAATCCACTGTCATGGGTTGCAACTATCAATCTCATCCTTTGGTTTCAGTTCACTTCTTAATCATTCATGTGCCCGTTCTTGATGGATAAAGGGTTCCCAGAGTTACACTTTGTATTTCCCACTGTATTTGTGCATTTGCCACTTTTTTCCCCTTGTTTGCTGATCTGATTCTTTGAATATATTTTTTTCTCTTGTTTTGAAAATTTTGTTGCTGCTTCCCTGCCTGTGCTTGTGGATTCTCTCATTCCTTCTAGTCATCAGAATGATTATGGAGACAGATTTTGGACATTTACTTTCATATTTCAGCACTTCTTGTGTATTTGGATTAGATGATGCTGTTAGGTAGGCCTGTAGCTCTGTAGGAGTAATCGGTCTCTGAGGCCTAGCTCTCCTTCAGCTCTAGGAATGTACAGTCTCGGCACACACTGATTCTTGTAAATTACTTCATGGGCATGGAGGAGTTTTCTTTGCATGCCTAGATTTTTAAGATCTTTGAGGCCAATCTACAATCCCAAAGCTGGTATGAGAGTACAGGAATTGCCAGCTGATTTGATGGCTTGTATCTTATTCTGTGATATTAAGGCACTTTTCAATAATAATTTTAACCTTCTATAGTATTCTTTACTGATCTTTTCTCTCAGTAATTTTTGCCCAAGTGTCGTTCCTTCCTCTACTTCAAGGTATTTATATATGCCTTCCCATTTAAGTTCCTTGAAACCATAGCCCTTACCCAGGGATATGTTTTCTATTTTGCTCCATTTTCCTCTAAGAAAAAGTTGCCTTAGCACATTTGTCTAGGCCAGAAGTCATCCTGATGTCATCAGAAAAGCTTTTCACTACACAGAGTTGCTCTGGTAATTGGATTACGTGCCACACAAAACAGCAAGTGGCGATAGGGAATCTCCCTGAAATATTCCTTGCTGGATCTTGATGTTAAGAATGATGTACTGACCATCTTCATACCTCAAAAATAGGGTGGTTTACCACATTGTCATGGTGAACTTAATGTGTTCTATCAAACCATGATTTATCTTATACATCTCAAAGCAATTTATTATCCAAGAGTGTGGGATGCCGTCAAAAGCTTTCTTATAATCAGTCCATGCTATACTGAGATTTCTGCTTTGGTTCCATATGCTCCCCTCTTATTGCCCTTTTGCTCTATTCTTATGATGTTATTGGACACAGTAAGATCATATATTTTCTCTTCATCTGCAGTATGTATTGTAGATAGACAGACAGGTTATTGGTCTGTTATTTTTGGGAATGTTACTTGGGTCCACTTTTTGAAGGAGAAATGTTCTTTCTGTTATAAGCCATTGTGGTGTTCAGTCCAGCTGCTTGATTAATTGTTTTTTGCCGTTTGCCAGATCTTGGTGGCGTGATGTTAACTGCTTGAGCCAAAAGTTGTTCAAACAATCTGGGCCAGGGCTCTTCCAGTTGGGGGCTCATTTTAACCTGCTTTCCAGCTCTTTTGTTGTTGCTATGGCAATTTCATAGGTTTGATGTTTTGATTCTTCTAAATGTTCCTGTATGCGTGGTAACCATTCTGCTTCTTAATTGTGCTCTATGGGGTCCTTGTATAGACTTCTCCAGAAGGTTTCTTTCAGCTTTGGTTGGTGGTGTCTTTACCATATTAATGCTTTTTCCCAATAACCTGTAGAATTGTTTTGGGTTCTCTCTAAATAGTTTATTTTGATATCTTTCTTGTCTGTCGCCTAATGGCTTGAGAACCGAGAGACCAGGGTTCAATTCCCACTAGCACTTCTTTTGGCCTTGTGCAAGTCATTTAACCCTCCATTGCCTCAGAAAAATGCAAGTTACCAATGTCCATGTTTAATGTACATTACCAAGGTTAATTCACAATGTAAACTGCTTTGACTGAAATGATAAAGCAGTATAAAAAAACCTGTTAAATAAAATAAATATATTTGCAGTTTTTTGCACTTCTCTGCTACTTTCAATTTATTGTTCTAACATATAAATTTCAAGTGGTCTTCTGTTAATGCAGCATGCTTCAGCTTGATGTCTTGGATCTTCCTCAATATCTTTGATCTTACTCCTTTTATATACCTGTCTGTCAGGGTTACCTCCGCATGCAATGATTGTATTTTTCCTTCAGTGCACTTTTTTCAAGGAGGAACTGTGATTGGTCTCTTTTTTTTTTCTGGCCCTGCACTTTAATTGGTAGTATTCTTGCAGTAATTTTAGCTGCACAATATTGTATTTGATTTATTTTGGTGGTGTCAATAAAATGTCCCTTTTATACATAGGTTACTATGTGTACTGGCAAATAATCGTGGCTTGGATTGGCCACTGTTGGAAACAGGATACTGGGCTTGGTGGACCTTGGTCAGAACTGGTAATGGCAATACTTATGTTCTTATTCTGTTGCTATTGGTGAGGCTAGATTGAGGAACTGCCAAGCTGGGAACATACCTAGGACCCAAAGTTTATGGGGGCACTCATTTAATCCTAACCTCCAGAGTACACAGCACAGCTGTCTGGCTTTTTTCAGGATTCTACCGATTTACATTTGTATCTAGAAAAATGTTTTGGAGTTTAAAACCCTCATCTGCAGTTCTCTAATCCTACCCCTACTACTATTAATCATTTATTTAACACTACAAGGCGTATGCAGCGCTGTATAGATGCTTGTAAAAGGCGGTCCCTGCTCGTCAGAGCTTACAGTCTAATCAAGACAGACAATACAATAGATAAGAATAAGGGTAAAAATAGGGGAAGGTAAGGAAAACAAGGGATCAGGATCTAAAAGCAGTCACAAAGAAGTGAGCCTCTAACATGAATTTGAAAAGGGGGAAGAGATGAAGCCTGTCGTACAAACACAGGTAGTTTGTTTCAGGCATAAGGAGCAGCAAGGTGAAAAAATTGAAGTCTGGAGTTGGCAGTGGAAGAAAAAGGGCATAGAGAGAAGCAGGCCAGTGGAGGAGCGGAGAGAGTAAAGGTAGTGAGGAGCAGTAGAGTGAATGCATTTATAGGTTAGAAGGAGGTTTGAATTGGATACGATAATGGAAGGGGATCCAATGAAGTGTCTTGAGAAGAGGTTAAATGGGGCCGGAGGAAGATTAGCTGCACTGCAGAGTTCTGAACAGATTGGTGACTCAAAGGGAGACCAGCATATAAGAGGTTGCAACAGTCAAGACGGGAGGTGACTAAAGAGTGGGTAGGTGTTTTAGTAGTGTGTTCAGAAAGGAAGGGGTGAATTTTATTAATGTTATAGAGAAAGAAACAACAGGCTTTAGCTGTCTGTTGGATATATGTAGAGAAGGAGAGGGAGGAGTCAAAGATGACCACAAGGTTGCGGGCAGAGGAAATGGGAAGAAGTGTGTTATCTAGAGAAATGAGGAAAGGGGGAGGAGGGTTTAGGGGGAAAAATAAGAAGTTTGGTTTTGGCCATGTTCAATTCAAACGATGGTGAGACATCCAGGCAGCGATGTCAGATAGGCAGAGATGCGGGTCTGGAGCATCAGAGAAATATCAGGTGTAGAAAGATCTGAGAATCACCAGCATAAAAATGATACTGAAAGCCATCAGAGGAGATCAGAGCACTAAGGAACTGGGTATAAAGAGAAAAGGAGAGGGCCCAGAACAGACCCTTGGGGTACACCAACTGAGAGTGGGACAGTCGTAGAGGAGGAACCACCACCCCTGTGTAAATGAGCTAATAGGAAGGCTGGGGGGGGGGGGCATGGGGCATGGGGCACTGGAATACACCCTTAGGGGTATGTTTACTAAACTGGGCTAACGGTTAACCCGGGCTATCTGCCACTAGGTCCCATATTATTCAATGGGACCTAGTTGCAGATAGCCCGGGTTAACCGTTAGCCCAGTTTAGTAAACATACCCCTTAGTCACAGAAAGGGAGGAGGTTAACTGTGGGAAGTTCTGCGACGTGTATGTTAAGTTTCTGGTGTGGTGGGAGATGGAATAGAAATGACCTCCCCCTTCCAAAAAAAAAGGCCTCAATGCATTTCTGAGGAAAAGCTGTTCCAACAGTGGCAGAATACTAGCACTGATTTGAAGTAACACAGATGTTATTAAATTGTATCTGTCCGATCAGCGAAACACAAACACGTACAGGTGTGTGTGTGTGTGTATACACACACATACGTCTTTGCTTGCAAGCATGCAGAGACATGCATATAAGCACCCATACAGTGAAATACAAACACACATGTATACCAGCCTCCAAAAATACATGCACACAATAGCACAATAGACACCCACCAATCAGAGACACTACAGATTCAAACAGATAAGTGTGTGTATACATATGCACACACAAAGATCGGAATGAACTCTGAGTTATTCCCTGCATGCTTTCCTCACTTGTTATAAACAACCGACTAGAGGTCAGTCTCTTTTATTTAGCTTTTAGTGACCAAAGGTGAAGCATTGTCTCCTTTTTAATTCATTTGGTTCTATGTGAGGTGACTACGTAATATTTGAGAGGCAGGATATTGGCTTTGGGGTTGGACAGTTTTCTAGTATTGGGTAGAGGTCTCTGTTCATTACTGAAGGTAGGAAGGACTGTTATTTAAGCTCCTTCTTTGTTAATGCGATTGACTAAAGATGGCATTATTGCTTGCAGTGAAAGTTTCTTGAAAGCAGAAACAGAAGAAGCTTTCCTGCTGATAGTCATTATTAACACTTACACCTTCCTGCTGTCATGAATCAGCTGTAGAGTGTGAGGCTGGAAGGTGATGTAAACAGAGAAACATAGAAAGTCAGACCTCCAGAGTCTAGTTTGCACCAGCACACGACATGGTGGTATTTAGCAAGCAAATGTGAAAAATATTTTAGTGGAACGTTAAGAGGCACTGCATTGAAACATTTTCCTGGAAGTGCAAAAAAAAAAAGAAAGGAGAAGGTTAAATATACTAGAGGTCAGAGTAAGAGAAGGTGAGTATATGCTATAAACCAGTGGTTTTAACCTTTTATACGATTACAGACCCCCAATGGATTGCCAAGTATATAACCGCTTCGCCACACTGTCGAAATCATATATATATACGTAAATAGAAACAGAACAGTTTAAAGAAAATCTTAAGGATTTTATCATATTTATTCAAATCACAAATACACAAGCTAGCTACAACTAGTGAGATTTTTGTTGTCTTTTGTGCAGTCAAAACTGGGAATCAAGATACAATTATTGACAATGTTACTCGCGTGTCATCTGACATAGCAAGTCGATTTCTCCACTTCAGGTTTAATAATGCAGAGAATTCTGGTTCACAGAAATAAGTAGTTGCGAAGGGAACCACAACATTCATTGCCCTCATCGCCGAGCTAGGGTAAGCTGTAATTTGCTCACACCGAAACTGCCGATGTCCAGTCCAGTCTTTTCCAAATCCACTTTCTTTCTTGGGTCTTCTTAGAATGCAATGACATCATCCTTTGTTAAATCATTCACTCATCGTAGCTATATCAAACTAGAATGGGTTCATGATCCAAACCGATTCCATAATACCTGAGAAGCCTTTGCACTTAAGACTTCCAAATGGTTCTTGACTTCTTGAAGTGTTTCCACAGGCAGTGTTTTACCATCTCATTTTGTGTTGATAACTATGCTAATTTAATAATCTAAATCTTAAACAATATATATTTTTTAATTGTTCAGAGATCCAGTCCCCATACTTCTGTTTGGTTCCCATACCCCCAAAGGGGTTATGGATACCTGCGGTTAAGAACCCCTGTTATAAACAGCACTGCTGGAGAAAGGAGGAGTTTAGAATGGTGTCTTTTCTTCTGAGATTCAAAGGCGAGCTAAAAAATATAATAACCTCAAATGTTCAAGGTTTTATGTTAGAAGCATTCACGATTGAAATGGGTATAGTTGGCTATATACAAGTGAAAATTGAACCTATGTGTAAATGGTTCTTTTAGAAAGGATCCAGTGGCTGTACCATATTACATCGAAAGCACATGGAGGCATGTTGAAGGTGTGTCAGGGGCATGGCTGGGCAAATCCGAAATCTACTCTGTTTTCCCCATTTCATATCACGAATACACGTGCAAGCCCAAAATTAGTCACATCTGGATTTACACCTGCTGGCTGACACTCATATGCATTTAGAAAGTGTCTTAACCCCCCAATGTTTTTCACCTCCAAATTGAAATGAGATAAAAATAGAGGCCTCTGAAGGTGATCAAGAGCAGCTGCACGTCTCGGTTTGCAAAATGGCTGAGATTTATTTATTTAACAAATTTTATATACCGTCTTTTTACAAGTCAAGACGGTTTACATAGAACAAATTAGCAGTATGTTTCAACTGTTTACATGGAACAAGATAATGGTGAATACATATGGTAACGAGAAGAACTATATACAAAGATCAAAAATCAACTATTTACATGTGAATTTACAATAAGCCATATGGTTGTGTTAAGAATTTGAGTTTTGCAGAGGAATAGGGAGAGGGGTGTAAGGTTATGAGCTAAGGTGGAAGGGAGAAATGTTCAAGGAAAAGATGGGTTTTCAACTTTTTTCGGAACTCAGAGTGGTTTGAACAGTTCCGAATTTCGTGAGGAAGGGAATTCCATAAGGATGGAGCATAGAGGGAGAAGGCCTTGTTACTTGTCGATTGTTTGGAGTGTCTGTTGTTTATAGGGATGGTCAGTAAGTTTTTTGTAATAGAGCGGCGTGATCTTGTGATGTTGGAGGAGAGGGGAGAGGCATGGAGCTGACTCATTGAAGATGATTTTATGTATAAGCGTGAGGACCTTGAATTGAACTCTGTATTGGATGGGGAGCCAGTGGAGATCATAGAGGACAGGTGTGATGTGGGAACGTCTAGGGTTGTTAGATATAAGCCGCGCTATCGTATTCTGGGCAAGTTGGAGCGGTTGAAGAGTGTTCTTGGGGAGGCCATGATAGATATGGTTACAGTAATCAAAAAAAGGGATTGTGAGGGCCTGGCAGACAGTATGAAAGGAGTTAGGGCTTAGGAGGGGTTTGAGGTTGCGGAGGGTACGGATCTTTGCGTATATTATATTAGTGGTTCTCTTTATTTGGTCAGTGAAGGAAAGGTTCTGATCCAGGATAATACCAAGATATTTCACTTGGTTTTTTATAGGAAGTGTGAGATCACCGATAGTGAGAGTGGGAGGTGGGGTGTATGTAGGATTGGAGAATACCTGGAGAACCTCAGTTTTGGATTGGTTGATTAAGAGGTTATGTTGGGAGAGCCATGACTTTAGGTTAGTTAGGCATTTACTCAGTTTAGAAAAGTCAGGGTTAGAAAGGTTAAAAGGGGTGAAGCACATCATGTCGTCTGCATATAGCTGGTACTGAATGTCGTAGCTTTGGAAGAGATGTACATGTTGACAGTGCAGTTGTGCATGTGGTGTAAGGCATAGCCTTGTGCATATAAGTGGGAGGAGTAGCCTAGTGGTTGGGGCAAGGTACTTCAGGCCGGAAGGTCGGAGGTTCAAATCCCACTAGAGGACAGCAACCTTGGGCCGGAAGGACTGGGGTTTCTAGTCCCACAGATGCTCCTTGTGGTCTTGGGCAAGCCACTTAACCCTCCATTGCCCATGTTCCCTGTAAGTATTAGTGTATGTGTCTCATATCCCTGCGTGTTAAATGTATCCCCCAATTGTGTTGTGACCGCTTTGATTGAAGGATAAGGCGGTATACAAAACTGTCTAAATAAATAAAATAAATAAATAAGTTGATGGGTTTCTTCCATTTTTTTTTCCACGAAAATATTTGTGAAATGGCTCCTCCTACTGCATGTGGCTATCGATCCCTGTGCATTCCTGCACTACTGCCTGTGGCCTGATTTTAACAGCTTGCCCATTTGAGAGGTGGATATGTGCTTATTTTCACATTGGTCTTGCTCTTTCACACCCTTTCTTCTAAGATTGACAGAGATTTGCAGATGTTTTCACTTTCACGTCCCTCCTACCACATAAACGGCCTTTCTAAACCGTGCCTTCACATGTCCGCAACACAGACTGAACCCCACTCAGTCTTGCTATATCTGGAGCTGTCTGGCATCCGTTGCTTTTTTAGGAGCATTTGGCTTCTGATTCTGCCCATTGGGGAGGGTCGGTCGGTCTGTCCATCTGTTTGTATACACTTATTTGTCCATGTCCTGCCAACCAGAAGAGAGGAGCAGCTTTGAAGAGAACCGATGGGAGTCCTGGGGTCCCATCAGCAAGAAGAAAGCTGCAGGGTGATGAAGAAAAGGGTGGGTGAGGGAGTAGAGCATAAGGGAAGGGGAGGCATTAGGTTGAAAATGGTGAAGCATAAGGGAAGGGGCAGGATTATATAGGAAGAGAGAAGTGAGGGACCCAAACATGAGAGAAGGGACGCAGTTAGAGAAGGAAGGAGACACGGTGAGTGTATTGAGAGAGAAGGTAAGGGAGGGAGGGATTGAAAGGCCAGAGTCGTGGAAGGAGAGAGAGTGCAAGGTTGGGTGGAAGGGAGAGTGACAGTGCAAGAGAATGTAGTGAAGGATAGCAAAACAAAATAGTGTAAGATGGTGGGAAGAACAAGACGTAGGTGCAGGAGGACAGGGTAAAGTGCACAGGCACACGGAAAACCTGATGCATGCATGCAGAGCCCTCTGAGGTAGACACACACAGAGCCCTCTTGACACGCACATGCATGCACACAGAGGGCCCTCTGACAAGCCTGCATGTGTGCACTTGCAGAACTCCCGGCATAGAGGTGCTCACACAGAGCCCCCTGACACACGTGCACATACACGGAACCCACCATGCACATACATGTGCACATGCACCCCCACAGATGCGCATACATGCACATAAACACTCTGCACATGGGCATGCATGCATACACACACAGTCCCATCCACATGTTTTCATATATGGAGCCCTCCCCCCAACATGGATGCATACAGAGTACCTGACAGATTCTCAGCTTTGGGATTAAGGATTGGTTCTAAGGCTGGGTCAGTCAGATCGGGGTGCAAAGTGGGTCTGGACACATGGCTGGACGTGCTGCTATCTCTGGATGTGAACTGGACTCTTCCTGTGTATTGCCATGGCTGCAGCAGGCATCCCCTCATCCCCCTTTCCCTTCCTTGGAGGGTGGGGGACTGACATTCCACCTTGGCAGGCGCCTAGCAGCTGACTTGGAACTGGTGTGGACCAGGGGAATCGGGCTGTTTAAAACCCCTTTTACCCTATCATGTCTGTTTCAACATCCGCTCCAGGGCTCAAATAGGTGCCTACTTATCTTGTTGGGGGAAAAAAGGGTCCTGTGTTTGATGGACTCTTGGTCTGAACCAGTATGACATATCTTATATTCTTATACTAGCTCAGTCCAGATGAGTGAGTTATACTCCCTTGCCAGTTGGAGGCAGACTAGAGCAATTTTCAGTGATATCATTAGGTATATATGCTGGTGCAGCACTGACAGAAGCCAGTTTTGTCTGCCCCTAGAAGGTGGCAAAGTGTGTTGGACTGGTGCAGATAAGCCTGTCTCCCTGACCCACACCGTGGTGCCATGGACTGAGTGACTGAGACTGGTAGGTGCGACATTGCTTGGAGCTTCAGTATGCCCCTGTGTCCTTGAGCTGTCAACTGCCTTGCATACATCCAGAACTGGTGAGCCAGAGATGAACAGTTGGGCCCAGGTAGGCTCCGTTTCTCTCTTTTTCTCTGTCTTCTTGCTAGCTCAATTTTTGTGTAGTTCTTTTTTTTTTTTTTTTTTTTTTTTTTTATTTCCCCCAAATTTATTTTTCAGCCAGTTCATTTTAATGGGGCTGTATTTGGCTCTCTGTACTGCTTAATAAAGCAATTAAAAAATATAGTAGTAGGCCTTTCTTTGGCAGTGGGGCCTCCTAGGCTTGTGTAAGTGGTGGAGGAAGCTCTGCTTAGGTTTCTCAGACTGGCCTTTCAGGTGCTGGGATTCCCTTTTGGCCACAACTGTGGGGTGTTTAGTACCTTTTTTCATGGCCTGTGTGTTTTGTTTTTGGCGATTTCTTTGTTTTTGCTGTGTGCAGCATTGCAGGCATGTCAGGTGCGTGGTGTTGTGCCTCATGTGACTCTCACAAGGTCACCTCTGGGTGGGCTCCTTTTGCTCCCTCTGCGCATCTTCACTTTCTGAGAGGCAGATGGCCCTCTCAGCAGTTGGCGGAGCGCAGGATATGAGGGCCGAGGAGGCCTCTGGCTTCAGTTAGCAGTTCCCATCAGTCCTCTTGGGACCCCAGTTTTTCTTTTCTGCTGGCTTCAAGCAGCAGCTGCTGAAATGGTTCATGAGCTGTTTTATTCAGTCTTTTTTTTTTTTTTCCGCTGCTTGGCAACCCCTTTGCAGGGGTCCAGAGCTCCCCAATGGGGGACCCAGGACGTTTGGGTGACTTGGCTGTGGCCAATAAGGGGGTTATGTGTCCGCTTGCGCATTCACCCTGGCACCCCATCTTATCCTCTATAAAGGGTGGTTGGGAGGCTGAAGAGAACTCTATTTTTCTGGAAGGAGAGTCTAAGGGGAAAGGAGAGCTGCCCTTTGCAGAGGGTGAGGACCTTTCAGTACTTTGCCATTTTCATACAGAGGTCCTGCCTGTGCTCATTCAGGATGATATGGTGGTCTTGCACATTGTGGAGCCTATTTCAGTGCAGGTGTCCCAGATAAGACCCTATTTTGGAGGATAAAGGAGATTTCTGGATTTTTTTAACTTTACCTGAGCCAGTGAAATGGCTCCTGGTTTCTCAATAGGAGAATCCAGAGATGGGTCTTAAGCAGAGATGATGTGACCCACTGTGCAAAACGTAGTCCCAGGAGGGCCGCATGGCATAGTGAGTCGGCCGGGGACAGGTTCCCCAGTGTGGTGGCAGATCTTACCTCCCCCCCCCCCCCCCGCTGCCACTACACCTTAATAAAAAAAACAAAGTTGCCCAGCCTGTAGGATCTTTCAGGCTCCGTATGCATTGAAGATCTGATGTGTCCACACTTCTCGGTAACAGGAAGTTGCATCAGATGTGGCGGAGATGCATTGGAACTTCAGCGCATATACAGTACCTGAAGGATCCTATGGATTGCGCACCTTTTACTTTTTTTTTTTTTTTTTTTTTTACTAAGGTGTAGTGACAATGGTGGCAGAGGAAGGGGGGGGGGTAGTAATTGCTGATTACTGGTAAGAGAGGGTGGTGGTCGTCAAGAAGCCCTTAGTATGGAGGGGACAACCAAGATGCTGGAAGGAAAGGGAAAAGAGAAAGGGAAGAGGTTGGATTGCAGAGAGGATGAGGAAAGAATGGGCAGTGAGATACTGGACTGGGGGGGAGGGAAAGAGTAAGAGAGATTTGATGTTGGACTTTTGGGAGTGGGGGAGAAAAGAGATACTGGAAGGGGGAATAGGAAGGTTAGGTTCTGGAGCACAAGTTTAAAGAAAGGAAGAGAGAAGGAACAGTTTGGTACTGGGGATGCTGGATTGCAGGGGAGGGGAGATACTGGAGATACTCCTCTGTTGGTGTATAGAAGGGGTCACAAAGGCAGGGCAGGGTAGGGTAGGTCTCGGGAGCAATTGTTGCTACGTAGGGAACAATGGTGGATATACACATTGGACACCGTACGGTATGTGTATATCCACCATTGTTCCCTACGTAGCAACGATTGCTCCCGAGACCTACCCTGCCCTGCCTTTGTGACCCCTTGTATACACCAACAGCGGAGTTGTTCAAATGTATGGCCATACGTAAGGCAATGTTGTACTATTGGGGCTTCTACTTGGGAACAGCGCAATCTACTTTCATAAGAACATAAGATATGCCATACTGGGTCAGACCAAGGTCCATCAAGCCCAGTATTCTGTTTCCAACAGTGGCCAATCTAGGTCATACGTACCTAACAGTTTCCCCAAGGGACACAGGTTCCACAATGCTTGTAGTGGTTCAAGCATTGATATCCTGGGTCCCTTCTTAATAATGGTTTATGGACCTTTCCTCCAGGAACTTGTCCAAACCTTTTTTAAACCCAGCTACACTACATCCTCCGGTAACAAATTCCAGAGTTTGATTACACGTTGAGTGAAAAAATATTTTCTTTTATTAGTCTTAAATAGTTTACCCTGTAGCTTCATTGCATGTCCCCTAGTCTTTCTATATTCTGATAACGTAAACAATCGATCTACGTTTACCCGTTCCACTCCATTCATTAATTTATAGATTTCTATCATATCTCCCCTCAGCCGTCTCTTTTCCAGGTTAAAGAGCCCCAACCTTTTTAGCCTTTCTTCATAGGAGTATCCTTCCATCCCCTTTACCATTTTGGTGGCTCTTCTCTGTACCTTTTCTAAAATCGCTATATCCTTTTTAAGATACGGCGACCAGAATTGCACACAATATTCAAGGTGCGGTCTCACCATGGAACGATATAGAGGCATTATAATATCTTTTGTTTTATTTTCCATTCCTTTCCTTATCATACCTAGCATTCTATTTGCTCTCTTGGCCGCCACTGCACACTGGGCGGAGGGTTTTAACATGGTATCCACAATGACGCCTAAATCTTTTTCCTGGGTGGTGGTTCCTAATGTGGAACCTTGCATCGTGTAACCATAGTTTGGGTTGTTTTTCCCTAGGTGCATAACCTTGCACTTGTCCACATTAAATTTCATCTGCCATTTTGATGCCCAGTCTTCCAATTTATCAAGATCCTCTTGCAATTTTCCACAATCCTCTTGGGTTTTAACAACTTTAAATAGTTTTGTGTCATCTGCAAATTTGATAACCTCACTCGTTCCACTTTCCAGGTCATTTATGAATATGTCAAAAAGCAGCGGACCCAGCACAGATCCCTGGGGTACACCACTATTCACCTTTCTCCATTGGGAAAATTGGCCATTTAGCCCTACCCTCTGCTTTCTATCTTTTAACCAGTTCCTGATCCACAATAGTACACTGCCTCCTATCCCATGACTCTTTAGTTTTGCCAAAAGTCTCTGATGAGGGACCTTGTCAAAGGCTTTCTGAAAGTCCAGATACACAATATCAACCGACTCACCTTTGTCCACCTGATTATTCACTCCTTCAAAAAAACATAACAGCTTAGTAAGACAAGATCTTCCTTGTCTAAAGCCATGTTGGCTGTCTCCCATTAGGTCATGACTATCTACATGCTGAGTAATTTTATTCTTTATGATGGTTTCTACCATTTTTCCCGGTACTGATGTCAGGCTTACCGGTCTGTAGTTTCCCGGATCACCCCTGGAACCCTTTTTAAAAATTGGTGTTACATTGGCGATCCTCCAATCTTCAGGTATTAGAGATGATTTTAATGATAGTTCACAGATTACTAATAGCAGGTCTGCAATCTCGTATTTCAGTTCTTTCAACACCCTTGGATGTATACCATCCGGCCCAGGTGATTTGCTACTCTTCAGTTTATCTAATAGTTGTAATACATCTTCCCGATGTATCGATATTTCCTTCAATTCTTCCGCACCTTTAAATACTACTTCAGTCATGGGTAACATCCCTACATCTTCCTCAGTAAAGACTGAAGCAAAAAATTCATTCAATCTCTCCGCTATCGCCTTGTCGCCTCTTAGTGCTCCTTTAACCCCTGACGGCGCATCCAGATGTAGTTTGGTTTCTTCAGGCAGTGAAACATATATGCCCACCGGTCCATTGCTGCATTCCACCATGGGATCTCACTATGGTGCTTTCTGCACTTATCGACGCTCCCTTTGAGCCCTTAAGCAGAGCTACATTTAAGGATCTGATGTTGAAGGCCATCTTTTTAGTGGCTATTTGTTTGGTGCGCAGAATCTCGGAGTTGCAAGCTGTGTTGTGCCGAGAACCCTTTCTGCAGTTTTTGAAGGAAAAGATAATTTTGTGTTCCATCCTGTCCTTTTTGCCTAAAGTGGTCTTTGAATTTCATCTCAGACTCTCACCCTACTGATGATCTCCTCTCTGAAGGGAAGTACCAGGGACCCTCGTTTTGCATTCTCTCAGCGTGGATCGCGTATTATGCAGTTATTTGAAGAGGACCCAGGAGTTCCAAAAATTGGATAGTCTCTTCATCCTCTTTGGTGGGCCGCGCAAAGTTGAGGTGGTGTCCAAGGTAACCATAGCTCACTGGGTCAAAGAAGCCATCGCCTCTGCTAATCTCTTGAAAGACAAGACTCTGCCTGCTGCCTTGAAGGTGCATTTGACCAGAGCACAGGCAGCCTTCTGGGTGGAACATGGACTGGTCATGCTGGCGGATATTTGCAAGGCGGCGACATGGTCCTCACTTCATACCTTTTACATGGCATTACTGCCTGGATGTGATCGTTGGTTCCAGAGTGCTCCAGGCAGGGCTCACAAGTCCTGCCCGAGATCGAGTACTTTTGTGGTACATCCCACTTGTCTGGATTGGACAGGAAGGTGAAATTAGGCCTTACCTGCTAATTGTTTCCTTGAGTCCCTCCAGTCCAACCCAGCACCCTCCCAATTTGGTCTTATAGCAGTTTTCTTTTCAGCTTCTTGATCAGGAGTGAGCCTGGATGCCTTTGTAGGGGGCCTCCGTAAAGGTTCTTGGCGTACGAGCAGACTTCGGAGGTAAGAGTTTCTCTTTTGCAATTGGTCTTGATGGTCTGCCCATGGTGGAGCGATGGTTTCCTGATCCTGCTCACCTCAGATGTGTATATAGTTTTTGCTATGAGGGTTGTATAAAAAAAAAAAAAAAAAAGTTTGGTTCATTGCCATGACACTTGTCTTTGTCTTTGAGTAACTTGATATACCACCCAACACCAGGACATCTGAGCGGTTTACAACAAAATATTACGAGCTGCAGGAAAGGATTGAGTTTGGTACTCTCCTTGGAATCTGCTTTAACAGGATACTGGCGGATGGAGGCAGGAGGGGATCTCTTCTAGGCTGACATTACAACTTTGAGCATGCTCATTTTTCAGCTATCAGTTGAGGGAGATAAACTGACTTGCCTGGGCTGGACTGGACAGACTCGAGGAAAGACAATTAGCAGGTAAGGCCTAATTTCACCTTTGGATTTTTAAAGGTAATTATGCTGTAAATGGTGAAAGCTCTAATTAAAATCTATTTTTCTTTGCCATCTCCTGTCCTTTTGGCTTCTGATCTTCCAGTGCATTTTAAACTTACTTTAATTGTATTAATTGCTAATTATAAAGTAAAATGAGGTGGGTAAAAATCTTTTAAATATGAATGGAACAGTTCAAAAAAACGTTTTTTTTTTCATTCTCTTCCTTCCCCCAGGCGCAGTAAGCATTAGGGAAAAAACCCTTCTGTGGGGTTTTAACTACATTTGACAAAACTATGCCACAAATAACATTTAAAGGTGATGTATCGGAGAAATCAAAACAATTCTCAATAAATTGGAAAATTTATTTATATATTTATTTTTAGTATTTAGCTCACACCTTTTCAGGGGGAGATTAATGTGCGTTACGTTCAGGTTGAGTATACAGCTATTTGATAAGCTAAAGAGTAGCAAACCACCTGGATCAGTGGCATACATCCCAGAGTGCTGAAATATTAGTAAGTTAACAAATTACTAAAAATAAGTCTGCAATCATTAAAATGACACTTGGAGAGTGGCCAATGTAAAGCCAATTTTTTTTAAAAGGTTTCCAGGGGTGATCTGGGAAACTACAGACCAGTGAGCCTGATGTTGGTACCAGGCAAAATGGTAGAAACTATTATAAAAAATAAAATTACTGAACATGTAGATAGCCATGGTTTAATGGGAGGAAGCCAACACAAATTTAGCCAAGGAAAGTCTTGTCTCACTAATCTTATATTCTTTTGAAGGTATCAATAAATAGGTGGAAAAAGATGAGCCAATTGATACAGTGTATCTGGATTTTCAGAAAGTCTTTGACAAGGTCTCTCATGAGAGATTCTGGTTGAAATTAAAAAGTCATGTGATAGGAGGCACTGTACTATTGTGGATTAAGAACTGGTTAAAGGATAGAAAACACGGATTAGTGCTAAATGGACAATTTTCTCAATGGAGAAAGGTGAATAGTAGAGTACCACAGGGATCTGTGCTGGGCCTGCTACTTTTTAACATATTTATAAATGACCTAGAAATGGGAATAACGAGTGAGGTAATCAGATTTGCAGATGACACAATTATTCAAAGTTGTTAAAACACAAGGACTGCAAAAATACAAGAGGACCTTGAAAAATTGGGAGACTGGGCATCAAAATAGCAGATGAGACTTAATGTAGACAAGTGCAAAGTTCTTCACTTAGGGAAGAAGAACCCAAACTATGGTTGCACTGTGCAAGGTTCCACTTTAGGAATTGCCACCCAGGAAAAGGATTTCGCCATCATCGTGGATAATACATTGAAACCTGCCCGGCGTGCAGCCATGGCCAAGAAAGCAAATAGAATGCTAGGAATCAAAAGGGAAGGAATGGAAAATAGAACCGAAAGATGATATAATGCTTCTGTATCACTCTGTTGCAACAGCACCTTGAATATTTGTGTAGATTACTGGTCGCCATATCTTTGAAAAGGTATAGAGAAGAGCGACCAAAATGTTAAAGGGGGGTGGAAGGATATCCATATGAGGAAAGACCTAAAAGGTTAGGACTCTTCAACTTGTAAAAGAATACTAAGGAGAGAGATGATAGAGGTCTACAAAATAATGAATGGAGTAGAACAGGTAAATGTAGATCTGTTTGTTCCTTCAAAAAGTAGAAAGACTAGGGGACACACAATGAAGCCATAATGTACATTTTTTGGGGTTGTTTTGGTTTTAGGCACTTGATATACCGCCCTTTACTTGCGCATCAGAGCAGTTTATATGTATGTATAAACTAACAGGTACTTTTTATTCCCTTGTCCGTGAAGGTCTCACAGTCTAAGTATACGTGAGGCAATGGAGGGTTAAGAGCCCAGGGTGGAGAAGTTGGAGATCTTCCATTACTCCTCAGCTCCTAAGGAAGTGGTGCCGATGCCTGTGCACTGTATCCTATAAAATCTGCAAATGGGGATGTGGGAGAACCCCCCTCACTGTGCCTTCAATCAGTAGGATGTTGGACTTGATGTACCGGGTTCAAAAGGTCCTGGACTTCGAGAAGCCTTCGCTTCCATACCACTCCTTGGTGGTAGAGTCCTCCCTTAAAAGGATTAAGAGCATTAAGACTCCAGGTGCAGGGATGCACACGGACCATCCCTCTAGCTCCTGATTGCCTTCGGGGTCGGAGGCAAGAACCGGAAGGCCTCCCCACCCCCCACCACATGGCCATTCTGGCCCAGAACTCTCCACTGACAGCAACAGCACAAAAGAAGCGCCTCCAGGCCTGCTTGTGCTTGAGGGCCTCGTCAGAGAGCCCTTTGGTGGGGACCCTATCAGCACGGAAGAATGACGATGAACCAACATCTCTGGTCATCCGACAACTATCCTGAATACAAGAGGAGCATTGGAACAGCAAAGGCAGCTGGCCGGTAAGCCCTGCCCATGCCCATTCCCTGACACTCCACTCCCAACCACAGACTAACTCTACCACCTAAGGACCGAGACTGAGAACATATGGACTACCGGAATTACCAATCATGCTGGCGATTTATGTAACCATGTACACCCTATGTATCCTTCTCCTATTTATTTATTTGAACTGTTTTATATACTGCCCCTTCCAGTGATCAGGAGCGGTTTACATAGAACAGTGTATAGCAATATATAACTATAGTCTATATACATGGAACATATCACCTTCCAACAACCCCAGGATGGGTATTGTGTAGTTTAGTTGAAACATAACTATATACATATTGGTGTACATAACTATATATATATCTATATATAAGTAAATAAGGATGCATAGCTTACTTAAAAGGATGCGTTCCTATGCAGTGAGCGGAAGAGGGGGAGCGGAGGTTCTACCTAGGAGGATGTGCTAGGAGAATGTTGATATCTCAAGGAAAAAGCAGGAATGTAGTCCTCACATATTGGGTATCGTCGGTACCGACAGAGCCTGCGCAGGAACGCTCCCCAGTGTCCAATAGGAAAGCTTTTGGGAGCATCCCACAGCGCCTGCGTGCTGCCTTTCCCAACTGTCCCTCTCCAGTTCTTTGTTTTCCACGGAGCCGACAGGTCGCACATCCTGTCGCCGCAGAAAAAATTTCCCTTTTCTTTTTTTTTTTTTGTGGTCGCGTCTGCCTTCCCTCGACGCTACACCTGTACCGCAAGTTCTTTCTTTTTTTCAAAAAAAAAAAAAAAAGAAAACTTTTCTTTCTGGAGTCTTTTTCCAGTAATTTTCTCCTCAGGTGCCACGCGCCATTTTGGGCACTAGGCCCACCTTTTCCTTCAGAATGGAAAAATCTGCTTCGGGTTTCAAAAAGTGTTCTAAGTGTGGCGGTACCATCTCTGTCACCGACACCCATGAGTGGTGCCTGAAATGTTTAGGTCCTGACCACTCTGTTTCAGAGTGTATTGCCTATGGGATGATGTCGAAAAGGGGCCGGCAAAACCGAGCTGCTAAACTTAGCACCCTTTTTCCCTCCGATGCAGCTTCCGTGGCATCGACGTCTTCCAGGGCTTCGTCTTCCTCCCATGGATCTCAGGTAACTAAACATAAATCTAGCCGGTCCTCAAAGGGTAGATTTCCTTCTAGACATATAGATGCCTCTGGCGTTGCCCTTGAGGGACTTTCACCGGCAAAATTGCCCCGGCGGGAGGCTTCGGCTTCCAAAGCACTAACGGGGCTCCAGAATGTTCTCGAGGCTTCAACCTCGACAGAACTACTGGTGCCATGCTTTGGGGTTCCAGCCGCTTCATCCGGTACCAATACCTAGGCATCGGCAGCGTCGATAGACCAGAGAGTTTTGGCTATTAAATTCAGTCTGGCATCCTCGATGCTTCTGAGACCGCCTTGGACAATTCAACCGGTACCAGCACCGACTCCGGTACCGGCACTGACTGCATCAACATCGGCAGGTGTTTTACCGGGACCGAGTCATGCGTCTCTATCTGGCATTGACAAGTCGGTACCGGACCACTCCGATGCCAACTTCGATCGGTACCAGTACCGTGCCTTGCATGATCACCCGGATCAGAGATACTTTGAATCCTCGGATGAGTCTGAAGACTCTGAAAGTTCTGCCGATACCAGAGTACTTCTTCCTGAGGATTCCTCTTCTCCTCAGCGTAGGATGCCTCCACCAGAGGATATGTCCTTTCAGGATTTTATCCGAGATGTGGCCCGAGGTCTTTCCATCACAGTGGCTCCTGAAAAAGAGCCTAGGGCAAAGTAATTAGAAATCCTACAGTAGCCTAAGACTCCCAAGGAGGCAGCTACCTTACCTATTAATGAGATATTACATGATCTTATGTTAAGGATGTGGGAAACACCTCTGACCACATCTCCTTATTCTCGAAGACTAGACACCATGTATCGAGTTCCTCCTTGTCCTGGGTTTCAGAAGACTCAATTACCACACCATTCCATGGTGGTGGAGTCAGCCATGAGACTTAAAGAGTGCAAAAAGGAATGCATCTACTTCTCCAGGGCGTGAGTATAGGACTCTTGACGCCTTTGGATCAAATTCTGGAATTTGTTACTGGAGGATGTAGTAAAGGCTGTTAGTGTAGCTGGGTTTAAATAAGGTTTGGACAAGTTCCTAGAGGAAAGGTCCATAAACCATCATTAAGAAGGGATCCAGGATATCAATGCTTGACCCAGTACAAGCATTGCGGAACCTGTGTCTTTTGGGGAAACTGCTAGGTACATATGACCTAGATTGGCCACTGTTGGAAACAGGATACTGGGCTTGATGGACCTTGGTCTGACCCAGTATGGCATATCTTATGTTCTTATGATCTTCCAGGCTTCTATGCTCTCTGCTAGGATCAGTTCCTATATCTTGTATATGGGAATGTTCCTTAAAGAGGTCACAGGAGATTTAGAGCTTATGAGCCCTCTCCTTCCTGATGATAAAAGGCAAGGTTATATTGCCTTTGTCAAACATGCTCAGGATGTTTCCAAGTTTGTGAATCATGCAACCTTTGACTGCTTTGAATGTATAAGCAGAACCTCTGCCATTGCCATAGGTGCACGTTGGATTGCCTGGCTCCAGGCATCTGACTTGGAAATTTGGGTACAGGACAAATTAGGGAATATTCCTTGCATAGGAGAGAATCTCTTTGGGAAGAACGGGCAGGAAAAAGCTAATGAGATAGATGCTGACAATATCACTTTGGATAGATTGTCTAAATCTACAGCTGATCCTGCGAGGAAAAGATCCTCTAAGAAAACATTCTTCAGGAAGAAGAAAGAATTTTATCCCTCTTATACCCAGCAGGGACATTATTTAGGTCAGTCTGCCCAAAAGGGACAGCAGCAACAACCTAAGCAAAGGAAGCCAAAAGCAGCTAAGCCTCAACCGGCTCAGCAGTCTCAGCCTCCACAGGGGCTTTGACTCCTATCTAGAGAACTTTGCCTTCCTGGCCCTGAATGGCCCAGAACCCTCCACCATCCCAGGAAGGTTATGTCATTTTGCCCCCAGATGGGGTCAGATAACAGCAGAAAATTGGACTCTATTGTAAGAGAGGGGTACAAGCTTCATTTCCTCAGCATGCCCCCCTCCTACAATAGTAAGACAGTTCAATTCTCAGACCTCTCTCAACGACCGGTTAGGTCAAGAGGTCACTGTGCTCCTTGCTCAAGGGGCAATAGAAGAGGTACCCATTCCCCAATGGGGTACAGGGTTTTACTCTCCCTATTTCCTTATTCCAAAGAAAACAGGAGGACACAGACCCATTTTAGACCTCAGAGAATTGAACAAATTCCTGATCAAAGAGAAGTTCAAAATGATTTTTCTGGGAACTCTGCTGCCATACCTTCAGAGTCAGGATTGGCTTTGTTTTCTAGATCTCAAGGATGTGTACACATGTTCTTTTGTGTGTTTTTTTTTTTTTCATGTTTTATTTATGAAAATTTTACAACTTATCACAAGAAAGTTCCATTGAACAATCTTGAAAAGAAAAAAGATTACATACAATTAGAAAATAATACATTCCAAATTATGAAGCAATTCAATATTATTGAAACAATATATCCAATCACCCTAGCCCACAATATAAAGGGGGGAGATACAACAATTTTCAACAAAAAACGTACATTTATGTTCTCATCCATCCAGCTCACCGAAAGTTCCTTTGCTTTCTGTTTCAGGGGAAGCACTACCAATACAGGGTTCTTCCTTTTGGCCTGGCCTCTGCACCAATAGTTTTCACAAAATGCATGGCTGTGGTGGCAGCATTTCTTCGCACCCTGGGAATATTTGTGTTCCCTTTCTTAGACAACTGGCTCATTTGAGCCCCGCCAGAGGCCAGGGTTGCCTTCTCTCGCACAATACGCATCCTTCAGTATTTGGGACTTGTCGTAAACTTCCCAAAATCCAACCTTGCTCCCACTCAGTCCCTAGAGTTTATAGGAGCTCTGCTGGATACCAGGCAGACAAGGGCCTTCTTTCCACAGCCCCGCTGCCTTTGCATTGTGCAGTTAGCCTCCCAAGCAGTGCTAAAGCCTCACCTCACTGCTCGGGAAATGTTACAGTTGCTAAGCCACATGGCATCCACCGTGCATGTGGTTCCTTATGCTCGCCTCCATATGAGGGCAGCCTAGTGGACCTTATCCACTCAGTGGACTCGGGCGTCAGGTTGACTATCAGACAAAATAGCAAACTCATATCTCCTTATTTTGTCCATCCAATGGTGGCAGTCACCCCAAAATCTTTTGGTGGGGTCTCCTTTGCAGCAACCCCCACCCCAAGCCACTCTAACAGATGCTTCACAGGTGGGTTGGGGAGCCCATCTGCAAGGCCTCTCCACCCAGGGTACCTGGACTCCACAGGAGGCCTATCTCCACATCAATCTCCTGGAACTCAGAGCAATCTTCCTTGCTCTTCGAGTATTCCACACCCAGCTCAGCTACAAGACAGTCCTAGTTCAAATGGACAATCAAGTAGCCATGTTCTATGTGAACAAGCAGGGCGGAACAGGCTCTCTGTCACTCTGCAACAAAGCTTTGCGACTATGGGTCCTTGCCAGAGAGCATCAGATTCATCTCCTTGTGGTGTATCTTCCAGGCATTCAAAACTCTTGGGCAGGCACTCAGTCAAGTTCTGCTTCCACACGAATGGTCTCTCCATGCAGACCAGTTGGCCAAAATATTTCAAATTTGGGGAACCCCGGACATAGACCTCTTTGCAAGTCTGCTGAATGCCAAACTTCCCCGGTTCTATTTCAGAATTCCGGCTCAGGGTTGTCAGGCCAGGGATGCTTTCCTCCTCCATTGGGGTCAGGGCTTCCTGTATGCCTTTCCACCCATTCCCCTAATTCCCAAAACCCTGTAAAAGCTTCAGAGAGACAGAGGTCATATGATTCTCATAGCTCTACGTTGGCCAAGGCAAATGTGGTACCCTCTGCTCCTACATCTCTCTCAAGCTCCGCCTCTGGAGTTAGGATGTGCTCCAGATCTCCTTTCTCAAGAGGACGGGATGCTGTGGCATCCCAATCCCCAGTCTCTGCATCTCAGGGCCTGGTTGCTGAAAGCCTAGAACTTCACGGTCTTAACCTTTCCCAGCAGGTAAAGGATATCCGTTATGCTTCCAGGAAGCCTTCCACAAGACGCTCTTATGCATTTAAGTGGAAAAGGTTTACCATATGGTGCTCTCAGAAGGGTCTTAACGCTCTGGCGATACCTCTGGAATCATTACTGGAGTATCTCCTTCATTTATCAAATGCAGGGCTTAAGACCAATTCAGTGAGAGTTCATTTGAGTGCTATTGCAGATTCTTTCAAGCCTCTAAATGGACAACCTATTTCCTCTTATAGCGAGATTTATGAGAGGCCTTCTTTTAACTAAGCCTCCCATTAAGCCACCACCGGTGACATGGGACTTAAATCTGGTTCTTTGGGCAGCTCATGAAACCGCCCTTTGAACCATTAGCCACTACCTCTTTGAAATTCCTTTCTTGGAAAGTCATCTTTCTCATTGCAATCACATCAGCACGTCGCATCAGTGAATTGCAAACAGTGGCTGATCCTCCTTATACAAGGTTCCATCATGACAAGGTAGTCCTTAGGACTCATCCACACTTTATGCCAAAGGTGGTATCGCCTTTTCATCTAAACCAGGCGGTTTACCTTCCTGTATTTTTTCCAAGGCCTCATGCCTCAAGTGCAGAAAGGAACCTTCATACTTTGGACTGTAAAAGAGCTTTGGCCTTTTACTTGCAAAGGACACAGCAACATAGAAAGTCCTCTCAGCTCTTTGTTGCTTTTGATCCTAGTCATTTAGGATTTCCAGTCTCCAAAAGAACACTGTCCATCTGGATTGCACAGTGTATATCTTTTGCCTATGAGAGTAAGAACCTTCCTCTTGAAGGCAATGTCACAGCTCAGAATGTGAGAGCCATGGCAGCCTCAATGGCTCATCTTCACTCTGTGTCTATCGATGACATCTGTCGAGCAGCTACTTTGGCTTCAGTTCATACCTTCACAGCCCATTACTGCTTAGACAAGGACTCCCGCCGGGCTGCCTTGTTTGGTCAGGCTGTTCTTCAACACCTGTTCCATGCTTAATCAACTCCTACCCAACATCCCTGGTAGGATGCCAGAAATCCATGGGGGGACGTGGAGCCCTTTCACAAGGGCACACAACTTTCTGGGGCCATCTCCCTGTCATTTGCAGCTAGGGAGTCCCCATATGTGAACATTACATTCCTGCTTATTCCTGGAGATAGCATAGTTACTCACCTGTAACAGGTGATCTCCGGGAACAGCAGGAATTTAGTTTTCACAACCCACCCACCTCCCCTAGGAGTTGTATCTCTCTATTCTCTCTCTTTCTCTCTTTTGTCTCGGCTTTAAATGCAACTGGAGAGGGACAGTTGGGAAAGGTGGGAAGGAAGCACGCAGGCGCTGTCGGATGCTCCCAAAAGCTTTCCTATTGGACTTTGGGGAGCGTTCCCGCGCTGGCTCTGTCGGTACCGACGATACCCATATGTGAAGACTAAATTTCTGCTGTTCCCGGAGATCACCTGTTACAGAAGTAACTATGCTTTGCTGGGCAGCAAGCATTTGTAGCTGGAGAGGGGTTTTCTATGGTAGTACTATAATGTTCTTTAAAGAGCAGGGTTTTAAGCTCTCTTCGGAATTCCAGGAGGTCTTTTATTGACCTGAGTGTGTTCCATAGTGCAGGTGCAGTGTACGTAAAGGCTCTATTACTTGTAGTTTGTTTTGTATTGCGGAATGAGGCTGGGGTAGCTTTAAGATTTGATTTACTTTTTCTTCTGCTTCTGTTTTCCGGTTGAGCTTGTATCTTGGTAGACAAAAATGATGGGGATATGCAATTGATAAGTTTGAAAATGATGACTATTGATTTGTATTTTATTCTACTGGCCACCGGGAGCCAGTGAAGATTGTAGAGAATGGGGGTGATATGGTCAGTTAGTCTTGCCTTGGATATGACCCTAACTGTAACATTCTGGGCTAAATGGAGGGGATGGAGGCTCTTCTTAGGCAGTCCCTGCAGTATGCTATCACAATAATCAAGTTGAGGTGTGATGAGTGCCTGGACCACTGTACGAAAAGTATCTAGTAGCAGACGAAGGTGTTGAACTGTCTTTAGTTTGTAAAATATAGTTTGTGACATGTGTTTGGTTTGAGTTGTCATTGAAGATCTATCAATTATGATGCTAGATATTTAACTTCATCTTTGATTGGAACATCTGTGTCATGAAGTTTCAGTGATGTGGGAGGCATGAAGTTTCGGTTTCTTGTTACAAATAGTGTTGCTGTTTTCTTGAGATTTGTTTTCTTTTAGCCATGATTCAGCTTCCTCTATACAATGATGTTTTGGTATGTGCGCCATTTTATGTCGATGGGTGTGTTACCCATGATATCGCCTGCATAGATATGATAATTTATGTTGTATTTCTTGAAGATTGAACATATAAGTTGAAGGTATATGTTGAACAGGAGGGCGGAGAGCGCGGAACCCTTGGGGATTCCCTGTTCTTGGGTGAAGGTAGATGAGAGGTCCTGATCAACTTTCACATATAGCCTACGGTTGGGCAGATAGGATTCAAACCACTTGAAGGTTGTTCCAGATATGCCTAAGTGTGCCAGTCTTGTTAGAAGGGTGTTGTGTTCTACATTATCAAAAGCAGAGGTAATGTCCAGGAACACCAGGAGGTATGCTTGGTTTATATTATTTAAACCACATACAGTAGAAGAGTATCAAATAGTACCAGGAGTAGTATTTCTACTTCATGATACGGGCAAAATCCATATTGGTGTTCATCTAGAGGGGCATGACTGTCAATAAAGTCTTGGAGTTGGATTTGCACTTCTTTCTCCACTGTACCATTCTCACACCCTTCCTTTTACTTATCACCCCATCTCAACACTACCTAATGCTCGCCTGACCCAACAACACTAAACAATGCCTCTTTAAATACATAATACCAATTCAAACAACCAACCACCTTCCCCCTATTATTGCAACCATCAAATCCCCTGCACTAACATTCACATGTGCACTCATAAATGCGAGATCCATCAGCAATAAAATCCCCACTATTAGATACCTACTCACTAACTACAAATTGGACATCCTCTGCGTAACAGAAACCTAGACCGCTGACATCCACAATGTACTCCTCAACCTACTCGGACCAAAAGGCTACTCCATCTTCATCTTCAACTGTCCACAAAGTCATTGTAAAGGTGGGAGAGTCCTGTTCATAACCTGATCACACCTTCACTTTTTACTCCTCGCAACAGTGAGTACAGAGGAAACAGATACTATCACTATCACAAATAATAAACTAACCCTTCTCTTCCTCTACAGGTCCCCTACCAACACATCATCTGATCTCTCCAGCATACTAGAAACTACGGAAAATACAGAAACCAACAAAGATCCCCTCGTCGTAGGGGACCTCAACCTCCCTTCACTGCAATGGAAACAAGCAAAAACATTCATCACAGCCATGGCTGACTTGGGTTTCACACAGAACATAACAACCCCACAAATGAAAAAGGTAACATCCTTGAACTGATATTTACCCCTACCCACTCCCAACCCCCCACACAATACAAACACACAAGGTGCCCTGGTCAAACCACATGCTAATCACCTTCTTCTCCGGGAACAAGCAGGAAGTCAGTCCTCATATATGGGTGACGTCAGCACCGTTGGAACCCTTGTGCAGAGCAAATACCCAGCTTTCAGAGAGAGCCTTTGGGAATTGCATCATGCATGTGCGGTCCTCTTCCTGCCCAAGGTTGCCATCTTGCTTGGTCTCCTTTTTTCCACGGAGCCCTCTGGATGTTGTCCAAGTGTCCCCATGAAAAAAGTCTAAAAACTGTTAAGAATTCTTTCTTTTACTGGATCGACACCGATTCCTCTTCCCGCCTTCGTCTCGGTACACCGGTATCGAGTCAGGCTAGTATTTTTCGTTTTTTGTCCTTCGTGACTGGCGTTCGCCCCCTTTTTCTTTTTCACTGGCAGCCTGGGTCTTTGACCTTGCAGTGGCCCTTTTTCTCCGGATGGCTGCCAGCGGGTTTAAAAAAAGCAGTCGGTGTGCAAAACTCATGTCCCTCACCGATACACATGACTGCTGCCTCCGGTGCCTCGGGCCCGACCACGACCCGACGGTCTGCGGTCCATGTAGGAAGATGTCCTCTAAGGCTTTGAAAGCCGCCAGCAGCAACATGATAGGATTTTTCCTGAGTCGGTGCATTCGCGAGCCCGGACCTCGTCTGAGGCCTCGATGTCTCGGGGGGAGCATTCCGAGCCCGAGCGTCGGAGAGGGGTTCTCCCTCGCAGGAACACCAAAGGAAGAAGTTGTCCTCAGATGGCATCGTTGGATGGCTCCGAATGGCCCGGCCCCTACTGGGGCCTGTTGCAGAGCCCCGGGCACCATCTGGGATCCTTAGAGATGGAGCGCCCGGCAAATGTTCCTCGCCGGGAGACGGATCAGCCGAGGCAGGTAACAAGTGTCCTCGTCGAGGACTCCCTTCCGGGGGAACCGGCATCAGTGACTGACCCGATGGCTGCAGAGCCTTCTGGACTCGAGTTCAGAATGGTGGCCTTGGAGCACAGTTTTACTGCCTTCATGGAGAAGCAGCGGGCAATGATTGCTGGTTTGTCCGGATCCTCCGCCCCGATCACCGGGCCATCTACGTTTAAGTCGACCCCGGAGGCTGAGCTGATCCTCAAGGCCATTCGGGCTCGAGTTGATCCTCGGCCAAGGTCCCCCTCGGCCTCCTGTTCGGGATAGAGGTCATCACCGCCGAGTCTCCCGGCGTCGGGGCGGTCGGTGCCGGAGCCGATCGATTCTTCCTCGGAGGCATTGTGGTGGGAAACGGAGGAGGAGGAGGAGTCCCTGGACACCTGTCAGCACAGGGACGTTCTTTCCGATTCCCTGGTATCTGAACCTCGGAGAAGGTCCCCTCCATAGGACGCGAGGTTCTTGGACTTCATGAGGGGTATGTCCAAGCCTTTGGCGTTCCCCATGGAGTCTGGGGAGGAGCTGACGAGCTCGAGATCCTGCAGTATGAGGCCCCCTTGGGAGGGCCCTTACTGTACCCGTGCCTCCGATTCTGGAACGACTGATGCTCCACATGTGGGGGAGACCAGCGTCGGCACCAGTTATCCGCAAATGCATCGACTCGATGTATCGAGTCCGCGGAGCCCTGGCTTTCAAAAGTCGCAGCTGTCGCACAATTGCATGGTTGTGGAATCGGCCATTCACAGGCTGAAGAGCCAGAAGATGCATTCCTCGGTGCCTCCTGTCTGGGAGGCCCGCAACTTGGATGTCCTCGGCAGGAAGTGCTTCCAGAGTTCAATGCTGACTTGTCGGATCCAGGCCTACCAGCTGTACATGGGCATGTACCTGAGGGACCTGGTGAAGGAACTCACCGGGTTCTTGGCTGGACTCTCCAAGGGGCCTTTGCAGTGCTTCAGTAGCCTGTCCACCGCCGTCCGTGAGTGCTCGAAGTTTGTCTCGAGCAACATATGACGAGTTCGAGTCGGCGGCCCGGGTAGCCGTGGCTGGCATTGGTGCACGCCACCAGGCATGACTGCAGTCATCAGACCTTGAGCAATGGGTTCAAGACAAGTTGTTTGATGTCCCATGCCAAGGGGAGAACATCTTTGGCAAACCCATGACCGGTGAGACCGAGTACATGACGAGGACACGGCTCTCCAAGAAGACCTCTGCCCCTTCTCGCAAGAAGGGCTTGGGTAAGAAGCCCCTTTACCTGTAGAAGGGTGCTACTTACCGAAGCTACCCCCATTTTCAGGCCTCCCAGGCTCCCCAACAGGGGCAGCAGGCCAAGGGACAGGGGTATGGCCAGCTTAAGCAGAAAGCTCCCAAACCCCAGGCATCGGCTTCAGCCTAGCCTGGCAGTGGCTTTTGACTCTCGCAGCATGGCCCCTCTCCCCACAGGGGACAAATAGTGCACAGGAGGCAGGCTTGCCCTGTATGCCCACAGGTCGACAGCCATTACCACCATTGCCTGGGTTTTGCAGATAGTCCAAGAGGACTATCTCCTTCACCTGGCCCAGGTGCCCCTGCTTACTTCCCGGGAGAACCCCTCAGGTCTCCTTTTCACCGGGACCACCTTCTGAAGGAGTTGGTGGGTCTTCTCGAGGATCAGGCGGTAGAACCGGTACCCCACCACCTGCAGGGCAAGGGCTTCTATTCCAGATACTTTCTGGTGCCAAAGAGAACAGGAGGCCTCAGACCCATCCTCGACCTGCGCAACCTAACACTAGAAGCCCCTAAGTGCATCAATTGACGCAAATGCATCTTCGAAGTTGTATGCCAGCGCCACTGCTAGAACCATGTCAGTCATGTTCCATGACTTTGTTAGCAAGGTCAAGATGTTCAAATATGTGCATAGGCAGTATCTGCGCTTTGTGGTAGGGGGCAACCACTACCAGTACAGGGTACTCCCCTTTGGCCTGGCCTCGGCCCCCAGGGTGTTCACAAAGTGCCTGGCCGTAGTGGCCGCCTTTCTCAGACTCCAAAGGGTCTTTGTCTTCCCCTATCTGGACGGCTGGCTCATCAGAGGCTCCTTAGCCAGAGAGACCCACCAGGCCACATCTCGCACCATCCAGGTGCTCCAGCATCTGGGGTTTGTAATCAATTACCCCAAGTCCAGCCTTGCTCCCACTCAACAACTAGAGTTCATTGGGGCCAGACTCGACACCCTTCAGGCAAGGGCCTACCTGTCGGCGGACAGGGCAAGCAGGCTTCTGGCCTTGGCACGTCAGGTGAGTCGCAGACCTGCAGTGTCAGAAAGACAGTTTCTGCGCCACCTCGGGCACATGGCTTCCACGGTCCATGTGACACCAGATGCCCGCCTCCACATGCAAACTACTCAGTGGTGCCTCAGAGACCAGTGGTCACAAGCCACAGATCATCTCAGGGACAAAGTCACAGTGTCCAGGCAGCTAGTATGGTCCCTGGACTGGTGGCTTCAGCCACTCCACTTGGAGGCGGGGATGCCTTTCCAGACTCCTCTGCACACAAGGATCCTAACCATGGATGCCTCTTTGCTGGGCTGGGGAGCCCATTGCCAGGGGTTCTGTACTCGGGGAGTCCGGTCCCCAAACGAGAGAACACAACAAATCAATTTCTTGGAGCTCTGTGCCATACGCCTGGCTCTGCAAGTATTTTGGCGGGTGCTGGCCTATGAACCTGTCTTGATACAGACAACCAGGTGGCCATGTTCTGTGTGAACAAGCAGGGTGGTATGTGGTCCCGTATCCTATGTTAGGAAACCCTGGATCTATGCTTGTTTGCAGCCCGGCATGACATGCATCTGCGAGCTGTCTATCTGCCGGGCCAGGACAACTGCCTGGCCGACAGACTAAGCAGGATTCTCCAGCCCCACGAGTGGCAGCTAGACTGGGGAGTAGCCTTTTGGCTTTTATAGGCTTGGGGGCGGCCAGTGATGGATTTGTTTGCAAGTCCGGTCAATCACCAGTTGCCCTGCTTCTGCTCCAGGCAGCCCACCCAGACAGGGTGGCTGTCGATGCTTTTCTGATATGGTCAGTGGGCGTCCTGTATGCGTTCCCTCCGATGCCTCTGGTGGCCAAGACTCTTTTCAAGATCCTCCAGGACAAGGCCTCGGTCATTCTGGTAGCCCCAAGGTGGCCAAGGCAACCCTGGTTTCCACTTCTACTTCAACTAGTGGTGGAGGCTCCCATCCCTATGGGGTCCTCCCCAACCCTCCTGTCCCTGGAGGGGAGCACTCTCCTGCATCCCAACCTCAGTTCCCTCAACCTAATGGCATGGCTGCTGAGAGGGTAATCCTCGACCCTCTCCTCCTTCCAAAGGACGTTGAGGAGGTCTTGCTAGCCTCAAGGAGGCCCTCGACTAGAAGGACATATGCCTTGAAGTGGCGTAGGTTTGTGTCATGGTGCGAGGGGCAGGGTGTGGATCCCTTTTCCTGCCAGGTTGGGATGGTTCTAGAGAACCTTCTCCACCTTTTGGATTTGGGCCTCAAGTCCAACTCTGTCAGGGTGCACCTTAGCGCTCTTGCAGCAAACCACTTCCTGGTGGAAGAGAAGCCTCTCTGCCCACTCCTTGGTTTCTCGATTCTTGAGAGGCCTGCTTCTCCTGAAGCCTCCAGTTCTCCTGCTGGTGACCGAGTGGGATCTCAGTATGATTTTAGTGCAGCTTACCCGGCTGCCATTTGAGCTGATGGCAACTTGCTATCTGCGCTACCTTTCTTGGAAGGTGGTTTTCTTGGTGGCACTAATGTTGGCTCGGTGGGTGAGTGAGCTTCAGGCCCTCGTGTCCGACAGGCCTTACACCAGGTTCTATAGGAATCGGGTGGTGCTTTGCATGCACCCCAAGTTCCTTCCGAAAGTGGTCTCCTCGTTCCACCTCAACCAGGAGGTGGTGCTACTTACCTTCTTTCCCGGGCCGCATGCCAGTTGGGCAGATACAGTACTGCATACCCTGGACTGTAAGAGGGCATAAGCCTTTTATATTCAGCGCACACGGGGCCATAGAAGGGCTTCTCAGCTCTTCGTATCTTATGACCCCAGTAAGCTGGGGATGGCTGTTTCCAAGCGCACGCTGTCCACCTGGGCAGCTGAGCTTCCGTTGGAGGGTCTTGTCAGGGCCGTGTCGACATCAGTGGCTCTTTTCCGCTCTGTTCCACTGGCAGACATCTGCCTGGCCGCCACCTGGTCTTCGGGTAAGACTTTCGCAACCCATTACTGCCCGGATACGGAGTCCCAACGGGACAGTGCTTTTGGCCAGGTTGTACTCCGTTAATGTTTAGAGGTCTAGGCAACTCCTGCCCTCCAACCCTTCTGTGTCAGGCTACCAGAGTGCTATTCTTAGTTAAATTCCTATTGTGGCTGCTTGCGGCTCTCGTAGAGGGAGCCTATTTTTCAGCTGTGGGTTCTCGGTAGCCTATGGCTGGGGAGTCCCATATGTGAGGACTGACTTCCTGCTTGTTCCCAGAGAAAGCGTAGTTACTCACATGTAACAGGTGTTCTCCGGGGACAGCAGGAATCAGTCCTCACGACCCTCCCTCCTCCCCTTGGAATTGCAGTCCTATTATTTTTTATTCTTTTGCCGTCTTTTTAGCTTTATCATTTGACTGAGCGAGATGTCACCCTTGTGCAGGAAGAGGACCGCGCATGCGTGATGCAATTCCCAAAGGCTTTCTCTGAAAGCTGGGGATTTTCTCCGCATGTTGGCGCCAACGTCACCCATATTTGAGGATTGATTCCTGTTGTCCCTGGAGAACACCTGTTACAGGTGAGTAACTAGCTTCCCTTCCCCTCAACCACCCGATACCACACACAAACAGCCCCACTGCAGATTCAAACAATTCAACAATGACTTCTTCCTAGATAGCATCCTTCCAAACCTAGAGATCGACTCAGAAGACCCAACTACGCTCACAAACAACTGGAACCACATCATAAGAACAGCAGCTGAGATGCCAACAAGTCCACCCAAAATAACAAAAAAAAACCCCTCCAAAAAACCCCATGGTATACCCAAGGCCTACGACAGCTGAAAACCCAACTCCAGAAGCTTGAGAGAAAATGGTGGCGAACATCACTTGAGGAAGACCGCGACAACTACCTAAATCTGCTACGGGACTGCCATACAGTCATAGACAAAGCTAAGCAGCAGTATTATACAAATCTTATCAACTCATTGATCAACCGCCCTAGAGAACTCTTCAACCTTGTCAAATGGCTCACAAACCTACCCACAACCCACCACTCAGCCCCTGCTCTCAACCAACAGCATCTTGTAGCCCACTACAAGCAACTCCACCCCCACCTCCATCCCCACCACCACCACCACCCCACCCCGTCCGATTGAATCACCAGGCACACCTTCACCTACCTGCTGGACCGCCTTCCACCCCATTTATTTAGTTTATTTAGCTGTATTTATATTCCGCTTTTCACCGGGTCAAAGCGGTCAATTGGGGGATACATTTAACACGAGGGGATATGACACACATACGTTGATACTTACAGGGAACATGAGCAAAGGAGGGTTAAGTGGCTTGCCCAAGACCACAAGGAGTGCCTATAGGACTAGAAATCCCAGTCCCTCCGGCCTGAGATTGCTGTCCCCAGGTGGGACTTGAACCCCCGGCCCTCCGGCCTGAAGTACCTTGTCCTAACCACTAGACCACTCCTCCCCATCACCAGAGAACATCAAATCCATCCTAACTACAATCAACACCACCACCTCTCTTTCTCCCCCCCCCCCCCCGATCCCCGTCCTGCCAACTGGATCAAAGCAGCAATGACTGATCTCAGCCCTATACTCATAAGAATAACCCAAGCAGTATTACAACAAGGACAAATGCCTAAGCCCCTGAAACTCTCCTCCATCCGGCCCACCCTGAAGAAACCCAACCGTGACCCATTGGACCCAGCCTCCTACAGACCCATCGCTATCCTCCTCTTCCTAGTAAAGGTCATTAAGAAGACCATCCAACTACTATTGCCAACTCCCTCCTGGACCCACAACATGGATTGTGCCCCCAGCATGGAATGGAAACCCTGATGACCACACTCATAACCTAATCAAAGGCATACAAGACTCAACCCAAGGCTTCCTACTGATCTTTCTCAATATCTCAGCAGTGTTTGACACTGTGGATCACAAAATTCACCTCCAGTGCTTGAAATCAATGGGAATCCAAGAAACAATATACAGATGGTTCCATTCTTACCTCTCTAACAGACAGCAACAAATAAAACAAGGATCAAATACTTCTAGCCCTTACCAACAAACATAGAATGGATCTTTAGGGGACTCCCTATCAGCACTCCTATTCAACCTTTATCTTCAACTCCTCTGCAAGATCATCAGAATACATAACATTGATTGCCACATCTATGCCGATGATGACATGTTGTACAGTCCTCTCCACACTAAGCAACTGTCATACCCAGGTATTGCTGACGTCTCCCGCTGGTTGACAGACAATAACCTCTCAATTACAAAAAAACAAAAGCACTATTCATCACAAGAGACAATGCATTCACCTCCCACCCACCATACCAATGAACAACATCCAAATAATTGTACGCCAAGAACTTAAATACCTAGGTGTCGTCATTTACCAAACCTCACCTTCAAGACACAAATAGCAGCTACAACCAAAGTAATATTCCACAAATCCAAGACTGCAGCACCTATGGCTCATCCTTGATTCATCAGATTTCCGCTCAGCCCACCAAGCCCTAATCCTTCACATGCTGATTACTGTAACACAATATACCATGGTCTCCCACAGTCCCCTCTCCTCACAATACAAACTGCCCTCCACTGTTGCACGCATTATACAAGGAACATCCAAATATGACAGAATCACCCCATACTCAGACAACTCCACTGGCTACCACTCCTCTGCAAAATCACATACAAAACCCTACTACTAACACACAAGGCTCTCCTGCACTCTTGCTACTCATCTACAAACCCTTAACCCCTCAATCCCAACAGACCACGAAGACTCTCCACGACCCACCAGTTCACTATACCACATTCCAGAACAAAACACTCACAACAAATATGCTGCAGAGTCTTCAAACTATATGCACACTCCCTCTGGAACACACTCCCAAACCATATAAGAAATATCTCTGACCTCCATTCCTTTCGCAAACACCTCAATCTTCCTGTTCTCAAAACACTTCCACCCTGACTCCGAACCAGGAAGATACTGATTTCCCCAGTAAATATGCATACCGGAACTACCAGTCCTATGGACCTACTCATTATATGTATATAGTTATAATGTTCCATGTACATAGTTGGCTTTTATATATAATTTGAATTTGGTTCAATGTAAACCGCTTTTATCCAGTGAAAAGTGTTTTATAAACTCTGCTAAATAAATAAATTTCTTGATTGCCTCCGGGTAGGGAGGCTCAGACATTGGACTCCTTCGACAGCTGGTGCTTCCAGAGCTCAATGCTTGTGGCTAGAATGCTCTTTAACCAGCTCTACATGAGTATGTTCCTGATGGACATAATGCGTGATCTTGCCGACTTGCGCCCATTCCTCCCTCTGGAGAAACTGTAGCATTATCGTACCCTGGTGGGCCATTGCAAAGACTGCTCGAAGTTCCTGGTCAGAGCAAGGTATGACGCCTTTGAGATGGTCTCTAGAGCGGCGGCTTTGGGTATTGGAGCCCGCCTCTTCCGCTGACTTCAATCTTCTGACCTGTGCAAAATAAGCTTCCGGATGTGCTGTGCTGGGGAGAGAACCTCTTTGGGGAGCACATGGAGGAAAAAGCTAGTGTCATAGAGAAGCAGCACATCACCCTCACCAGGCTCTTGAGATGCATGTCCGATCCCTATTGCAGAAAGTATCAGGAGGGAGGCCTGAAGGCCTACTACCCGTGTAAGCACAGATACTTTTCTAATCTCCCATACCTCCCAGCAGAAGTCACACGCTCCTTACCTGCAACTCTGGCCAGGGATGGGGTTTTGACCGATTCCTTCGGAGTATAGCCAATCTGCCGTTGACTGCAGATGAAAATCCTCCGGTGGGGGGATGGCTCATTCTTTGCCCACAGGTGGTCCGTCATCACTTCAGATACGTGGGTGCTACAAATAGTCCAAAGCAACGACATATTGCACTTTGCCAAACTGTTGCCTCATTACCCCCGAGGGTGTTTTCCTCTTGACCCTCTGCATCTAACCTTCTTGGGGGGAAATATCTGCTCTTCTGGCTGATCTCGCCATCGAGCCCATGCCTCAGGAGCAGATCGGATGGGGATTTTTTACTCCGGGTACTTTCTGGAGTTAAAAAGAAGATGGGAAGGGGGGGGGGGGGGGGGTTCAGACCATCCTGGACCTCGGAGACCTGAACACCTTTCTGGTGCAAGAAAAGATCAAGATGGTCTCTCTAGGGATTGTGCTGCCTTATCTTTGGCAAAACAAGGAGGAGTGACTTCAGGGAGGAGTGCTCAGTGATTGGGACAGGTTACCTCAGGCAGGAAGGCCAGGGGTTCAATTCCCATGGAGGGACAAGTAACCTTAGGCCAGAGGGATTGGGGTCTCTAGTCCTATGGCCACTCCTTGTGGCCTTGGGCAAGCCACTTTAACCCTCCATTGCCTCAGGTATGCTTAGACTGTGAGCCCTTTGGGGATGAGGAAATAAAGTGCCTGTTAGAAAATAACTGTAAACCGCTCTGATGCACACAGTAAAGAATGGTATATCTAGTGCCTAAACCATAACCATAAATGATTTGCTGTGCTCTCTTGATCTAAAGGGCATGTATACCCATATACTGATTCATCCCGCCCATTGGAAATCTCATACTGGAGAAGATGGCACTGCAGCAGGTGGGAAGACAGGCATGCAGGTGCAGTGGAGGCTTCCAAAGGCTTCCAATAGAATCTGTGGAGCGTTCTCTCATGGGGTTCCGTTGGTGACATCACCCATACAAGAGGACTTATTCCTGCTGCCACAGAGAATACCTGCTGCAGTATGGACTCTATACCTTTTGGAATCTGACACGTACTTGTCACCTGGATTGGCCACTGTTGGGAGCCAGGATACTGGGCTTGATCGTCTGACCCAGTATGGCATATTTATGCTCTTAAGAGAGGACCTCTAAATCTGAGATTCTATGAACCCTCATTAGTATTGCCAGCATTTTTTAGTTCTTGGTTTTCCTTTTATGCATCTGATATTTTGGGGTTCATTGTTCTGGTTGATGGATTTGTATTGCAGCTTTCTTCAGAGTTTAGTTTGTCTTTGGACTAGCTGCATGTGCTTTCTGACAAACATTGAGGACATCTGTCTCTTGGCTACCATGGAATGATCAGGGCGAGGTATGAAGAAATATTAGAATGAAAGGACAAAAACACACAGTTCAACATTTGCTGCCCAACTCATCTACTCTCCCCATCCTCAACCATTGGCGTTTTGCAGTCTGAAATATGTCCATGTACTATAAACTCTGGGTATTTCTATTAAATAGAACAGGAATCCATTGTTCAGATACTTTTCAGATTTGTAAACTAAGAATATTTGTTGTTCCTGTTTAGATGTGATTATACTTAACAACAACATATTCTTTCATGTAAGAATACCTATATTGTCTTCAATCGATTGAATTAAACTTTGGATGCCCCTGGCTTAAGAAAGGATATGTTGTAAATTGTTCATGGAAACAACCTGCACTTTTTTGGTGTCTTGTATGTTGGTATTCTTTTTATTTTTTAAAATTTAGTAAACTTTTTATAATACAAATCAAGTGAACAACCAGATGACAAATTCAGTAATTTTAATTTAAGAAAATGAGCATTCAATATCCTCCTGCTAGACCAGTCCAGACAAGTGGGTTTTGTTCCCCTAACTGCAGGTTGGTGGAGACAAAGAACCAATGAAAAGCCCTTGTCTCTATCCACCTCAGCCACCAGAGATCTCTTCAGTATTTCTGTGTCTCCAGCAGATGGTGGATGGATTTTCCCCTCTCTGAGGAAAATCCGAAGAATTGAAAGGAAAAGGCTGATCTAAACGCTCATGAGTGACCACCTTGAGGATGACTTTCTCCCTTAAACGCAATGTGAGAGGCTCTACTAGATTGTGTGGTCATTTCGTTAGCCATAGGAGGTGGGAAGATTCGGTTGAGCTCCATGCTCGTACCCTGATAAGTCTGAGTACCCAGAAAAAAAATGGAAGAATCTGGAAGGATTTGAGGAGTTCAGCAGCCTCACACAACCCTGTTGCTCCCTCCCTCCTCTTCTGTTCCCCCCCTTCTTTCTCCCGAAGATTGCAAACAGCTCTCAGAGGGATCTGTCTGCCAACAACCATACAAGCAGTACCTGCAAATCCAGAAAAACAGTTTCAGGGTATTAGAGCTGAGCCCTGCACGGATTCTCTGCCTGGGGCTCTCAAGGGGGTGAATACCAAGGCTTGACCTCATTGTTCTTGTTGGAGACTCCCAATTCCATCTGTCTGGGGTGCAATTCAGGGGTAGACTGTTGGTGCAGTGTGAGGGTTTCTCGCAGTTTTCTGTATGCATTAGTAGTGTGTTTTTTCTATTGTGTGCTTGGCGGTCAACGCGGTCCATGCACAAGTTCTGCCCAAGCGGCTCTGTGCTTTTTTACCCTAACGCCTGTAATGCATGTTGCTGTAATAGCGCTGTTAACACGTGTATTCCGGGCCACTGCGGCCTTAGCACATGCTTTTGAGATACCTGCCTTAACACTCTGTCCAAGAAACATTGTTTGTTTGACCTGTGGCAAGCAAGGTGCCTCCTCTGGCTTCTGGACTCTGTTCTTCCTGCATGACAGATTCAGAGTCATTCCTAGAGGGCTTGATCCCCTTCTTTCAGTGGGGGGTACAGTTAGTTTGGCTTTGCCTGCCTCAGGACAGGAGGTGGCAGATGGTGCTATGGGTAAGAATAACAGCCAGCTGGAGTTTTCGGAGACCGTACTGTGTGTTGCTCCCTGTCCTGGAGGGAATTTGTTGCAGCTGTGTCCCCTGGTGTTGGGTGGCCATTTCTGAGAGGAGAGCTTCTGGACTCTGGATTGGCCTCCCTGGGATTCTTTTCCTTTTTACAGCAGGCCTGGTCATTCTGGTGTGGAAATTCAGATCCTGAAGTTCTCATGAGGAGCAGGCTTTTTGGTTGCTTATGGCTAAGGTCGGTTGCTCCCTAGAGACGGGGATCGCCTGGGATCAGCCTGAGCTTTAGATTCCAATGTCGCTGGGCTGTGATGTGTACGAAGAAGTACTCTTGTCTTCAGAGGATTGTGAAGAAGCCAGTGTTGTTTGCCTGTTCCGGAAGGAGGCACTGGCGACATTGATTGCCAGAGTCTTATCCATCTTGAACTTAGTGGATGCCCCAGCCATGGAAAAGGCTCCTGCAAGGGGTGCAGAAGTTCACTATTGTCTTCCCATTCCCAGAGGTGGTAAAGGACATGAGTCTGATGGAGTGGTTTTCCCTGACTCCCCGCCTAAGGGGCTAAGACCCAGAGAAGCAGTGTTGTGTGGTTTGATTTTCCCAAGGTGGATGTTCCAGTCATGGCAGCTACCAGATGGACCACCGTTCTTGTAGAAGGTGAATCGACCTTGAAGTATTTTCTGGACCAAAAGGTGGATTAGTTGTTGCAGAACCAGTTTGCTGTGGCAGCTGCTATTCTTCAGTTGGCGGTATTTTATTTATTTATTTAACTTCTCTTCTATACCGCGCTATTCATTATCAGTGCGGTGTACATTTAACTGAACCTTATACAATGCAGGCGGGGCTGCATTGTATAAACAATAAACAGGAACTATAACTTGGGCATAACTGGGGTAACTTTGTACAAATTATTTACACTAATAACTGTACAGTACACACTGAGATTTACACGGAGTTGCACCGATGGGGCTAGTTGCCCTCTAGTGTGCTGGGTGTGCTGTTGGGGGAGTCTTGGTGATTGGTGAGACTGTTTGCGAGCTGACCTTTGGGGTTGACCTCTGAGTAGTGCCGTATGAATAGGTGGTGCTTCAGCGCCTTCCTGAATTGGGCCAGGTCGGTGATTGCTCGAATGGCTGTAGGGAGGGCATTCCAACATCTGGGTGCATAGAACATGAAAGCCCTATTAGATGTTGTGTGGGTGCATTTAGTTGTTTCATTTGGGATTATCAGTGTATTGACAGCTGTGGATCTTCTGGATCTGTTCAGGGGTGTGGGGTGGATTAGCTTGGTGATGGAGGTGGAGGGTTGGTTGTATCTCCAGGAACAAGCAGGAATGAGTCTTCACATATGGGTATCGTCGGTACCGACGGAGCCTGCGCGGGAACGCTCCCCAGCGTCCAAAAGGAAAGCTTTTGGGAACATCCCACAGCGCCTGCGCGCTGCCTTCCCGCCTTTCCTAACCGCCTCTCTCCAGTTCTTCTTTTCCGCGGAGCCAGCAGGTCGTGTTCCTGTCACCGCTGAAGAATTTCTTTATTTTATTTTATTTCTTTAGTCGCGTGTCTGCCTTCTCGACGCTGGACCGGTACCGCCGGTCTTTTCTTTCTTTATTCTAAAAAAAAACAAAAAACTGTTTTCTCACTTCGGTGCATTTTTTTCTTTGGCCTTAAGCCTAGGAAATTTTTCCTCATCGAAAAGCCCGCCTCTGGGTTTAAAAAATGCACGAAGTGCAGCGGCACTATTTCTGTCACCGACACCCATGAATGGTGTCTAAAATGTTTAGGTCCTGACCACTCCATTGCGGATTGTGAGTCCTGCTCCATGATGTCTAAAAGAGGTCTACAGAATCGAGCAGCTAAGCTCAGTACCCTGTTTCCCTCGGATGCAGCTTGGGTTGCATCGACGTCTTCCAGGGCTGCTTCTTCCTCACATGGATCTCAGGTAACCAAACTTAAATCCAGCCGGTTCTCGAAGGGTAAATCTCCCTCCAAGTATCGAGATGCCTCCGGGCTTGCCCTCGAGGAATCCATACCGGCAAAGTTACCCCGGCTTGAGGCTCCGGCTTCCAAAGCTTTTTCTGTGGGGTCACAGGTTGACATCGATGGCTCGGCCTCGACCGATCACCTGTTGCCATGTTCTGGGGTACCGGAGGTTCCCACTGGTACCGACATCCAGACATTGGTTGCGTCGATGGATCAGAATATCCTGACCATGCAGCGTGCCATCACGGCATTCATACAAGCTGCGACGCCTTCGGTACAGCAACAAACTCCGTTGCCGGTACTGACTCGGGCACCGGTTCCGACATCGGTTCCGGTGTCGGTACCGATTGCATCGACATCTGCTTCGGTGTCGACTGCAGCGGTACACTGTTCTGTGATGCCCATCGGTACTGAATCGGTACCGATCACTCCCGATGTCGATACCACCCGGTACGCGTATCGGGCTCTGCAAGAGCATCCAGACAGTCGATACTTCGATTCCTCTGAGGACTCTGATGAATCAGAGGTCTCTGTCGAAGCATCTGTGATCCATCCTCAGGAGCCCTCTTCTCCAAAAAGGAGAATGTCTCCTCCAGAAGATTTGTCTTTTCAGGATTTCATTAGGGGAAGTGGCCAGGGGCCTTTCTATCACAGCTGTCCTCCATATGCCCCTGAAACAGAGCCTAGAGCCAAAAAATTAGATATTTTACAATATCCTAAGGCTCCTAAGGAGGAGGCAGCCACTTTACCAATACATGAAATTCTTTATTATCACATGTTGGGCATATGGAGGACTCCTCTCACCATTTCCCCTCATTCTCGCAGGTTGGACACCATGTATCGTGTTCCTCCTTGTCCTGGCTTTCATAAGACTCAGCTTCCTCACCACTCTATTGTGGTGGTATCTGCTATGAAGAAGATAAAGAGTACAGAAAGGCACTCTTCTGCTCCTCCAGGAAGAGAATGCAGAACCCTAGATGCCTTTGGCAGGAGAATTTTCCAGGCCAGTATGCTTGTTGCCAGAATCAACTCCTATAGTCTCTATATGGGGATGTTTCTTAAAGAGATTACAGATCACCTGCAAACTTTATCTCCTTTTATTTCAGAAGATAAAAGGGAAGAGTTTCTCACCTGGCTCAAACATGCCCAGGATGTTTCCAAGTTTTCCAACCGTGCAGCCTTTGACTCCTTTGAAGGTGCCAGCAGAGCCTCGGCTATTGCCATAGGTGCACGTAGAGTTGCTTGGTTACAGGCTTCTGATTTGGAACCCTGGGTTCAAGATGGCCTAGGTAACCTTCCTTGTACAGGTGAAAACCATTTTGGCAAGGATTGGCAAGCAAAGGCCACCCAGATGGATGCTGAAAATTCGGCTTTAGATAGACTTTCAAAGTCTACTTCTGCTCCTTTTAAGAAAAGGTTGTTCAAAAAGGTTTTTTTCCCCAAAAAAGGCAGATACTATTCTGCTTATGGTCAGCAGGCCTCTTCTGCAGGTCGTTTTTCTACAAAGAGACAGCAACAACCAAAACAGGCCAAGCCTAAGGCTCCTAGGACTGCTACAGCCCAACAGCCTCAGCCTCCTCAGGGCCTTTGACTTACAACTAGAGAACTTACCCTTTCTGGCTCTAGAACATCCAGAGCCTCTCACCATTCCAGGAAGGATAGCTCACTTTGCTCCCAGATGGGAACAAATCACAGCAGAGCAATGGACCCTCTCCATCATAAAGAAGGGCTACAAGCTCCATTTCCTAAACCTTCCCCCTCACACCATGGTGAGACAGTTCAATTCTCCAACATCTCTCCTCGACCTTCTGGGTCAGGAAATTGCTACCCTTCCTGCCCAAGGGGCAATAGAAGAAGTACCCCTTCTTCAACAGGGCTCAGGGTTCTACTCCCCCTACTTTCTCATCCCAAAGAAAACAGGGGGCTACAGACCCATATTAGATCTCAGAGAATTGAACAAGTTTCTATGCAAGGAGAAATTCAAGATGACGACTTTCGGTACTCTCCTTCCATACCTCCAGAGTCAGGACTGGCTTTGTTCACTAGATCTCAAGGATGCATACACCCATGTCCTCATCCATCCAACACACAGAAGGTTCTTTCTGTTCCTTTTCCAAGGAAAGCACTATCAATACAGGGTGCTTCCCTTCGGTCTGGCCTCTGCACCAAGGGTGTTCACAAAATGCATGGCAGTAGTTGCTGCATTTCTGCGCACTCTAGGGATATTTGTATTCCCATATCTGGACGACTGGCTCATCCGAGCTCCATCCCAGTCAGAGGTCCAGGCTTCCCTGGCCTGCACAAGGCGTATCCTTCAGTATCTGGGACTTGTAATAACCATCCCAAAATCTCATCTCACCCCTACTCAATCTCTGGAGTTCATAGGGGCCTTACTGGATACCACCACTGCAAGCGCCTATCTTCCCCAGGCCCGTTGCCTACGCTTGGTGCAGTTAGCCTCCCAGATTCAGTTAAAGTCCCATTTAACTGCTCGAGAGATGTTGCAACTGTTAGGCCACATGGCATCCACCATGCATGTGGTCCCCTATGCTCGCCTGCACATGAGGGCAGCTCAGTGGACTCTATCCACCCAATGGACCCAGGCATCAGGATGCCTGTCAGACAAAATAGCAACCTCCAGTCACCTTTTTTGGTCTCTCCAGTGGTGGAAGTCCACTCAAAATCTGTTGCTGGGGTCCCCCTTTCAACAGTTGCTACCCCACACAACCCTTACAACAGATGCCTCTCCAAAGGGTTGGGGAGCTCATCTACAAGACCTCTCCACCCAAGGCATCTGGTCTCCACAGGAGACATCTCTACATATCAACCTCTTAGAGCTCAGAGCAATCTTTCTGGCTCTCAGAGTCTTCCACACCCTGCTCAGCTACAAGACAGTCCTTATCCACACGGACAACCATGTAGCCATGTTCTACGTGAACAAGCAGGGGGGGACTGGCTCTCTCTGTCGCTTTGCAACGAAGCTCTGAGATTGTGGGCCTTCGCCAGAGAGCATCAAATCCATCTCATGGCAGTGTATCTTCCAGGGGTTCAAAACTCTTGGGCAGACAGACTCAGTTGAGTTCTGCTTCCACACGAATGGTCCTTCCATGGGGATCAGATAGCCAGGATTTTTCGAATTTGGGGAACCCCAGACATAGACTTGTTTGCAAGTCTGTGGAATGCCAAACTTCCCCGGTTCTGTTCCAGAATTCCGTGTCAGGGTGTTCAGGCCAGGGATGCCTTCCTCCTCCACTGGGGGCAAGACTTCCTCTATGCCTTTCCACCCATTCCCCTAATTCCCAAGACACTCTTCAAACTTCAGAGAGACAAGGGGTCTATGATCCTCATAGCACCACATAGGCCACGCCAAGTGTGGTACCCTCTACTTCTGCATCTCTCTCAAGCTCCCTCCCTGGACTTGGGATCTGCTGCAGACCTCCTGTCCCAGGAGGAGGGAATGTTGTGGCACCCAAATCCCCAGTCTCTTCATCTCAGAGCCTGGTTGCTGAAGGCCTAGACCTTCAAGATTTGCATCTTTCTCAGCAAGTAAAGGATATCCTTTATGCTTCCAGAAAGCCTTCCACTAGACGTTCCTATGCTTTTAAATGGAAAAGGTTTACCATTTGGTGTGCAGAGAAGGGTCTTAACCCTCTTGCAATACCTCTGAATTCTTTACTAGAGTGTTTGCTGCATTTATCCCATGCAGGCCTTAAAACAAATTCAGTAAGAGTCCATTTGAGTGCTATTGCAGCATCCCTTAAACCTCTCAATGGACAGCCTATTTCCTCTCATCCTCTTATAGCAAGATTCATGAGAGGCCTTCTTTTGACTAAACCTCCCATCAGACCACCTCCAGTGGCATGGGACTTGAATCTGGTTCTTGGCCAGCTTATGCAGCCACCCTTTGAACCCTTAGCCACTACCTCCTTGAAATTCCTTTCCTGGAAGGTTATTTTTCTCATTGCAGTCACTTCAGCTCGCTGCATCAGTGAGCTGCAAGCCTTAGTGGCTAATCCTCCTTATACCAGGTTCCATCATGACAAGGTAGTCCTCAGGACTAATCCACACTTTCTGCCTAAAGTGGTCTCACCTTTTCATCTGAACCAGGAGGTTTATTTACCTGTCTTTTTTCCAGGACCTCATGCTTCATGTGCAGAGAGGAATCTTCATACCCTGGATTGTAAAAGAGCTCTTGCCTTTTACTTACAAAGGACACAGCAACATATAAAGTCCTCTCAACTCTTTGTTGCTTTTGATCCCTCTCATTTAGGACTTCCAGTCTCTAAAAGAACTCTATCCAATTGGATTGCTCAATGCATTTCTTTCGCCTACCAGAGTAAGAACCTTTCTCTGGAGGGCCATGTCACAGCTCACAATGTGAGGGCCATGGCAGCCTCTATGGCTCATCTAAATTCTGTGTCCATCGACCAGATCTGTCGAGTGGCCACCTGGGCCTCGGTTCATACCTTCACAGCCCATTACTGTTTGGACAAGGACTCCCGCCGGGATGCCTTGTTTGGTCAGGCTGTTCTCAAACACCTGTTCCATACCTAACCAACTCCTACCCTCCATCCCTGGCTGGATGCCTGAGATTCATGGGTGGAGGTAGAGCCCTTCCCAGGGACTCACAACCTGGGTGATCTCCCAGGCATCTCTAGCTGGGGAGTCCCCATATGTGAAGACTCGTTCCTGGATATAGCACAGTTACTTATCTGTAACAGGTGATCTCTGGGAACAGCAGGAATAAGTCTTCACAACCCACCCACCTCCCCTAGGAGTTGTATCTCTCTATCTTTCTTTCCTTTCCTCACTCTCTCTTTGTCTCAGCTTTAAAACTCGAACTGGAGAGAGGTGGTTAGGAAAGGCGGGAAGGCAGCGCGCAGACGCTGTGGGATTTTCCCAAAAGCTTTCCTTTTGGACGCTGGGGAGCGTTCCCGCGCAGGCTCCATCGGTACCGACGATACCCATATGTGAAGACTTATTCCTGCTGTTCCCAGAGATCACCTGTTACAGGTAAGTAACTATGCTTTATGGCCTTGAAGGTCATTACTAGGATAGTAATGTGCAGGCCTGACATCTTGAGCCTGCTCAAGTAGATTCAGTCTCTTCCACCTGCTAACCTTCACCCTTAATCACCCCCCTTCACCCGATCTCCTCCAAGATGATTAGGAATCTTTACACTATTGACTCTTCAGCTCTCTCCACTGCTGTCCTTATCACCTCTTTCCTCCACTGTCATCTGAGTCCATGGATGGGGCAGTATCGTCCTATAACACTATACTCTTCTCTGCTCTTGATGCACTTGGCTCCTTCCGTTCCATACCCTGTGAGGCGTACTGTACCTCAACCCTGGCTGTCGCCAACAACCCACTACCAACGTTCCTGTGCCCGTTCAGCTGAGCATCTTTGGCTTAAATCACATACCCTTGTTGACTACCTACATATCAAATTCATGCTAACCACTTTCCAGTCAATCATAGCACTTGCCAAGCAAGAGTACTATATCCATCTGAATAGCTCTTTCCTCTGACCCTTGCCATTCCCTTGCTATGTTCAATTCTTTCCTCAAGGCCCCTCCTCCTCCAATCCCTCTTTCACTGTCTGCCTAGACCTTGACTGATTATTTCCAAGACAAAGTTTAGAAGATTAGCCTTGAATTCTTCCAAGGGTCACTGACACTTCATCTTCCCAAGGGTCACTGACACTTCATCTTCCCCCTCTTAACTCCCAAATCCTTTTCTCACCTTCAGTCACCCTTTCCTGAAATCACTGAGGAGGAAACTGCAAATCTCTTCTCCAAACTGACTACCTACTCCTCTGATCCCATTCTCACCCATCTTTTAAGCTCTATCTTCTCCACCGTCATCCCTCCATCTGTCATATCCTTAACCTATCACATTCCACTGCAACTGTTCCTGTGTTCTTCAAACATGCTGTGGTTATACCTCTCCTCCGAAAGCCTTCACTAGATCCTACCTGTCCCTCCAGTTATTGATCTCTCTCTCTCTCTCTCTCTCTCTCTCTCTCTCTTTGCCTCAAAACTACTTGAACGAGTCCTCTCAAGCCCTTCTGGAACCACTGCAATCTGGATTTTGTTCTCTACATTCCTCAGAAATGGCTCTTGACAAGTCTCCAGTGACTTGTTCCTTGCCTAATCCGTAAGCCTCTACTCGATTCTCATCCTTTTTTACCTTTCTGCTGCCTTTAACACTGTTGATCACCATCTGGTCCTTTCCTGGATTTAGGGGCTCTGTTCTGTCCTGATTTTCTTCTTCTCTCTCTCATCACACTTCTAGTGTATGTACTCGTGGTTCCTCCTCTTCTGCCATCCTTCTTTCAGTTAGTATACCTCAGGGCTCTGTTTTGGGACCTCTCCTTTCCTCTCTCTACACTCGATCCCTTGGTGCACTTTTTTCCTCCCATGGTTTTCAGTACCATCTTTATGCTGATGACACTCAGATCTGCCTTTCTGTGCCTGAAATCTATCCAGGAATCCAGGCCGAGATCTCTGCTGCTTATCCGGCATTGCTGCGTGGATGTCTCACTGCCACCTGAAACTGAACATGGCCAAAACTGAGCTCATTTTCTTTCCCTCTAAACCCACCTCCCCCTTCTCTATTTCTGTGGATAATGCTACACACCTCCCTGTTTCCTCAGGTCGCAATCTTGGGGTTATGTTTGACTCGACTCTTTCTCTGCACACATCCAACAAATAGCTAAAACATCTCTCTTCTTTCTCTATAACATTGACAAAATTCGTCCCTTCCTTTCTACACACACTACTAAGGCCCTTATCCACTCCGATGTTTCGGACACCCTCCCATACCAACCCACCTCCACACTCCAGGCCAACACATTAAACCCATGCATTCCACAGTCTTAATCCGTAGAACTGCAATCTCACTTTGCACCTCCTCTCACTACGAAAATTTTACCTAGATTCATGTAGCTCTACATATAGCTGCATTTAGTTGCTTTGTACATAGTTCTCACGTTCTCTGTTTCACTGTTCATGAAACCTGTTTAATGTATACCAAGTTTATTGTCCTGTTCATTGTAAGCACAGATCAATTATTTGAGACGTGTAGTTTTTATGTTCATTGTAAACCGCACTGATGACGAATAGCGCGGTATAAAAGAAACTGTAAATAAATAAATAAATAACTCCTTGTCTTGACTGTTATACCCTGCTCGTTGGTCTCCCTCTTAGTCATCTTTCTCCCCTTCAATCTGTTCAAAACTCAGCTGCATGGCTCATCTTCCACCAGTGTCGCTATCCTCATGTAACCCCTCTTCTTAAATCATTTCACTGGCTCCCTATCAATATCCTCATCCAGTTCAAACTTCTCCTACTTACCTACAAGTACACTTATTCTGTAGCTCCTCACTACCTTTCCTCTCTTTATGCTCCTCCTTGGGAACTCCGCTCCTCTGGCAGATCCCTTTTATCTGTGCCCTTCTCTGCCACTGCCAACTCCAGACTTCGTTCATTCTACCTTGCTGCTCCATATGCCTAGAAAAGACTACTTGAGTCAGTGTTTGGCTTCCTCTCTGGCTCTATTCAAGTCCAGGCTGAAGACCCACCTCTTTGAGGCTGTTTTTGGATCTTGATGCTTCTCATTCTCTTGTCCAGTACTTCTGTGTATCTTGCCATACTCTAGTCCCCAGTTTTGCAATGCTTTTTCATATTGATTAGATTGTCAGCTCTGATGAGCAGGGATTGCATCTTACATACAGTGCTGCATGCATCTTGTAGCACTATAGAAATGATTAGTAGTAGTAATGATACATCCCCTCTTGGAAATGGTTATAGCCTGCATCCCCTCTTCGAAATGGTTATGGCCTGCATTCTGATGACGTGTATGACCTGGTATGTTTGGCAGCCAACGATACCTGTCGACGGTGACATGGCGCTGGATTGGACTCAAACACTGGGCGACGGACACAGCCTCCAAAGCCCAGTTGGCCCAACTGGCCTTTAAAGGGAAGCTGCTTTTGGGAGTGGATTTGGAGAAGCTGATGAAGGACCTGGGTGAGATGAAATCTTCTCACACTAGGGAAATACAATACCAGACCTAAAAAAAACCTAGTTCACAGAACTATCAGTTCAAAAAAAACAACAACCTTCTTCTTTTCAAGGGGAACCATACTCAATCCCTCACTACAGAATACAGAATTCTATCTCCCGAGCAAACCCTCTCACCAAATATACTTAAACCAAAATTTTAAATGGGAGAAAAAAGCCTCAGTAACTTACAACAGTGTCCCTCTATACAGCAGTTGCTTGCTTGATGGGGATTTCATTGCTTTTTAGCATCACAGGCCTAAAGAGCAATGAGTGCGTCTTTTCCTCTGCACTTTACAGCCCCTCAACCTGTACTCCAAGCATAGTCTCCCCTCAGTGGAAGTGCAAACTGCAACAGAACACTTCTCCTTCCATTCCTGCAGAAGCTCAGAGGAGGTTAGCTTGCGGTTGCCAAGAGATGTCCTTATCAAGACCCTGTTGTCCCTCTTGGTTGACTTTCAAGGCTGACCATTATGATGTTGGTCCTGCGTATTTCCCAACTTATCCGTCCAGATTTATGATTCAAGCAGAAAGAGAGAGTGCAAGGAGAAAGCCCAATTTGTAGTAGGCAGGTGAGAAACAGCAGAGTCCAAATAAAAGCATAATTTTAATTGCTATAGAAGAAAATGTTAGGTCTGTTTTTATGGAGCTGTTGAAGGGTGAGAGGAGGTAGAAAAAACTGGCTCTGGTGGTACGTGGTGGTGAGGTAGAGGTTCTGAGAAATGGCAGTAGTGATTTGAGGTGTGTTAACAGAGTAGTGGGGGTGGAAGAGGAGACGCTAAGAAGGGATACCTTACGAATGGTGACTACAGTAGAGACATGAGGTGGTGGAGAGAATGGAATAGTAGCCAGTGGATTTGGAATGGACACAGTTGGGGCTAGATGCACATGCAAGGATGAGTTAGAGAAGAGGCGGCAGCAGCAGAGGGGGCGGGAGATGAGAAGAAGGGCAGCTGAAAGTATAATTTGGGAGGGAGGAGTGGCCTAATGGTTGGGGCAAGGTACTACAGGCCGGAAGGTCAGTAGTTCAAATCCCACTAGAGGATAGCAACCTTGGGCCGGAAGGACTGGGGTTTCTAGTCCCACAGGTGCTCCTTGTGGTCTTGGGCAAGCCACTTAACCCTCCATTGCCCATGTTCCCTGTAAGTACATGTTCCCTGTAAGTATTAGTGTATGTGTCTCATATCCCCTCATGTTAAATGTATCCCCCAACCGCTTTGACCCGGTGAAAAGCGGGATATAAATGCAGCTAAATAAAATAAAATAAATAAATAAAATAAATAATTTGGGGGGGGGGACCTAGAACAGTAATGGCTAAAGGCAATTGAAAGCCTCAGCAGTTTTTTGATGAACACAGCTGCACAGGAAAAGCATCACTCTCGTTGAGAGATGCGCATATAAAAATAAATCTTTGTATTAGAGAAGGAAGTGAGATGGGTGTGAACCCGACAGTCTTGAAACTTTGAAACCAGTCCTGCTCAATAGGGAACATCCCTTACATTTGCAATTTCTGGTAAGGAACAGAATATGTAAAACTTGTGCAGGCAAAGCTTTCTCTTAAAGTCTGTGTTTTGTGCAGTTCTTCTTATCTAATCCTGTATATATTGGTGGCATTTTATAGGCACAGCCTCTGTTGTCACATGATACTGTGGCAAGGGTCAAGAAATTCAGGCATCATTGTATTATTGCACAGCCCCCCTGCCCAACAAAATTATTCAGATACATAATGGTCAGAAAAGAGGTTCATTTCAAAAATTTGCAGGATTTCAAAAACTGGCACTTAGTCTACCTCTGGTGCTGCAGAAATCTGATAACTTCTTTCTAGGTGATCTGGGTGGTGCTCCTTACGCTCCACAGATGGTCCCCGTGGAGGTCTCAAGTGAACTCGAAGCTGAGGGATTTTACTGTATACTTAACTCTCCTTGACTTGTTCACTAAATTAGACACAGTGGACTGCCATTTTCTCCTTAGCACGCCATCTTCTCTCAGACTCCAAGATTCAATTCTGTCTTGGTTCTCCTTTGAACATCTCCGAATACTTTCCCCATGTCTTCAGGAATATGCTCTTCCTGCTATCCCATGTTGGTGTACTTACAAGGTTCTATCCTAGACTCTCTTCTCTCTGAATACCCAGTTTCTAAGTGCTCTACTATCTTCCCATATCATCCACTACCCTCTCTATGGGGATGACTCTCAGACCTACTTTTTTGTACCAGAATTCTTACCAAGAATTCAGTTACTAACCTCTACTTGCTTGTTCAACATTGTTTGCTGTTTTTCCCCTACCTCCCTTCTACCTCTGTGAAAAGTATAACTGTCTTTGTGGTCCCCACTGCTGCATCCTTGATCTTTTTCAGCTCTTTTCTCTCCTCCTCTACGCAACCACAATATGACAAGAAAATGCAGATTTTCTCTTCAAGCACCTCAAAACCTTATGTTTCTTGTTTGAACATACTACCAGAACCCTCATACACTTCCTCATCACCTTTCACCTAGACTACTGCAACCTGTTCTTCACAGGTCTGCCATTGAGGAATCCCTCTGTTGTAATCTTTTCAAAACTAGGAATGTGCATTCATTTGAAATGAAAGAAACACATACAATTTCTTTTTTTTTTGTGGTGCTGAATAAGACAGATGGTTTATCAGTTATTTATTCCAACAGAAGGGAGCCCTATTGATGACAGTTCCTCCGAAATAAAAAATAAAAAAAAAAAGCCCTCGTAAAAAAAAAAAATCTCCTAAATGACACAGGAAACTAAACAAAATGAAAAGTTTTCCCCTTCATATCTCTATTCAGAATTCAGTGACATGACTTATCTTGCTCCTCTGCTGATATGATCATCATTCTAACTGCATCTTGGATCAGTGTATTGGTGATTCTGCACAAAATTTCAAATTCCTGGAACAAATCTATAAATTTACCCTGCAGCTTCTCATTTCCCTTTATGCCCCTCTTCTCAAGCTTTTCTCAGCTGACAAGCTGCTGTTGCCCATTCCCTTCTACTGCAAAATCCCGACTCCGTGCTTTCCGGCTTGCTCCACAAGTGGCCCAGAATAGCCTCCCTAAACATGACTGTAATCTGACTGAAAACAAATCTCCTTAAGGCAACTTTTAAAACACATACCTACTTGATCCACGCTCCCACACCCTCATTAGACCTCACACTCTGCAGTTGGCTTTCAAGTTCTGTCTTCTGTCTTATTATATAGTCCCTGCTTCTTGAAGCTTCACCTGTCAGTAAAACACTGCATACTGTACAAATGCTGAGTACGCTGAAATATCAGAAGAGTTGATTCTCTCCGGGGTCTTTCCCCGTTGCACAGTACCCAAGCGCTTTTAAATTTTTTAAATCCGTGCTTAGTTTGTTTTTGAACAGTTAAGACTTTACAGTTTCAGTTCCTGTTTTTTTTTCTGCAAGCCTGTTGGGTTCACAGTTAGTTTGTGTGGTTTTTCACGGTATACAGCAAACTGATATCCTGGAATTGAGAAATCTGCCTTTTAATGATCTCACTTTTGTCTAAAGTCCAGTATCGTTACTAAGTAAATTTCTGTTTGTTGACAGACTAACAGGATCTGAGCAGTCATAGCTGGTAAGCTGATTTTCTTACCATTTGACTATGAACGTGCTTTTACTGAAAGTTGTTTGGTGAATCATACACGGCACACGCTTTGTGCACTCCTTCCCTTGCTCGTTGGCAGAGTCTGTGTGCTTTGTTTGTCATGTTCGTGTGAGTACAGCTCTGCCTGTAGAACACGCCTTATTCTTTATTGTTGGGCTATTGAGATTGATGATGAAACGGAAAAAAAAGTTTCCCAAAACAAGATTATATCTGCAGAGTCTGTTTTATGGTCATGGTGCTAATTTATAAAGTAAGTTCTTTTCTACCCTTGAAAAAAAATCCTTTCTGTAGGAAATGGTAAATAACCCTATAAATTCTCCCCCCCCCCGCCCCTGCTCCTGCTGTTAACATGACGATGACGTTGCTGCATTATATTTGCCACAGGGCCAGTTTTTGGGCAGTGGGACTTGTGACAGACAGCATGTGAGAAACTTTAGGAAATGACTGCTTTAATGTGAAAATGTACCTTCCCTTGTCTTGGCATGTTTGCTTTCTACTAATTATCAAGAATCCACCAGAGTTTTATTAGGGGCAGTTCAAGCTTTACCTACCACCTCCTCCTCCTCAAACCCTCTCTGAGCCCTGCACCGCTACGGAACCCACACTGCTCCCACAGCTGATTTGTTCTCAAATTTGCTGTTTTCTTTACTTTGGTTGTTGATCCTCCTCCTTTCCTCTTCTCTCTTGGCATCTCTCTGGGTTATTTTTATGTCCCCCCTTCCCTTTTCACCCTTTCCCTTCAGTTGCCTGTTGGCAGCCACAGCCGGGTGACATGGGGCATCTTGGGTTCCAACCACTGTTCCCTCTAAGCTGTGCGCGTGTGCGCGCGCGCACACACCTTGCCGAGTGAGCGCACATACTTTACAACAGAGCGCACAAAAATTACAGCTCTGATTCTGATAGAAAACAACACAGACGTCTTAAAATTTAAAAGTTATGATTGTAATTACTAGAAATTTCCCACTTCATTTAGTAATCGTCTATTTTCATTTAATTTGATTAAAATCAATGTGGTGTACATACTGTATTCTGTATATAACTCCGAGTGTCGTTATGTGGCGCACAAAAATTTAACCTTCCTTCAAAAGCTGCACACAGCTGATATTTTATGCGCACACAGTCTACAGAAAATTAGAGGGAACATTGGTTCCAACGGTTCTCTTCACTACGGCCTAGCAGCAATGGAAACTCACTTGGTATCCTCACAAGCACGCTTGCAAGTTTGAGCAGTATTCTGAAGGGCTAAGATATCTAGATATAAATAAAATCAGACATCTCGAGCTGAGCTGAATTCCTTTAGTCATGTAATCCTTTGCTTAAGCATGTTGTCAGTGTATTTGTTTGGTCTTGACTTTGATATAAACTGTAAAAAGTGAGGTCACCTGACCTGTATTTACAAAGAGAGTCTCTAATAAAAGAATCATAACTTTTTGAGCAATCCATAGCTTTGGTTTCTTCTTAACAAGTTTGGACTGTAAGAACAGTAGTTAAACTAGCTTTATCTTCTATTCATAAAGAGCTTTCACTATATCGCTCAAGAGGGCTGCTTAGGTCATTTATTAACTGCCTTTTCTATGGGAAAACAAAATCTCTGTGTTAATTAAGTTGGGATATTTTTATTTTTTGTCTTTCATTTTATTCTTCTGTTCGTGCTGTAACCTTTTGTAAAGTCAGTAGATCATTTCTCATTTTGGACATTTAAAAACAGATGATGAAATATATTATGTATGTACATAAAAATTTCAGTGGTTGGTGGTGTTTATCTTGACATAGACATCACCCACCAGAAAGAAAGGACCAGATTTCTGATTCAGGCAGGAAGAGAGAGTGCAAGGACAAAGCCCAATTTATAGAATTTGGAAACGTGTGTCTGGTTTTTCTTGTGATTTATAACGTGTAGCATTATCTTTAAACAAAATTTCCTTTTCTTTATTAATGAATGGGTGGACACATGAGCGCTGTTAACCTACCGTTTAATTTCTCTCTCTTCTTTCAGCTTCTTGTGTTGCTGGTTTCTGCTGCTGCTCAGTCTGGGCAAACTTCCCAAAATCTGCTCTCTGGCAAATATCATCACACTGACCATACCACCAATATAGAACTTCTGTGTGACAAGTGTCCAGCAGGAACCTACGTGTCCAAGCACTGTACAGAGAGTGCCCTTCGGGAGTGCAGCCCTTGTCCATCTGGGACTTTTACAAAGCATGAGAATGGGATAGAAAGGTGTCACATCTGCAAGGAGCCTTGCCAGCAGCTGATGGTTGAAAGAACACCTTGTACTGCCTTGACTGATCGTGAGTGCATCTGTTCGCCTGGTACCTTCTTGTCTAATGACACCTGCACCCCTCATTCGCTCTGCCAAGCTGGATGGGGGGTGAAAAAGAGAGGCAATGAGATGGAAGATGCCAAGTGTAAACCATGCCCGCGTGGTTCTTTCTCAGACGTGCCTTCTAGTGTGATGAGGTGCAAAAGTCATATGGACTGCTTGGGACAAGGCCTGGTGCTCATCAAGCCGGGAACGAAAAAGAGCGACAACGTATGTGGCCCCACGTCATCTTTTTCTGGTAACAGCACCGTTTCAACAGAACCCTCTGAAGAGGATGGCGCTAGTGCGGCTTTTACCACATCTCTCCCCAAAGGTAATACATTTGGCATGCTCCAGGAATTTGCATGTGTTAAAAAGTGTCTGTCCTTACGGGTTTGGATAAGGTCAATTCATTCTTGATTTTTGGGTATATAGTAATGCTTTGTCTTTTGTGAATAATTAGGCTATTATTGATTTCACGAATTCATTTTTTACATGGTGTAGGCAATTTTTAGAAGGGATTTGCCCAGGTATGTTGGCCCTCTGAAAATTTCCCAGCCCATATCAATCTGAAAATTACATGTGGGGATCAATTACACTTGTGCTTCTGGTTTGGTCAGATAGTAGGCCTTCCCAAGGGCATGGTAGGTAGGGGAAACAAATGTGATTTAAGTGCCTTTCTAAAGCTCGTAAGATCATCAGTGAAACTCACATTTTGTAGGTAAACTATTCCATGAAAATGGAAGATATCTAGACAAAGCCCTGGCCCTTAAGCAAACTGAATAAAACAAAGTAGCCCCTGGGGGGGGAAAAAAGCCCAGCATCTTGAGAGCGTTACCCGTAAGGCCGTGTAAACCCACAAATAAGAGGACAAATAAAATGGTCTCTAATGATAGAAAACTTTAAAAGTTAACACTAACAACTTAGATGTAATTCATCGAGCTGCTGACAGCCAGTGTAAAGTATTCAGAATAGGTGTAGCATGCTTTCTTGGTCCTGCACTCACTAACAGCTTAGCTGTGTTCTGGACTCCTCGTCAATAGTAACATAGTATATGACGGCAGATAAAGACCAGTATGGTCCATCTAGTCTGGTCAGCAAGGCTGCAAGAGTAGGTGCACTTGATGCTCCGTGCAGGTCACCCCTCCCCATGCTTTTTGTTTAGGGGTGCACCCACTGCTCCGTAAAGGTCACGCCTATTTGATCAGATATAAGAGAGAGTTATGTTTATTTTGATTTTATCCTGTTGCTATAAAGGGATCCTCTGTGTCTGTCCCTTGCCATTTTGAATTCTGTCACTGTGTTTTCCCCACCACTTCCATCGGGAGGGCATTCCAAGCATCCACCACCCTTTCAGTGAAAAAGTATTTCCTGACATTGCCTTTCAGTTTACCGCCTTGCAGCTTCATGTTATGCCCTCTAGTTTTACAGCTTCCCCGTTATTTGGAAAAGGTTGGTTTGTTCATTAGTACTCCAAGTATTTAAAGGTCTGAATCATATCTTCCCTGTTCCTCCTCTCCTCCAGAGTGTACATATTTAGGTCTTCAAGTCTCTTCTCATAAGGCTTCTGACACAGGCTCCAAATCATTTTGGTTGCCTTCCTCTGAACCATTTCCAGTCTTTTTATATCCTTTGCGAGATATGGTCTGCAAAACTGAAAACAATATTCCAAGTGAGGCCTTACCAGTGACTTGTACAGTGGCATTAGTAGCTCTTCCTTTCTGCTGGTAATTCCTCTCTGTATGCAACCCAGCATCCTTCTGGCTTTTGTCACTGCCTTGTCACACTGTTTCGCCACCTTGAGATTCTCTGAAACCATCACTCCGAGGTCCTTCTCCTGGTCCATGCACACCAATCTCTCGCCCCCTATCGCATACAATTCCCTTGGATTTCTGCTTTCCAAGTGCATGTCCCTGCACTTCTTCACCTTAAATCTTAACTGCCAAGCATTAGACCATTCTTCCAGCTTTTGTAGATCTTTCCTCATGTTATTCACTCCCTCGGGAGTCCACTCTCTTGCAAATTTTCATGTCATCTGCAAAAAGACAGGCACTTCCATTCAGTCCATTAGCAAAATCACTCACAAATACATTGAACAGTACCGGTCTCAGGGCTGAACCCTGGGGCACACCTCTAATCACCTTCCTTTCATCCGAGTGAGTTCCGTTTACCATCAGCTTCTGTTGTCTGTCAGTCAACCAATTTCTGATCCAGTTCACCACCTTGGGACTCATCCCCAAGCTGTTTAGTTTACTGATAAGCCTCCTATGAGGAACAGTATCAAAGGCTTTGCCAAAATCTAGGTTGCTCACATCCATCACATTCCCTTGATCTAGTTCTCTGGTCACCCAGTCAAAGAACTCAATCAGAGTTGTTTGGCAAGATCGTCCTTTGGTAAAACCATGTTGCCTCGGATTATGCAACCTGTTGGTTTTGAGAGTCCACGATTCGCTCTTTCAGGAGCACCTGCATTACTTTCCCTGCCACCGAGGTAAGGCTTATCGGCCTGTAGTTTGTCACTACTTTCCTATTAAAGTCCTTCTCCAGTCTTGTGGATCTTCTCCTGTCTTCAAGGATCTATTAAAAACATCCTTTAATGACCCTGCAAGAACCCTGATCTGGACACTTTGTAAACTCAGATTCCTTTGCGTCCCTCTAGTCCAGTCCCAGAACCATAGAGTTTAGAACCTCCACCAGCAGCTTTGGAGACTCAAAGATGTCATCGCTTTGATGTCACTGGTACTAATAGGCAAGAACCGCCCCCTTCCACCAGTACTTTCAGTCTCCAAGCAGCTAGGAGGTTCTGAGCCCGGGGCTGGGCTCAGGAGAAACAAATAAGCAGAGCTTTATTTTGAACTTTCTTTTTGAAAATTTAACTTTCTCTTTTCAGTTAGTTTTTTGAGTTTGATTTGGTGCTTTCTGGTTTTAATTTCAGATCTGCTGCTGCTGCTAAAGGGGTCTTTCCTGATTCTTCTCTGGAACTCTCTCTCTCTCTCTTCCCTCCCTCTCTCCTCTCTCTATGTGGAGTTCTTTTTCTCCCCAGCATCTAAACGAGCACAGGGGGGGAGTGTTTTATGTGGTGCCTCCCTGCTCCCGAACCCGCAGAAAAAGGGGTGAGGAGCAGGTGGAAGGCAGAGAGCTTGCATCGGCAGACAGCATCAGAGGAAAGACCGGATGGCAGCCTCAGGGGAACGCTGAAGAGCAGCACGATAAACGGGATTTGCTCTCTTCACAGCGACACGCCGGGGCTGAAGCCACATTCAGGCTGTGCTCCGGCGCTGGAGGTGTGCTTCCTCCTCCTCCCTCCCCCTCATTCACCTCTCTGGATCGTCGGGTAAGTCGGCAGCGGTTAACGGGGTAGAGAATTGGAGCGTGGAGCAGAGGGAGTGAAGGGGAGACCTCGAGGCGACTCCCGAGGGCCTCGGAGTCTCGGAGACAAGCCGCGTGTAGTTTGCGCGGGGACTGTGCCGGCGGCCATTTTGGGAGCCCGGTTTTCAGCGGCCCGACTTATTTTGCTTAATAGAAGGTTTCCTGAGCTTCGTTTCGGGGTCGGGTTAGCTCCATTCAGCTAGTTAGCTCGATATCCTGCTGTTGATTTATGATAAAAAAAAAAAAAAAAAAACAAACCACAGAACTTAGCGCTCACGAGGCCTGGAGCTTAGCTGTCTGAAGGAGTTGGTAGTGTTGTTGGCTCTGGGGAAGATGCCGGCTAAGCCTTGCTGTCTAGTCTGTGGGGTGAGGCGTAGCGAGGTCTTGGAGTCCGGGGTTTGTAAAGGTTGTTCCCTAGAGGCGGAAGTGACGGAAAGGGCTCTGGGGGGATCCGCTGAGGAGCAGGTAGCGGGCCCCTTGGAAGCCAGAGAGTCCAGGCCGCCACCTTTGGATCCTGCGGAGCCTGTGGCAGGTCCTTCCTCGACAGAGGGCGGTTTTTTGACTCCAGGAGGGATCCAGGGGGTTGGTGTCCCCGGGATTCCTCCAGATTTTTTCTCGCTTATGCAGAAGGCGTTGGCCTTACTGCAACCTGGGATGGCAGCTCCGCCTCGTAGCTCTACGGGTCAGAAGCGAGCAGGATCGGGAAACCTCCCGGAGGAGGAAGAGGTGCCAAACAAAAAGCGCAGAGAGGCCCGGGACGACAGCCCGCCATCTCGGTTGGAAGAGGAAGTGGGGGTGGCAGAGTTAGATGTGGAGGAGGCCTCTGATGCGGAGTTGGAGGAAGGGGAGTTACCGGACTTGGAGCAGCAGAGTAGAGTAGTCCGGGTGTTTCGTCGGGAAGAGTTGCCAGCTTTGATTGCTGAGACTCTTAAGACGTTAAATATGCCCTCGGTGGCGCCGACGGCGGAGGAGTCGTCGGAGGATCCTCTATTGCAGGCGGTGCGAACTTCCCAAAGAGTGTTCCCGGTTCATAGAGTTTTTCGGAACATGATTCAAGAGGAATGGACTTGCCAGAGTCGGCGCTTCGGGGTACTAGGGCCTTAGTCCGGCTATATCCGCTTTCCGACCAGGATAGAGAGATTTTTCGCTCTCCAAAGGTGGATGCGGCAGTGTCGGCGGTCACTAAAAAGACCACTATTCCGGTTGAGGGTGCCGCGGCTTTGAAGGATGTGCAGGACAGGAAGTTAGATACCTTATTGAAACAGGTCTTCGATGTGTGTGCCCTTTCTCTGCAGGCCTCGATAGCGGGGGCGTGGGTGGCGCGAGGCTGCTTGAGATGGTCCCAGCGGTTGCAAGGGGAGCAGTTGGAAGGACACGCTGAGGAGCTGGCACGGCTGGAGTCGGGCACAGCTTATTTGTCGGATATACATTACGATCTTATCCGCGGTCTGGCAAATGTTAATTGCACATAGTTCATGTTATCGTTCAATGTAAAAACAGTAACGCCTACCTGTTTACTCAATTGTTATATGTAAACCGCACCTGATCCTCGGAAGGTTGCGGTATATAAAAATTTGTTAAATAAATAAATAAAATAAATAAATAAAGAGTATGGCATCAGTGGTGGCTGCATGCAGGTATCTCTGGTTGCGAAACTGGTCGGCGGACGGATTGTCGAAGGCGCGGCTTAGTAAGCTTCCATTTAGGGGGAAGCTGCTGTTTGGTGAAGATTTGGAAAGATTGGTCAAAGATCTAGGGGAGTCCAAGGGGGGTCGGCTCCCGCAAGATAAGCCTAAGCAAGGCTGCGGGGCCGTGGCGTCCAGGGGGCTCTCCAGGGATTTTCAGAGATTTCGGTCCTCGCGTTTTAGCCAGGCACAGAGGGGGAGGTTCCCCTATCGCGGACAAGGTTTTCGGGGTTTCCGGGGGGCCGGTAGGAGTTTTGCTCCCTTTCAAACCTCTAACAACAAAAAGTCCCAATGAGATACGGCGGACTCAGGTAGCGGTGGTGCCTGTGGGAGGAAGGTTACGGGAGTTTTACCCTGCCTGGGTCCAAATTACCTCGGATCAGTGGGTGTTGGAGGTCATTTGAGAGGGCTACGCTCTAGAGCTCCATCGTCCCGTGTTAGATTCCTTTGTCCTCTCCCCGTGCAGGGCACCGGGGAAAATGCGTGCAGTCGCGGAGACGCTTCAGTGGCTGCTGCAGCTCGAAGCGGTGGTGCCCATCCCGGCGGACCAGTACGGGTGCAGTCGATACTCTATCTATTTCGTGGTTCCAAAGAAGGAAGGCACGTTTCGGCCGATTCTGGACTTAAAAAGGGTGAATCGGTGTCTTCGCGTGACCCATTTTCGAATGGAGTTTTTACGCTCCGTCATGGCAGTAGTCAGAGCAGGAAAATTTCTGACGTCATTAGATCTTACGGAGGCGTACCTCCATATCCCGGTGCGCCGCGAGCATCAAAGGTTCCTACGGTTTGCGGTACCGATGGGGCATTTTCAGTTCCAGGTGATGCCTTTCGGTCTGGCAACGGCGCCTCGGACGTTTACCAAGATCATGGTAGTGGTGGTGGTGACGCTCCGCAAGGAGGGAATACTAGTCCACCCTTACTTGGACGATTGGTTGATTCGAGCGAAGTCAAGAGAGGAAAGCGCGGCGGCCACAGCTCGGGTGATACGGATGCAGGAAAGTCTCGGCTGGGTGGTCAACTTTGCAAAGAGAAAGTTGGTTCCTTCTCAGGCTCTGGAATACTTGGGAGCGCGCTTCGAGACAAGGCAAGGGGAGGTGTTTCTCCCGGACCAGAGAGTGCAAAGGTTGAGGGCGCTCGTAAAGAAGTTTCTAGAGTGCAGGGCGCCGACGGCATGGCAGTACTTGCAATTGCTCGGTACAATGGCAACCACGATCGACGTAGTTCAGTGGGCCAGGTCTCATATGCGGCCGTTACAGAGTGCTCTTCTCAGGCGTTGGTCTCATCAGAGGGATGCGTTATTGCACCGGCTAGTTTGTCCTCCGGAGGTGCGTCAGGAACTCTGTTGGTTGTTGAAGTCCGAAAATCTGAACGCGGGTGTGTCTCTGCATCCTCCGGCCTGGAGACTAGTAACGACGGATGCAAGTCTTGCGGGTTGGGGAGCGCATTACGAAGGACGCTTTGCTCAGGGGCTATGGTCGTTAGCAGAGAAGCAATGGTCCATAAACAGGTTGGAGATGAGGGCAGTGTTTTTGGCGCTTCTGGAGTTTCAAGAGTGCCTGTGTCAGGAGTCGGTAAGGGTGCTATGCGACAACGGTGGCCTATATCAATCGCCAGGGAGGCAAAGGAAGTGTGTCGCTGGAGGCGAGTTAGCTTTTGTATTGGGCCGAGCAGAATTTACAGGCACTGTCGGCGCAGCACGTGGCAGGAGTAGACAATATTGAGGCAGATTTTTTAAGTCGCCGCAGAGTGGATCCGGGGGAGGGGGCCCTTCACCCGGACGTCTTTGCAATGTTGGTGCGGAGATGGGGGATCCCGGTCATGGATCTGATGGCAAGCTTCGCGTCGGCAAAGGTAGCACGGTTCTTCAGCAGGCGGAGAGAACGAATGTCGGAGGGTCTCGATGGGTTGGCGCAGAGGTGGCCTGTGGAGGGGCTCCTCTGTGTTTCCGCCTTGGGCCTTCATAGGCAAGGTGGTACAGCGCATAAAGCAACACCAGGGTCGCGTGATACTGGTGGCGCCCGATTGGCCCCGAAGGCCGTGGTATGCGGATTTGGTAAGGCTGCTGGCGGACAGGCCGTGGAGACTCCCTCGGCGGGAGGATCTCTTGCTGCAGGGACTGTTGTGCATGCCTCAGGTGGATCGATTCTCACTTACGGCATGGCTCTTGAAAGGGCTAGGTTGACTGCCAAGGGTTATTCGTCGGCAGTTATTTCTACCTTACTGAAAGCGCGAAGACGGTCTGCATCATTGGCGTACATCCGAGTGTGGCGAGTGTTCGAAGCTTGGTGTGCGGAGTGGAATCTGCGACCTTTGGGAGCCTCGATGCTGCAGGTCCTTTCCTTTTTGCAAGATGGCGTGGAGAAGGGTCTGGCAGCTAGTTCTTTAAGAGTGCAGCTAGCGGCTTTCTCCTGTTTCCGGGGGAAGATTCAAGGTCAGCCGTTAGGTACACACAGTGATATTCAGCGTTTTCTGTGGGCGATGCTGCTTCGACGGCCGCCGAGACATGCGGTTCCTCCGTGGGATTTGAATTTGGTGTTGGAGGCTTTGGTCAGGGAGCTGTTTGAGCCTCTGGGAAAAGCCTCGCTGAGGGACTTGACCTTGAAGACGGTTTTTCTGGTAGCTATTTGCTCCGCTAGAGGGATTTCGGAATTGCAAGCGCTTTCTTGTAAGGAGCCGTATTTGTCCTTTTCTAGTCACAAAGTGGTGTTGCGCACGGTCCCAGCTTTCGTGCCAAAGATAGTTTCCTTGTTTCACGTTAACCAGGTGGTATCGCTTCTGGTGTTTTCGGAGGAGCAGAGCGAGGAATCAGGCGGCCGGTTGCATCTTCTGGACGTTCGTAGAGTCCTCAAAAAGTATCTCCGCAAAACGGCGTCATTCCGAAAGTCGGACAGGTTGTTTGTCTCGTTTGGCGGTCCGCGCAAAGGAGAAGCGGTGGCGAAGTCTTCGATTTCACGGTGGTTGAAGGAGACGATCGCTTCGGCCTACCTTCTAAAGCAGGGGTCTCAAACTCAAATTGCTTTGAGGGCCGAATGAGGACTTGTAAAGTAACCCGGGGGCCGCATAAGACACGGGCCTCATTTGCATAAGGGGCCTCATTTGCATAAATATTTGCATAATGTTGCATAATGAGTGCATGGATAAAGAAAGACTAGAAAATTTCTATATTACTATAATCCAGTGCCAACCGCCAGGCACATTAGGAACTACTACTAACACTGCCCATTTGGAACCCATAGCAAACCCCCCGTATCATAACAGCACTACCAGGACTCACAAAGCACCAGACCCTACCTATCAAAAGGCAACACTGCAAATATTAAATCAATACATTTCAGAGAACAATACATGACCTACTGGGAAAAGAGAACAAGTAGCAATGTCAAATAGGAATTACACAGAATACCTCAGCACTGTAGAAATAAAACTATAAATAATTTCTTGTACCAAAGCACAGACATTAATGATGCACATTTCCCAGAGCTGACATATTCCAGTTAATAAATTCAAAATAAAGAGATATTTTTTCTACCTTTTGTGCATTTTTTTCAGTTGCAATTGCTCCAGCCACTTCTGGTTTCTTCGTGTCTTCTGCTATCTCCATCGTCTGCTGTCCATTTGTCCTTTCTTCTCTCTTCTAGTTTTTTTCCATTCTCTCTCTCTACATCTGCTTTAACATACTAATCTTTCTCCTTTTGCTCTTTCCTCATTCCTATTTCATCCACTCAAATTTTACCCCTCCATCCTCAATCCCCACTTACTCTCCCAATACCTGGCCAATTGTAGATTTGTCTTCTCTTCCAGACAAAATATTTTTCCCCTCTCCATTTCACTTTCCCAGCTCCATCCCATTCTAATCCTCCCCCAACATCAGCTCCCTTCTAGTTCCAGCCCCACCCAGCATCTGCTCCTTTCTAGTCCCTGCATCAGTCCATTTCCAGTCCTATCCTAGCCTCACCATCAGCCCATTTCCAATCCTAGCCCCCCATCAGCCCATTTCCAATCCTAGCTCCCTCCCCTCACAGCCCATTTCCATTCCAAGCCCCCCTCCCCATCAGCCATTTGCAGTTCAAGCCCCCCTTCCACTCAGCCCATTTCCAGTCCTAGCAACCCCCCCAGCCCATTTCCAGTCCTAGCAACCCCCCCAGCCCATTACCAGTCCTAGACCCCCCATAGCCCATAACCAGTCCTAACCTCCCCATAGCGCACTTCCAGTCTTACCCCCCCCATCACCCCATTTTCAGTCTTACCCCCCATAGCCCATTACCAGTCCTAGTCCCCCCCATAGCCCACTTGCAGTCGTATCCCCCATCACCCCATTTTCAGTCCTAGCCCCCACCATAGCCCATTACCAGTCATAACCCCCCCCCCTGCCAATAGCCCACTTCCAGTCCTAACCCCCATCTGCCCATTTCCAGTCCTAGCCCCCACCATAGCCCATTACTAGTTATAACCCCCCCCCAGCCCATTACCAGTCATAACCCCCCCTGCCAATAGCCCACTTCCAGTCCTAACCCCCATCTGCCCCTTTCCAGTCCTAGCCCCCACCATAGCCCATTACCAGTTATAACCCCCCCCCAGCCCCTTACCAGTCATAACCCCCCCTCCCCCCTCTGCCAATAGCCCACTTTCAGTTCAGTCAGCCCCTCCATAGCTCATTACCGGCCAACAAAAAAACCCCCAAAACCCTGGCTTCTGCTGCTGCCGTTGCCGCCGTGGCAGCAGCAGAATCAATTGTCAAATTAAAAAAAAAACTGACTTCTGCTGCTCAAGCAGCTGTCCTGCGGCCCCTTTCCCTCTGCCCGGAGATCCGACTCTGCTCTCAGCGGCGTGCTTTTCAAGCCGCGACGAGAGTATTCCCCTCTCGCGCGGTTTTTCAAGCCGCGCGAGAGGGGAATACTCTCTTCGCGGCTTGAAAAGCACGCCGCTGAGAGCAGAGTCGGATCTCCGGGCAGAGGGAAAGGGGCCGCAGGACAGCTGCTTGAGCAGCAGAAGTCAGTTTTTTTTTTAAATTTGACAATTGATTCTGCTGCTGCCACGGCGGCAACGGCAGCAGCAGAAGCCAGGGTTTTGGGGGATTTTTGGTTTTCCGCCGTCGCGGGCCGCACAAAGTTGTCTCGCGGGCCGCGTGTTTGAGACCCCTGTTCTAAAGGGTAAGGTGGTTCCAATTGGTCTTCGAGCGCATTCGATTAGGGCGCAGGTGGCGTCTTGGGCGGAGGTCAGTTTAGTACCAGTTGTGGATATTTGTAGGGCGGCCACGTGGTCCTCGCTGCATTCCTTTGCAAAGCACTACAGACTAGATGTACAGGCGAGGGAGGACGGGCGTTTTGGCGCAGCAGTGCTTCAGGCTGGACTTGCAGGTCCCTCCCGTTGATATTCACTGCTCTGTTACATCCTCTATGGTTCCGGGACTGGACTAGAGGGACGCAAAGGAAGAGGAAATTAGACTTACCTGCTAATTGTTGTTCCTTAAGGAACTCTAGTCCAGTTCCGGATCCCTCCCAGTGTGTTACGCGGGTATTCAGCCTGAAGTTTTCAAATAACAAAAAGGAAGACATAGAAGCACACAGTGGATAGGAACTTCTGGTTCTTTGGGGTTTCTCAGGGGAGCCCTTTTTTCTTTGGCGCAGCAGTGCCTAGTATGCTCGGGAATTCGGAGGTTTTTTTTTCCGGTCCCCAGAGCTTGCTCCTGTTTTTCGGTAAGGTTCAGGTTGAGTTTGCACTTGTCTTACTCTGTTTCAGTAGTTTAGTCTATAACTTTATTATCATATCTACTTATTTGTTGCTCTGCTGAGTCTGCTTTGTCAATAGGTGCTGGTGGAAGGTGGCGGTTCTTGCCTATTAGTACCAGTGACATCAAAGCGATGACATCTTTCAGTCTCCAAAGCTGCTGGTGGAGGTTCTAAACTCTATGGTTCCGGGACTGGACTAGAGTTCCTTAAGGAACAACAATTAGCAGGTAAGTCTAATTTCCTCGTCTTTACCAAGTGTCCAGATCAGGGCCAAACCAACAATTAGGCAAATTAGTCAATTGGCTAGGATGGCAAAGAGCAAGGCATTCCAAGCTAAGCAGTGGGTTTTGACAGCCACGGGGGGGTGTAAAGCTTAAGATTTGCCTAGGGCACTAACACCTTGAACCATCTCTGGGGTCAGCCAGGACCAGACTATAAAAAAATTACAATAATCTAACCTAGAAAGTATTAGTCTGTATCAAAGTAGCAAAATCCTGTTAAACAAGCAAATCTTTCTCAGTTGATGAAGATGGAATAAACAGACTTTCACTGTCTTCAAAACCTGAGGTTTTAATGTCGCACTTCCCATCTAATGCCAAACCTGGTGTACAGGAGATAAGGAAGAGTTTTCACGGGGACAGGGGAAGGGGAATAGAGAAGGGTGGAACTGAGTGTGTCAATGTTACCTAACTTGGTGAATTTCCTTTTGTTATACCCCATATAGAGCGGTTACTGGATGTGCGATTAAAAGTGTAAATAAATAAAAATAAAATGTCATTTCATTTGCAAAGTTCCCTTTAGTAGAACCGTATTATGCAATCTTTGTATTTTTGTTTGATTGGTTCTCAAGTCTACTGATCAAATCCTTGCAACCTGTCCGGCATTTCCATGCTTCACTTTCATGGAATTCAGACAATTTTCTAGATTAAAAAGAAATCTTTTTGTCTCCAAATAGATCAAGGAGCATGTTTACTAAACCACACAGCATGGAGTTTGTTGTATGCTAAGTGCATCACGCTAACAGTTGCCACAGGCCCCCATTGTAAAAATCCCACGCTAACTGGGTAGCACACTGTTGGGCAGGAACTGGGTGGTTTAGGGGCATAACAAGGGCATTGCAATTAGTATAGGTTTTATTGACATGCTAGCTACGAATGTAGCCTTAGCACAGGTGCACTTGATGCTACCTCAAAAAGTGTCGATAGGTGTGCCTGCTGCTAGTTAGCACAGCACATTACCAACACAATAATGACAGACGGATGGACACACATGTCCCCAAAAGTTAGCATAGGCCTCCATGCTAGTTTTGCGGCTCAAATGCACACTAACAGCATGCCCTGTAGCGGAGAAAACCCCAAATGCGTTCTCCTCCAGCTCCCAGATTTTAAACCTAAGAGCCCTGGTTTATTAAAGGCTTTTCCTATGATTCCCGAACAGGCTCTGAAAAGATGAAATGGCAATGCTTTTACATTGCTCTTTTTCAATATTTGGCTGCTTGTTTGGTTTACCAGGACACATGACAGTATATCGACATCACATTAAAACTGATCGACAGTAGAGAATTTCCAGCAATCCTTACTTGTGTACCCTGTGCTGACCACAGAGATTTTACTTTGTTATAAATGCCTTTAAAGGATTCTTAGCAAAGAAGGAAATGGAATATTTAATAGACTTTGGATTTAGCCCAAGTCTTTTCGGTACAGTTCGTTTATTATATTATGGGACTCCTTTAATTTAATGAATCTAAGCAGTTTACAAAAAAATAGTACTACATATATACATAACGAATCAATATCCGAATAAAAAATATTTCTCTTGTATTGCCAAACTTCCGTTTGTTAAATCATAATCTGTTATAGTCTATATAGGTGATCTTCCTTCATGATTTCTATAAATCAGTTATTTAGGATACATATGTTAGAAAGCTCCTATGTGTTTTGAGTTTTTTCCTGAAAACATACATGTGGTTCTTCCCACAATTGCTGGGCAGTCAAATTCTACATTCTCATCAGCGTGTGTACTTTACACATATATACAGTCAAACCTCGGTTTTCATGATTAATCCGTTCGAAAAAGTCTGACTAAAACCGAAACGTATGAAAACTGAAGCAATATTTCCCATAAGAAATAATGTAAATCCAATTAATCCGTTCCAGACACCCAAAAATATTCACAAAAAAACATTTTATAGAGAATAACTATATTTTTACATACAGAAAACAATGAGAAATAAATATAAATGACTAATGAAATGGATAAATGAACATTTAACATCACTGAAAGCAAGCTAAGTACAGTACTGTACAGTACAGTATGTTAACATCTGGCCTTAGCCACCCCTGACAAGCTGCTGTGCCCAGCTCTCTTCGGAATCACATTGAATTCAGTCCTTTAAAATACCTTTACATTATCTGCTCAATGCTTCAGAGTGGCAGAAAATCTTAATGATATAGCTTCAGACGTACCCTGCAAGAGAAAGAACTGCCTCCCACATTCATGCAACATCTCCTGCTTACGTTGACAGCTTTTCTTCCCTGCTACCGGGACAAAATCTCAGTCAAAAGACGTTGAAAACCGAAGCAATGCATGAAAACCGGGACAAAATCTCAGTCAGAAAAGACGTTGAAAACCGAAGCGTATGAAAACCGGGGCAAATGAAAACCGAGGTTTGACTGTACTACTAAAATGGTCAGGGGGGCCTTTATCATAAGGCAAGGCTTATTTATTTAAATTTATTTTTATACCGCCATTCTATGATTCAAAGTGGTTTACAAAGAACAAAGGTTTACAGGGAATGCGTGCATGCCCTGTTTACATTAAACACAAACATGGGATAACTTATAATTAAAACTAAAACTCAAATATGGGCTAACAAAACATTAACGTGTGAGCTAGGCATATGTACACTGGACTACTGAAAGAGTAAGCCAAGGAAGATCTTGTTTTACTAATCTGTTTTTTTGAAGGTGTGAATAAACAGGTAGACAAAGGTGAGTCTGATTATAGTGTATCTGGATTTTCAGTAAGCCTTTGACAAGGTCCCTCATGAGACTCTTGGTGAAATTAAAAAGTCATGGGATAAGAGGCAGTGTACTATTGTGGATCAGGAACTGGTTAAAAGATAGAAAGCAGAGGGTAGGGCTAAATAGCCAGTTCCTGATCGTGGAACCAGTCTCGTCCCGGACCTCTGGGTTGCCTATCTCATCCAGCAGCTTGGAGACTGAGAAACTCCTCCTTTTTTGTGATGTCACTGGTATGTATTTATTTATTTAGCTGTATTTATATTCCGCTTTTCACCGGGTCAAAGCGGTCAATTGGGGGATACATTTAACAGGAGGGGATATGACACACATACGTTAATACTTACAGGGAACAAGGGCAATGGAGGGTTAAGTGGCTTGCCCAAGACCACAAGGAGTGCCTATAGGACTAGAAATCCCAGTCCCTCCGGCCTGAGATTGCTGTCCCCAGGTGGGACTTGAACCCCCGGCCCTCCGGCCTGAAGTACCTTGTCCTAACCACTAGACCACTCCTCCCTCCCCACTAGGCCACTCCTCCCTCCGGTATATCCTCCCGGGATCCGCCTCCTGTCACCAGTTACCTCGGTCTCCAAGCAGCTGGATGGATGGGGAGCCCGAAGGGTCGGGCTCACAGGAGAGAGAATTGAGAGTAATGGTTCGGATTAGTTGGGTTAGTTTAAAGTAATAGTCAAAAGAATTTATTTAATTAATGGAGGGACAAGAGTTTTGTTTTTAAGGATCTCTGCCTTTAAGTTTGACGGCAGGCCTGCTCTTTTGTCTTTTATCCCCTCCCCCACCCCTCCTCTCGTCTCTCCTGTCGGTAGTTGCGGGTGAGCCAGGCTAGCAAGTGTAAAGTGGAGAGGACTGGCTCTGCTATCCCGATTGTAGCAGCAGATCGCAATGGGGGGAACCCAGAGCAGAGCCTAGCCAGCACCGCACAAAAGTTTGTTGCCTGTCAGTGCGCTTGGCCAGCTCTCCACCCGCACAAATACGGAGGGCCGAATTCAGCTGTGCGGGGCTTACAGGCTTCCTATGTTCAACGGACACAGTCCGGGACTGGCAGAAAGCAAAGCACTCTGAAATCAGGCGGGTAGCTCGCTGTGTCGCCGGCGAAGGTAAGGGGGCGTGTTTGGAGCGGTGATTGTAACAGCGCGTTTTGGCGTGAAGTGAGCAGCAGGCCCAGTTGTGTGGCGCCGGCGTGGGCAGTCGCCGGGTCGTCAATTAGGCTTTCAGGGGGGATTGTTAGCTAATTGGGGGAACCTCCTTGAGAGTTTCTTTGTTTAATTGTGTATTAGGTGCGCGTAGGTGGGTCCTCTTACTATATAGGTTGGTTTAAAAAAAAAAAAAAGTGCAAAGACGGAGAGTTCTCTCTGCTCGGGACCTTCAGTGCATTGCACAGCCCTTTTCCCGGCGGGAGGGAGGAGCAGTCTAGGCCTGCACGGTACGGACCAGCTGTTCTTGGGCGGCCATGCCTTCTAAGCCTCTGTGTATGGTGTGTATCCTTGAGGGCGAGAAAAGGCACAGATTCAGGTGTTTGTAAAGCCTGTGTGAGAGAAGCATCTTCTATAGACCATACCCGGGAGGAGGTTCCGGGGTCCGAGGCGGAGGGCTTGGTCTCGCAGGTATCTGAGGTGGTCCGGGTGGAGCCGGTGTCTGGACAGTCTTCCTTCCCAGACACTCTCCTCTCAAGTGGGGCTGCCAAAAGAACTGACATCCATCTTTTCACAGAAGTTTGTTGCGCTGCTGCAGCAGCAAACGGTATTTGGTAACGCTCAGCAGCCGAAAGGTACCACGGACGCGAGCGGAGTGAAGAGGCTCGTGACTCAGCTGCTAGCCGAGGAACCCCCGTGCGGGGGAAAGAGGTCGCGCGTCGAGGGGGATACGAGAGAGCAATCAGTGCCCTCGGAAGGTTGGATGAGGAGGGCCATAGTATGGTCTTGGAAGGTGAGCTGTCAGAGAGGACCAGGCAAGGGTGGTGCGAGTCTTCAGAAGAGAGGAACTACCGGCGCTCATCATAGAGACGCTAAAGGTGCTAAACATGTCGGTCACGGGGTCAGCAGAGGAGGAGTCACTAGAGGATCCATTGTTACAGGTGTTCAGAAAGAATCAAAGAGCTTTCTCGGTGCACAGGGTGTTTCAGATGATTCAAGAGGAGTGGAACGTTCCAGAAGCACCTCTGAAAGGAGCTAGAGTCATGGACCGTCTGTATCCGTTGTTGGATCAGGATAAGGAACTTTTTAAGTCGCCCAAGGTAGATGCGGCAGTCTCGGCGGTGACCAAAAAGACTACCATACCCGTGGAGGGTAGTGCAGTCCTCAAGGATACTCAGGACAGGAAGTTAGATGTATTGTTGAGACAGGTGTTTGAAGTGAATGCTCTTTCGCTCCAGGCAGCTATTTGTGGAGCGTGGGTGGCTAGAGCCTGCCTTCGCTGGTCGCAGCGGGTGCAAGGTGAGCAGCTGAGTGATTTGACTGCGGAGGCGTCCAGGTTAGAGTTGGGAGCAGCATACCTGGCGGACATTCATTATGATCTTATGCGTGGATTGTCAGAGCATGGCGTCGGCAATAGCAGCAGGGCGTTACTTGTGGCTGCGCAACTGGGCGGCGGATAGCTCCTCTAAGGCTAGATTAAGTAAACTTCCCTTTAAAGGGCGCCTGTTTGTTTGGGGAAGATTTAGAGAAGCTGGTTAAGGATTTAGGGGCGTCCAAAGGAGGTAAATTGCCAGAGGACAAGCCTAGGACAGGCCAAGCGATTTCCTGCGGGCAGGGGGCAGCAGCAGGATTTTCGCCGGTTCCGGTTCCAGAGATTCAATTCAGGTCAAAGAGGACGATTCGCCAATAGAAATCAGAGTTTCAGAGGGTTTCGAGGAGCAGGAAGGGGTTTTGGGCCTTCGTCGTCCTCTTCCCTCAATTCCAGAAAACCACAATGAGATAAGGGGGACCCAGGCTCCCTTGCTTCCTGTAGGGGGGTGGTTGCAGGAGTTTTATTCTGCCTGGGTCAGAGTCACATCAGATCAATGGGTGCTGGAAGTCATCCGAGAGGGCTATGCGCTGGAATTTGTGAGACCAGTGCAAGATTCCTTCGTGCGGTCCCCCGGCAAATCGGCCGCCAAGTGCGAAGCCTTGCGGGGGACAGTGCGAAGGTTACTGGACCTCAAGGTGATAGTGCTGGTGCCATCAGACCAATACGGCAGTGGTCGATACTCCATCTACTTTGTCGTGCCGAAAAAAGATGGTGTCGTCCGGCTGATTCTAGATCTCAAGGGAGTGAATCGTTGCCTGCAGGTGTCACATTTCCACATGGAAATGCTGCATTCGATGATAGTGGCGGTACGAAAAGGAGAATTCCTTACCTCTCTGGATTTGTCAGAGGCGTATCTTCATATCCCTATAAGACCGGAACACCACAAATTTCTCAGATTCGCGGTTCCGTTCGGCCACTTTCAGTTCCGAGCTTTGTCCTTCGGACTAGCGACTGCTCTGCGAACCTTCACCAAGGTCATGGTGGTGGTAGCGGCAGCCTTGAGAAAAGAAGGAATTCTAGTGCATCCTTACCTAGACAATTGGTTAATCCAGGCAAAGTCAAAGGCCGAGAGCGAAACGGCCACGGCTCGGGTGGTATCTTTTCTGGAAAGTCTCAGTTGGATAGTCAATATGTCAGTCAGCTAGTTCCCTCACAGAGTCTGGAATACCTGGGAGCTCGATTCGACACTCAAGTTGGGAAGGTGTTTCTCACAAGCGAGTGGGCACAGGGTTTGCGGAGGTTAATCGGAAGATTCTTACGTTACAAGGCGCCCTCAGCGTGGCATTATCTCCAACTCTTGGGCACCATGGCGGCAGCGATAGAGACGGTGCCGTGGGCGAGAGCCCACATGAGACTGTTACAAAGAGCGTTGCTATGGTGATGGTCGCATCAACAGGATTCGCTGTCCCGGAGACTGCCTTGTCCGGAGGAGGCCCGTCCAGTCCCTGCAATGGTGGTTGATCCCCCGAATCTTTGGAGAACGGAAAGACACTGGAGTCTTCTGCCTGGGTGTCCCTGATGACAGACGCCAGCCTTCTGGGCTGGGGGGGGGCGCATTGTCAAGGCAGGTTCACGCAGGGGCAGTTGAAAGCTCTAGAGAAGACTTGGGCAATCAACAGGTTGGAATTAAGGGCTGTGACTCTGGCCCTGCAAGAGTTTCGGCAGACACAAAGAGCAGGAGATGTTGGAGAAAAGGGTCTTTATTATGCACAGGACACCCCAACGCGTTTCGGCAACGCCTTCCTCAGGGGGAGAAAACTAATAAATACAAACATCATAAATTTATTAATAAGTACAATCAAAGAAAATTTAAAACACAGTTAAAAACATTAATAAAAAAGCACCGGCAAAATATGAAGCAAAAGATATGATTCAACATAAAAATACACATAATAACAAAGCAGGGCTGAGGAACCAAACATATATTTGAGCAATGGGAAGAAGAAAGAAAGAAAGAAGAAAATTTGAACTAAAAATATATAAAGGGTGGTGCGGAGACATGCTGTATATACCATATAAAGATAATAATAAATAAATTAAAACAAACAAGACCATAGAGCTCAAATACATGATAAAAATAATGATAATGATAATAATAAATATACATTAATAAAATATAACAATATGAACATTAAATAAAATTAGATAAAATATATAAATGATAAATAATAGTAGAATAATATAAAAAGGTAAAAATATATAATAGTAATAATAATAGTACTAATCATAATGTAAAAAATAGTAAAAAACTAGCACAGATCTAAAATAAGCTGTAATAGTGAGACCAAATTATAATAATAATATTAATAATAATGATAATGATGAACATCAATAAATATGGCATAAATTATAACAGAAATGCACATCAAAAAAAGGGGGGGAGGAGAGGGGATGTGTGATTACCTGTAGAATGCACACAAGTATTGAAGATCAAAAGTTAAACTAAAACATTGGAACAGCAGATGAAATCCGAAAGTAAGGTCATAAATACCATAATAAAGGGGCGAAAAAAATTGAAGGAGTAATAACATATGTGCCTATGCATCTTATAGTGAAATGTAAAAAAGGGGAGAACTATGGTGTACCATTAAAACCTAAATATAAACCCATTTAATAAAAAGCGGATAAACTAAAAAGAACAAAAGTACAATAATAAATAGATAAAACTGATTAAACAATAAATAAAACGATAAAAATATGAGTATATATAAAAATATGTATAAATTTGATAAGTATAAATAATTAAATCGTGAGTGAATTATGCATCAATAAAAAACATATTGTGCATCCAATAATGGAATTATATAAAGTGGTGATGAGATATATACACCAATCAACCAATCACAGTGAGATAAAATCGCGCTGATGGCAAAAGGACATTTAGAGCCCAATATTTGAAGGGCATTTATATGATTTACAGCCTAGTGAACCGTGTAAATGGCACAGACACAGTCGCGCTCACGAGATAACAGCTAAAACAAGAAGATGTAACACTGTATGTGAGACAAGAACACTATTAAAAATGTATGGCATAGAGAATAACTAAGCATAGGAATTGCAGCATTGTGTGTAAGACAAACTCACTATTAAAAGTGCTTGGCAGAAAAAATGCATGGCAGAAAAAACACAAAAGTGAAGATAACCCAGGAGGAAAACATAATTGTGCAACTGGAGAAACCATACCGTATGACTAAACGGACGAATTGAGAGACATAACTGAACAAGAAATTATATAGCCTAAAAGGAAATGCATGAACCCGCGTAGGTACAATCCTGGGGTGTGAGTCGCAAGGTAATAATCACGACGGTAAATGAAGTAAGAAGCAAACATGCGACAAAATATGTATAACAGTTTTTACTGCCCCAACTAAAATGCAAGTATAAAAAGGAAAAAGATTTAAAAGAATGCCATGCAAGAACATCGCCCACTTAGAGAATACTCCTAAGAGCTGGGGCAACATGAAAAACTAACAAACGACGAAAGAGCAGACTGGAGCCGCATATAAACTTATCCAATAATGTGAAAGCAAAAAGATAGCGGACGCGGTAACAATGTGAACCAAATGGAATGGTGCAAAAACAATTCTTAAAACGAAAACAAAATTGTCATGAATACTGCTGATATGAAGGAGAAGGGGCTCACCCATATGCACGTTAGTAGAAGTACCGCCAAAACAAACTAGTACGAAGCTAGTCACAATTCCCTGAAGGAGAAATTAACAATATCAGTCAAACAGGGAGGTAACTAAGAAAGGCTAAATAATGTAAAGAGAGAATAGCCAAGTAGTACTCACGATCTCAGTAGCCCTCAATGGCTAAGGACAAGTATGTGAGAAGAAGTTGTGTCACTGAGAGCAGCGTTCAAGCCAACTGAAAGAATCAGAGAGCCGTGCTGTGCTGCTATTTAAACAGTGGTTTTGGCGCCAAATTTGCAAACATCGTAGTGGTTGGGGGAGGGGTCACGGAACATGTTGCATTGCACAAGTAATTAAAGAAACAGGGAAAAACTTTTTAACCAACGAACTGTGGTGCTAGGGAAGGATCCTTAAACATGTTATATTTGAAAAAGGAGATGGATAACCATAACTACTTAGTGAAAATTGCAGAAATAATATAATAAAGGTAATGTGTTACATGGCAAAAAGGGTAGTCAGCCCAAAAAAACTGATAGATCTACCTCCTGATTTAAACCATGAGGTTCCAAGGTATTAAACTCATAAATGAACCGTTGTTCAAATCGTAATAGAGTTTTTTCTGTATTACCCCCCCTCCAGTGTGGGATAATAGTTTTGAGCACTGTAAATTTTATATCACTGATGTGATGGTTCATATCTAGCCAATGGGAAACAAGAGGTTTATCCGAGTGCTTCCTAGAAATGTTGCTGCGATGTTCAATTATGCGGGTCCGGATCTGTCTCAGAGTCTTGCCGATGTATAATTTCTGACAAGGACATTTTATCAAATAGACTACATACCTCTAATTTATCTGATTCACTTGTTCCATCTGCTCTTACAGTCAGTAGGCCCGCCCCTACTATTAAGGGACACTACAGCTGCGGCAACTGTTCTGTGTGTATCCATGCCATCATAGTTAAAAATTTCTTCTTGGATAATGTTACCGGCCGTAGGATCTTTTTACATCAATACTCCAATTGTAAAACCACTAATGTAGTCTATTTGATAAAATGTCCTTGTCAGAAATTATACATCGGCAAGACTCTGAGACAGATCCGGACCCGCATAATTGAACATCGCAGCAACATTTCTAGGAAGCACTCGGATAAACCTCTTGTTTCCCATTGGCTAGATATGAACCATCACATCAGTGATATAAAATTTACAGTGCTCAAAACTATTATCCCACACTGGAGGGGGGGTAATACAGAAAAAACTCTATTACGATTTGAACAACGGTTCATTTATGAGTTTAATACCTTGGAACCTCATGGTTTAAATCAGGAGGTAGATCTATCAGTTTTTTTGGGCTGACTACCCTTTTTGCCATGTAACACATTACCTTTATTATATTATTTCTGCAATTTTCACTAAGTAGTTATGGTTATCCATCTCCTTTTTCAAATATAACATGTTTTAGGATCCTTCCCTAGCACCACAGTTCGTTGGTTAAAAAGTTTTTCCCTGTTTCTTTAATTACTTGTGCAATGCAACATGTTCCGTGACCCCTCCCCCAACCACTACGATGTTTGCAAATTTGGCGCCAAAACCACTGTTTAAATAGCAGCACAGCACGGCTCTCTGATTCTTTCAGTTGGCTTGAACGCTGCTCTCAGTGACACAACTTCTTCTCACATACTTGTCCTTAGCCATTGAGGGCTACTGAGATCGTGAGTACTACTTGGCTATTCTCTCTTTACATTATTTAGCCTTTCTTAGTTACCTCCCTGTTTGACTGATATTGTTAATTTCTCCTTCAGGGAATTGTGACTAGCTTCGTACTAGTTTGTTTTGGCGGTACTTCTACTAACGTGCATATGGGTGAGCCCCTTCTCCTTCATATCAGCAGTATTCATGACAATTTTGTTTTCGTTTTAAGAATTGTTTTTGCACCATTCCATTTGGTTCACATTGTTACCGCGTCCGCTATCTTTTTGCTTTCACATTATTGGATAAGTTTATATGCGGCTCCAGTCTGCTCTTTCGTCGTTTGTTAGTTTTTCATGTTGCCCCAGCTCTTAGGAGTATTCTCTAAATGGGCGATGTTCTTGCATGGCATTCTTTTAAATCTTTTTCCTTTTTATACTTGCATTTTAGTTGGGGCAGTAAAAACTGTTATACATATTTTGTCGCATGTTTGCTTCTTACTTCATTTACCGTCGTGATTATTACCTTGCGACTCACACCCCAGGATTGTACCTACGCGGGTTCATGCATTTCCTTTTAGGCTATATAATTTCTTGTTCAGTTATGTCTCTCAATTCGTCCGTTTAGTCATACGGTATGGTTTCTCCAGTTGCACAATTATGTTTTCCTCCTGGGTTATCTTCACTTTTGTGTTTTTTCTGCCATGCATTTTTTCTGCCAAGCACTTTTAATAGTGAGTTTGTCTTACACACAATGCTGCAATTCCTATGCTTAGTTATTCTCTATGCCATACATTTTTAATAGTGTTCTTGTCTCACATACAGTGTTACATCTTCTTGTTTTAGCTGTTATCTCGTGAGCGCGACTGTGTCTGTGCCATTTACACGGTTCACTAGGCTGTAAATCATATAAATGCCCTTCAAATATTGGGCTCTAAATGTCCTTTTGCCATCAGCGCGATTTTATCTCACTGTGATTGGTTGATTGGTGTATATATCTCATCACCACTTTATATAATTCCATTATTGGATGCACAATATGTTTTTATTGATGCATAATTCACTCACGATTTAATTATTTATACTTATCAAATTTATACATATTTTTATATATACTCATATTTTTATCGTTTTATTTATTGTTTAATCAGTTTTATCTATTTATTATTGTACTTTTGTTCTTTTTAGATTATCCGCTTTTTATTAAATGGGTTTATATTTAGGTTTTAATGGTACACCATAGTTCTCCCCTTTTTTTACATTTCACTATAAGATGCATAGGCACATATGTTATTACTCCTTCAATTTTTTTCGCCCCTTTATTATGGTATTTATGACCTTACTTTCGGATTTCATCTGCTGTTCCAATGTTTTAGTTTAACTTTTGATCTTCAATACTTGTGTGCATTCTACAGGTAATCACACATCCCCTCTCCTCCCCCCCCTTTTTTTGATGTGCATTTCTGTTATAATTTATGCCATATTTATTGATGTTCATCATTATCATTATTATTAATATTATTATTATAATTTGGTCTCACTATTACAGCTTATTTTAGATCTGTGCTAGTTTTTTACTATTTTTTACATTATGATTATTTATTTATTTATTTATTTATTTAACATGTTTTGTATCCCGCCTTTTCCTTCAATCAAAGCGGTTAATACAGCACAAAGTTAAACAAAGGTGAGGGAAACATACATTGCATTATCATTACATCACAACAAAACACTAGGAGTACAAACAGGGAACACAGTACATAACTTACATTACATTACCTTACATTAACTACAAACAGCATATCGCTGAACAGAATGAGCATATAGAATAAGCATATAGCAGCAGATAGTGGGTCCCGCACGGTCCACCGCCTAAGGGCCACGCCAAAGGGCCCTCTTGCGAGGCCCTCAGGCGCGGGCCCGCAAGGCACGGGCGCGCCATTGCTGAAGGGATTTTAAATGATTTGAAAAGTGCTCAGATTGGCTGCAGTTTTCTCTCACACACAGTTCCCAACTAAGTAGGCACAGCTGATTCTCACTCACTGCTCACAGGATCGTTGGAGCCTTTGCTGAAGGGATTCTAAATGATTTGAAAAGTGCTCAGATTGGCTGCAGTTTTCTCTCACACACAGTTCCCAACTAAGTAGGCACAGCTGATTCTCACTCACTGCTCACAGGATCGTTGGAGCCTTTGCTGAAGGGATTCTAAATGATTTGAAAAGTGCTCAGATTGGCTGCAGTTTTCTCTCACACACAGTTCCCAACTAAGTAGGCACAGCTGATTCTCACTCACTGCTCACAGGATCGTTGGAGCCTTTGCTGAAGGGATTCTAAATGATTTGAAAAGTGCTCAGATTGGCTGCAGTTTTCTCTCACACACAGTTCCCAACTAAGTAGGCACAGCTGATTCTCACTCACTGCTCACAGGATCGTTGGAGCCTTTGCTGAAGGGATTCTAAATGATTTGAAAAGTGCTCAGATTGGCTGCAGTTTTCTCTCACACACAGTTCCCAACTAAGTAGGCACAGCTGATTCTCACTCACTGCTCACAGGATCGTTGGAGCCTTTGCTGAAGGGATTCTAAATGATTTGAAAAGTGCTCAGATTGGCTGCAGTTTTCTCTCACACACAGTTCCCAACTAAGTAGGCACAGCTGATTCTCACTCACTGCTCACAGGATCGTTGGAGCCTTTGCTGAAGGGATTCTAAATGATTTGAAAAGTGCTCAGATTGGCTGCAGTTTTCTCTCACACACAGTTCCCAACTAAGTAGGCACAGCTGATTCTCACTCACTGCTCACAGGATCGTTGGAGCCTTTGCTGAAGGGATTCTAAATGATTTGAAAAGTGCTCATATTGGCTGCAGTTTTCTCTCACACACAGTTCCCAACTAAGTAGGCACAGCTGATTCTCACTCACTGCTCACAGGATCGTTGGAGCCTTTTAGTACTATTATTATTACTATTATATATTTTTACCTTTTTATATTATTATTCTACTATTATTTATCATTTATATATTTTATCTAATTTTATTTAATGTTCATATTGTTATATTTTATTATTGTATATTTATTATTATCATTATCATTATTTTTATCGTGTATTTGAGCTCTATGGTCTTGTTTGTTTTAATTTATTTATTATTATCTTTATATGGTATATACAGCATGTCTCCGCACCACCCTTTATATATTTTTAGTTCAAATTTTCTTCTTTCTTTCTTTCTTCTTCTTCCCATTGCTCAAATATATGTTTGGTTCCTCAGCCCTGCTTTGTTATTATGTGTATTTTTATGTTGAATCATATCTTTTGCTTCATATTTTGCCGGTGCTTTTTTATTAATGTTTTTAACTGTGTTTTAAATTTTCTTTGATTGTACTTATTAATAAATTTATGATGTTTGTATTTATTAGTTTTCTCCCCCTGAGGAAGGCGTTGCCGAAACGCGTTGGGGTGTCCTGTGCATAATAAAGACCCTTTTCTCCAACATCTCCTGCTCTTTGTGTCTGCTTGGACTTTCTGCAGGAGGCAGCTCCTCCTTGTGTTCCTGCAAGAGTTTCGGACATTTTTTGGCGGCAGGGCAGTCCGAGTGTTTTCTGACAATGCGACTGCGGTGGCATATGTCAACAGGCAAGGGGGAACCAGCAGCGTAGCCCTGGAGTCCGAGGCCCCTGCCCTGTGCAGTTGGGCAGAAGCAAATCTTCTAGATCTATCGGCGGCACATGTAGCAGGGGTAGACAATGTGGAGGCCGATTTTCCTCAGTCGAGTACGAGTGCATCCAGGGGAATGGGTCCTACATTCCGAAGTGTTCGAGATGTTGGTGCGCAGGTGGGGCACGCCGGTCATAGACCTCATGGCGACCTTTGCCTCCGCAAAGGCCAGTCGCTTCTTCAGCAGACGAAGGGAAAGGATGTCGGAGGGCTTAGATGCGTTCATTCAGGATTGGCCGGTGGGGCAGCTGTTGTATGTCTTTCCACCGTGGGTCTTGATAGGAAGAGTGGTACAACGGATTGAACGGTTCAGAGGCCAAGTTATTCTGATAGCTCCAGATTGGCCTCGCCGCCCCTGGTACGGGGACTTGGTGAGATTGTTGGTGGCAAAGCCCTGGCGGCTCCCCCCTCGGACAGATCTGTTGTCTCAGAGGCCGCTGCTCATGCCTCACTTGGATCGATTCTCGCTTATGGCTTGGCTCTCGAGAGGGCGTGGCTGAAGACTAGGGGGTATTCAGCAGCAGTCATTGCTACTTTGTTGAAGGCCAGAAAGAGAGCGACATCATTAGCATATATCCGAATCTGGAGGATATTCGAAGCTTGGTGCGTAGAGAAAAAGTGCGAGGCATTAAAGTCCACCATCCCTCAGATTTTGGAGTTTCTGCAGGAGAGTTTTGAAAAAGGTCTAGCAGCCGCGTCATTGCGGGTCCAGGTAGCAGCGTTATCATTTTACAGAGGCAAGTTAGGAGGTCAGACCCTCGGGAGTCAGGGGGATGTTAAACGGTTTTTAAGGGCGGCGTCTCTTGTGAGACCGCCATGCAGACAGATCTTCCCTAAGTGGCGTCTGCTATTCATGCTAGACGCACTGGAGCAGGAGCCTTTCGAACCGTTGTTGCGAGCGTCGCTCAAGGATTTGACGCTAAAGGTGGTTTTTCTGGTGGCCATCTGCTCGGCAAGGAGGGTCTCGGAGCTGCAGGCGCTATCCTGTAGGGAACCCTATCTGTCATTTTTTGCTGCAGAGGTGGTCTTGAGGCCTGTGCCGGCTTTCTTACCAAAGGTGGTCTCGGCGTTCCATGTGAATCAGGAAAGTTCCTTGCCGGTCTTCTCTGAGGGCGCAGGGAGTTCGGCGTCGAGAAAACTGCATCTCTTAGATGTCCGGCGAGCGTTAAAGAAGTATCTTCGTCGGACGGACAGCTTTTGCAAGTCGGACAGACTTTTTGTTCTTTTCGCGGGACCAAGAAAGGGGGAAGCGGCGTCTAAGGCTTCTATTGCGAGGTGGATTAAGGAAGCCATTGCGTCGGCTTACGTGTTGAAAGGTAGGTCGGTGCCGGAAGGGCTTAGAGCTCATTCCACTAGAGCACAAGCCACATCCTGGGCAGAAGTTTGCTTAGTGTCTCCGCTCGACATCTGTAAGGCAGCGACCTGGTCGTCTTTGAATTCCTTTGTGAAGCACTAACGTTTGGATGTGCAAATGGCGGAGGAGACCTTTTTTGGTTCGCCAGTACTTCAGGCTGGTCTACCGGGTCCCTCCCATGCTTAATATTTCACTGCTCTGGTACAAACCCAGAGGTCTGGGACTAGACTGGTTCCACGATCAGGAAGGTTAAATTAGACTTACCTGCTAATTGTTGTTCTTGGAGTGGGACCAGTCTAGTCCCGTTTCCCTCCCCAGTGTTATTTGGACAGAAGTCTGAAGTGTCTATTTGGATTACAGGTAAGGGCTGTTTTCATTCTGGGGCTTCGGTGTTCGCAGGGGGGGGATTACCCGCAGTATAAAACTTCTTTTATAGGGGCACTTTCCTTTCTTTCGGGTGAGAGAGTGGCCTGTTCAGGTTTAAAGTCACGGTCTATATGGGGGCTTCTCTTCCTATATGGAATCGCATGGGTTCAGTGTTTTGGTTAATAGTTATTTGCTAAAAGTGTTTAATTCTTACTTGTTGCTCTGGTGAGTCTGCTTTGTCAATAGGATACTGGTACAAGACAACGTGTCACCAATCGGGTTTGTTGGAGCAATTTGAATACCAACTCCAAATGCAAAAGATTGCTCCACTCACTAACCTACTCAAAAAAATACTATATTAGTTGGGGAACAGGTCTCAGACTAGATCGGGGAAGGATTATGTGAGGTGCAATACCTCTAATCACCATTCCCCTATATTGCATCAAGGACCTGAAGATTCCCCTTATAAGCTCCAAATAAATTTACTATCCATGCATCATTCAATTGTTTACATGTTCTTGACTCATTTTACTTCTTAAATACATAGCAAAAACGCTTATCTGTGAAAATAGTAGGAGTCAGGACCCGAGTTCTGACTCCTACTATTTTCACAGATAAGCGTTTTTGCTATGTATCTAAGAAGTAAAATGAGTCAAGAACATGTAAACAATTGAATGATGCATGGATAGTAAATTTATTTGGAGCTTATAAGGGGAATCTTCAGGTCCTTGATGCAATATAGGGGAATGGTGATTAGAGGTATTGCACCTCACATAATCCTTCCCCGATCTAGTCTGAGACCTGTTCCCCAACTAATATAGTATTTTTTTGAGTAGGTTAGTGAGTGGAGCAATCTTTTGCATTTGGAATAGGATACTGGTGACAGGAGGCGGATCCCGGGAGGATATACCAGTGACATCACAAAAAGGAGGAGTTTCTCAGTCTCCAAGCTGCTGGATGAGATTGGCAACCCAGAGGTCCGGGACTAGACTGGTCCCACTCCAGGAGCAACAATTAGCAGGTAAGTCTAATTTAACCTTTTCCCAATGGAGAAAGGTGAATAGTGGAGTACTGCAGGGATCTATGCATGACATGGAAATGGGAATAATGAGTGAGGTAATCAAATTTGCACATGACAGAAAATTATTCAAAGAAGTTAAAACCCAAGAGGATTGTGAAAAATTGCAAGAGGATCTTGATAAATTGGAAGACTGGGCATCCAAATGGCAGATGAAATTTAATGTGGACAAGTGCAAAGTTATGCACCTAGGAAAGAACAACCCAAACTATGGTTACATGATGCAAGGTTCCACATTAGGAACCCTCACCCAGGAAAAGGATTTAGGCATCATTGTGGATAACATGTTGAAACCCTCTGCCCAGTGTGCAGTGGCGGCCAAGAAAGCAAACAGAATGCTAGGAATCATATGGAAAGGAATGGAGACTAAAACAAAGGATATTATAATGCCTCTGTATCATTCCATGGTGCTACCACACCTTGCATATTGTGTGCAGTTCTGGTCGCCGTATCTTAAAAAGGATATAGCGTTATTAGAAAAGGTACAGAGAAGAAAATTGTAAAGGGGATGGAAGGATACCCCTATGAAGAGAGGCTAAAAAGGTTAGGGCTCTTCTACTTGGAAGAGACGGCTGAAGGGAGTTATAATAGAGGTCTATAAATTAATGAATGGAGTGGCATGGTTAAACGTAGATCAATTGTTTACGTTACCAGAATATAAAAAAACTAGGGGACATGCAATGAAGCTACAGTGTAGCCTATTTAAGACTAATAAGAGAAAATATTTAATCAAACTCTGGAATTCGTTACCGGAAGATGTAGTAAAAGCTGTTAGTGTAGCCAGGCTTAAAAAAGGTTTGGACAAGTTCTTGGAGGAAAGGTCCATAAACCATTATTAAAGGGGACCCAGGAAATCCACTGCTTGCCCCAATACAAGCATTGTGGAACCTGTGTCTTTTGGGGAAACTGCTAGGTACATGTGCCCTAGATTGGCCACTGTTGGAAACTGGGCTTGATGGACCTTGGTCTGACCCAGTATGGCATATCTTATGTTCTTACCAATCTATAAATTTAAGTTAGCTCAGTCAGGGACAAGTTGATTGGGTAGTTAGCTAATAGACTGTTCTGAGGTGAGTCCGGGCTGGGACTCAGAAGGCATGATGGTTTTGAAGTAGTCCTGGAATAGGTGCATCTTCAGCTTTTTTCCAAAAGACAGTTAAATCGTGGCATTCTCTTAGTTCTAAGGGGAGGGCATTCCAGATGGTGGGGGCGAAGAGGGGGAGAGTACCTAGTTACAAGTAGACTGTTTGTTCCTTGTCTTTAGGGTTGGGATGGCAAGCAGGTTTGATGAGCTCTGCCTGTAGGGCCCATTATTATTAGGTCTTGATAACAGTCTCTGTAGACAAGTGGCACAACTGTTGTGAATGATTTTGAATGTTGTGATGATGGCTTTGTATCTCATTCTTGAGCATGCCGATAGCCAGTGAAGGCCCCTCAATATTGGGGTGGTGTGTGCGTGTCAGGACTTTCTGGATTATTCTTGCAGCGATGTTTTGGGCCATCTGCAGGGGGTGGAGGGTTTGCTTTGTGAGGCTATGGTCTATGATACAATAATCAACAATGAGTGTAGTTATGGAATGGCATACCGTTCAGAATAAATTGGGGTTTAATAGGGGCCGGAGGTTCTTTAATGTTCTCAACTTGTGGTAAACTGAATTTGTCACTCTTTATTTGCGCCTGGAGATTCAGCTTCTGATCCATTATAATGCCTAAGCTATTTAACTTTTCACCTTGATGGTGCAATCATCGAGTTTCAGAAGGGATGGTGGTGAGAAGGATGGATCTCTAAAAATATGCAGGGCTTCTGTTTTTTTTTCTTGATTAATGAGGAGGTTGTATTACTTAAGCCATCATCTTATATCATAGAAGCACTTGTATAGGTTGGAGAAGTCTGGTTTTGCTATGTTTAAATGGGATGTAGAACATAATATCTTCAGTGTTTATTTGGTAGTGAATCTTGTGATTCTTGAGGATTTGTGCATAAAGGTGGTAGGAATATGTTGAAAAGTAAGGCTGAGAGGCTTGAGGCACTCCTTGGCATTGGATAAATGGGCGTGATCTCCTATTTCCAATTTTTACTTGCTGGCGGCGATCCTCAAGGTAAGAGTGGAACCAGGCCATTGTATCTCGAAGACCAATTTCATAAAGCTTCTGGAGAATCTGATGGTGCTGAGGGAATCAAAGACTGATGAGATGTCTAGGAATATGAAGAGGAAAACTTGGGAGCTAATTTGGGTGCAAGTGATGATTGCATTAAATAGTGATGTGAGAAGAGTCTCGACACCATGATTTGGTCTAAAACCTTACTGATGGGAGTCTGAAGGGACATGGTCCTCCAATGTAATTTTGAAGCTGCACATGCACTGTTTTTTTCAATTATTTTTGAGGATGAAAGGAATGGATGAGATTGGCCTATATGAGCTCAGAGCTGTGCAGTCTAGGTTCTTATTTTTTAAGAGTGGTCTGATAAAGCTTTACTTCAGCGAGATGGGTATGTACCCTTTCGACAGTGATTTTTGGATGAAGCTCAGTCAGAAATCAACTCAGCCCATTCCTGTAATCGTTACCCAGGACACTGGGCAGGGATCCAGCGCAGATGTGGTTGTGTTCTTAATCATGTCATAGATATTCTCCAGAGATGGTAAGTCAAATTTCAACGATGTTCCCTGGAGGGTGTTTAGTGAGGTTGGAGTAGTTGGAGAGAGAGATCTTCGGAGGGTATAGGGTTGTGTTTTGTGCAGATGTAGTTTGCCATTTCTTGGGAGGGCATATTCTTCCCAGTGGGGTCTGTTCACTAGGTTCCCTTAGCAGGGCCTTTGCAATGGAAAAGAGCTCCCTTGGTTTGTTTATAGAGCATGTAATAATATTATTGTAGTATTCTCTTTTCCACTGTATCCTTACAGTATATTCTGTGTTTCTCCATGTAGGTGGCTTTAAAAAGTGGGTCATTGGAGTGTTTCCACTTAGTCTAAGCATTGTAGATCATACTTTTGCTTTTGCAATGCTTTTGAGAACCATGAGACTACTTTTTGATGCTTGGAAGAGCTTCTGTTTGGTGGGGTAAGGGCAGTGGAAGTCATGATTTCGTTCCATTGTTTGATCTTTGAATCTAGGTTACCTTCCATGCTCGCGAGCTTAAGTTGTGGGACCACAGACTTAAGGAAGATTTATTTGTCAAATTGTTGAAATCTGCGGTACATAATGTATTGTAACCCAGTGTCTGACAATATTTACTAGGAATGGAAAATAGTATGGCTGCATGGTTAGACCAGGGTACTGGAAGATTGTGTGGATGCATGTTGTAAAGATGGTCTCAGGAATATTAGGTCAAGTATGTTTTCTTTGCGGTGAGTTGGGTTGGAGATGATTTGGGTGTACCCGAAGGGCTTCCATGACTTCTAGGAAAGAATCTGCGTGCTTAGTGGGAGTAGCTGGGAGGTTTAGGTCTCCGAGTAAAATGAGGGGCCAATGGACTGTTAGAGAGCAGGCTACTTCCAATAATGTGGCTAGCTCAGCGGCATGTGGTGTTCTGTAGGCTAACCCAGAGACCAGGGTTTGATTCCCACTAGCACTCCTTGTGGCCTTGGGCAAGTCACTTAATCCTTCATTGCCTCAGAAAAAAATCCAAGTTATCAATGTCCCTGTTTAATGTACATTATCACGTTTAAGTTTCAATGTAAACCGCTTTTATTGAAATGATAAAGCGGTATATAAAACCTGTTAAATAAGCATAGGGAAAATGAGTCGTTTACTACTATGAGCATATCAGTGTTGTCTGAGGAGCATGTGTCTGAGGTGATGAGATTGAGGTTGGATCTGGCAGTTATGCAGACACCCCCCACCTAGCTGTTCACTCTGTCCACCCTCATATACAATCCATAAATTTAATAGTCTGTTGAGGAGGATGGGGTCAGTCTTGGTGAACCAGATTTCTGTGATGCATAGGATGTCCATCTTATGGTCTTGGATGAAGCCTATCAAATGTTGTGATTTTATTTTGGATGGAGCATGCATTAATGAGGGCGCATTGAATGGTTGTATTTGAGGTTAGTGGATGGTTTGGACTGTGGGTAAGATTGTTGTCTAAGTTAATCCTAATGGATCTATTGTTTCTTCTGTATTGTTGCATGTTTGTCTGGATTGCTTGAGAGAAAAGACCTAGGGTGTCTGGGCTTGAAAATGGATTCATTTGTGCTGCATCGGTAAGGGTTGCAGCAATTTAATATTGCAAAATGCAATGTGTACCTTCGAGTCAGTCCTGACTCCTGGTGACCCAGAAGCTCCTGGGTTTTCTTGGCAGTGTCACCGGAAGTAGATTGCCAGGCCTTTCTTCCGAGGCAATGGAGGGTTAAGTGACTTATTAGGAGGTGTCTATGCGCAACCAGCGTAGTGCACCAATTTCTTGTAACTTCCATTCTAGTTAGGTGGATAAGGGTAGGTATAGTAAACCGGTGTGCATTGGATTGTTTAAGGAAATTTATTTTTGCCCAGAGTTGTGTTTTAGGCCTTCTGAAGAATAGTGTGGTAGAATACTGTGCTTGTTTTGAGATGGGTTGTTGAGAAAATAATTCCTATGAAGTGAGGTTCCTACTTTTGGTAGTTGTTTATAGTTCAGTTAAGAAGTGCAGACCTTTATGAACGTGAATTGCAAGGGTTCTTCCTTGTTGCGTGTATGGTTTGAGTGGGTTGTTTGAGCGTTTGCTTTAGAAGCAGCACTTACTCTTTGCAAACTGTGGAAGTGGATGGCTCACTAGTAGGTCTCCCTCTTGGCCACGCCAAGGGCTGCGTCTAAGGACCCTTCGATGCTGGCCCGTCTGAAGAATGCAGGCTTTAAAGGGAGAGCCGGCGCAGTTCTTGCATGTCGGCACGACATGATGGAGCTTACCACTTTGTTGTAGGAGGGAGCAGTGCAGGGTGAGTTTCCCGATGGCTGCTAGGGTCTCGGTGAACCAAGTGGGGTCCCAATGTGAAGTCTGGCAATCATGCAGCGAGGGGATAGACTCAAAGATCTCAATATGTATACTTTTTGGAGGAGAGTCTGAAGAGGGGTGATATGACAGAGCCATTTAAATACTTCTGTGGTATAAATACACAAAAGGTGGCCCTCTTCTAGTGGAAAGGAAGCTTTTGAGCGAGGAGGTTATAGGATGACAGTGAAGGAATAGACTCGGGAATAATATGAGAAAATATTTCTTCATGGAAACTGTGGTAGATGCATGGAATAACTTACCAATGGAGTGGTGGAGGTGAGAAATGTATTTGAATTCAAGAAAGCAAGGGACCAAATACAGAGGATCTCTGAGGGAGAGAAAGGGATTAAAGAACTTGATAGGTCTTGTTGGTGGGCAGACTGGCTAGGCTGTACAGTCTTTATCTGTTCTGTGTCTGTCTATATGTGCAGTTTCATAAAAGGCCTTTTCCATATGTAAAATAAATTTTGAATGCAGAAAAAGCTTTTTATAAAATTATTTTCCCCTACAGTGCACGATTCTTAATCCTTGCAGTCAAGTTGGACAAGATACACAAAAGCAAAAGCCTGTCTAACAAATCACAAAAGATCTGTTAATTATTGGGTTTGAAGAACAAGCTAGAAGCTGCCCGCACTTGCCGCGACTCTCCCCTCCTGGTCTCATTCACCGGGTCTGCTGCAAATCTCTCCAAAGCTCCCGCTGAAGCCGGGCAGCCCCGCTTGCATTCATGCGCTGCTTGACTCAAACCCGGTGGGTTCCTGTGTTGTTTTTTTTTACTTAGTGTCGCTGCCAACAAAAGAATGTGCTCAATCCTGGTACTTCACCCAAAGTTGGGGGGAAGGCATGGCGGAGCAAGTGTGGTCAGAGGGAATATAGGGGGAGGGACCCAGACCACCGGTTTCTGCACCCCTGCGGGGAAGGACAAAAAAGCCCAAAACAAAAAAACCAAGCACAAGTTCAGTACAGAGCACAGGCTATGCATACACCATCTGCTGAGACTGAGAAAATACTGGCTGTGGAGTGGTGCACAGGCTCCTGTTGGGCTGGCTCAGCTTATTTTTTTTCTGTGTCTCCATCTGCTGGTGAATAGCCCATGAGTCTGGACTGGACTGGAGGGATTCCAGGAAAGAAAATGAGAAAGTAAGGCAGTGGTTCTCAACCTGTGGATTGGGACCGCCACGGGGGTCGCCTCAGGATTTACCAGGGGTCGCCTGACAAATCCCGGGAATTATTATTTCTTTTCTAATTTTTATTGTTCTAATTTGATTGCAAAGCCTAACATGCCAAATACTTTGAATTTAATCAGTTTATATATTACTTAGGCTATCCTTGCTTACTTCTACCTATTCGCCAGAAATGATGCACCAAGAGGACGTTATTTAGATCACTTCCGGTTTTGTAATGGCGGACATGGGTCCTACTAAAATTAAATTTTCTATGTAATATTATATAATACCAGCGACTCAATTGAAAATGAATGACAGAGAGAAGAATACCAAGAAAAGAAAATATTGCGATGACTTTTTAAGGTATGGTTTCACCTCCATATTTTCAGCAGGGATTGAGAAACCACAATGCGTTATTTGTAATGAAGTTCTATCAGCAGAATCCATGAAGCCAAACTGAAATAGCATTTTGACAGTAAGCATATCCCACCTTTGTAGGTAAGGATATTTGGTATATTAAGAACAAAACTGATGGAATCAAGAAAAGCAGACTTGATATTGGTGGAAAGTTCCACCAGCAAAACATAGCCGCTGTTGAAGCTTCATATATAGTGACTCTCGGAATCGCCAAAGCCAAGAAAGCTCACACCATTGACCTTTGTCAGTCTTTTTGAATAAAGCATACTAAAACCGTTGACTACAAAATCATAATTTTGAAATCAAATATTGTTGTTGTGATTAATTATTGTGGTTTAAATAAGTAAATTTTATAAATAAAAACATATTGCAAAGGCCTATAATATATTAATAATTCAACAAATGATTACAGCGACAATGCGTCAATGGTAAAGGAAGAAAGACGCATTTGATTTTATCATTGGAGGTCATCACAAGTTGACCAATGGTAAAAGGGGTTGCGGTACCAAAAAGGTTGAACTGCTGAAGTAAGGCCTAATTTCACCTTAGTTATTGGGGTTGAAGAACAAGCTAGTTATATACAGGAATTAAGCAATGAAAGGCATAAAATATGGACTAGGTTTTCCTAAAGGTTTGCTCAAAAAAACCTGACAACAGAACCCTGAAAAATGTGTAACAGTGTTTAATAGTTGTCGGAGAATAAGAAAGTTGTAATCTGTGTGTACAAGGGAGGAACCCTTACTTGACTGTACGATATGCCCAATAAATGAAAGATTAAATTGTGAAAAAGAATGAGAGAAAATACTAACTGCTTCTAGAAAAATCCTCCCATTGGTCTGGTAACCATAATAGGGGACGTACTCTAGAAAGTGCAAAATCGCTAAGTGGGTGAGAATGCAGGGAAGGTATTTTGCACAACATGATTCCTATATTTTCACACCAGTTATGTAATACTGCAAAGGCCTTTAAAGACCTGTATGAGGCATGTTGCTATGACAACAAATCCTTTGATATCAGGATAATAAAGCACAAATATTAAAATGAAAAACACAACACAGTCCATGGCTAAAACACTTGAGAAGTGCACAGTGGATACCCCTTCTGGCTTTTTCTGCTCTATAGCACACAAAGAGATTAGATAAGGGCTTTTTTGTTTCAGATTTTCAGATCCCAAAACACTTTGTAATACGTTTTCTTTTTTGTTCTCTCCTTTTTGATTTGAAGAGTCAGCTTTTAGTGAAAGGAAATGTTATATATTTAAAATTGTTTGCTTTTCTTGCATGAGAATGGAAATGAAAATGCATGAGGTGATGCAACGAGTTTTAATTCTGTGTTTAACGTAAATAGTTTGCCTAGGAACATTAAAAGACTGACTATTTGTACATTAAAATGATTAATGCAATACATTTTGTTACCCCTGTCAGATTGCTAAACAGCAAGGTGTGTGTGCGCCTGTAAAGTAGTTGTAAGCTTTATCCAACTTTTGTGGTTTAAATATGATGATTTACAATCAATGAACCCTTTTATTTTTTGGACATTGTACCTTTCATGCGCTATCCTGGAAATGCCTGGCTGGCACCAGGAACGAAGCCTTGAGCATTGAGATTAAGATTAAGTTGAAATGTTCTTTGTGTTTAGTGCTTTGGCACATTACCATAAACCCCCGAGGAGAAGAGACACTTACTTAGAAGAAGCCATACAGTCTCCAGAATTTCAGGGCTCGGCACCAGCGGGAACGTTGTGTTCTTTCTCCGGAACAGTTTTGAGCCCTGGCTATGTGTATTGGGCAGTGGTGACTACAATCTGGTGGATGGAGAGGTGGCTACGGAGCATAAGGGTGCAAAAAACTTCAAAACAAGCTACTTAGTCTACTGGGAGAAGGACTTTCTGGGCAAAAATCATTCTCTTGTTCTTGGAGAGTGCGCTAAGACCTTCATGAGCCCTTCTATTTAGCCCTGCTGTCAGACAAGTTAATTAAAATGCTTCTGTAAAAGATAATCTACCTATGGCGCAAATTGAATCATGAGGCAAATGACCAGAGACTGTCATTTGGATCCTTAATTTAAAAATGATTATTAGCGTATTTAGGTGCCTTCCCCCGCCCCCCCCAAATCTTTTTTTTTTTTTTCAGGATGAGTGCTAGTTACTATGGGGCATGTGCTAACAGTGCAGAGCCTCTTCTAGTAAAGCCTGCAGAGGATTTGCAATTAAAGTGCCAAACAAATGCACCTAAATTGCAAAGCCTTAGTTATCTGTTGGAGATGTGACGAGTATATTCCCCGCAGTTAGCATATGATGGCTACTCGAACGTGCATTCTGCTAATGTGAGTTCACATAACAATGCCCATAGAGGAGTCATTAGATGAACCCACGTTAAGAAGTGCATTGCCGTAGAGTATGCAGCAATTGCCTTAGCGTTAATGGCAATGTGCTCTCCATGCGCACTCTCCACCCATTCCCCGTTCCATCCCGTGAGCATTGATTAGACATGCATTTTAGCATGTGATGGAAGACATGCTCGTTAAATGGCTAACAGGCTTTAGTAAAAAGGACTCTGAGTGTGCCATGCTGAAAGTTAGTGTGGGTCCCTGCAGTAGAAATCCTGCACTAACCTGTTAGCATTGATTGGGTGGGTTAGGGGCAGACTGTGGGTGTTGATGGTGCAGTGTGGTTAGTAAGGGCATCTTTGGCATGTGCTAACTGTGGTTGCTGCCATTAGTGTGGGCGCTCTTATTGCCACCCCAGTGGGTGGTATTAAGTGCATCTATGTGCTAGTTAGTGTAGTGCAGGGGGATGGACCTTCATGCCCCTGATGTTAGCATGGGCTTCCACTCTAGAATCGCATCTCAATTGTGTGCTAAATGAATGCACTTCAGTAAGCATGCTCCTATGTGTGCTGCTGTGTTAGTCCATTGCTTACACAGCTAATGCATATTATTAACTAGGTCTTTTGTATAAAATAACACACATTAACAGTGTTAATTTATGCTAAATTGGTAGCACATGTTTTAATAACTCTAGTCCTGAATATTGATTAGAAGTGCGTCAAGTCTTCATGAAGTCCTGGGGGCTCGATATTCCAAAGGATTTAGCCAGTTAGTGGGATCTGCTAATTAGCTAAATCCTGCTCTGCCCAATATTTAGTGGCACTATCCGGTTAGTGCCACTAAATATCCCGCTAGACCACTGAAGACGTGTCTTCAGTAGGTGGAGTTGGGGTGGTACCTACAACTATCTGGTTAGCGATGATATTCATTTGCTAACAGGGAAGGCAGACTGCATACAGTTAGGACAGGTCAATGGCTGTCCTAATTTTGTTGTTCTTGCTATCCATTTAGCAGCTGAATATTACTGCTGGCCATATAGCAACACTGATCATTGCCAAAACCAGATATTCGGCGCCAGATGCTTAAGCGCTGAATATCTAGTTTCATTTTTGCCCGCAGTGGTCAGGTGATCACCATGGGCTGAATATCTGCTCCCTGGTATCTTTTTGTACTGGTGACTGTGTTCTGAATGCTAGCTGTCATAGGTTCTTGTGTTTTTATCCATAAGTTGTGGTGTCTTCCCATGCAGGTGGTGTTTCTTCAAAACTTCGTTCTGCTCCGTCAACAAGGACAAGCATTACAGATCCAGCCAGAAGCTTAAACGAAACTTCACGGAATGAGATGGACAAAACTAACATGACGACTGCAAGCCCTCTGGCTACGAAACACCAGCAAAACCATCACACCAAGCACATCCAGGTAATGGTGGCAAAGATGCAGCCAGCCATTGGGGTCACAAGAAGTGAAGAGGCAAAGACCACTGCTTTGAAGCCCACCAGAAGGGGCCCACCACGGCAGAATGTCCACAGATATTTTGACATCAATGAGCATTTACCCTGGATGATTGTTCTCTTCTTGCTGCTGGTTCTTGTGGTGATAGTGGTGTGCAGTATCAGGAGAAGCTCACGCGTCTTAAAGAAAGGGCCAAGACAGGACCCTAATTCCATTGTGGAAAAGGCTACGATGAAGAAATCCACCACCCCAACGCAGAACAGAGAGAAGTGGATCTACTATTGCAATGGGCATGGTAAGTGCAACGTAGATATTAGAAGTCGTGCAGCATGCAGTAGAATATCTATCATCACTATAGGCCAGAGGTTCTCAACCCAGTCTTCGGGAGACACGTAGGCAGTCAGGTTTTCAGGATAGCCACAATGAATATGCATGAAAGAGATTTGCATATGATGGAGGCATTGTATGCAAATCTCTCTCATGCATATTCATTGTGGTTATTCTGAAAACCTGACTGGCTAAGGGTGTTCAAAGACTAGGTTAAGAACTTCTATCGTAGGCTGGTGGTTCCCAAACTGTAGGTTGGCAGCTTAAAAAGGGCCATCAGTAGATAAGGGTCACCAGAAACGGAGCTACTCAGTCTTCTTTGGACCTCCATGGTCTGTGCTCATTAATGGCAGTCTTCATGGGGCCTAAGACATTAAGGGCCCGACATTCGAAAGGCATTTACACGTTTACAGCCAAGTAAACTGTATAAATGCTTTAAACAGAGATATTCAATGGCACCTACATGGTTAGTGCCATTGAATATCCCCTACTAAGTCCTCTTTGCGCCCTGATGCTATCCAGTTAGCATCGGGGTGTGTTGGGGCATTCTGGGGCGGAGCAGAGGTGGAGATGGTAGCTAACCATGCAGCAGCGATATTGGACGCAGCCTGGTTAGCAACCTGCACCTAAAAGATAGGCATGGAAAGCTCTCGCCTATCTTTAAGGCGCAGGAGCTAACCGGGCAGCATACAACATCACTGCTGCCCCCTTAGCTTCGGTGGCTTCTGGCTTTGGCGGCGATCACTGGATAGTCTATGCCGTCACCGTGGCATTGACTATCTGGTTTAGAGGTCGGCGGGGAAGGCTATGCGCCGACAAGGCGCATAGCGCTTCCAAAATTCGGACAGCTGAATATCGGGCCCTAAATGTTCACAGGCCCTGCCCCTGCTTCCTGTGAGAGTTACCTGGGCAGAAAATTCTATAAGAATACAGCAGAAAGTACTCATCAGATAGGAACCAGAAGGATTCCAGATGCAAACCACATCTCTTTGTTCCTTGTGAGAAATAATATATCTATGGCTTGAGGGAATGGCTGCACTCTTTCAGGCGTCTAAAGGAACATAGATCTCTGGTGGCAACATATCAAGGTGAGTGAACTGCAAGGAGTATAAAATACAAGCAAATTTATTATTTATCCAACACTTGCTAATCCCTGACTAGAAGGAACATGTTAAAGGGTAAATCTATGACTAATGATGACCATCTTGCATTCTATTTATTTTGCTATACTGCCCTTAGGAAAACCAGCTTAGCAATGCCAGCAGTAGTGGTGGAGAGTAGGCCTAACAGTATGTTTGAATTAGGAACTCACGTTTTAAGGGGCTAATTTTGCAACTGCCCACACTGGTACAGAGTTCACATGTGCTTTTTCTACTGGTGGACTTTGCACCAATTTTCAAAGTGAAAATGCTTATATACTATCGCAGGAAAAGTATTCACACATTTATACCTGCTAATCTGTGGGGGGAGTTTTCCTGGGGTAAAAAACACACACATGCTTTTAAAAGTCAAGAGTGCGTAGGTAAATGCAAACCACTTTCCACCCCTTTGAATGCCTTTGAAAATGCAGGTGAAGTTGTGTGCTTACAGTCTGTACACCTATCCATTTACCCATGGAAATGTGCTTTACAAACCCGCCTGCCATATGTGCAGGCAAAGCACCATTTTTATCTGTGAAATGGCTTTGAAAGTTACCCTCTGAAGTGTTTCTCGCCCCAGCCATTGACTGACACTAAGCTTGTGAACGGGGCTTGTGCCCTAGTGAAGTGTTTTATCTATTTCTGTAGTGATGGTCTTTATTCTCTACTTTCAGAAAGTCCTTTCTGAAATGTTGGTGAATACTGGTGTATACTTTAGTGTTTTATGATGAATCTTTTGGATTTTTTCCTAGTAGTTATTCAATCAAAAATAGATAACAGCTTATTTTAAGTCTTGTGTGGAACTTTTAATAAAGATTCTACATAGTCATTATACTTCATTATCGTGTGGGTTTAGCATACTTGTAATCAGCCTTTAAGGATTAGAAGAAGAGTGACTTAATCATGCTGTACTTCAATTTTCTCTATCCCTCCCTGCTGTCTCTTGCGCTTTTTCTGCTCCCTTCAAATTTGATGCTTTTCGCATTGGAAACCTGCCAGGGATGGGGCTGCTTTGGGGACTTTACATTGACTCAGTCCTGCATACGGTGTAACTCTTCTTCCAGAATGCTTCTCTGGAAAGCAATATCCCACACCTTTTTGCCAGCAAGGCTCACGTGACATTTTGGGCAACCATGGTCGCGATCACAGTTCAAGAATACCACCTGCAGTTTGCAAACTTTTGCGGTGGTGTTCTTGAGCGTTGCTTATAATGCGCAAAAACGACTTCTGAGAATCTGTTACACCTCTTTACAGCAAGGCTGACTTCTTGAGACATGGAAATGGTGCTTGAGTGAATATCAATATTTTGAAAGCCCTTGTAATGGGAAAACCTGTTTTGGGGTAAACATGAGCTCATATGGCAGGCTTACTTTACTGGCAAAAGCTTATTAGGAAGTCTAGCAATTGTACGTTATGTACCTGAGGCTTTTTCTCCTCGTACGTGCAAAGAGCTCATTGCCAGGAAGAATTCCGAAGCTGGAAGCCATCTATTGGTGCTGCTGATTTGAGATGGATGGATAATTTTTTAGATGTCTATGGCACTAAAAAAAACAACAACAAAAAAACCTGACAGTTTGAATTGGTGATTGTAAATATAAACAGCAGATATAATTCATTTTAGTGGCCACATGTCTTGCATTTGGAGGGATATTTCTTCATTTTAATACAAAACATGGTGGGTTTTTTTTCTCTTGGCTCTGCACAAAAAGTATCCATTTCAGTAAATGCCAATGAGCCATATTCACACTGCATGTATGTGAAAATGTGATGCAGTATAGCATCAAGCACTTGCTGGCTGTTAGTTCTGTACTGTCTTTGCAAGCAGGACTGGGGGACGGGGCTCAGCTGTTTCATTATAAAGCTGCTTGAAGAGTACAGTCGTTTGGTATTTTAAATAGTAGCTTTGTAGTAGATGCCGAAAAAACCTTTTTTTATTCTTCTTTCAGGCATTTGTATGCATTTTTTAGTTTTCTGTTATGACTTCACAAAGCTCAAATAAGAGAGCAGAACAGTGGTTTTAATCCAGGCCTTTGACATATTTTCTTTGGCATCTGCAGCCTGCTCTAAAACCTCTGGCGGCTGAGACCTTTCATCCCTCCTCCCCAACCCCTTCCACTTTGTCACCACCAAAGCTGAAGAGCAGGGGCAGAGGGGGAGATCTCAGAGGAGTGCTGCAGCTCCTTTAGGGTCTGATTTTTTACTAAGACTGTTTGTTTTCCCATTCTGTGTGTAAGTGAAAATAAAAATTAAAAAAATCGAGCCATTAATGTACTGCTGCAGTCCACTGGCAGGAATATACGATCGGAAGCCCCAATCCAGTCTCTCATATTCCTCCCCCCCTTCCCACTGTCACCCAGTCTTGCCCTCTTACCTCTTTCCCATCAGTTTCCGTCTCTTATCCCACCATCTTCCTTCTCACCCAGATTGACCACTACCCACCTAGCCCTCACCGCCCAGGAAAGGAGTCAGCCAGTAGCCATGACTTTGGCCAGCTCATTGCCTTGCTGTTCATGTTGCCCTGCTGCTGCTATCGGTCCTAACGTGTACTCATTCGCTCGCTCTCTCTCTCTCTGCATCACTTGACTTTATGTGAGTTTGAGCCATATGGTGCAGGAACTCTTGCACTAGTCTTGGGGTCTCAAGTCTTGTGATACCAGTGTGAGAGTCCCTTCACCGTGCAGCTCAAACTCAAGCCGTACACTGCAGAGAGAGAGTGATGGTGGCAAGCAAATCCCAGGTACCAGGGAGAAATTTCTATGTACCATGTTGACCTGGCATCTGGATGCGAATGAAGTATGGACTTTATGTTCTAAAGTACAGTTATGATATCACTTATTTATTTAATTTTCTTATATACCGCGCTCTTTATCATCAGTGCGGTTTACATACAGCATAACTGGGCAGTGCAGGATGTCTGCACTGGACTTACAATATAACAGTGTAGTAACAGTATAACAATATAACAGGGTGTTATGTACAGGTGTGAGCAGGGAAACTATATATAAATAGGATAACAACATATGCTAAAGAATATATATACTTAAGGTGAGAAACCCCACAGTGCATCACATTACATTGGTAATAGAGCCTGACTCCTATATGTAGGCTCCTAAACTTGTGCCCTGTTTTCAGCTGAAAATTCATCTTGAATTGTGAGCCTAGAGCTGAAAATCAGTGCTAAGCTTATACTGTAACTTTTTTACCGAGCCCTAAATCTGCCCCTGTTGCCTTCCTCTTTTTATGCTTCTAGAATATATATTTAGGCACTCGGCCGTAATAAATTTTCAAAGAGGCCAATTTAGCAGCATAACTCTCAAAGTTAGGGAAGGGCTTTCTGGTTTAGATGGTGCTGTTTTCAGGAGTAGCTCAAGGCAAGTTACATTCGGGTGCAGTAGATACTTTTCCCAACCCTGGAGGGCTTACAATCCGAGTTTGTATCTGAGGCACTGGAGGAGCATAAAGCTTTTCACTATTGTAGCTTTCTGTGCAATACTAGTAATGTAAACGTTGCCCACATTGATGTCCTTTGAACATTTTGGCAGAAATTGCCTGTGTATAAAATGGACTGTCTGTTGCTCATATACAATTTCTAAGAGATTTCTCCCCTATTGTAACCTTTTATTTATTTTTTTTCCATTTTAACTCTTGAATTCAATTCAGAGTATGATGGTAACCCATTTTGGCTAGGTATTATACTGATTATATTTTTTTAAATAGCATGTTTCATAGTCTCAATACTTTACGTTCAGATGTTTAGTTAGAAGTTGGTCCATGCAACCTAGATGTTTCTTATACATAGACTGTGGGAGGTCTTGAAAAGGAGAGGTTGTTACTATTCTCCAGGAATAACCAGGAAGTCTGCATCGAAGTAACCCATGCGGTAATCTCTCCCCAACTTTCAACGAAAGTCTTTGGGAGATCCACCATGCATGCGTGGTCACCTTCCCACCCAAGTGTGCCATCTTGCCTCAGTCTCCTTTTTTCCATGGAGCCCAGTGGACGTTTTTCTGCACCCTGGAAAAGGTTGATTGTTTTTACTATTTTTCCATTGCTCTTTTTCCTTCTCGGGTATGCATGCTGGTGCCTACTCACCTCCCAGGACCGCTGCCGCTTCGGCGCTGCATTTTTCTCCAGTCCTTTTTCCTTTAGGGATATTTTCTCTTGGTGCATGGGAACCCTTACTCCCTTTCTGGCTGAGATTTTTGAGTTTAAGTAGTGCGACTGCTGTGGGCACACCATTTCCCACACTGATTCGCATGACTGCTGCTTTTGGTGTCTCAGTGTTGACCATGATGACTCCTGTGGGCTCTGTCAGCAAATTATGAGCAGGGGCTGGAGGAACCATGAAAAACAGCGAGAGACCATGTTTGGCAAGACCTCCATTTTGGCCCCAGCATTGCTTGCGGAGCTGGTGCCCTCGGGGGCTGCCGTGGTGGCCTTGGACTGGGTATCATCCTCTGAGGGCCATCCCTCAAAGAGCCTGATGTCGTTGGTAGCATTGTTGGGTGATGATGCTGAAATCATGGGTAAGGCGCCTGGTCACCGGCATCGGAGCCCCCGGCATGATACAGAGGGTGATGGCCAGGAGCAGCCCTCCAAACTGCCTAGGCTGGAGAAAATGCCTTCAGTGTTGGAAGATCAACCCCGGTCTCCTGAACCCATCCTCGTAGGACACCCTCTCAACAGTGCCTGAAGTCCTCGAGGTCAGAAAGGCAGCCCTTAAGCACAGCCTTGCTGCCTTCTTGGTCCAGCAGCAGGGGCCAGTGCCCGGTTCCTCTGGGCTATCAGTCCTGACTGCTGGCCCCTTCACCATGAAGGTGTCACCAAAGGTCGTGGAGCCAGTCCTTGAGGCCAGTGGTGCCCACTCATTCAGGGCAGAGGACTTCCCCTATCTATGCCACCAGGTTGGAGTGCAGGGACTCCAGGGCCCTTGCGGCGCCAGTGACCCAGCGAGATCCTGATGTCTGGAGGGTCCTTGAGGTCTCCTCCAATTTAGAGTCTGAGTAGGAGACCGACGATGAGTCCCCTGATACCCGCCTCCATCGGGATGTCCTTTCGGACTCCTCTCCTCTGGAGAACTGCTGCAACTCCCCGCCTGAGGACCTTTCCTGCTTGGAGTTCACCAGGGGACATGGCAAAGGCCCTGGCCTTCACCACGGAGTCTGAGGAGGAGCCTTGGGTGGAGGACCTCGTGATCCTTCAGTATGAAGGCCCTCCGAAGGAGGCACTGATGGTGCCTATTCCTCCCTCCCATCCTGGAATAGCTTCTTTTCCACATCTGGGAGTCTCTGGCCTTGGTGGAGATTGTGAGCAGGTGGCTCAATTCTAAGTATCGAGTCCACAAGAGCCCTGGGTTCCAGAACGTGCAGCTGCCTTATAACTTCATGGTGGTGGAGTCGGCCATGCACTGGATCAAGAACCAGAAGATGCACTCCTCGGTGCCCGCGGGCATGGAGGACTGCACCATGGACACATTGGGCAGAAAGTGCTACCAGGGCTCAATACTCATAGGCCGGATCCATGCTTACCAGCTTTATATGGCCATGTACTTGCAGGACCTGGCGAGGGAACTTGCTGGGTTCTCGGCTGGGCTGTTGGTGGAACTTCTTCAGCAATTCTGGACCCTGACTTCGACAGTCAAGGAGTGCTCCAGGTTCATCACTCTTGCGGCCTATGACTGTTTCGAATCATTGATACATGGAAACATGACTGCAGAAAAAGACCACATGGCCTATCTAGTCTGCCTTTCCATATCACCCACTACAAGAGACCCCTTTTTTTTCCTTTAGAGAGCCTCTGTGTTTGTCCCATGCTTTTTTGAATTTAGATACTGTCCTAATCTTTACCACCTCCACTAGAAAACTATAACACGCATCTACCACTCTTTCCGTAAAGAAATATTTCCACAACTTAATCATGAGTATCCCCTTTCACCCTCTTCCTATTTCCCCTCGTAGCAGAGCTTGCTTTCAATCGAAAGAGGCTCTCCTCCTGTGCATTTATGCCACAGAGGTATTTAGATGTCTCAATCATATCACCTCTGTCCCGCCTTTCCTTTAAAGTATATATATTAAGGTTCTTAAGTCTGACCTCATATGCTTTATAACGAAGACCATTAACTATTTTAGTAGCCACCCTCTGCACTGACTCCAACCTGCTTATATCCTTTTGAAGGTGCGATTTCCAGAATTGCACACGATATTCCAAATGAGGTTGCACCAAAGACTTATACCCGCACTATCACCTCCTTTCTTCTGCTGGCCATTCCTCTCCCTATGCACCCAAGCATCCTTCTAGCTTGCGCCATTGCCTTTTCTACCTGTTTAGCTACTTTTAGATCATAAGACACATTCATGCCTAGGTCCCGTTCTTTTTTTCGTGGACAGAAATATGTCACCCCCTATACTGTACTGCTCCCTTGGATTGTTGCAGCCCAAATGCACGACCCTATATTTTTTAGCATTAAATCTCAGCTGCCAAATTCTAGACCATTCTTCAAGCTTAGCTAGATCCCTCCTCATGTTATCTACCCCTTCCTGGGTGTCTACTCTGTTGCAGATTTTGGTATCATCCGCAAAGAGGCAAACCTTACCCACAGCCCTTCCGCAATATCACTAACAAAGATGTTAAAAAGAATCGGACCAAGGACAGATTCCTGCAGCACTCCACTGGTAACCTCCTCCTCCTCAGAATAAATTCCATTTTCCTGTACCCTTTGTTGCCTTCCACTTAACCAATTTCTAACCCAATCAGTAACTTTAGGGTCCATCCCAAGGGTTCTTAATTTGTTTATAAGTCACCTGTGTGGAACAGTGTCAAATGCTTTACTGAAATATAAATATATCACATCTAGGGCTCTCCCTCGGTCTAACTCTCTGGTCACCCAATCAGAGAAATCGGATTTGTCTGACGAGACCTGCCCCGGTGAATCCATGCTGCCTCGGATCCTGCCATCCGTTGGACTCCAGAAACCTCACTGTTTTTTCTTTCAGCAGTGTTTTCAATAATTTACTCACCACCGAGGTTAAACTAACTGGCCTGTGGATTTCAACCACATCCTTACTTCCACTTTTGTGTAAAGGGACCGCATGTGCCTCTCTCCAGTCCTCTGGCACCACCCTCGACTCCAAAGAGGCATTGAAAAGGTCAGTCAGTGGAACTCCTAGAACATCTCCCAAGTTCCTTTGGTAGTTGTGGATATATCCCATCTGGCCCCATTGCTTTGGCTACTTTTAGTTTAGCTAGTTCTTCATGAACACAGTCCTCTGAAAATCGTTTGAGATGCCCCTCACTTTTGTCTCTGTTTGTGGGTGTTGTCAGCCTCTCTAGAGTTTTCTAAATATAGATGCCTGTCTTCCTCTCTCTGTGATCTCTTGTATTTCATGAAGGCTTCCCTCTTTTTCTTCACTTTTATCTTCCTCTTTTGAGAACCATAGCGGCCTCCTTTTTCCTTTTCCTTTTCCTTTTCCTTTTATTTATCATTCTAACAAAAAGTTTGGTTGCCCTTAAAATAGCCCCTTTCAGTTTTGACCACTGTTTTTCTACATTCCCCTGCTGTTCCCATCCTGCTAATAACTCCTTGAGGTATTGGCCCATCTTGGCAAAGTTAGTTTTCCTAAAGTCTAAGACCCTTGCTTTTGAATGGATTTTTTCAGTCTTAGTCCTAATGCTGAACCACATCATCTGGTGATCACTGGATGCGAGATGATCTCCCACAATAACATCAGAAACGTTTTCCCCTTGGTTAGCACTAAGTCCAGTATGGCCCCTTCATGTGTGGGTTCTATTACCAGTTGCCTGAATACTACTTGTAAAGAATCCATGATCTCCTTGCTTCTAGATGACACCGCAGCAGGGATGCACCAATCAGCATCCGGCATATTGAAATCCCCTATCAGTAGCATTTCCCATTTCTTGGCAATGCTGCGTATGTCTTCTATTAAATCTCCGTCCATGTCTTTTCCCTGTGATGGAGGTCTGTATATCACGCCCACGCAAATAGATTTCTTTTTCCCTTTTTCTAGTTTAACCCACACTGCCTCCTCTCTCCCTTTTAAGCTGTGTATTTCCATAGCTTTAATATTATTTTTTACATATAGTGCCACTTCTCCTCCCCTTCTTCCTATCCTGTCCTTTCTGAATAAGGTATAGCCTAGTATAGTTATTTCTCAGACATGGTTGTCTGTGAACCATGTCTCTGTTACTGCCACTAAATCCAAGTCATCCTCTCCTATTAAAGCCTCAACATCTGGGATCTTATTTCCCATGCTTCGGGCATTTATAGATACTGCTTTCCAGATGTTGCCCCTTTTACCTATTTCTATAAAGGTATTTAATGTTTCACTTACCTGGGGGTTTTCACTTGGGGGCTTTCTTCACCCATCCCCAATGAATCTAGTTTAAAGCCCTCTTCAATAGGTTAGCCAGTCTGCTACTGAAGACATGTCAACCCTTCTTGGACAGATGGATGCCATCTCTGCTCTGCAGCCCTTGGAACTTCATTGACCAGAGTAGCTGCGGTGGGCATTAGTGCCCGCCACCAGGCCTGGCTACAGTCCTCTGACTTGGAGTAATTGGTACGATTACTCCATGTCCCCTGCCAGGGGGAGAATCTCTTCGGTAAGCCCATGATGGACAAGGTTGCAGAGCTAGAGTCAGAGTTCCTGACCAGTTCCAGGCTCTCCAAAAAGATCGCTGACCCTTCCTGATGGAAGGCTTTGGGGGAAAAAGCCCCTTTACCCGAAGAAGTGGAAGGCTTATGGAAACTACCCCCAGTACCTGGCCTTCCCATCTCCCCAACAGGGCCAGCCGGCCAAGGGACAGGGGCTAGGCCCCCAAGTGCCAAGTGGTGCCCCAGCTGCAACCTGGAGGGGGCTTTTGACTCCTTGGGCATAGCCTCTCCTCCCCCGGGAGGTCTAGCCCCACAACACATGGAGGGGTGTGTCTGGTATTCTATGCCGGCCGGTTGTCCAGCCTCACTAGACATCTGGGCCCTGTGTGTGGTGGGGAAGGATTTCCTCCTCCATTTCGATCAGATACTTCCCCTGTTTTGTCCAGAAGAACTCACGGTGACTTCCCTTCACTGAGACCTCCAGCAAGAGCTTGCCAGATTCCTGGCAGACAAGGCAGTGGAACTGGTCCCACCCCACCTCAGGGGTGAGGCGTTCTACTCCTGGTACCTCCTGGTTCCCAAGAGGGCTGGCGGCTTTTGTCCTATACTGGATCTTCGCTTTCTCAACAGGCTCCTGATGAAGGAGACGTTCAAAATGCTCTTTATCTTTATTACATTGCTTGATATACCGCCCAAGCGTGTGCATCAGGGCGGTGTACAATAAAAACAGGGGAAAAAAAAACAATCTCCCTTGGAATGTTGCTGTCTCCCTCTGGCAGGGCGATTGGCTTTGCTCCTTAGATCTCAAAGATGCGTATACGCACATCTTCATCCATCCTCACCACCTGCTGTACTTCCACTATGTCATCGGAGGATGCCATTACTAGTACAGGGCCCTGTCCTTTAACCTGGCTTCTGCCCCAAGGGTATTCAGCAAGTGCTTGGCAGTAGTCACCGCCTACCTATGGCTACAGGGGATGTTCATCTTCCCCTACCTGGATGACTGGTTCGTCAAGGACGGCACCGCCGTCCAAGTCCAGCAAGTGGCATGCCTCACCATTCTCACTCTGGAGCACCTGGAATTTGTCATAAACTACCTCAAGTCCCACTTGCAGCCGATCCAATGCCTGGAGTTCATAGGGGCGCTGCTAGACACTGTCCAGGCCAGAGCCTTCCCCCCCCCCCTCTCAACAGGGCCTGGTGCCTAGTGGTCCTTGCAAGGGAAGTTCAAGGCTGGAGCTTTGCCTCTTCCCTGCTCGTATTGGACCTCCTGGGGCACATGGCTTCAACGGTGCACATCACAACCGACACCAGTCTTCACATGTATCCGGTACAGTGCGCCCTCTGCTCCCAATGGTCTCAGACAACGGGGCACCTACAGGACAGGGTGACCATCACTCATTCCCTCGCCAAGTCCCTCGGCTGGTAACAGCCACAGAACCCGCTGGCGGGAATGCCCTTCCAGGCCCCGACCCCCTCAGAGTGTCCTTACTGCAGATACCTCCAAGTTGGGCTGGGGGGTTGACTGCGGCAACCTCTGCACTCAGGGTCTGTGATCAGCGTTGGAGAGCCTCCAGCAGATCAATTTCCTAGAGCTCTGAGCCATGGCTTACGCTTTCAGCACCACCTGCAGAACCAATCAGGTGGTGGTGGTCTATGTCAACAAGCAAGGGGACATGGGGTCATCCCTCTTATGCTGGAAGTGGTCCACCTCTGCACTTTTGCCAGCAAGAGTGGGATGCTCCTCAGGGCCGTGTATGCCAGGACAATGCCCTGGTGGACTGGCTCAGCCGAGTTCTCCAATCCCATGAGTGGCAGCTCGACACGTGGGTGGCCAACCGACTGTTCCATCGCTGGAGCTGTCCTGTGATGGATCTTTTTGCCAGCACGGTCAATGCTCAGCTGCCCCATTTCTGCTCCAATGTACCACATCCCTCCTGGGTGGCGGCAGATGCATCTCTTGTCCCATGGATGGAGGGTCTTCTCTATGCCTATTCTCCCACGTCGCTCATTGCCAAGACTTTTTTCAAGGTCCAGTTCGACCGGGCCACTCTGATCCTCATAGCGTCCCGGCAGCTGTGGTTTCCTCTGCTCCTCAGCCTGTCTCAGATGCCCCCATTTCCCCTGGGATTCGCCTCTGACCTGCTCTCACAGGACGATGCGTTTCTTTTGCATTCCAATCTGATGGGCCTGGCTGCTGAAAGAGTAGCCTTGACCCAGTTCGACTTTCCCAGGGAGGTGGAAGAAGTCTTGCTGGCATCCCACAAGGCCTCCACCCAATGGGTGTACGCCTTCAAGTGGTATCGATACTCTGTTTCATACCTGCTGCACCTGTCCAGTGGTACTCTGAAGTCTATCTCCGTCAGGGTACTCATCAGGGTGCTCTCTGTGCACCATCACCTCATCGAGGGGGAAGCTCCTCTTCGCCCAGCCTCTCATGGTGCCCTTTTGAGGGGTCTTCTGCTCTCTCGATTATCCATCTGCCTGTTGGCAATGGTGTGGGATCCCAATGTGGTCCTCTCGAAGCTTATCGCTTTGCATTTTGAGCTGCTGGCTTCTTGCCACCTCAAGTATCTGTCCTGTAAGGTGTTTTTCCTCATGATGCTCACATCTGCATGCAGTGTGAGTGAGCTGTAGGCTTTGATGGCTCATGACCCCCTACACCAGATTCCACAGGAATAGGGTCGTGCTCCGGACACACACTAAGTTCCTACCTAAGGTGGTTTTCCCCTTCCACCTCAACCAGGAGGTGGTGCTTCCCACCTTTTTTCCGCGGCCTCATGCTAACAGGGCGGATGCTGCTCTTCACACTCTGGGCTGTAAGCGGGCCTTGGCCCACAGTGCTACTTTCACAGTTTTTCATTTCCTATGACCCTAATTGTCTGGGTGTAGCAGTCTCCAAGCATACTCTGTCCACTTGGGTGATGGACTGCATAGTGTTCATCTACAAGCAGACCGGTCTTTGAAGTGTTTCTGCACACAGCATCCAGGCCATGGGAGCATCTGTGGTGAACCTCCGCTCTGTCCCCTTGCTGGAGATCTGCTGGGCTGCCACCTGGTCTTCAGTTCACACCTTCGCAGTGCATTACTGCCTGGAGGAGGTGTCCCTTTGGGGACAGCAACTGGCCAGGCAGTACTCCGTCATCTGTTTGGGGTTTGAAGCAACTCTTGCCCTCCGGCCCTTCTGTGTCCAGGCTACTGGAGAGCTGGTTTCCCTGGTTAACGCTGCGGTCACTGCTGAGATCTTGTGACCGAACTGTACTCTGCTGTTCCGCACGGTTTGCTTTTTGGGTTGCCCTTGGCTTACAGGGTTTTTTTTCAGTAGCCTGTAGTTAGGGAGTCCCATATGTGAGGACTGACTTCCTGCTTGTTCCCGGAGAAAGCATGAGAGATTAGCATGAGCTGTCCCATTGTAAGCGGATCTGTCTTATAAGTATTCTTTGTGGATATCCTGAAAACCCACCTGGCAAAGCAGTACCTGAGGACTGTGTTGAGAACCATTGATAAATGCTACTTTTATGGTCCACTTTTAGGTTAGATGACTCTTGCTGCGACCTGTTACATCAGTTCATACATTCTTGTTTGAACTTGGGTTACAAGAATTCCTTTAAGTATGCCAATCATGGGCAGCGCAAGCCTTCCACATCTTCTAGGAGATTCTTGGTCAGTCTGCTGGATTTCCTGGCTAAGTAGTGCCAGAGGGTCCAGCCACAGCCTTTGTTGGTGCAAGTTTTATTGAATGGAAATAGTGCTCAGTGCAATAATATATGTTCTTTTTCCCCTCTTCCATCACCAGATGCCTCCCTCCCTTCCCGTGCAGCATGAAGAGGAAGCACAATAGGTACTACTGGAGGGGTACATTAAACACAAGCACATTCTCTTTCCCTATCCTTTCTGTTTCAGGAAGAGGTGGAAGATGAAAACTGAGGAATGGAGCTGGATGTGGGGGGAGGAGGGAGGGAGGGAGGGAGGGGGGCGGGCGGGTGAGACAAGAAGAATGAGCTGGGGAGGAGTTGGAAGGGGAGGAGATTTGTGGGATGGGGAGAGGAGAAGGGGGGTAGATGGTTAACATAAGGAAGGGTACAAGACAAAGATGTGATGAGATGGTGATAGAGAGAAGTGACATGAAAGAGAAAATAGATGCCAGATAGGAGAGTGGAAGAGATAGATAAAAAGATGCATGAAAGGCAGAAGGAACTAGAAAAAGGAAATAAAAGCAGAGCGTTACGATAGAGGTAGGCAAAATGTATTTTCACGTCAAAAATATGCGGTATCTCAAACTTGAAAATAATTTTAATAAGTTATTTTACTTTCAAAGTGAGTTTAGATTGTATGTACTTCTAACATTAAGCTGATAATGTGGTTTAATTTTCTCTCCTATCTTTTGGCAATTTTTGAAGGTAGAGGTTGGAGCATGCCTCTGCCTCCCTGCTAGTCACCTTGAATTGAAATGCCAAAATGAGGCTGTCTGTCTATTAGGCCAGTGAGTACCAGTGGAATCTGTGGTGCTAAACTGGTGCCAGTAGTATTGGCCTTGAACGCTCTATCAGGCATGTGTATATCGTAAGTCTGGTTTTTACTGGTATAAACTCCTTTGTAGTGCGGGAAGGTCAGAAAATTGGCCTCCTAATCGTCTCTTATTTATGCCTGTAAAACCAGCCTCTAATTTACATGCTCTTAGGGCTCATTAGTTTGGACATTAAGCATGGTGGGGGAGTGAGACCTTGTTATACTGCATATCTTTAGTGGGCTAGCTGAGCCTGGCAGCGTGTTTGTCAGCTTGTTTCCATAATTTATGAGTTGGAAAAGGCACAGCATCTGAGCTGCCTCCATAAAGAACTGCATGGGGGTAGTTCTGTTAACTGGAAATCTGCATTTTAATGATTCGGTTCTTTTGCTCTAATAGCTTACTGTGAATTCTTAAAATGAGCACAGTTTGACTAGCCTCAACTCTGGCTTTTAATAGTGTCCTTTATAATGGAATATGTTGGTCAGCACATTTAAAATACAGTTCTCTAACTTTAGAGAGGTTAGTAGCTTGAAGCTTGGAGTGCTTACCTGAGATTGCATGGACTAGATATGCACTAGTAAATGGAGGAGGAGGATCTCCCATTTGATCTACAGAGGTCTGGTAACTTTTTAAGAATTTTATAATTGATCACTTGTATTACTCCGGGAAGAAATATGTGAAAGTGATTTTAGAATCAGTTGGCCGGTACCATTTTTCCTAATTTGTCTGTCTGCTTTTCAATTTTAAGCCAGTGGCAACCATTTTACTGCATTTGTCTGCTTAAAGAACAATTCAAACTAAAAACACAGATGGATTAATTGGAAAATGAACAACTCTTGTTACAAGTTGAGCATAAGATTCAGTCCTTAAGAATAAGTGCTTGCACATTGCAAGTGATATTCTTTGTGTGGGGGATTAGCTAGGTGTGCAAATGACAACCAACACAAACATCCTATTGTGTAGGAGACTGCAAAGTCCCTTGGCAGCTCTGTACCTGCCTCTTATGGGAAGCACCCAGGAAGAGGGGGCAGTGACTGTGAAGATGACCTGACAGTCTTACGCAAGCTCCAGAGTTCTATGACTATAATCGGCAGTGCCTGGCACATCTCGGGGGGGGGGGGGGGGGAATGGAGCACTGGGACCAGGGGATAAGCAGTGGGTACTGTGAATAGGACTTGTATTTCTCAAGGGTTGACTAGGCGCTCTATTGTGTTAGATCATGGCCGTCCTCTTCATTGCTTGTTTATATACCACAATGAATGGCTTTATTTTTCACTTAGCTTACATATTTATTTATTTATTTATTTTATTTGCATTTCTTATATACCGCACTATTTGCGATCAGCGCGGTTTACATAAAACAAACAGTATCCGACAATAAACAAAAGTCATATGTAATGTGCTTCCTAGAAGAAGGTTAGATACTTGTCGAATGACGTCTGTGACCAGACACGGTTTACAGTATGTCTTGTCTGATTGGAATTTATACGTAGTCATTTATCTAATTTTATCACCATCAGCTTTCTGAAGATACTTGTATCTTTATGAATCACAGATCTTAACTTTTGATTGTAGTCGAGTTGCGTGGTTGCTGTGCAAGTCGCTTGAATGCATAAGGATAAAGGTTAACCATAAAAGAAAAAAATAGATAATGCCAGCCAATTGGACTAATGTAATGTATTTTTTGACAAACTTTAGAATAATAGTTCGCAAACCTGGGGTCAGGACCCGAAATAGGGTCACATCATCAGTGAATGGGGTCACAGACACATGGCCATTTCCCCTTCTCTCTGGACTTTCACTGTGACTTATGCCAAGTAGCAGCAGACACCAGTCAGCATGTGGCCTGTGAGACACTGAGCATTTATAGGCCCCTCCCCCTCCTGGGTAAGCTTCCTGTTAGACTGGAAGCCTATGCCGAGCAATGGGGTCCGCAAGCACACACTACACACTGACACAAGTGGCCCTGTGCGGACTGTGGCTGCTGTTGCTGCTGCTTTCCTGCTTTAGATGAGTGGAGGGAGGAGAAGGAGGCTGGGGACCTGCTATTTTGACTTCATCATCACTTGGGGCCACATGAATTTTCACTTGTTAAAATGGGGTCATACGGGATAAAAGTTTGAAAAGCACTGCTCTAGAGTTCCTACTCCCTTCCAAGGTCCAAAGATCTGTTTTGGCCCTGAAGGAGGACTGTGTGCCAGCTCTCAAAAGCCATTCAAAAAATGTATGATGTTAGTCCAGTATAAAAAGGGATCTTGTTTGGTTTTTTTTGACTGCCTTATTTCAGATACTGAGCAGAGTTTGAAAATATTTCTCAGCATCTGCAATGGTTTATTGATCATGATATCAAGGACTGTGGCACCTTTTGGTTCTGTTTCCTCCTCTAGAAGTAGAGAATGTTAATGGCTAGGAGTTGCCCATTTATGAATGGTGAGCTGTGCAGCCACAGGTTTGTCTTAATGGCCGGTCTTCTCTCCTTTAATCTCCATCGCCATCTCCAACTTTCACCATCATGTCCCTGCCGTTAGGAATCTTCTAGATCAGGAGTACTCGGTTATCCAGTCACAAGAACCATTTAAGTTGAGGTATTTCACTTGGTGGGTTGCACCATTTGTTCTTCCTATCTCCTTCCATTTCCAAGCCTCAAGGCCCCCGTCTCCCCCATCCATAAAGCAGAATTATATTGGTGCAGATGGTGGCAGGTTAAGGAGTATGGGCTCTGGACTCGGCCAGTGTATTCTTCTAGGCATGTTTTCTATAAGGGAACCATGAGAGGATGAGGCCTAGGAGTACGTATGAACTCGATCTCCTGCCTGTGTTGTCTTATAGCCTGCCTTGACTACTAGAGTCGGAATTTAGTTGGGTCAGTTAAAACTGCATCCTGTGCTTATGAATTTGAGCCTTTCTGCTGTGTGTTTTTTTTTTAGTAAAAATAAATACAAACAGAACAAAACTTCTTTCCTTTTACCTAGGCCCAGATTCAGTCTGCATCTTTCCCCCAACACCTCTACTCTCCTCATCCCTAATCCTTCTCCATCCCTATGCTGATCTGCTTTCCCCTTTCTCTCCATTCCCTTTTTCCCCCCCGCCCCACCCCACCCAAACAAAGCCTCCAAATAGAATAAAATGAACTGCTCAGGTACAAGACAAAAGATGACTTCATCAAAAAAAAGTAGTATCATAAAATTTCTGATACTTTTGCTGCTGGCAATTCTAACCCTTGCCACTGATTGTACCCCTGAACTGCCACAGAAACCGTGAGCTATGAATAATATGTAGGCAGCTTTCGGGCCCCACTAATGTATTTTCAAAGGGAAAAACCCCTATGGAGTTTCTCTTTGATGAAAGCAGCAGCACTGTGGCCTGCAGGACTCTTAAACCCAATGGGTGCGAAAAAAACATCCACAACATTCCTTATCGTTCCTCCAGTTCAGTTCTCTACTTCTGGGTTGTCAACCTCTTCCTGCAGCATGGAGACTGGCATGACAAACTTGTGACATCACTAGATATAGCCTGCTGTAGACTCCGACTCCTCCCAGTGTGACCAGTCTCCATGCAGCAGAAAGACTTGGCGAGCCCGGTGGAGGGCTCTGGAGGAATTAATAAGGAGCTAATAGGATAGGTTTTAGTGGTTTTAAAGGATTTATTTAAGTAATTGGGGATAGTGTGTTTCCTTTAATTTATAGGGGAACTGTACCTTTAATAGCATAGCTGTAGGCCTTCTTGCTCCTTTGCCCGGCATTTCAAGCTGTCAGGGGGAGGGGCTGCCTCAGGACTTCGAGGTTAGTCTCCTCGTGTAGGACCAGAAGTTCTCTGTCCCAGGACTGTCGGGAGAGAGCCCTTCTTGGGGTCATCAGTGACAGCAAGTTCCCTTGGTGTGTCTGAGGGATCATGCTGCTTGTCTCCCCGGCAGCGCAATTCTGTCGGGGTAGACAGCGGCGCTCCGGAGCCGGCTTTGCTTTTAAGGGCCTTGGCGTTCCTGCTTTTCTAACGCAGCAAGACTCCCGGTAGGTGTTTTTGCCGGGGGGGGGGGGGTGCCTTTATTACGGTCCGGAGCTGTTAGGGGATCGCCGGGGTGCTGTGGCGCCCTTTTTCAGTGCGGTTAGCTGTTGCGGTGGCCATTTTAGCTGCCGCGTGTAGCCCCGGAGTTCCTGCGGTGCCCTTTGTTTTTAGCGGACGTGAAGCGGGGGAACGGCTAAGTGGCTCTCTCTCGCTCCCTCTTCTGTTTCTCGTTTGTTTCTTTTGTTTATTTGGTTTCTTTGTTCCTTTTGGTTTCTTTTAGTTTAATTCTTTGGTTTTAGTTCTGCCTTCGGTTTCAGCGGGTCTTAGGGCACTCCGGGAGCGGGCCGGTCTTGGGGCTAGCCCTTAGGGCTTCATATATATTTTAAGACAGCTGCTACTGTAAAAAAAAAAAAAAAACTTTGCCATACTAGGAAACCCGGAGGTGGCTGCTGCTTGTTGGGATGGCGGCACGGCCTCTTTGTCTGGTGTGCGGTACTCGGCGGGGCGCAATGGCCGTTACGGGAGTCTGCAGAGCTTGTGTGACCCTATTGTCCTCTGTGGAACAGCAGATGGAGAGCAAGGATAGCTCAGAGGCACAGGGTCTGACCGCGGGGGAGTGGACAGAGTCCCCCTGTTCGCCGGCGCAAGGCCAGGTGATGGAGGAACTCGCGGGACCTTCGGGAGCTTCCCTATCAGCACAGCTGTCAGAGTTTAGCCCTGACTTTGTGTTACTGATGCATCAGGCGTTTTGCTTACGGCGTCAGGGAAAACAGCCAGGTGCGGCGGTGCTCGCAGGGGCGTCGTCGAAGGTGGAGGCGGTTATGGAGCTTGACGAGGAACCGCCAGCTCCTAAGCGGGCACGGTGGGCCGGCTCGCCTCTGGCGGCAGGCGAGTGGCCCGAGACGCAGGAGCCGGAATGGGACCCAGAGGAGGGCTTACCGGATCTGGAAGAAGGTGAGATCCTGGAGCCCGATCAGGCTAAGATTATTAGGATTTTCCGCAGAGAGGAGCTCGCCGCCTTGATCGCAGAGACGTTGCAGATGCTGAACTTGACTATGCCTGCGGCGATGGGACGACGAGGTGGAGGATCTGGTCATTCAAGCGTTGCGGCAAACACAGGTGGTGTTTCCGGTCCACCGAGTGGTAGAGCGCATGATCCAGGAAGAGTGGAATAAGCCAGAATCGGGTCTTCGGGGCATCCGCACGATGAAACGTCTTTATCCCCTGGCCGATAAGGATATGGACAAGTTCCGGGCGCCACGGGTCGATGCGGTGGTGTCCGTGGTGACTAAGAAGACCACTATTCCGGTGGAAGGCAGTACGGCTTTAAAGGATACTCAGGACCGGAAAGTGGATGGTCTGTTGAAGCAGGCATTTGAGGCAGATTCTCTTTCTCTGCAGGCATCCGTCTGTGGGGTGTGGGTAGCCCGCACTTGTTTGCGATGGGTCCATCGGCTGCGCCAGTCGTCCCACCTGGATGTTGAGGAGATTAAGGAGTTGGACTGCCTGGAGTCCGGTTTGGCGTACTTAGCAGACGTGCATTACGATTTGATTAGGGCGCTGGCCAACAGTACGGCGTCGTTGGTCGCCGCCCGCCGGTCGGTGTGGTTGCGAAATTGGGCGGCAGACGGGCCCTCTAAGTCGCGTCTCAGCAAGCTCCCCTTTAAAGGGGGGTTGCTCTTTGGAGAAGGTTTGGAGAAGTTGGTGAAAGATCTTGGGGAGTCCAAAGCGGGCAGGCTCCCAGAGGATAAGCCGAAGCAGGCGAAGGCGGCGCAAGGTTTTCGAGGCCAGTTTCGGGATTTTCGTCGGTTCCGGTCGACACGATTTGGGAGTTTCCAAAGGGGCCGTTATCCGACCCGTGGTCCGGGGTTTCGTGGATTTCGGGGGGCCAATAGAGGTTTCTCGTCATCTTTGGCCCCTGGCCCACGTAAATCGCAATGAAGCGAGGCGGGTTCAGGTGGAGGAGCCTCTCATAGGCGGGCGGCTCTGGGAGTTCTTCTCCGCCTGGACCCACATCACGTCCGATCAGTGGGTGCTAGAGATCATCCAACAGGGGTATGCCTTAGAGTTGGCGCAACCCGTACGAGATTCCTTCATTCTGTCACCATGCAGAGGCCCCCGGAAGATGGTGGCGGTTCGCGGGACTTTGGACAGATTGCTCCAGCTCGGAGCGGTGGTCGAGGTACCGAAAGCCGAGTACGGCGAGGGTCGGTACTCCATTTATTTTGTGGTGCCCAAAAAGGGCGGCGCGCTGCGACCTATTTTAGATCTGAAGTCCGTAAATCGCTGCCTTCGAGTGCCGCGCTTTCGGATGGAGACTCTCCGGTCGGTCATCGTAGCAGTGCGGCAAGGAGAGTTTTTAACGTCTCTGGATCTGATGGAGGCGTACTTGCACATTCCGATTCGAGCGGCGCACCAGAGGTTGCTGCGGTTCGCCCTTCCCTGGGGTCATTATCAGTTTCAGGCACTGCCCTTCGGCTTGGCCACGGCGCCACGCACGTTCTCGTACATCCTTATCAGACGATTGGTTGATTCGAGCGGGATCCCAGGAGGAGAGTGTAAGAGTGACGGACAGAGTGATGCAGTTTTTGCAAGGCCTGGGTTGGGTGGTCAACCCGGAAAAGAGTCAGTTGGTCCCTTCTCAGCGCCTCGAATACCTGGGAGTACGTTTCGATACGCAGAAGGGGCTGGTGTTTCTGCCGGAGTGGAGGGCAGAGGCGTTGAGACACCTTATCCGGCAGTTTCTCTCAGTGCCGGCTCCAACGGCGTGGCGCTATCTCCAGGTGCTCGGGACGATGGCGGCAACTTTGGAGGCTGTCCCATGGGCCAGGGTGCATATGAGACCCTTGCAGAGAGCTCTCTTGCGCCGGTCGTCGCATCAGACAGATCTGCTGAGCAGGCGGCTTCCATGTCCGGTCGAGGTCCGCCGATCGCTTCGGTGGTGGCTGCGCAGATTGGTGTTGGCGGCGGGGATGCTGCTGGAACAGCCGGAGTGGCTACCGTTGTTGACGGACGCCAGCCTGGGGGGCTGGGGTGCGCACTGCGAGGGCCGGTTTGCGCAGGGGCAGTGGTCGACCTCGGAGGCCACATGGTCGATCAATCGTCTGGAATTTCGCGCGGTGGTCCGGGCTCTGCAAGCCTTCGAGAGTCTGATATTAGGTCGCCCAGTTTGGGTGTTGTCGGACAATTCGGCGACAGTAGCCTACATCAATCGGCAGGGCGGCACGGGAAGTGCTGCGATGGCCGCAGAAGCGGACCGGCTGTTCGCATGGGTGGAGCCTCGGTTGCCGGCGATTTCAGCGGCTCATATTGCGGGAAAGGACAATGTTGCAGCAGGCTTTCTAAGCAGAGTGCAGGTGGACGCCGGAGAGTGGGAGTTGCATCCCGAGGTGTTCGAGCAGATAGCGAATCGGTGGGGTCTGCCGATAATGGATCTTATGGCAACATTCCGCTCAGCGAAGCTGGGCCGGTTTTTCAGCAGAAGGCGCGAAAGGATGGCAGAAGGTATCGATGCGTTGATGCTTCGGTGGCCTCAGGAGGGGCTCTTGTACGTCTTTCCTCCGTGGGCATTAATCGGCCGGGTGGTTCAAAAGATTGGGGCTCACCCGGGACGCGTTCTGCTGGTGGCGCCCGACTGGCCTCGTCGGCCATGGTACACGGACCTTGTGCGGCTGCTGGATGGGGATCCCTGGCGGCTTCCGTCGCGGGCAGATCTCTTGGTGCAAGGTCCGTTGTTCATGCCGCAAGTGGGTCGGTTCTTGCTTATGGTCTGGCCATTGAAAGGGCTAAGTTGAGAAAGAAGGGCTATTCGTCGGCGGTGGTGTCCACTTTGCTACGTGCGCGGAAACCATCGACGTCCTTGGCGTATGTGCGGGTCTGGCGGCTCTTTGAGGATTGATGTTCGCGTCGCCAGATCCGGGCGGCTACGGTAGCGGTGCCGTTTGTGTTGGATTTCTTGCAGGCTGGCTACGAGAAGGGGCTAGCGGCCAGTTCTTTGCGTGTGCAGTTAGCCGCTCTTTCCTGCTACCGGGGTAAGGTTCAGGGCGTGTCCTTAGGGGCGCACCCTGACGTGTGCCGTTTCCTTAAGGCGGTTTCTAAGTTGCGGCCAGGGCGTAGAGTGAGCGTTCCGCCTTGGGATCTCAACCTGGTTTTGACAGCGTTATCCAGGCCGCCGTTTGAACCCTTGCGTCGCGCTTCCGTAAAGGATTTGACTTTGAAAACAGTGTTTTTGGTGGCTATTTGTTCGGCAAGGCGTATCTCGGAGTTGCAGGCCCTTTCGTGTAGGGAACCCTTTCTCTCCTTTTCTAGGGAAAAAGTGGTATTACGTCCGGTTCCGTCTTTTTTGCCTAAAGTGGTTTCTCCCTTCCATCTGAATCAAACAGTTTGTCTGCCCGTCCTCGGGTCTCTGGAGGGCGATGAGGCGGATCGTATGCTCCATTGTTTAGATGTGCAAAGGGCGTTGCATCAGTATTTGAAGGTAACAGAGTCGGTTCGAAAATCAGATCGGTTATTTGTGTTTGGTGGGGTGCGCAAGGGCGAGGCGGCAGCTAAGGCTTCCATTGCTCGGTGGATTCGGGAGGCGATTGCTACAGCTTATCTGCTTAAGGGCAGAGTGGTGCCCGTTGGTTTGCGGGCACATTCTACTAGAGCGCAAGCGTGCTCCTGGGCAGAGCGTAGTCTGGTTCCGCCGGGGGACATTTGTAGAGCGGCGACCTGGTCGTCGTTGCATTCTTTCAGTAAGCATTATCGTCTGGACGTGGCGGCTTCCGCTGATGCCCATTTCGGAGCGGCGGTATTGTCTGTCGGTATGAGGGATCCCACCCGTTAATTACTACTCTGGTACTTCCCAGAAGTAGAGGACTGAACTGGAGGAACGATAAGGAAATGATAATTACACTTACCTGGTAATTGTAGTTCCTTGAGTGACGACAGTTCAGTCCTCCATCCCACCCAGGTACTGAAGCGACAGTCGCAATTGGACAGAGGGGAGTTTTACAGGTAAGTGCGTAAAGAAAAAAAATAAATAAATAAAAATCCCATGCAAGTTTCGGGGGTGTGTTAGTTTCCCTTCTGTCAGGGCAAAGGGTACGAAAGCCTTGGGGGAAGGGGAGAAGTGGTTTCTAGTTCAGTTTAGGTTACCCTTGTAAGGGTATTCTTTCATTGCTTCTTATTTTTTGCTCCTTTGAGTCTGCTTTGTTAATAGATCACACTGGGAGGAGTCGGAGTCTACAGCAGGCTATATCTAGTGATGTCACAAGTTTGTCATGCCAGTCTCCATGCTGCAGGAAGAGGTTGACAACCCAGAAGTAGAGGACTGAACTGTCGTCACTCAAGGAACTACAATTACCAGGTAAGTGTAATTATCATTTTTTCACCATGCTGTCAGCAGCTCACATACTTTTCATTATTGAGGGTTTAGGAGATTTCTGAAAGAGGGCTTTCCATGTATAAATATGTGTACCCATAAGACCTCTTTTGAAAACTGGTCCCTGTAGTTGTAATGATTTTTTATTTTTTTATTAACATGCCATGAGTTATTTATTGAATAAATATCCTAGATTTTTCTTTTTGCATTCAGAAATAGCCGTTTGCTAATATTTCCTCTTCTAAAAGCGTCATTCTGGAGAGGCTAGTCTAGTAAAGTCTATGGTGGTTCTGTATGTGAAGTTTAGTTATTTATTTTTTTGCATAGATTAACGTCCGTTTTTCTACTAAGACAAGTCTGCATGTTCACAATTTCCAGAGTAGCTTGTAAAAGGCTCACTGAATGCAAAAAATGCAGTATTGTTCAGGTTTTTGAATGTTTAAGCAGTGATTTAGCATCTTGTGTGTTTAAGGGCCTTTTTTTACTAAATCTGTTAGCTGGTTAACGGGTGTTCCTAAGCGTCCCTCCAGTCCAGTTCCTTTCCTCTGGGTTGTGCTCCCCTTCTCGCAGCTTGGAGACTGAGCACGTCATCTTTTTGATGACACTGGGGTATAACTACCACTGGCACCTTCCACCAGCTTCCGTATGCTCAGTCTCCAAGCAGCTGGAGGGAGTCGTAAGCCAGGGGCTCTAGGCTTACTGGAGAGAAGGAAGTTAGGAAGTTAGCTGGGGTTTTCCTTTATTTTTCTTTCTTTAAGTCCTTTGACTCTCTAGGCAGGCAGCTGGTTTTTGATGGGGCTGGAGATGGTTCTTTTGGCCCCCCTCCTCCCCCCCATATCCTACCTCGTCGGGGAAGCAGGGGGAGGCTTCGGGGGAAGATGGCAGCTAAGCGGCTCCTGATCCCTGCTAGGGCGAGGAGCCGCCGTTTCTCTGTGTGCTACCTGTCGGGCCTGCCCGTCCGCTTGTTCCGCCTCGCAGCCGAAGCCCCGAGGACGTCTGAGCGCGAGGGCGGGAAGAAAACTGTCAAGCGGTATGCAGGGCAGTGCAGGAGAGATCAAGAAGAGAGTTCTAACTGGACGATCTTCGGACAGCGGCGTACTTGATGGTGGAATGCGTGGTGAGGTGAGTCGACCACGCGGTCCCCGGCCGTGCGTTGCAGGGAGGTCTACCGACTCGGGGGATTTTTAAAGTGTCTGAGGAGACAGGCCCTCTTTTACTAAATCTGTTAGCTGGTTAACGGGTGTTTTTAACATGCAGCTTCAGGCAGTCAGGCACATTGCCTTCGCATGCTAAAACGCATGTATGTTGGCGTTGCAGGATGGGGCGTAGAGGTGGTGTTGAGCATATTGCCACTAGAGCCAGGGCAATTGCTTTATGCTCGATGGCAGTGCAGCTCCTGACATGGGCTCACTTAATTCCTCTATAGGAGTCGTTAAGTTTACCTGACCTAGTGCAGCGCACTTTAGGAAAATGCTTCGTGTGTTAACTGCCAGGGACATACTGAATATGCCCCAACAGCTAACCTGCAGCCTTTGCCATTAACACGCGTGAGATTGGCATGCTAATATTTGTAAAAGGGGCCCTAAGTGTTACCACTTAATATGCATAAATACTGGATTTTTACAAAACTGGGTATCAGGGAGCCAATTAAGGGTCAAAGCTACAAAACTTAATTCTTATTTTTTTGAGGTGGTTTTCAATATTTTATTTATTTATTTTATTTAGCTGTATTTATATCCCGCTTTTCACCGGGTCAAAGCGGTCAATTGGGGGATACATTTAACACGAGGGGATATGAGACACATACACTAATACTTACAGGGAACATGGGCAATGGAGGGTTAAGTGGCTTGCCCAAGACCACAAGGAGTGCCTACAGGACTAGAAATCCCAGTCCCTCCGGCCTGAAATTGCTGTCCCCAGGTGGGACTTGAACCCCTGGCCCTCTGGCCTGAAGTACCTTGTCCTAACCACTAGACCACTCCTCCCTCCCAATGTCAAAATTAAGCCTTATAGCAGCACCCCACTCTGTCACTCATCCCACAAATATTTATCTGATGCTTTTGTATGTACCTTGGAGCTGGTGTAAATGTTTAGATTTTATGAAGTAGATGGGTATTCCCTTTGCAAAATAAGAAGCACAAGTGTACTTTTCAGGCTTACCCAGAATATGCCTCTTTAAAAACATGTACTGTAAACATGTGTAAGAAGCGATGTCTCTAAAACCACTACTTAAATGCATTGCACCATTTACACAGGTAAACACACTATGTTTGTAAATGCTGCACAGACCTTCTAAAATGACAATCTTTGTGTATATAATGTTAGAATGCTGTGGGCTTTTCTAGTTGAAGGAAGTCAGGAACCACTATACTGCCTGGTTCAAGTTAGAATTTGCTGCTGGAAAAATACTTCCGAATTTTTCAGAGTTCACTCTGAAAGATAGTTTGGTGTGTACACACTGACTGATAGAGAGTTATAGATGAGGTGGTGGTCTCTTTAATTCACTGTGATCTAAAAATGGTGGCAAACTTTGTGGTTGTCACAGGCAAACACTAAAGTCTGAATAAAGCACTTGTAATCTCAGCTTCAAGTGCCCAGTCGGACCCTGCTCACTGCCAGCAGCACTCTTATGATGGTTGGATGTTTTCCCTCCCACCCTTAGGCACATGGTTGCAAAGAATCCTGGTTCCATGAAACATGGACCATGGTGATTTTTTTTGCTACCTTCTGTAAGTCTGCCTGTAAATCCTGTTAGCACATTCCAGAGCTCAGTCTTTCAGCAGCTGTGAGCAGCGTCTTCACTGTTACCAGTTTGAGCTGATGCAAGGAACAAGATACAAGGTTCTTTTCTGGAAATGAGCCTGGGCTTTTGTTGAACCATCCAGTAACGTGCTCTCACTCTGTGGAACATTCTACAGTCCCTGAAAAGTCTTTGGCGCCTCCTGCAGCAGACTCCACTGACTGCGCACTGGCACGGACCCTACACCATGGCCTCCATTAGATGTACTAGGAGACATCATTTTCTTCGAATAAGCCTTTCGTATTGCCCCTTACAAGCCTCTCTTCCTTAAAATATAAATACAATTCTATAGGTTAGTGTGTGAGTAAACAATAGCAGTGCCGTTTTTGTAATGATCTAAAAGCCCAGTTTTCTGGGTGGATATGTAGGAGTGGTGGAGTAGCCTAGTGGTCAGAGCAACTGCCTAGTACCCAGAAGATCAAGGGTTCGATTCCCACTGGCACTCCTTGTGACTTTGGGCAAGTCACTTTGCCAGCCTTTTCTTCCGAGGCAATGGAGGGTAATCTACTTCCGGTGATACATTGCCAAGAAAACCCAGAGGTAGCTGGGTTGCTACGAGTCAACACTGACTTGATGGCATTAAGAAAAAAGAATGTAGTGCCCACAGTTTGGAGAAATAGCAGACTGTGTGTTTACTCAAAGAAGCTTGCAAGTGAAACCCATCAGAGTTGCTTTTATTTTTTATTTTTTCCTGTGGGGTGGGGGTGGATCAGGCTGCAGTGAGAGTGGCTTTTTTTCTCCCCGTCTGAGAATAAAAATGCAGTCTTTACCATGTTAATTGCCACCGTTAGCATGTGAACACACATCACTTAGCCTACTGTCTAATAATCCCAGTGAAAGGGGATTGCATCATTGCAGAAGGACAGGGCTGCGTATATTGAAGTCTGTAGGTAATAAATAAATTCCAAGTTCCGTCTTATTTCTTCCTTGGTTAGATCTCCTCCTTTTCCTTTGGATTTCTAAAGGCTTCAGGCTAATAACTCGAGCAATGCTACTAATAGCTCCTTCAGCACCTCGGCCAGCACAGACCTTCTGTTTGACATTGGCAGTGTAGCAGTGAGGGCTGCAGATACCGCCGCAACAAAAAAGCATTTCAAGACGTTGCTCATGATCTTCCCAAAGGAGGCCATGAAGTGCATCTGTCCATCACATCTATCAAGCTTTTAGAAAAACGTTCAAGAGACACTGGAGTACGCCGCCTCAAATATGCCGTGAAGACTGAATTTTTATTCTCAGAGTGGGGGGGGGGGGGGGACGGGACCCCACTCACTGCAGCCTGATTCACCCTAACAGGAAATAAAAAAAACCCCGCAACTCTGATGCGTTTCACTTGCAAGCTTCCTTGAGTAAACGCACAGTTTGCTATTTCTTCATGCTGCGGGCAGCTTCTTGGCACCACCTAAACTGGCATAAAGCTAAGACCAGACTTTAAAGCACTAAGGATAATTTTCAAAGCCATCTAGCAGCGTTCAAAAGAGATTAATGTTCCTAGATTGATGTATGGAAATAGCCCTCAACCTGTCTGTGTGTGTGTGGTGGTCTTGGTAGTAACTTATTAAATTTGCATGCTATTTCCAACAGTATGTTCAGTGCATGGCATAAAATTTAAAATACAGGGCATGCAAAATACATTACAAAATCCATGCAAATACATAAACAAAAATAATTAAAGCATAACAAGTTATAAGAAGCACCTGTGGTCTCCCCACAGCTACTCTATCTTGAATTTGCTAAATCAGCCTGAGCTAACCTGCTTTGTTGGATTAGGAACATAATGACCTATAATCCGAGAAACGTTGCTCGAAAAACCAGAAATAAAATCTGTTTGGCAAATATTATCCAACTAGTCAGTAAAGGTCTGTCTAAACGATTGCTTTTTTCAGACTTTTAGGTGTCCTCAGGAGTGTTTAGGTTGGGGGGAGATTATAGTACCCATCGTTTTGAGGGCCAGAATCATTGTGCTGAAAGTGTTTTATACATGTTATCACTCAGAAATGCTTTGCTCTTTTTAGATAATTGTTTTAGTATTTATAAACAATAAAAACACCCGTATATATAAATAATATATTTAACATATATATATGTGTGTGTGTGTATATATATAATTTTAATATTAAGCATTTATTTTGTATCCTATCCTAGGCATGAACAAGGGATATGTTTAAAAGTAATTGCAATGCAAATGCAATGTGTGCCTACTAGTCAGTACTAGCTCCTGGGTTTTCTTGACAGTGTGACTGGAAGTAGATTGCCAGGCCTTTCTTCCGAGGCAATGGAGGGTTAAGTGACTTCCCCAGGGCCACAAGGAGTACTAGTAGGAACTAAACCCTAGTCTCTTGGTTACCAAGCCAGTGCTCTAACCACTAGGCTAGTCCTCCACTCCTTAAATCAGCAAAAACAGGGACATGGTTTGGCAGGAGATTTCAGTAAAGAGCCGCCACTCGAAGAAGGCTAGGAAGTGCGATTTGACTGCTTAATCAGTTTTAGAAGGTAGAGTCGTTTTTGACACACATCAGTGGTTTTCAAATCTGTTCTGGGGGACCCCTAACCAGTTGCCTTTTCAGGATATCTGCAATGAATGAGGATGTGAGATTTTTATGCACTTCTGCATGCAATTTATTTGTAAATCTATTGTGGGCACTCGAAAATGCTGCAGGCAGAACCAAATGTACTGGAGAACATAGACTTGTGGAAAATAGAAATGTATTTGTGAAAGGAATATGCATTTTTCTTTTTCTCTTTTTTTTGGTTTTGTCTTGCGATGCCAGTAATAGACTAGTGAGAGAGAAGCAAAGTAACTACAGTACAGATATAAAAGTGTCTTCTCAACCAAATAGTATGAATTTCCATTTTTCTTATTCATTTTCTTTCTCGGCTCCTATGGTGGTGAGCTGCATAAAATCTTTCACAGAAAATGGAGTTTTATGTTACATAAGAAACCATTTTGAAAAGAATATATAAAAAAGGAAGATGAGCAAATTTTATTTCTTTATTTTAAATAAATTATAATCGACCTGTCTCTTGATGTCCGTTTATACTGAGCATCCATTGAACTGATAGTGTGATAAAAAAATGGAAGTATATAGTAATTGGACAAAATTGTCTCTGCTTTAATCGTATTTTCTTCAGTTAACATATATGTGACTTTTCTGAGGTGTTTCTATAAATGTCAGTATGCCGTGGTGACCGTTGGTTTTCTGTTAGTCTGTCTTCTGCTGTCTTTGGTAGTGTTTCATTTCCGAAATCTTTCAGTTGAAGAGATGTGGTGATTGGAAGTGGGGGCTAGTTTTCATGGCCTCCGTTCAAGCTAACACCACATTTATTTGCTGATTCTTCTTCTGATAAGTTGAGGTGTTGGAAAGATTAGAGCCAGGGTGTCCGATGTTTTCATTAATGGGCTCGGCTGCTTGAAATTTTTATTTATAGTGATAGCAATAATGACGTTATAAGCTGTTAAATATGGATTTTTGGATACCTATTTTTATTTTTTTTTTATTTTTTAGCAGTAATACAAAAGCAGTCCAAAAGCTTTTGATTTTATTCATTCAAAAGTGCACAGTCACAGGCCCAGTGCTCGTCATTACTGCTACTACTTATTTGTATAGCGCTACAAGGCTCTACAGCACTATACAGACACATGTAAGAAACAGTCCCTGCTCATCAGAGCTTACAGTCTATTCAAGACAGTCAACACAGTAACACAACTAGGATATATATATCCAGGGGAATGGTAGGGAAACACATAGGAGGTGAACAGGGGACTAGGGGGATCAGGATACAAAAGCAGCATCAAAGAAGTGGATTTTTAGCCTGGATTTGCACAGAGCCACAGATGGAGTCTGGCGTACCAACTCAGTTTGTTCCAGGCATAAGGAACAGCAAGGTAGAAAGATCAAAAACTGGAGTTGGTAGTGGAAGAGAAGGGATCAGCCAGAAGAGCGAAATTCCTGAGGAGGGGTGTAGGGAGCAATAAGATGGAACGTGAGGAGTAGCCGAATGAAGGCTCTTTATAGGACAGTAGTAGAAGTTTTTGAACTGGATGTGGAAATGGTAGGGAGCTAATGAAGTGATCTGAGAAGAAGGGTAACACGAGCATAGCGACACTGGTGGAAGCTTAGCCGTGCAACTGAGTTTTGAACAGATTGGGGAGAGAGAATTCAGAGGAAGACCAGTGAAAAGGAGATTGCAATAGTCTAGAATGATGGTCAGTTTTCATGATACCAGTGACAATACTGATATTTTAACACACAATTGTTCTCAGACGTGGTGTGTATTGAGTAAAATCGCATCTCGCTTCTTACTCCAGGCTTGCATCACTGTGATGGTGGCTCCTAGTTTCATGAAAGAGAGTGCTTTTTAACAGGTGTAGGTGGGCCCAAACATGTCGGAGTTTGGCCAAATAGCCAGAAAATTTCTGGATTGTTCCGAGATTCCCATATTCTCCTCCAGAATTTCTCACTACTACTACTTCTACTAAACATTTCTATAGTGCTACAAGGTATAAGAAGCACTGTACATATATACATAAGAGATGGTCACTTATCAATAGAGCTTACAACCTATTCAAGACAAACAGAACAAACGGGACCAGGGTAAACTACGAGGAAATGGTTGTAACCCACAAGAATGGTAAAAAGAGAAAAAGGGGGTCAGGACCCAAAGGCAGCCCCAAAGAGGTGGGCTTTTAGTCTTCACAGGATTCTTTTGTTGGTCTTTGGGCTTCTTAACTCTGTCACCGGTTCAGAACTGGGTGTAGTTTGCTTTCAGTCAGTTCCTCTTTAAATTCAGCCACACTGATAGGGCACGTTCTTGATAATTTAGAGACATCTGAGGATTACATTCTAAAGGCAGTCACAGAAACTTGACACTTTTTTTTTTAACTTGGAATTAACTCACATCTTTTCATTGATAGCTCAAACCAAGTTAGATTCAAGTAGGCATTTCCCTGCCCCAAAAAGGGCTTTTGATCCTAAGGGGTTAGTGAATATATGATTGGGAGGGTATGAGGAGAATTGCATTTTTATTATGTACTTAAAAGCGTAAGACCTACCATACTGGGTCAGACCAAAGGTCCACCAAACCCAGTATCCTGTTTCCAGCAGTGGCTATTCCAGGTTACAAGATACCTGGCATATCATCAAAGTTGTCAATTCCATGCTACATATTCCCAGGAACAAGCAGTGGTTTTCTTGGTCTGCCTCTAGGATTTTGTGTAAACTTTATTAAATCTGTCTACACTACATGCTGCTTCCATATCATATGGCAATGAGTTCCAAGGCTTAATATTTGAGAGTGAGAGAGTTTATTTTTTTTCTCCTACTTTTTAAAATATACTACTTTGTAACTTCATTGCATGTTCCATAATCTTTGAGAGAGTGACCAATTGATTTGTATCTACTTGTTCCGCCCCACTCAAGATTTTTTAGATCTATTTTATCTCCCTTCAGCTGCCTCTTTCCAAACTGAAGAGCCCTAACCTCTTTAGCTTTCTCTAAAAGGAGAGTCATTCCATCCCCTTTGTCATTCTGGTTAACCTTCTTTATATCTTTTCTAATACTACTATTTATTTATTTATACATTATTCATACATACATACAGTTTTTTATATACCGCCCCTTCCAGAGATCAGGGGCGGTTTACATTGAACAAACCAGTTACAGAGAACACTTAAGATGAACCATAGAAAATATTGAACTATATTCAAAGTAGTTTTTTTGAGATGGAGACCAGAATTGCGCACAGTTCTCTCATTTTAGTCATACCGTGGAGCAATAAAGATCCATTGTGATATATATTTCTTCTCTATTCCTTTCTTAATGATTCTTAACATTCTGCTTGTTTTTTTGACCACCACTGCTCACTGAACAGATTGACACAGATGCCTGTTTCTCCACCTACCCTCTCTGCTCCAGCTCTCCTCACCTCCCATATTATTGTATTGGACTCATCAATCCTTCTCTCCCCTCTCCCTTGTAAAGTATGGATGTTATCACTTTTTACTCTTAAATGGAGTTCCTTTCCTACTTTATTTAAATTGATGTAGACTGCCCTTCTGGACTGAAGGATGGTATAGCAAGTTTTTAATAAACTATATACCATTTCAACATATCGTCCACAATGGCACCTAGATCCTTTTCCTGATTGGCGACTTCTAATATGAAACTAACATCATGTAGCTGTATTTTGGGTTATTTTTCCCTATATGCATCACTTTCTACATTAAATTTCATCTGCCAATTGGATGCCCAGTCTGACAGTCGTTCTGCAGTTTCTCAGAATCAGTATGCAATTCTCAACAACTGAATAACTTGGTGTCATCTGCAAATGTAATCACCTCTGTTCCCAATTCCAGATCATTTATAAATGTTAAAGCACCAACTACAGTACATATCCCTAGAGTATTCCACTATATCTTCCTACATTGAGAAAAGTGACCATTTATCCCTATTCTGTTTTCTATCTTTGCGCTAGTTCCCAATTCAGAAAAGGACATTACCTCATTTGCCATGATTGTTTTATTTCCTCGGGAATCTCTCATGTGGGTAGGGTCGCCAACCAACCAGTTTTAGGCCAGTCTGGCTGATCTTTACAAGTGAAGGCTATCAGCAGGCAGGACACTAAAGCCAGCCAATGAAGGGCCTGTTTTCTCTTGACTCCTAATTTCTCCCATGCTCCTTTGCCACTCGTCATTCCAGCCAGATGCTACCAACCCTGTTCTGGCGCCTCAGGTTTGTAATGCTACACGAGTGCAGTGCGGGACCTACATTTATACAATGCAGGCGCTGAGACAGTTCTGCTATGTCCTGTCCCTCTAACATTTGATATCATTGGATGGGATATGGCAGAGCCATCTCAGCATGCACATGATTTTTATTTTATTTATTTATTTATTTATTTTATTCTCTTATATACCGTGCTATTCTGCATCAGTGCGGTTTACATTGAACAAACTGAAATTACATTGAACAGGGCATTATAACTTGGAGATAACTATTTTACAGTGAACATGGGCTATGGAGGGTTAAGTGGCTTGCCCAAGACCACAAGGAGCACCTGTGGGACTAGAAACCCCAGTCCTTCCGGCCCAAGGTTGCTGTCCTCTAGTAGGATTTGAACCCCCGACCTTCCGGCCTGAAGTACCTTGCCCCAACCACTAGGCCACTCCTCCACTCCAATCCAGGTCTCATGCCATGCTCTAGCTTTTTCGTATGCCAGGAATATGCTGGACATGGGGTGGAGGGAGAGATAGGGATACACTGAGGGCATATGCTTGGCATGGGGGATGGGGATGCAGAGGAGTGATGTTGGATATGGCGGTCAGAGGGATGAAGAGGGGGGATGCTTGACACGGGAGGAGGAGGACAGGGACAAAGAGGGGAGATCTCATTGGACTTGGGGGATAAGAGGCACAGAGGGAAGATGGTGGATATGGAGGTATGAAAACAGGATGGGAAGAGGGGGAGATACTAGACATGATGAGAGAGGAAGAGAGTTTGTGAGACTAGGAATTAAGAGGCTCAGGAAGGAGAGAAAGCTGAGAAATGGGAGGGTTAGGGTTGGGGGAAAAAGATGGAAAGATATAACTAGATACAGTAAAAAAAAAAAAAAAAAAAAAAAATGAAATTGAGTGGTTGGTAAGGAGGAGGAGTGAAATCTGGATAGAGAAGCAGAAAATTGAAAGGAAGAGATCACTTAAAAACTGATTATGAGAATGGAAGTGAAGACAGGAGGGGAGAGAAGAAATGGCAAATGATTTGCTAATAAAACCTCTTTACCTGAAGCCTCAGTGGTCCATTTGAAATCGTTATCGACTCCGCTGGGCCCTTTGGATACTGTCCTTTTTAACATTTAAGAATTTGGTACTGAAGGATATTGAGGCAATTGAAAGCTTGCATCGAACTCCTATCCCCAATTTGTCTAAAAATGAACGCATAGCTTTGAAGGAGCTGCAAGGTAATTCATTGCTAACTATTAAGTGGGCAGAAAAAGGGGGAGTAATAGTAATCACGGATTCTTCTGATTATGACACGGAAGCAATGCGACAGCTTACAAATGCTTATTATATACTCCTAGATATGGACCCTACATGGTCTTTGCAGAAATATAGAGATTATTACAAATAGGGCCCTTGTATTAGGGTTCTTGACTGAGAAAGAATTTCAGTTTTTGAATCCCAAAAATCCAAGAATTCCAGTTTTATCTGTTGCCAAAATTCATAAAACAATGGTTAACCCTCCAGGTCGGCCAGTATTATCAAGCAACGATTCTTCTGGAATTTGTGGGGAAATAGTTGGATACTTTTTTTATTTTTTTTTATTTTTTAAGTATGTGATCCCAAAGATTCGTTCATGCATTAAAGATACAACAGATTTTCTACAAAGTTTTCAGCAAGTACAAGAAGTATTGACTGTTCAATGGTTAGCTACAATAGATGTAGCATCACTGTATACTTCTATACTGCAGTATGAGGCATTATATTTTTTTAGAGAAGGTTTGGGATGGAAGAGCTCGCTCTCATAGGGTGGCCACATATTTCCTTGTACAGCTGGCGGAAATTGCTTTTGAAGAAGAATGATTTTTTGTATAAAGATACATTTTTTTTTACAAATGTCTGAGATGGCAATGGCTGCTACCTTTGCTCCATCGTTAGCAAATATTTATATGCAATGATTTGAAATTGAATATGTTTCTCTTCAGTTTATGTGAAATGTGATTGAATGGAGATGTTATATTGATATTTTCCTCCTATGGTGTGATACTCGTGAAGATCTTCAGGCTTATGATGCATATCTCAATGAGTGTAACCCTGTGATTAAGTTGGAGATGGTGTATGATTCCTCTTCTATACATTTGGATGTCTGGGTTCAAAAATCATTAAATGGCTTTGTTACAACTGTGTTCTCAAAACCTATGGATAGAAATACTTTATTGCAATATAATAGTTTTCATCCTGCGCCACTGAGAAACAATTTACCTTTTGCACAACGGTTATGATGTTGACGAGTTTGTTCCTCTAATGTAGAGTTTCGGACACAGGCACAGTTTATGATGAAGTGAGGCGAGAGGATATGAGGCGAGCGGATACCTCACAGTGGTGGTGTGTAAAGCATTCTGGAATGGTTATTACACCCTGCAAGTTCTTCTGCTGCTGTAGATCTCAAACTGCTTACCTGTGTGGTACAGTATTCCTCCCTATCATCCAAAATTTTTACATCGATAAAGAAGCATTAGACCATGCTTTCAATGCATCCTGCTTTTGCAGATCTTAAGTCCGGATTTTACTAGGGGCAAAAATTTGTGGGATCTATTTTGTCCCGTTGTGCTGAGAAGAGTTGTGACTGAAACTGGGGGTCATTTCCGATGTGGATGTTGTCATTTTTGCAGTATTATGGATGAGACTAGTAAGTTGTTCTTTCTGAAAAAAAAAATTTTTTTTAAGAATTTGCTACATTGTATATATCCCAATTTGTAGTTTATTTGATTCGATGTCCCTGTAGTAAGATCTGTTGGGAAAACGACTAGACGTTTGAAAATACGATTATCTGAACACAAGTACAGCCTGGCTAAGCAGAAGAAAGAGACCCCATTAGTGAAACGCTGTCTACAATCTGCTCATGTTTTTGGTAATTTCCTATGTACTGCTATTGATCATGTCCTCCTGCTGCCGCGTGGCGGTGACCATGGTAGATTCTCCTTCAGTGGGAACAGAAACGGATATAAAGTTTAAATGCTATGGAACCCATTGGATTGAATAATAAGATCAATTGGGGGAATTTTTAATTTTCTTTTTGATTTCTTTCTGATTGGCTGGGAAAGTTTTAATGAAGATGATCGCTGTGTAGCCCTGCCCTCCTCTCCTTGATTGGCTTAGGGTAGTTCAAATGTGGTTGGCGGCATTAGATGCTATTGTTGGAGTGAGCATTGATTTAGTATGTGAAGTTTCACCCATTAAGAAGCAGAGATCGGTGAAACAAAGATCTTTTGTAGGATGTTTGATCTTCATGAAGAACGGCGAGCATGTTTTTGCTGTTTGTTTTATTTTTCTCCAGTAAGCTCTATATTCTTTAGATTTTAGAAGCAGCGTTACTATTGACTGACATTGGAGTGGTTCAAAGAAGTAACACTATTGAAGTGGCTTGAGTTTTGATGCCTAGTTTTGTGTGGTTATTCACTATAGAAGAAAGTTTTTATGATAAAATTGATAATTTTATCCCCAATTAATTATTTTGTTTTGATAAAAAATAATATTGTGGTCTTTGGGGAGATTTTGGCCTGTGATGATGAGAAATAATGCCTTTCCCCCTTTTAGCAGATCTCTGCTACGTAGTGGGAAATTGATAAGCTTGCTGAGATCTTTTTCTCCCCTAGTAATTTAGAGGTATTTTTTAGATAATTTTTAGGCATTCCTTAGATAATTGATTGTCGCTTCTCCTTGTGAAATTGGGATAAATAGAAGTAAAAAGTAGCGAGGTTTAGTCCTCTTTGTAACTACCTGAAAGTTGAGTGCTGAATGTGTTGTATTTCTTGACTAAATTTTTTGTGTGTGGTTGTGCAAGTGGAGAGAAGTCCGTGAAAAGAGAGCTAAGAGAAAGACAGAGAAAAACAAAAACTAGAGACTGGGACCAACACAATTAGAAAAATAAAATGACTCAACAAGAAAGGTAGACATTAAAAGAATTTTATTTTCTGTTTTGTGTTTGGAAAATACCAGTTTTTGGAAAGTACATCTGCCAAGAGTCAGGACTGGTGTTGGACATGGCTGGGGCTTAGTCCAGGGCAAAAATCTGAGAGGGGACCCTAAAACCCTCTAGCAAACTGTGCCTTTTCCAGGTTCAGATGGATCTGAAGTCTTCTCTGGGCTGGAAGTCCAGGGCAGTTGACCTGGTTGCATTCCTCCTAATGCCAGTCCTGACATCTGTGGTTTTTTTTTTTTTTATTTGTACAGTACAGGGGGAAATACAATTTTTTTTCTGTTTCTCTGTTGCAGTGCATGCTGACTTTCTGAGGTGTGTGTTTAACTTTTGTCTATGTATTTTTCTATTTTCACTGTATGGTCACCTATTGGTGAAGGCTTATCAGTATTGTGTGTGTGTGTGTGTGTGTGTGAGACAATACTTACGCTGCTGCCTTTTCCTAAGTAGGGTCCTTGTGTGAGTTTTGGACGCTAGTACTGTTATGCTAGATTTTGCTCTTGGTTCTGAATGACTTTGTGCATGAATTCTAGGGTTAGCCCAACCATCATGAAGCCCAGATGGTTGCCTAGAGTGACAGCTTCTGGGAGGATAGCAGCGAGCAGGGCATTCAAAGCTAAATAATGGATTCTGACAACCAGCGGGGGGGGGGCATAAGGCTTGAGGTTTGCCTAGGGTGCCAACACCTTGAGGGCAACTCGGGGGCCAGCCCTGATTAATTCACAGTATGCTTAGTAGTGAGGGATTTTTTCTTGTATGGTTAAGTTTTTTTTATGGGGAAGGTTCTAGCTCTGCTTTGCACAGATTGTTGGGGAAAGGGCTGAGGGGGGGATTCGGTGGATGCAGAATATATGTTTGGATTTAATACGATATGGGAGAGCATATCCATGTTTGGGGGGGCAGAGCTGATAAGGGGATTGTGGCTGAATAGGTTCTGAAGAGTTGAACCTCTTGTACTATTCCCCCCCTTGATAAATAGTTTACCCCTGTTATCTAAGTTACTTGCCCTGTTATCTGTAAACTCATACATGTTAACTGTACTGAGCGTTTCTGTTCCATGTAAACCGCGCTGATGCTGAATAGTGCGGTATATAAGACAATGTAAATAAATAAATAAATAAATAAATATAAAGTGCAGATGCTAAAGCCTGCATCATTGCCCTCTCTGCAGTTATTTTTTGTGGGTGGGACAGGGGGCAAGCATGGACGGAGCATGGCTAACTACAGGTGGCAGGGTTTTTCTCTTTTATAAAGTTGGCAACTCTACATGTGGGACTTTTGTCAAATGCTTTCTGAAAGTGTAAATACACTATAAGGCACATTTTAGGAAGGTTGTTAAGGTGCTTCCTGTGACACTGATTTTTTGATATTTTTTTGCTTCTATGCCAGATTTAGAAGGAAGCATATGTACATGTAAGTGTGATCTAAAACCAACATTTCTTTGCTCCTGAAGATAGACGCCACTGCTATATTTAAAAAAAAAAAAAAAAAAGGTCCGGGCAGAAAGAAAGGTTTCCATGTGCTGTGGGAGGAGCCATTTTAGAAAACTGCATGTGGGAAAAATTGATGGGGGAAATCCCAGCAGCTGACATGTGGGAAGCGCCCACATTCCATAAAGTGCACGCACATATGCTGCCACTTAAACACTTGCAGAGTCATTTTGCAAATTCAGATCAATGACAGAGGACTCTTGACCTTAATTCATTTTGGAGTGGGACATGAACATTGAGGGACTAAGGAAGATATCCTTAATCCTACTATAGAAGGTTGGCTGAAACGAGCACTTTTTAAATGGTGGTTTAAATTTAAATATGTCTGATTTCAGCTTTAAAGATGCATCCCCTATATGAAATGGGGAACACTTGTGCATGTCTTCATCCCACCCAGACCATACCCCTGGATCTGGGCAGACATGTACAGGCTTTGGGCCCTTCTAAAATGACTGCACACGGATGCAGTTTGCAGGTTTGCGTGTTTGTATAGATATGTGCAAAATGCTAATAAGGATTCGAAAATAACACCCTATATCAGTTGGCTCATCTTTGTCCACATGTTTGTCATCTTCAAAGAACTAGAGCAGATTTGTGAGTCAAAACTTCCCTTGGCTAAATACATGTTGATTTTTTGGGCGGCACCAACGTTAGCCTCAAGCTTCTCATATCACCCCTAGAACCCTTTTTTAAAAACTAGCATTATGTTGGCCACACTCCAGTCCTCTGCTACCATAGATAATTTTAATGATAGGTTAAAAATGATTAATAGTAGCTCTGCAGTTTGCTGTTTGAATTCTTTCAGCACTCATGAGTGTATGTTTGATCAATATTCAATATACCGATATTTATTTATTTATTTAACAGTATTTCTATACCGCCTTATCTTATAATCAAAGCATCACGTTATCATGCACAAGTTGTGATAACGTGACGGTTCACAGTCCTAAAATAATCATTTAGTAGTAACATCCATAACGGTAACAAATAGTAAAATAAAATCAGACATTGGGAAGGGTACTTAAATGTGGAGTGGAGGAGTGGCCTAGTGGTTGGGGCAAGGTACTTCAGGCCGGAAGGTCGGGGGTTCAAATCCCACTAGAGGACAGCAACCTTGGGCCGGAAGGACTGGGGTTTCTAGTCCCACAGGTGCTCCTTGTGGTCTTGGGCAAGCCACTTAACCCTCCATTGCCCATGTTCCCTGTAAAATAGTTATCTCCAAGTTATAATGCCCTGTTCAATGTAATTTCAGTTTGTTCAATGTAAACTGCACTGATGCAGAATAGCACGGTATATAAGAGAATGTAAATAAATAAATAACAATAAATAAAATAAATGTCACAATATCTCCAAAAAGATCACATAATCAGAAAACAGCAGGGGAGGGCAATGTCCACTTAGGTGTGCTGAAACAACAAGGTTTTTTAACCTTTTTATAAACCCGTTAATAGCTGACTCAAGTCATGGGTCCGGAGGGAGGCATTCCAAGAGTTGAAGCAACACAGCAAAAGGCACTAGTCCCAATCTAAGGGAAAAAATTGTATTTCCTAGCAGCAGGAATTGCTAACCGAGATTGTGAAGGTCTTAACTGCCGTTGAGGAATGTACAGAATAAGATGGAAGTGAAAAGAGAGACAAGTCAGTGTAAAACGCTTTGAGCAATCATTAGAATCTTGAAGTGGATTCTACAGCTCACAGGAAGCCAGGAGTGGGGTCACATGATCAAACAGATGTTCTATAAATCAATTTTATTGTAGTAGTCTGAAGCAACCAGATACTTTTCAGACTATACTGTGGAATACCAACCAATAATTCATTGTAATAATCTAACCTGCTAAGAACCAATGTATGCATTAAGGGTCTCAATGTGCTAAGTTCTAAAGGCACAGAAAGCCTTTTTTGACAAGGATTGAGAGATGCAATGAAAAGGTAAATTTATCAGGAATAACCCCCAAGGTAGTAATAGAATCCTTAATGGGAATCAAGGAGCCTGTTAAACAGGATTGATAATCTGGAATAGATTTATGCTTAAAAACCAAATGGCTAGGGATTTCAAGTTGTTAAGCAGGAGCTTGTGCTGTTTAATCCAGGTAACCATGCTTTCCAAATGATTAGATAAACCATTTTGAAATGATGTACTTCATGAGCCATTTGGCAATTAAGATTTGTATAGCATCAGCATACATAAATATACTAAATCTAAAACGCTGGAGCAGTGTTGCCAATGGGGTGATACAAATAAATTAGAGTTTGAACCAGGATTGAATTCTATGGTACTCTATAGGTTTCATTCCTTTTCGTCCCTCTAGTCCAGTCCCAGAACCATAGAGTTTACAACCTCCACCAGCAGCTTTGGAGACTGAAAGATGTCATCGCTTTGATGTCACTGGTATAACTTGGTTAGCACCGCCCCTCTTCCACCAGTACTTTCAGTCTCCAAGCAGCTTGGAGGTTCTGAGCCTGGGAGCGGCTGCAAGAGGGTCTCCTGGAGACACAGGCGGACGAATTGGCACGGCTGGAATCAGGCACAGCTTATTTGTCGGATATCCACTACGATCTCATTAGGGGTTTGGCCAAGAGTATGGCTTCCGTGGTGGCGGCGCGTAGGTATCTCTGGCTGCGTAACTGGTCGGCTGATGGGTCATCCAAAGCGCGCCTTAGTATGCTTCCCTTTAGGGGTAAACTTTTATTTGGTACGGATTTGGAAAAGCTGGTTAAGGACCTGGGAGAGTCCAAGGGCGGTCGGCTCCCGGAGGATAAGCTATAGCAGGGCCGCGGGACAACTGGTTCCAGGGGTCTCTCACGGGATTTTCGTAGGTTTCGGTCCTCGCGTTTTGGTCAAACTCAGAGGGGGCGCTTTCCTCCGAGGGGTCAGGCGTTTCGAGGATTCCGAGGAGCAGGTAGGGGTTTTGCGCTCTTCCACTCCTCTGGCGGTAAGAAATCACAATGAGATAAGGCGGGCCCGGGTGGCGGTCGTTCCCGTTGGAGGGCGGTTGCGGGAGTTTTACCCTGCCTGGGTCCAAATTACCACGGATCAGTGGGTTTTGGAGGTCATTCGCGAAGGATATGCTCTGGAGCTCCATCGACCCATGTTAGATTCCTTTGTCCTTTCCCCGTGCAATGCTCCGCAAAAGTTGAGGGCGGTCACCGAAACGCTTCGGCGGCTACGGCAACTCGGAGCGGTAGTGCCGGTGCCGCGGGATCAATGCGGGTGCGGTCGATACTCCTTTATTTTGTCGTTCCCAAGAAGGAGGGAACCTTTCGGCCTATTCTAGATTTGAAAAAAGTGAATTGTTGCCTTCGGGTCATTCATTTTCGGATGGAAACCTTGCGCTCGGTCATTGCGGCGGTCAGGAAGGGGGAATTCTTGACGGCGTTGGACCTCACGGAGGCATATCTGCATATCCCCGTGTGCCCAGAGCATCCAAAGTTCCTGCGCTTCGCCGTGCCCATGGGTCATTTTCAATTTCAGGCTCTGCCCTTCCGGCTGGCGACGGCGCCTCGGACGTTCACGAAGGTCATGGTTGTTGTGGCGGCGGTGCTCCGCAAGGAAGGAATTCTGGTGCATCCTTATTTGGACGATTGGCTGATTCGGGGACTTGGTCGGGTCCGGAGCAGAGTTGGTCTATAAACCGGCTGGAGATGTGCGCGGTGTATCTTGCGCTACGTCAGTTTCAGGGGACCTTGGGTCGCGTGGCGGTACGGGTGCTTTCCGACAATGTGACAACGGTAGCGTATATCAATCGCCAGTGAGGCACGGGGAGTGCGTCGCTGGAGGAAGAGGCCGGTCAGCTGTTGCGTTGGACCGAGCGGCACTTGGTGGCTTTGTCGGCGCAGCACGTGGCCGGAGTGGAGAATGTCGAAGCGGATTTTCTACGCCGACGCAGAGTCGATCCGGGGGAGTGGAGTCTTCACCCAGAGGTCATTGCGATGATAGTCCGGCGCTGGGGGACTCCGGTAATGGATCTCATGGCCAGCTTTGAGTCCGCGCAGGTAGAATGGTTCTTCAACAGGCGCAGGGAGCAAATGTCGGAGGGTCTCGATGCTTTGGCGCAGCGGTGGCCGGTAGGGGGTCTTCTGTATGTGTTTCCTCCTTGGGCGCTCATAGGAAAGGTGGTTCAATGCATAGAGCATCACAGGGGTGTAGTCGTTCTGATAGCGCCAGATTGGCCCAGGCGACCGTGGTATGCAGATCTGATTCGGCTACTCAGCGACAGGCCTTGGAGGCTCCCGGTTCGGGGGGATCTTTTAATTCAGGGACCGGTACGCATGCCACAGGTGGGTCGATTCTCGCTTACGGCATGGCTCTTGAGAGGGCTCGGCTGAGGTCCACGGGGTACTCGCCGGCCGTTATTTCCACATTGTTGAAAGCGCGGAGGCGTTCCACGTCACTGGCGTATACCCGGGTTTGGCGGGTGTTTGAAGCGTGGTGCCAGGAGCACGCTCTTCAGCCATTGAGGGCTTCGGTGCCGCATGTTCTGTCTTTTTTGCAGGATGGTTTGGAGAAAGGACTGGTGGCTAGCTCCTTGCGGGTGCAGTTGGCGGCTATCTCCTGTTTCCGGGGGAGGATTCAGGGGCAGTTGATAGGACCACACAGTGATATTCGGTGTTTTTTGCGAGTGGTGCTGCTTCTGCGGCCGCCGAGACGTTCTTCCATTCCCCCGTGGGATCTTAATGTGGTGTTAGAGGCGTTGATTGGGGCGCCGTTCGAGCCGTTAGGTGATGCCTCTCTTAAGGACTTGACGTTGAAAACTGTGTTTCTCGTGGCTATTTGCTCCGCTAGGAGGATTTCGGAGTTGCAGGCGCTGTCTTGTAAAGAGCCGTTTTTGTCCTTCTTTGCTCACAAAGTGGTTCTGCGCACGGTCCCGGCCTTTTTGCCTAAGGTGGTGTCGCAGTTTCACGTTAACCAGGTGGTGTGTCTCCCGTTTTTTTCTCTGGAGCAGAAATCTCGGTCAGGCGGTCGTTTGCATCGTTTGGACGTTTGGCAGGTACTTAAGAAGTATCTCCGTCAGACAGAGTCTTTCAGGAAATCGGATCGGCTATTTGTTGCTTTCAGGGGGCCGCGGAAGGGTGAAGCGGCAGCGAAGTCTTCAATTTCTCGGTGGTTGAAGGAGGCTATTGCTTCGGCCTGTCTGTTGAAGGGTAAGGTGGTTCCGGTAGGTCTGCGTGCGCACGCGACCAGGGCGCAGGCGGCGTCTTGGGTGGAATTCAGTTTAGTACCGGCGGAGGATATTTGTAAGGCGGCAACTTGGTCCTCGTTGCATGCGTTTGCGAGACACTATCGGCTGGATGTTCAGGCGCAGGAGGACGTGCGTTTTGGCTCCGCGGTTCTTCAGGCTGGGCTTGTCGGTCCCTCCCGCTGATTTTAACTGCTCTGTTACATCCTCTATGGTTCTGGGACTGGACTAGAGGGACGAAAAGGAAATGAGAATTAGACTTACCTGCTAATTGTTGTTCCTTAAGGAACTCTAGTCCAGTCCCGGACCCCTCCCAGAGTATTTAGCTCTACTCAGCCTGAAGATTATTTCATGAAGCAAAGAGAGAAATGTAGACGTATTTGGCGGGCGATTTCGTTGTTTGGAGGGGGCGCGACGGAGTCACAGTGGGGTCTTTCTTGAGCAGCAGGACCAGGTGGGCTCGGGGGCGCCAGTGGGCAGGCGTCCGGAGCCTGTAGTTTTCTTTTTTCCCTGTTTTCCTTAAATTTTGAACTGTTTGAGCTGTTGGTAACTTTCTTGTTCCTGCTTATTTGTTGCTCTGCTTAGTCTGCTTTGTCAATAGGTACTGGTGGAAGAGGGGCGGTGCTAACCAAGTTATACCAGTGACATCAAAGCGATGACATCTTTCAGTCTCCAAAGCTGCTGGTGGAGGTTGTAAACTCTATGGTTCCGGGACTGGACTAGAGTTCCTTAAGGAACAACAATTAGCAGGTAAGTCTAATTATCATATCCTGCCATCCAGTTCAGGGGATTTGCTACTCTTTAGTTTTTCAGTTTGTTTTACTACATTTTCTAGGTTCACTTTGATTCATCTTTTTACATTGTGTTCCCCACCCAGAGATGTTCATGTGGCATTGGAGGTTGAGAGATCCATATTCATTAAAAACTGAATATCTTCTAAAATTGTGACTTAATTTGCACCAGATAGCTCTGTAATTTTTTAAAATTTGCAAGTCCATTGAACGGAAGGCTGATCACCAATGGGAAATGAGTGCACATACCAGTTGCTGGTTCAAATTACATGTCTAGTTTTGAGCCTGAATATCTGCTTTTCTCTGAACCAAATTACCAATGTTCTTGCTTTTGTTTTTTTACCTGCGTTTTCAAGTGTAGGGTGTTCAAATGTCACATAAAATATATTCTTATCAGACCCCCAGTTACTCACAGGTCAGATCTCTTGGAGCCCTTGAATTCAAAGAGTCCTTGAAGCAGCTTAGAAAATGTCTTCAACAAATTTCCAAGACTTAGCCATTTTACTGCATTAAAATAAACTAAATCTTCATGCTCTGATTCATCTCCTTCCAAATATCCAATAAACTGGCAATGGATGAAAGCCAGAAGCATGAAGATGATTCAGTCTTGAAATGTGGACAGCAGTGGAAGAATATCTTTTATTGATCAATTTAAGCCACTGGCCCGACACAGGCCGTGCTTCGTTTTGCCTTCATCAGGGGCTAAAGCTGGCTTAACTAAAACATATATAAAAACGTATAGTTTTTATACATTTTTATATGTTTTAGTTAAGCCAGCTTTAGCCCCTGATGAAGGCAAAACGAAACACGGCCTGTGTCGGGCCAGTGGCTTAAATTGATCAATAAAAGAGATTCGTCCACGTTTTCAGACTGGGTTTGTTGATAGCACGTGGACTTGTGCTTTGTCGTCGTTGGACCTGATGATTCAGTCTTGACCATCATTTTCAGTACATCATGCAGTGAACCTAACTTGTAGAGTTCACAGCACAAATTCTAATAAATGATGGCAATAGAAGCTTGGCACATGAGCCTTTTATCTTGCACTGCTGAAGCTGGGTCTTTTTTTTTCTTCCATTCCCTTTACTTGCCACAGATGGGGCACCTGCTCTTAGCCTGTCCATGTTTTGGACTAGACCTGTCAAAGTTCTGTCTGGCAGTTTCCAGTATTTCACAGTCTTGAGTGAGAAGTTTAAGTGGAGATGAGGCTAGTAGTTCTTTTGAACTTCAAAGTTTTTCATGACCAGTCTAATTCGGGTGCACGGCTCTACTGCCTGCGTCTTAACTGCAAAACTAAATACCAGGGAGAAGTTCAGATCCTTTACTCAGTTCTTTAATCTTCACAGCCCATTATACAGTTCTCCTAGCAGCTCCTTTGTCGACTCAAGGACATCGTCTATATCCATTTGGTCAGTTTTGCCTTTTTCTTTTCACTCAAATGCACCTGGATTTCTTTAAACATTTTTGCATTTGAAAATGATTTTTTCCTTATCATTCCTCCGGTTCAGTCCTCCACCTCTGGTTAGATGTACCTCCTCCTGTAGCTTGGAGACTGGGCATGTCAAAACTGTGACATCACTGGATGTACCCTGCTGGTCTCTCCCATTAGCCCCAGTGTGTCCAGTCTTCATGCAGCAAGAGGACGTAGTGAGCCTAGGTGCTGGGCTCACGTGAGGAACAGATAAGGAGCCGTTAGAGTAGTCTTTAAAATTTTTTCTTTGGTCCCTATAATTTAATTCATTTCTATTGTAGCCGTCTTTTAAAAAAACAAACAAACAAACCCCGAGGAGGGGGGTTGTTGCAGGGTACGATCCGTTACTCGGCCTTCCTGCCATCTCCGGGCCAGTCTCGCCTAGCAGCTCTCTCCTCCTGGGCTGCACGGAGGAGAGCCCTGCGGATCGAAAGCCCTCCGGATCGCTGTGAGCTGTCGGGAGGGAGCACAGCAGAGACAAGCTCGCTCCGTGGCTGTCGGCTCATTCCTGTGCTGAGCGACGTCGCAGGTGCTTGAGCTGAGCTGCGCTCCGGTAAGGAAAGAGCTTTATTTTGTTTGGGATTGTTTTGTGCTACAGGGGGATGGCTCCGTGGCTGCGCCACGGGCTGGAACTGATTTCTTGATGGCATCGTGTTTTTTGGCATCAATATTGAGCCTGACTTCAGTGCGGCCATTTTCTTGCGCGCAAGCCGCGTGGCGGGCCTCCACGGAGCAGAGCACAACGGGGGTGAAGGCAGCCAGTGCAACCATAACAGAGTGCTTTATTTAGTGTTTTTAATTTATTTCTTTAATTTATTTGGTTTATTTGATTTGAAGGTGTTTGGCACTGTAAACTGGGATTTTCTTCTACCTTAGCTTAAGGAGAAAAAAAAAAAGCACTTAGAACTAAAGGAACAGTATTTGATCATTCCTTTTTGCTCTGAACTACTCCAAGGGCGTATTAGCGTGGCTAATGCCTTCACGCCCCTAGTGCCTGGTGTGTGGCACATGCAGAGGCACCGTCTCGGCCGCTGGAATCTGCGGGGCTGTGCGGCGGCTTCAACCACGATGGAACAGCAGATGGAGGACAAGGTTGCTCAGGAGTCACATAGCTCGGCGGCAAGAGCCGAGGGGGAGTTGACTTTGGGCAGTCAGTCCCTGCCTTTGCCGGAGGGATCCGCAGGACCGACTAGTGAACTGCCGTCAACGGTCGCGGGCCCTCCCCTGGGAGATTTCTCCCCAAGATTCGTCTTAATAATGTATCAAGCATATTGCTTGTGGCAGCAGGGGAAGTTGCCTGAGCCAATGCCACTGGCGGCTCCGGTGAAGCAGTCCGGAACAGAAGAGGGCAGTAACAATGTGGCGAGGCCCCATAAGAGAGGGCACAACTGCTAGATCACCCACCCTCAGATACAGAATGGCCCGAGGAAGAAGAGGCCGAATTCGAAATTGAATCTAGAATGGAGGAACTTGAAGAAGGAGAAATTCCGGAGCCAGAGGATCAGGCGAGAATCATTCGGGTATTCTGGAAGGACGAGCTTACGGCGCTTATTACAGAAGCCCTTCAAGCGCTCAATCTAGCTGCAGTGCAGCCAGCAGAGGAGGAGGAGGGTTTGGAAGACCCTCTCATTCAAGCGGTGTGGGAATCTCAGGTGGTGGTCCAGATTCACCGTGTAGTTGATCGGATGATCCAAGATGAATGGGATCTGCCAGAAGCGGGGCTGAGGGGTGTCAGGACCATGAACCGGCTATATCCCTTAGCTGACAAGGAAAGGTTCCGTTCCCCACGGATTGACGCGGCGGTGTCAGCAGTCACAAAGAAGATGACTATTCCGGTAGAAGGCAAGCGCGGCTTTGAAGGATGCGCAAGATAAGAAAGTAGATGGACTGTTGAAACAGGCCTTTAAAGCAAATGCTCTTTCATTGCAAGCTTCTATTTGTGGGGCTTGGGTGGCGAGAGCATGTCTTAGATGGTCGCAGCATTTGCAGCAATCTTCTCAACTGGAGCAAATGGAGGTGACACGGCTGGGATCTGGCTCAGCATATTTGGCTGATGTCCACTACGACTTGATCAGAGCGTTAGCAAATAGTACAGTATGTCATCTTTGGTAGCCGGTCGGTGCTACCTGTGGTTAAGGAATTGTGCGGCTGATGGTTCTTCCAAGTTGCATCTCTGTAAGCTCCCTTTCAAAGGCAAGCTGCTGTTTGGGGAAGATCTGGACAAATTGGTTAAGGATTTGGGAGAGTCCAAAGGGGGAAGGCTCCCGGAAGACAAGCCTAAGCAGGGGAAGCCCATGCCAGCCTCTTGGGGCCAGTTTAGAGAGTTCAGGAGATTTCATACTTCTCGCTTAGGAGGTTTCCAAAGAGGAAGATTTGCTTCTAGAGCCCAGGGGTTTCGCGGAGCAGGCAGAGGTTTTGCAGCGACCTCCGCAGCGTCAAGTCGAAAACCACAATAAAGCGAGGAGGGCCCCGGTAGGAAGTCATCCGATTGGAGGGCGGCTTCAGGAGTTTCTTTCTGCCTGGGCCCAAATAACGTCCCACCGATGGGTGTTGGAGATAATTCGCGAAGGCTATGCTCTAGAATTGGTATGTCCGGTCCTGGATTTGTTCGTGCTTTCACCCTGCAAAGGTTGGCAGAAAACGCTAGCGGTACGACGCATGTTGAATCGGCTCTTGCAAATGGGAGCAGTAGCGCCGGTTCCGTCAACAGACTATGGGGTTATTCCATTTATTTCCTGGTGCCAAAGAAAGACTGGTCCCTCCGGCCTATCCTGGATCTAAAAGGAGTGAATCACTGTCTCAGAGTGCCTCATTTCCGGATGGTAACTTTGCGTTCGGTCATTGTGGCAGTGCGCCAAGGAGAGTTCTTGACCTCCCTCGATCTCACGGAAACGTATGTGCACATTCCAATCAGGACGGCCCATCAAAGGTTTCTAAGGTTCACCCTCCCTTGGGGACATTACCAGTTCCAAGCATTGCTCTTCGGCCTGGCGACGGTGCTGCACACTTTCACCAAGATTATGGTGGTGGTGGCAGCAGTGTTGCGAAAGGAAGGCATTTTAGTTCACCCTTATCTTGACGATTGGTTGATTCGAGCAAAGCCCGAGGCAGAGAGCGTAAGGGTTACGGACAAAGTGGTGAAGTTTCTGCAGAGCCTCAGCTGGGTAGTCAATTCGGCCAAGAGTCGGTTAGTCCTGTCCCAGGACCTAGAATACCTGGGGGTACGCTTCAACATGCGGAGAGGAGCGGTGTTTTTGCTGGATCGTCGGATTCAAGTCCTTCGAGAGCTAGTGTGCAAGTTCATGTCCACCCCGGCACCCTCAGCCTGGAGCTATCTTTGCGTGCTAGGGACAATGGCGGCAACCCTGGAGGTGGTCCCGTGGGCCATATTTCACATGCGACCATTGCAGAGGTCGCTGCTTCGTCTATGGTCTCACCAGAATGATTTGCTGAACAAACATCTGCACTGTCCTCTTCAGGTCAGGCGGTCCCTTCAGTGGTGGCTTTGTCCCGGAAATCTGGAGGCGGGCCTGCCCCTGGAACAGCCCCGGTGGCTCCCATTGTTGACAGACGCAAGTCTCACGGGATGGGGAGCACACTGCGGGGATCTCTTTGCGCAAGGTACTTGGACCGACCAGGAGGGCCAATGGTCAATCAACCATCTCGAGTTGCGAGCAGTGCTTCTAGCACTACAGAGGTTTTAAGGCCACAGTGAAAGACCGGGCGGTAAGAGTGCTTTTGGACAATTCCGCGACAGTGGCCTACATCAGTTGGCAAGGCGGAATGGGAAGCGTGGCCATGGAAGAAGAAGCAGGGGCGTTGTTCGCTTGGGTAGAACCTCGACTACAAGCGATCTTAGCGGTGCACATTGCAGGAAAGGACAATATGATGGCAGACTTTCTCAGCAGGGTCCGGGTTGATATCGGGGAATGGGAGCTCCATCCGGAAGCGTTTGCTCAAATAGTCCGCAGATGGGGGCCGCCGATTATGGATCTCATGGCAACCTTTCAGTCAGCAAAGACGAGTCCCTTCTACAGCCAGTGGCGAGAGAGGATGTCAGAAGGGATCGACACCCTGATACAGCATTGGTCGTCGTCAAGTCTCCTCCGTCTTCCCCCCCCCCTGTGGACACTCATAGGGCGAGTGGTTCACCGCATTGAGGCTCATCGAGGAAGAGTGCTGTTGGTGGCTCCAGAGTGGCCAAGACGCCCGTGGTATGCCGATCTAGTGCAGCTGCTAGATGGGGATCCTTAGAGATTACCAATAACGGAGAATCTGTTGCTTCAGGGCCTGCTTCGAATGCCTCAGGTGGATCGGTTCTCGCAGCTTGGCCATTGAAAGGGTGAGGTTAAAGCGACAAAGTTATTCTGGAGCAGTCATCGCGACTTTACTTCGAGCCAGGAAGAAGTCCATATCCCTCGCATATGTGTGCATATGGCGTATTTTTGAGGACTTGTGTTCACGGCGAAAGGTTTGAGCTGCTACGGTAACGTCCCTATTGTGTTAAGCTTCCTACAAGATGGATTTGATAAGGGCCTGGCAGCCAGCTCTTTGCTGGTCCAGCTAGCAGCTCTGTCTTGCTATAGAGGTAAATTCCAGGGAGTGGCCTTGGGCTCTCACGTAGATGTGGTGCGTTTTCTCAAAGCGGTATCTAGGCTTCGGCCCTCTCGCAGAATAGTGGTGCTGCCGTGGGATCTCAATTTGATTTTGGGAGCATTAACTAAAGAACCATTTGAGCCTTTGCACCAGGCTTCAGTTAAAGATTTAACTTTAAAAACAGTATTTTTAGTGGCCATCTGCTCGGCGAGGCGAGTCTCAGAGCTACAGGCGTTGTCCTGTCAAGAGCCATTTTTGTATTTTTCTAGGGAAAAGGTGGTGTTGCGACCAGTTCCGTCGTTTTTGCCCAAGGTAGTTTCGCCTTTTCACTAGAATCAATCGGTATCTTTACCTGTATTAGGATCTGCAGAGGGGAGCATCTCGGACTGTGGTCTATGCTGCTTGGACATTAAGAGAATATTGCGGCAATACTTAAAGGTCTCAGAGTCTTTTCGCAAGTCTGAACGCCTCTTTGTTCTGTTCGGAGGTCGCTGTAGAGGGGAAGCAGCTGCTAAGGCTTCCATTTCCAGATGGGTCCGAGAAGCAATCGCATCAGCATATATTTTGCAAGGTTGTCAGGTGCCAGTGGGACTATGGGCTCACTCTACTAGAGCACAAGCGACGTCCTGGGCGGAGCACAGTTTGGTGCCGCCAGTGGAGATTTGCGAACAACCACTTGGTCATCTCTTCATACGTTCAGTAAACACTAGCGCCTGGACGTTCTTGCTGCAAACGATGCCTGTTTCGGGTCGGCGGTGTTGTGATCCGGGTTGAAAGGTCCCTCCCAATGATTACTGCTCTGTTACATCCCAGAGGTGGAGGACTGAACTGGAGAAACGATAAGGAAAGAGAAATTAGACTTACTGATGATCAATTCAGAGGATGGTTTTCGGGTTTTGGGGGGGGGGGGGGCACCAGTCACTAAGTGCGGAGAAACCTTAATAGGATCACGGTGATTCTTTATTTCTGACTTTCTTGCCTTCTTTCTCTCTTGCTTGGCTCGGGGGATGGGGGAGGGAAAGTACAAGAAGTTTCTTCTTATTTGAAGGACTGTTAGTTAAAAGTTAGTTGACAGTTAAGGTTGAAATTAATATTATAGCTATTTATTTGTTGCTCCTTTGAGTCTGCTTTGTCAGTGGTTCACTGGGGCTGATGGGAGAGACCAGCAGGGTATATCCAGTGAAGTCAGTTTTGACATGCCCAGTCTCCAAGCTGCAGGAGGAGGTACACTACCCAGAGGTGGAGGACTGAACTGGAGTTCCTCAAGGAACAACAATTAGCAGGTAAGTCTGATTTCTCCTTCTTTTTTTTTTTTTTTGTCTTGCCAAAAGCCAAGCACGTTTGAGTGTGACAATCAACTATTGTTTCCACCATAAACTGTTTTTATTCGTTCCTTCTGTGCATTTAGGGCAGATAAGTCCCACAAGGCTCAGCTCTCTCCGCCCTGCATCTCTCCGCCCTAACATCTACGTACAACCCATATGCACCATCATCAAGGACCACAAGATTCAATACACCATATACGCAGATGACATAATGATATACACACCAATCAAACTGGACAACCCAGACTACTCCAACATATCCAACTGCTTCCAACAAATGGCAACCTGGCTGCAAGAAAACAACCTATCAATAAATTACAACAAAACCGAAGCTCTATTCATCACAAGAAACCGGACATTCTCACCATCGGCCACCATCAACTTAAAACAACACCATCATACCGGTAAGACAAGAAATAAAATACCTGGGAGTAATGCTCGACAAGGACCTCAACTTCCAGTCCCACATTGCAAGAATAACAAAGAGCGCTTACATCAAAATGAGGACAGTCAGAAGGCTCAAACCCATCCTCGCCCATGAACACTTCCGAACAGTCTGTCAAGCCATCATCACTCCAACCCCTAGACTATTGTAATCACATCTATCAAGGACTACCTAAAAAGACAATAAAACCACTACAGCTAGCACAAAACACAGCCGCACGACTCACGACAGATCACACAATTCACGATCACATCACCCCCATACTGTACCACCTACACTGGCTCCCAATCAGCTCCAGAATCCAATTCAAAGTACTTCTACACTTCTACACATATTTAAAATAATACACAACCTATCAGCAGACAGCCTACGCCCTCTCATAAAAACCGATGACAACAGGAGACCAAGAAGAAAAGGAACCTCAGACACCATCAGAACACCAAAAGAATTTGCTAAAACAAGGCTGGTCACATCAAGGAGGGCACTCTCCCTGGCAGCACCCGCTATATGGAACTCTCTCCCAGACCACATAAGATCAACCAAGAACCTCAAGGACTTCAGAAAACTTCTTAAGACTGATCTATTTACAGTATATTTCAAGGACCTCACATAAATTTTCTACCTCAAGACTTTACAGGATCACGATCCTACCTCCAAGACATTACAGAATCTCAATCCTAGCACGCCTCTCAAACAGCCCCATTTTGTATATATGTATATAGCTCATTATGTAAATAGTTCACCAATATAATCTAATGCACTGCCCCACACACTACACTTCTCAGTTCTCACACTGCATGCTACAAACCACACTTTATTATTGATTTTGATTGATGTGCCACACCGCCTTGATTTAACGATAAGGCGGTATACTAAATCCTTCTAAATAAATAAAAATAAATATATATCTCCTGCTTTCTTTTCTCACATTTAGGTAGAAATTTCTTGTCTGTTTCACTATCATTTGAGCTATGGAGTTTACGGTTGACTTACCAACCAGCAGAATCTTCTTTCAAAAGTGTGGTTTATTGTCTCATAAAAAGAATTCTCATTTGGAACCTGAATCATAATCGCTCCAAACTTGTAATCTTCTTTTTCTCATGGACTGCTGTTACCATGGTACTTTGTCATGCGAGATTCCTGAAGATATCTTCTTTTTGGTCATCTATTCATCTTCAAAGTACATGCCAATCTCTGAAAATTAGGTTAAACTTTTTTTTTTTTTGCTAAAAAATCTCAGCGTAGAACTTAGTGCTGGCTTGCTTCTCGCTTCCTGACCTTGGTTCTCTGAAGCATTCCCTCTCAGGTTTAAAAAAAATAAAGTCCAAATTTGTTTCCTATCATAACTTAGCATAAAAATGTATGGGAGCCAGAAATGCATGGCCAACTCAGCTCCACGTGTATATGGTATGTTGCACGAGGAGACTCGTAGTGTAGGGGTCAGGCCTGGTCCAGATGCTTGTTTACAAAGGCTGCTTGTTCAGCTTTAACTCTTATTCTTTTCTGAGTTTGTTTCCCTTCCAGCGAAGAAAAAAAGCAGGGTCTGCACTGGTTACTGCCCTGCTGTGGAAGGCTCTGCACAATGCAAGAAATATCAAGACCAATCTTTGCAAAGTTGTTGGACAATTCCCCGTGGGAATGTTTGCGGCTTTAAGCAGAGTCTGTTTCCTAAGGGATATTGAGAGAGATTGAAGCCCACTCCTTGGTAAGTGTAGTAGCAAAAGCCTAACTCCACAAGGCCAACTGAGGCTCTCCAGAAAGAGCACAAGTCCTGGAGAGACGGCCGCCAGTGAGACTGGGGGACGCAAACCAGGGGACACCACTGAGGGACAGAATGCCTGAGTGAAAGTACCTTGGAAGTCTGTTGCTTGCTGTATAGCGGACTAGTGAAAGAAGATCGTCTTCAGTATGGACTACTTGTAGCCTCGCACTGTTCACTTATGAGCTGAATCATTGGTTTCCCCTAGAACCTCTGAAGGTAAGTGGTGCTTTTGCCTGTGACGGGAGTAATAGACATTACTGTTCAGCTCTCTCCTTTCCTAGATAAATCACTTCCTCTCCAGATTTATCTTTTAGCTTTATCTTTATTTCAGCACTTGATATACCACGCTTTCAAAGAGTCAGGACTGTTTACAAAGCAAAAAAACAGAGCTGTAAAGAGGAAAGGAACTACAAAACTTCATAGGATAGAGCAGCATTCACATTGGAAAGTGGAGGTGAAGAAAAGGAAGAGAAAGGGAATCAGAGGGGCTCATCCTAGGTAGGCAGGTTTTCAAGCTAGCCATAGCATAGTCCCTTCTTACTCCATGCTTAATGAAATTAGAGCCTCCACTAACCAACGATACTCTGCTCTTCCTGCTGCATTAGACCTATCCTCAGCCTTTGATTTGGCGCTCACTTCATGCCTGAGTTTGAACCTCCTACCTTAATGGCTGCTCTTTTTAGATCTCTTAAGGATGAACTCTTTCTTCTCTTCATTCTATCTCCTGTGGGGTCCCAAAGGTTCAGTGCTTAACCCCATCCTCTTAACATTATTCTCCTGCCTCTATCTCTTCTAATGCCATTTGCCTGGATGCAGCCCTTATCTTTAACTAGATGACATCCAAATTCTACTTACCACTAATTCTTCCTCTGCAGCTATCTTCCCCCTCCAGTCATGTCTTCAGCCCCCTGAAAAATGGGCTGAGTGGAAGGGGGGCTTGAACTGCAAATAGCTGATGGGGAGGGGGGCTTGGAATGGAAATGGGCTGTGAGGGGAGGGAGCCAGGACGGGAAATGGGCTGATGGAGGGGCTAGGCTAGGACTGGAAATGGGCTGTTGGGGGAGCTAAGATTAGAAATGGGCTGTGGTGGGGGCTTGGATTGAAATGGACTCATGGAGGGGCTAGAACTGGAAGTAGGCTCATGGGGGGGCTTGGATTGGAAATGGGCTGAGTGGAGGGGAGCTAGGGTTTGACATGGGCTGATGGTGGGGCTAGGAAAGGACTAGAAATGGGCTGATGGAGGGACTCGGATATTTATTTTATTTATTTATTTAAATTCTCTTATATACCGCGCTATTCTGCATCAGTGCGGTTTACATTGAACAAACTGAAATTACATTGAACAGGGCATTATAACTTGGAGATAACTATTTTACAGGGAACATGGCCTATGGAGGGTTAAGTGGCTTGCCCAAGACCACAAGGAGCACCTATGGGACTAAAAACCCCAGTCCTTCCGGCCCACGGTTGCTGTCCTCTAGTGGGATTTGAACCCCCTACCTTCCGGCCTGAAGTACCTTGCCCTAACCACTAGGCCACTCCTCCACTCCAGGACTGGAAATGGATGGGGGAGCTAGGACTGGAAATGGGCTGATGGGGGCCTAGGACTGGAAATGGGCTGATGCGGGGACTAGAAGGGAGCGGATGCTGGGTGGGGCTGGAACTAGAAGGGAGCTGATGTTGGGGGAGGATTAGAATGGGATGGGGCTGGGAGAGTGAAATGGAGAGGGGAAAAATATTTTGTGTGGGAGGGAAGAAAAATCTACAATTGGCTGGTTATTGGAGGAGTAAGAGGGGATTGAGGATGGAGGGGTAAAATTTGAGTGGATGAAACAGGAATGAGGAAAGAGCAAGAGGAGAAAGATTAGTATGTTAAAGCAAATGTAGAGAGAGAAAATGGAAAAAAAAACAGAAGAGAGAAGAAAGGACAAATGGACAGCAGACGATGGAGAGTTAGCAGAAGACGCGAAGAAACCAGAAGAAAGTGGTTGGAGCAATTGCAACTGAAAAATGCACAAAAGGTAGAAAGATATCTTTTTATTTTGAATTTATTAACTGGAATATGTCAGCTCTGGGAAATGTGCATCATTAATGTCTGCGTGTTGTTTAGTACAAGAGGAAATTAATTTATAGTTTTATTTCTACAGTGTTGTACATTCCAAGTTTTGCTTTTGGGCTTCCCAGTTTAATTATCTTCTTGATTCTAAATTGTGATTCCTTGTTTGGTGATGGTCTATGTTCTGCATGTGTAATTGAGCTGAGATATTCTGTTTATGTAATTCCTATTTGACATTGCCACTTCTTCTCTTTCCCCAGTAGGTCATGTATCGTTCTCTGAAATGTATTGGTTTAATATTTGTAGTATTGCCTTTTGATAGGTAGAGTATGGTGCTTTGTGAGTCCTGGTAGTGCTGTTAGGATACGACTGGTTTGCTATGGGTTCTAAATGGGCAGTGTTTGTAGTAGTTCCTAATGTGCCTGGCGGTTGGCACTGGATTATAGTAATGTAGAAATCTTTTAGTCTTTCTTTATCTATACACTCATTAAGAGGCATGTTAAGAGGCATGTTTACTAAAAAAATGTTAAATCTTGTTAAGTAAATTGTACTGTCTAAATGTTGTTAAATACCCCTCCATTTATGCTGTAACCACTTTGATTATAGGATAAGGTGGTATACAAATCTGTCTAAATGAAAGTTAGTGTATGGTAACGTTATGCAAATATTTATGCAAATGAGGCCCCGCACCAAGTCTCCGCACCCCCCTTGGGCCGCCCCTGGTAATGACCACGCTTTCTAGCAGCTGACAAGCACTAACAACGGAGAAAAGCAACTTGCCTCATATCATTTTTATATGACGAGTCAAGATGATTACGCAAGCCATGCTTGTTAAAACTACAGAAAATAAAGAAAAGTGACTAAATCAGAGTAGCCAACTGTGACATCATATTGCTTGTAATCTGGTCTGGAAGGCAGGCTGAGAACCACCCTCCCCTCAAAAATGTATCTTAGCCATTCAATGCCAATGATCTTTGTGGAGTTTGGGAAGAAAAAGCATATTGGATATGAGGCAGAAGTTAGAAGGGTTGGCAGGGTCCAAGTTCAGCTTTGAGAGGGGGGAAGTAGGATGACGTGTTTCCAGGCACTGTAGACTGAGAAATGTGCTACACATGGTGAATAGTTATGGAATACATTGCTGCTTTGTAGTATAGGAGGCAGATTCAAAGTGTAAGTTAGAACAGGGACAAAATGTGCACAGACTTAGACATAAAACTGGAACAGAGTAGATTGCTTCAAGTAAATGAGATTTGAGAATCAATAGTGCAGTAGTTATGCTCTGGCAGCACAGGCAAGATGCTTAATATTTAACCTTTTTGTATGAGGTCATCTTGGCAAAGTGGCCTTTTTTCAACCTTTGCTTTTAGATTATAAAATTGAATCCACTTTTGACAATATACAGAGCATGTCATCAACAGGAGATATCTAATAAGGGATATCATTATCTAGGGGCCAGATCAGCATCAAATTAGGCAGATGAGACTCCAAACACAACCTCAAAATAGGCTAAAGTACATGTTTCCTGATGGGAGAAACTGGCTTAGTGTGTAAAGCAGATCTGCCCAAACCTGTCCTGGGGACCCCACAGCCAGCCAGGCTTTTGGGATAGTGACAGTGAATATGCAT